>OY987207.1:22708928-23308928 GCA_963920795.1 Eutolmus rufibarbis
GTGGTCAAAGTTGTGCATCAAATTGTTGATTAGATTTAGGGAGGCAACTTGTAGTATCTACAAAAATTTTTGATTTTGGAATAAGTGTAAGTGAATCATTTAAAAATTACAAGGAAAATGGACACAAAAATTGTTTTATCTAAAATTGATAAAAAAATTTAAATTCATGTGACTCTGCTTCGGATATATATATATATATATATGCATTAACATACTTGAGTTAGTTTCTCGGTTAATACTGCAACTCTACTATCAAATTTCCATGTTTTGCAAAGCATTTATATAATATGTGCAGGAAATTGCTGTAACTACAAGTGTATAAAGTAAGAGCATGCCGTTATCAACCTTTTTGAAATGTATCAAATCACAAATCGGAATATTCGGATGAGGTAATTATTCTAAAATAAATTAAATCAAGTGATTCCAAGAATTGCTGCTACCATAGATTAAGTAAATGTTGTTACTAAACTCAGATCAAAACTATCTTATCTGTGATATATGTTTTCCCATTGAAAAAGAATGAGGGTAGATTATTAGCAGCAAGGCAGATAAAATTCTATCTAAGTATTGGTTGGCATTCAAGAAAGTCCCTTCCCTTACCGAACTCCTTATTTATAAGAATTTCCCTTAAAATTGAAAATTTCTATTATCCTCTTGTTCCTTCCAGGATGCTCTCTTGGTGATGCTCATGCGTAACTGCGTGCAAACCCTCGGTTCTTGTATTGCTCTTTTTTGTGTTCGTACTGATAACGGTAACTACAAGATTTAATTTATTCTTGATTCACTTGGAAGAATCAAAAATATAGATATTAATTAAACTGCTTTTAAGACCTAAATTTTGCAGGCGCGATACGCCCAGAGGTCAATCAATCCATGTCCTTGGTCAACATCCCACGCGATATTCTCGTCAAGGGACGAGTGTAAGGACATTTTAATTAAATTTGTTCCTTTTTTGCCTTCTCTCACAGATATTTTGGCCTAAAGGTGAATGATATCGGATACATCTCTTGCAAAAATTCTCTTATACTGATGGATACATACGAATTCCCTTTAAGACTTTACAGGGAAACATATATTGAAATTTAGGTTTAAATAATTTTTCTCTATAAATTTGTTTGGAATGCATCGAATTTCGAGAAATTCTTAAATATCTGAAAAGTGCATTACAGTGTAATTAGAGGAAAAATATGAAAACAAGACTGATTCAAGATATGAATTCTATCAGATCAATAACATTCATTCAATTGAAGCTTTATCTGTGTCAAAGCTCTTTATCTTATATGAGGTTAAGCGTGTAAGATACATAGATAGATATTCTTATTTCCATATTTACTTACCAAATAGGTTCACAAGGAGTATATGTTTTTTAACTTGCTACTTTTCAGATAACTTCATAGAAAATCAAAGCCAAAATTCGATAAATCTGCTTAATTTTACTTAATTAATCAATCAGAATAATTTCTATCTCAAGGGAGTCCAAATCAATATTAGTGTAGGAAATATTCAGCGAAACTTAATTATTAAGACAAGAATATGCAATGTTTATTAACTTAATTAATGTTCACTTTACTTTGTGTGAAGTGAAAATTCTTTTGCGAGCTGGACTCTTTTAGTAGATAGTTTCACAAGTTACTTAGCTCGGTTTTTTAAACTTTGAATGGTAAAGTGTATACGAGTATATATGCATACAAACCTTTTAACATACCTTCTGTTGACCTATAATAACTTATAGTACTAATACTAATATTAATAAAACCAATAATTAAAAAATGATTATGTATTTTGTTAAAATTTGTGTCTACATATCATTCAAACCTGGTATAAATGTATGTATGTATTTGCCAAACTAATTATAAATAAATAAATTAGTATAAATTTATAAGGTCCTCACAACTATGAAGACTTGACTATTGACTATGTTTGACGGTTAGAGAAGCTCATTGTACGGATACTTATATGTGTTGGAATCTTGTTGAAGCGTTCTAAGAGCTGAACTGTTAACATATAATTAAGTGGAGATAACTGTGTTTTTGCCAAGATTTTCCGGAAGAGGAATATATTAAGTTCCTACATATACATACCAAATTCATATTTAATCATTAAATTTTTACCATTTAAGTAATAGCACTTAAAAAAATATATATTTTATTAATTTAAATTGATGAATGATTAAAAAGTTTACATTCCGTATTCAGAATTAGTTTCTATGACTCTTCATAAAAGCTACACAAATGTTGCAATTTAATTAATTTAATTGTTTAAACATTTTGTTTGCAATAATTGCGTGGATCTTCTTGGCTTTCTTTACTGGAATTTGCTTGATGCCCCGAATAACTATTCGCTCCTTTTGTACTGTCCTCACTTAAAAATGTAGTTATAAAATTGTCGTGTTCATCCTCAAAATTACATTCTTCGAATTGGTATATTTTGGAATCTACAATCGCGCTATCAAGAAAAGCAACTCAATCAGAAATGTCATAGCTCGTTGAATTAGGAGGGATATAATTTTGGAAGGCGTATTGGTTTGCCTTACATTTTATGACAATTAAAGGGCAGCGGTCATAGCTTCCCTCATTTATTCGTACCATTGATATGCAGTTTTCAAGACAGTCTTGATTTATGTGCGAAGTAAACGTCTGCTCCCCTGCACATTTTCATTCTGAAAACAGCTGCTATTAGTGCCCTGAAAGTGCATATTAAATCAAACATGCCCATGGCTGACAAAGGTCACATGAGCATCTTGAAGCACATTCCATATATTCGGAGGGTATGTCTCACATCCGACTGCATGACCAAGGAGCTGTACTTTGATAGGAGATTCACGGTGTCTATGAACCCAATTCTACGGCATAGCGGCCCAGCGTCTTTCAGGCTGAAGTCCATGTGCTCAGCTGAACCTTAATAAGTGACTTAAAGGCGCAACATTCAACATACTCTCTGATAGCCAAGCGGTAATAAGGTCGCTCTCTTCGCGGAGCTTTCGTTCAAGGCTTGTCAAAGACTGATTTCACTGTCTCCAAGCCTTGACCGCCTCTAACAGAGTTACACTCGTTTGATCGCTGATGAACTGGCCAGAGAGGGGTCATCATTTATGTAGGTACCAAGGCGCTGAACCCTACTACAACATTGGCTGGTCTCCAGCCAAGACTGTGGTGGACGGATGGGTAAAAATTAAGCAAATCCTACATTGGAATAATGCTCCGGTGTTACGACATGGTAAGCTTATTAAACCTTAAACGTCTTGAGCAAAGCAGATCTCAGGCTGCTAGTGGGTAATGCTCGTTCTCCAATGTGTCGACCAACTAACCACGAATCAACCAACAAAAGTGCTGAATCCCGTGTGGAGTAAAAGTCCCTGCCTGTAGTTGTGCCTGCCGGCTGTCAAAGCATCCTCATGCTGGGCTGGAATTACCGCACACATTTTTGCAAGTGCCTTGTGTTACAATTAATGCAATGATGTTTTGACAGCCGGTGGGAAAGCTGTGGCGCTGTCACTATTCTATTACAAAATGTTTGCTGAATGGGTGACTATTACTTTTGGTTAAAACGCACACATGAAGAAAGTTACCCAACTTGACCATAACCCGAGTGAGAGAGAAGATGACGTAAATAAGAAAATGGAATGGGGTGGCGCGATTTTGGGTGGTTCCCGGTTGGTTGGTTTCAGCATTGGAGAACGGCCTTTATTAATTTGGCCATCATGGGGTTAGACATCACTTTCATAAAATAGGACTGTCCTTGATGCACTTTTTTTTTATTTTATCTGATTGCCCATCTTATTACCTTTCGAAAAGATATAATATGTACAGGTAAAATAGAGGTACAAAAACTGTTTCTTAGAAAACCCTGACTGTATCTTATTGTTTTATTGTCCTGTAATTGAAAAATTGGTACAAGGAACAAAATTTCCAAGAATAAGATTGGAAATGTTTGTTTACCAAACACAGGTAATAAATTTGAATTATTGCTCCAGAAAAGGCATAAAAAGTTTAATAGAATTTATTTTACTGCTGTAATTAGCATGTCTTAGCTAGCCAAACTTGGATGTATTCTGACGCTCTGTTAATAATACCTGATGGAAATTTTGCGAAAAAAGACGGTCAGCCATAAAGAACATCGATCATAGTTGGAAATACAATCGATGGCTGCTCTTAAGCTAAAATAGTTAAGAAAAGGCCGAACTCACTTTTGAGGAATACGCTGATATAATTTACATTTACCGTGTAGTAGACGGAAATGAAAGAGAGACTATAGGAGAATACCAACAGAGATTCTCTAATCGATGTATACTCCAAAGATAGGTATTTTCACGGACTTTTCAGAGGTTAAGAAAAACCGGAAGTGTAACTACAAATAACTGGAAGATCGGAAGATCGGAAAATGCTGCCGATGTCGAGCCAAAAATAATCATCAGCGTCAAGCAAAACCCTGATACGAGCACGAGACGAGTCGGAAGACGATCCGAAGTGTATTCAGCTAAAGTTTGGAAGCTTATTAATCGACAGAGATCACATATGTATGTACATACCATCACATACCAGTAGAAGAACTACTGGAAGGAAATTCCGAGAGAATATTAGAGTTTTGTACTTGGCTTCTGGAATGCGATATAGAGAATAAGTCGTTTCTAACCGGATTCTATGGACAAACTTCCACAACCTTCGTAACTGGTCGTATATAACCCTCATAGGAAAATGGTGACACTTTTTGAAGAATACGCTACCAGATGTACTTGCAGATATCTTTCTGGATAATTTAAAGGCAATGTTTCACCAACATGATGGGACACCAGCTCATACTGGTAACATTTTGATGGTAATATTAAATGAAAAATTTCCAGAACTCTGGATTGGACGAGGTGGACCTATTCCTTGGCCTCCTAGTTCTCCAGACCTCATTAGAGTTTTTCTTATGGAGAACGATAAAGGATGTCCTGTTAACAAGTCCATTTTACACCAGAAAAGAATCAATTAAAAGAGTTCGGACTGCAGCGACTAAAATACGAGAGATGCTGACTACAAAACATCTTAAATTAGAAGATGGTTATTGGTATGCATCGAAAGCGGCAGAGAATATTTTAAGTAGTTTTTGTGAGATATAAGTACGTTGTCGGAAAGGTAATAAAATGGTAAATTCGATAAAAATAATAAATAATTGCATTAATTACATGAATTGCCGCTATAATTCGGGAAAAATGTGCATTTGGAGAAAACAATTTTTTTTAAATTAAATTAAGATAATCCAGGTTAGTTGCATCTTATCAGTCCGTGAACATAATAACCAATCAGCACAACCCATTTATTTAACCTCTCTAGTTTGCTAGTTGGTAAGAAAGAAACAACTGAGCGAACCGCATAAACGGTTGCCATAGGTCGTGACCTAATATATGTAGTCGCTCGGATGGGACTTGATGATCGGGAGCTTTGAGAACTCCGTCATGTAGATGCTTATAAGTGCGATTAGAACTAATTATAAGTTATTTTAACAATTATATATCACCTTCTAAGACATCAATTATCTTGAACAGATCTTTAAATTTAGGGTCTAGCTTTGTTTGGATTCTTTTTTCGTTTTTAATTTGGATATTATTATTGCACATAAATCTATTAACAATAGCTTTGTTTTGATTAAATATCCTCTTACGATATGTAGCATTTCTTTCCACGTTTTATGCCGTGTGCTCTCTCATTTCATTCAAATTAATTTCCAAATCTTCGACATCAACTGACATCAAAACTAACGGCCTCGCAACTTTCTCTATCATCAACTCTGATGGGCTGACTTTAGTCACTCTCTTTACTGTAGAGTTCATAGCTAACTGGACGTCCCCAAGAGCGTCCTGCCAAGATCTGTCATTGATAGTCTCTACTGAAGTGAGCATACTCTTCAACGTGCTCATCACCCGTTCAACTTGTCCATTCGCGCGACTACCCCCTGTGGCTATTAAATGAAACTCGATGTTATGATTCCTACAGAAAATCCTTACTAGCGAAACATCTACCCTGATCTGCTATGACTCTTTTAGGAGTAGCAAATATCGCTATACCTCACTTCAAAGCTCCAATGCAACTGTTAGTACTTATATTCAGAGAATGACTCATCAACACAAACTTCGCAAAACCGTCAATAATGACGAACACATATTGCTTGACATCATTTTTCCCACTTAGTTTTCCGGGATCATCTATGTGGATTGTATGCCAAGGTATGCTAACTTTAGGAATCGGATGTAGCTCAGCCTAAACGCGACCAGAACAAGGTTTGGATATTTTGGACTTGATGCAATTCTCAACAAATTTCTTTACATAGTTTGCCGTACCGTCGAACCAGCAATGTTCATATACTTTCTCTAATGTCTTCTCCCAGCCCAGATGCACCACTGGATCGTGAACATTATTTATCACGGAAAACCTAAGAGACCTTAATACTATTGGCAAGCAGATTGGTCTGCCATTACTATCAATCTTACGGTGCAGTATGTTCTTTTGAATCTCGTAAGTCTTCCTGAAGTTCTCAAACAACATTTCGTTCCGTAGATCTGACATAACCTTTTTAATTTGATCATCATTCTTTTGCTCTAAGTACTTGTAGCCAGCTCTGCCAAATCGATTCGCTTTTGCTCGACCTGATCGTTGTTTTTGGACGGTGCAGGACGTGGATTTCTAGATAGACAAACGACATGGCCCATACGACGACTGCCCTCACGATAAATAATTTCAAAGTCGAATGATTGAAGGTATGCCCACCAACGATGAGCGCGTGGCGACAAATCAGTTTTATTCTTAAATGCCTTGGCCGAATTACAGTCAGTTACGACTGTGAATTTGTGACCCAGGATGGAAATGTTTTACGGCATTGACTACAGCCAACGTTTCCAGGCCGTACGAGCGGTACTTTGCTTACGCTGCCGAAGTACGGCGACTAAAATAGGCTATCACATGTTGCGTTCTCTCCACTTTCTGGATCAGCATAGCACCGTACTCCTCTGAGCAACCGGAAGTTCGGGATCAAAAATCTTTAAAACAGGCTCAAAACTAAGATAGGACATAATTTTCTGATGCACGTCTTCATGATTAGGCTGCCAGTGAAGTAGTTTTCCCTTGTCATTAGTTAATTTAAAGATTGGGGACATAATTTTGGAAAAGTTAGGCATAAATTGCCTAAAACAAGCAAGCCCTATGAATTATCTCAGTTGTGTTACTGACTTGGGAAGAGGAAGTCTTGAAAGGGATTCGGTTTGAACTGCCCATTCTCGAATGGCATACCCTCGATATTCCACCCGTTTCTTAAGAAACTTGCATTTGGAAGAGTTCAAAGAGAAGCTAGATTTAGTCAGCTGATCGGGCACGATACGGAGCCTTTCAAGAGTTTGCTCTACTGTGGATCCCAGGATGAGAATGTCGTCAATGTATGCTACCACATAGCTGTGAGCAAGGTCTCCAAGATCTCCTTTATCACCGCTCTTTGACATACCGAGCTATCATTTTTTAAGTCAAATTGCATGGTTAAATACTCCCATTGTTCAACAGGTGTGACAAAAGTTGTTCTCTCTATTAAGTCTGGATGGACTGAGATCTGGTGATAACCAGATAACATATATATATGTATACCAGCTTGCTTTTCCTAGCCTGCTTATATGATCCTCACGGTGTTATACATATTTAAACTTCCTTTAATCGACACACAAGCGATCCGAACTATCCTTCTTTTTAACGAGCACTACCGGACTTAAAAATGGCGGATAACTGGGCCTAATGACACGTGTTTTTTCCAGCTCTTCTACCTTACTGCGTACGAATTCGCGTTCGCTTGCACTGAGCCTGTATGGGCGACGTTGAAACATGCGGTTTGGATTAACCAGCATGATTTCTAGCTGTCCTATAACCACCCGTGTTTTTAAGTCCCCATAAGAAAATGCCGAAGAAAATTCAGATAACATCAATTAATTGCGAACGATATTCAGAAAAAATGCCAGTATCAAGTTTGCTAAAACCGAGAAATATTACCCGCATTAACATTTCTGTTTCGCGACAAAATAATGCTATTGGATGACATGTTAATGTTAAACCCCTGGTCTAGAATTTCACGCCCAATCATGATTGAATTTTTCAAATAATTGTCAGGTACAACATAAAATAAAATTTCTAATCTGAAATAATTTATAGTAACCGATTTGCACTCTACAACACACACTGGACTGACCGATGCCGATTAATGTGATCCTATTGTTAAACCAGTAAACTGAAAAGCTATGCTTTCAACCAGTGCCGGATTTAGGTTTTGGGGGCCCCAGGGCAGTAAGTTGGTGGTGGCCCATATAAGGTCAGTACATTTTGGGGGTATCCCAAAATTCGTGGTGGCTCATGTAAGGTCGGGTTGGAACATTCTAATTCCCAAAATAGTGTAACCCTGTAGGCAATATAGTGATTTGTAAAGTGATAGGTATGTAGATTGGAAAACAGAGTTTAATTGAACTTTTTATTGCTACTTGAACTGACACTTACATTTATTAAATTAGACTGATATTTGGAACAGCTATATAGTAGTTCCTTCCGGTCATTTTCTTTGGATAAATAACTTTCAAACTGTACAAAAGCGGTAAAGAATGTTCGCACCTGTAGAAATAATGTTTTACTAGACTAGATATAATGTTTTACAAATAGCAGTACAAGCAAATGGCTTCAAGATTCTTAAAAATGGGGAGCATTACGAAATATTCAGCATATAAAATTGTAGTAAATAAGTGCCGCATAGAGATACCCTGAAATTTCATAAAGCTCTGTGAAATCTAGTTTGTATAAAGAAAAAGCACATTATATTCCAGAAAATAATTCTAATTTGATTTCTCTATTAATATATATGCTGTTTTTTTTTTTAAATTCAAAGGCACTTCGGGAAGAGAAGATAGCTCCTCCCCATGTAAAAAAATTATGTGCACCCCTCAACTTAACAAGACAGTAAATCCAGAAAAAAAGAATACATTTTACATGAGAATGAAATGCAACTTCAAAATTTTCTCTAGGTGGTGGAGGCCCCTGTTTGGTGGAGGCCCTAGGGCAGTGCCCACTTTGCCCCTTGGTAAATCCGGCACTGCTTTCAACAATCAACCAACACTCGGCACCAGAATCATAGTAGAAAGGAAATGACCCACCTCGCGCAGCCGGCGCATCGCTGGCACTGCGGGCGCCTTTTTGCGTACACTTCGCCGCGAAGCATCTGGTTTTGCTACAGCTAAAACACAATAATTGTTCAGGGCTTCTGTCAGCCAGTAGGCATGTTTGGACTAGCAGTATTATATGTGTTCTTTTTCTTACCCGGCAGTTAGCAGCTTTATGGCCTTGTTTCCCACATTGAAAGCATTTGGGGGTCGATAAAGAGCCAGTCTTCGTTCGTTTTACTTCTGAGGATCCCTCGCTGTTATTTCCGTGGTTCTGTGACGTTCATGTCCAAGTGAATTAAATATTTACTTCAGAGGAACTCACGCCGTAAAAATCAGGTGGACAACAATAGCACTTTTCTCACTACAAGACGTTTATTTGTTTTAACTCCATTAGCTTATAACATTCCACTGACTTACTGTAACATTTTGTTCTTAAATAATTGTAATGGTTATTAACTTAATGAAATTGCAAGATCGGCGTTCTAATTACCTGCTTCAGTTAGTCAACAGTTTTGACCTGACCACTTGGTTCTGTTACGTCATTACGTTGATTGAGTCATTTATTGTTTACCAAGCTCTGGGTTTTGGTCGCGCTGCATTTCCGTGAATTTGCGGAAAAACGTTTGTCGACAAGTTATTTTGTATGTTGTCACATATAACTAGCCCGGAAAATTTGGTGCGCTTGCCTTCGCGTGTCAAGTGGTTCCGTCAATCACCGGGCGTTACAATCGCATAAGTAGCTTTTCTAGATCCGACATATACATTATTATTTTATTTAGCATTGTATTATGTTTCATTATTTTTTTTATTATTACTGTTTTATCGTTTGTACTTAGCTACGAAAACCTACGACATGCTCTTGATCGCTTTTTTTCCAATTTCAAAACGATGACAGGAAGGATATTTGGGAAAGTCATTTTGGTGGTTATATGTTTAAGAGAGATATTGAAGGAGCAAAAAATATCTTTATTTGCGAAAAACATTTTCGTCAGGATGAAATAAATATTTTCCTTTCATAAATCCTTAAACAAATACACTATACTCTTACCATACATGTGCTTGTAACATCTGTATATGCAAGTGACCTGAAATACCAAAGCGAAATATGTTCACTAAATTTAAATGAAAATAATAATTTAAATCAAAGCATTGAAGTTAATGTTGAACTGTAAGCTGTGAATTTAATTTATCCACCTTTAATATTAAATTGGGAACCTAATACTAAAACTTACATTAGAAGTTATAACATTCCTATAGTGCCTGAAAGAATAACTCTATCACCTTCACAGTTTCCGGAACCGATTCATTCAACTCTACCATCGTTTGAAAATAAAGATTAAGAAGAAAAAGTAATAATTATTTTAAAATTCGAAATTCTATAATATATGTAAAAAATATTTTACAGTAAGAAAGAGAACCTGTTAATAAGTATAAAAGTTTTACAATTAAGAACTTTTGAAAGAATCGCCAATGACTGTGAACACCTTCCTGAAGATACAACATTTCCATAAACCTGAAGTGAAGGAAAGCTATAAACGCAATCCATCTGCGCTTAGATTATCATGAAATTTAAGGCAAATCGCCTTCCAAAATTATATCTCTCCTAATTCAACGAGCTACGACAAAACTGATTCAGTTACTCTTCTTGATAGTTCGATTAATATACATCAATCCGAAGAATGTAATATGTTATATTGCAAACAAAATGTTTAAAAAATAAAATTGCAACTCCTGTGCAGCTTTTATGAAGCATTAAAGAGAAAAAGGAAATCGCATTCCCCACAAATAAAACTAATTCTGAATATGGAATGTTAAGTTTACCATCAGAATCCTTTTCAAAATATACTTATGAATAAATGAAAAAAAATCTTCTTACAGTTTGCCATCAAAACTATTGTTGAGTGATTAATTAGTGAATAAATGTAAATGAAATAAACATTTGCAAAAAATCATCTACACAATATAAATAAATTTTCTTTCTGCTGCTCTTAAGATTTTATACAAATCAAATTAACCGTATACTGTCAAATAAGACTGTTAAAAGGATAAATTAAGATTTTTGAATTCACGTTAATTTGCTAAAATTTAAAGTCACTTTCCATCAAGACCATTCATTATTTTTTCTTCTAAAGCAAAGCAAATGTTGCTTGACGGAAGTGCAAGTAAATTGTAAAAATTTAAAGATGATTAAATCAGAGTTTGATATTTATTTCAATATTTTTTTTAAATATTTTCCTTTCCGGAAAATCTTGGCAAGACTACAATTGTCTCTATCTCTACCTAATTATACGTTAATAGTTCAGCTCCCAGAGCGCTTATATCAAAGATTAGCTGGGTTCTATTGGCGCATGCAGAATACGCCGGCGCGGCGTAGTTGTAGATACACCAAACTATGCTAGCTGGGAAACAGATGTAGTTTGCCAGCGTAATTACGCCGTTTTTTTCCGCTAGGCGTTTTATGTTCCAAAAATGCTCAATAGATGGTTTTTTGTTATTTTGTTAGTAGTAAGTGTTCACAATTATTATTACAATTGTCCCATATATTTTCACCTAATTTCAAGAAGCAAAGGCTTCACCAAGCTCACAATGGGACTCAAGGTCACAATGGGACTCAGCATCTTATAAGAGGCATTTTCCAATATGTACAATGAGTACCTATCTCTCACCGTCACAGTCGTATTTTATGCAAAAATGTACATAAATATTAGCTGTGTTCCATTGGGCTGAATAAAGTACTCCCGAGTACTTCAATTTGCTCTTGTCTAGGTACTCAAGCTCTTACGGTCAAGTAAATGATCTGAGCAGTGTGGCCAAAATTTCCCGCAAAATGGTTTTTGCACCACACTGGTTTGCACAGAAATAAAAGCTTGCTTTTGGACAGAATTTTGGATGAGATGTTGGAGGAAGAGAAACTACAGTCCGTTGCAAAGCTATAGCCGCACCCCGAAAAAGTGCGGTAGAGTTACTTTGAATCGAGAGGGGAAAAATTTTTGTTCATCACAAGTATTGTTGAGTCAAGTAGTCTCTGATCATGCAAAAAGAATTTCCACGTGGATGCAACAGGACGAGTAAAATGGTAAAATAATGGAAAAGTTAGGAAAATTGGTGTTGCATTGCTACTAAACGCCTCCAAGACCATTAAAGACCCAGCCAAAAATTTCTGGTTGGAAATAACGTGGCTCCTATATGTTAGGCCAGAATACGTAGTATCTTCAGTCAAAAAATGAAAATAATCGGACCCAGCGTTTAGACGTGATTGAGCAACAAACAAACAAACAAACAAACTTTCGATTTTATAGGGATGCTGTATCAGCTCCCAAAAGTACTTCTCCATAATTTATAAGGTCTTTACGTAATTCGAATAGTTTGCGGAAGATAGATAGTACATACATACAGTGAGTAGTGCAACACTCGTAAACCTTTAGAGCGGCTCTTACGAAATAATACCACAAGATCTTTTTTGTAGAAAAGCTACAGCTACAAATTATTATTTAAACTTAATAGTCGAAAAGTCCACCGTTCTCAAGGTATTTATTTGCGAAAAATTGTATTTCGAGACCATTGACCCCGCGTAATTAATCGCGCGCCACTCGGATCGATAGGGAACTTTCACACAACATTTATATTAATGAGGAATAATTTTTTTTATTTTATTTAATTGCTCCTTTCAGAAAAGTTGTTCGAGAGTAATTTTTAACAGAAACCATTTTATAACATTGTCATTTTGGAAACTAAATTCTTTGTCTTTTTTATGACATAAGAAAAATTTTGACTCGAAAAATTTCGAATTTTAGGGGGAGCAATTCGTTTAAAAAATAAAACTGATTAAAGAAATCAAATGTTCCGCGTCAACTTAATTAGGGTTCTTCAAAGCCCCTTGACTTTTCCTAGAATTTATTATGAAGAATTAAGTCTCAAAGAGGAACTCTAAATAACACTAATCCTCCTCTCTTAGATCGAACTTGTGAACAGGAAGAAATGAATTTAACATAACATAATTTTGTCAGAAGTTACGAATTCAAGATGGCGGATTGTCAAATTTTGAAGTTGACAGTCCGCCATCTTGAATTCGTAAATTCTGACAGTCGGGTTGAAATCAGCGACCCCGAAAACGTAAAAGTACCAATTTTGGTGGAAATCGCATAAACTTCAAAATTTGACAGTCCACCATCTTGAATTCGTAAATTCCCGATGACAGTCCGCCATCCTGAATTTGTAAATTCTGACAGTCGGGTTGAAATCAGCGACCCCGAAAACCCCCAAGTACGAATTTTGGTGGAAATCGCATAAACTTCAAAGTTTGACAGTCCACCATCTTGAATTCGTAAATTCCCGATGAACTTCAAAATTTGAAATTGTCAAATTTTCAACGGCTAGACTGATAAATTTTTCGTTTTGCTGTCAGTTGCGTTTTTTATACAACGTTTTATGTCACGTTCCACGGGAACGGGATAACGGGTGTCCTATCCACGGGAACGGGATAAAAAGTGTCCTATCTTCGTCTCCTGGTTCTAAGCTACCTCCCCACCAATTTTCAGCCAAATCGGTCCAGCCGTTTACGATTCTATAAAGGACATACAGACAAACATTCATTTCTATATATATAGATAACGAGTTTTGTGATCGAGTGGAAACATTTCCCTTTTTTGTGGTTTATATTCATACACATGACAATTCAAAAATATAAGCAATTGCAAAAAACTCAGACACTTGTTACTATTGAGACTATTTCTAACTGTTCTGTAGGGCACATTTTTACATTTTTAATTTTTTCTGAAGTAAACTTCGTGACTAATTGTTTTTTTTTTAACTGTTAATGTGCATAATAAGTCATTATGCCGAAACAAAAACATTAAACATTTATTTGAATTGGATATAAAACCAAAATTCTTTATGAACGTAAATTGTCTATGAATAGGGAAATTAACATTTTTTTTCTATAAACGAACAATTTTCTTTTATCAATTTGTGAGAGCTGTAAAAAAGTGTTTTAAAAGATGTTGAGGCACCAAATAATATAAGTCAGCTCAAAAAGCTCCATTTAGTATAGAAAGCTACCTGACGGGCAACTAAAACCCTTTGCTCTCCATCAAGGACACCAGGCCGGAACCGTTTTTCACATTACTTCGGGCTGGATCTTTCCCTTAGCTCCCGCCGTTGGACGAGGCCTCGTGGTTCTTGAGGACCTAGTTCTCCACAAACCCCGTAACCAAGCGTCACTGTCTTCGGTGACAGGCGCTCCAACTTCTCTTCCACAGCGGCTCTGCCATCCGACCAACGACCGCAATGGAAGAGCGTGTGCTCGGCGTCGTCTCTCCCCACCTTACGGAGGTACGAGCGGAAACACCCGTATCCACTAAGAAACTTCGTAAGGTAGTAAGCAGTTCACTTGCACCAAGGTCACAGCAGCCAGCGCTTGCTGGTTTTGTCCGCACACTCGCTTCCTCCGCCGCTTCTGGAAGCCGCATTGTCGTTCAAACAGATCGCCCGCTGAGTATAGGCGTGGCTGTAGAAACTTCTTCACGACTTTGCCCGCCGTATCCAGCATGCACAATGGACGATATGACGACGAAACCGATTAACACAAGGCGGTTAGTTTTCCACCGCCAGGAGAACATCCGTGCCGCCAGAAACGCGTTGTATATACATTCTGAGTAGGACCTCAGGACATACACAGTACGCGGCATTCAGCGCCTCCGGAGGGATTTCTTATGTAGGCATAACGTGCCAGGTGTCGGGTGATTGAGATCGGCGAGACGTGTGGATTAGCGGCATGTGTCTGGGGGTCACGTTGGTAGTCTGGGGCGCTTCCGTGGGATTTTTCGGTGCCGCGGTCTTAACTTATACATACGAGTAGCGAGACAATGCTGCTATACATACGAGTTTCAAGACAATTCCATTAATTTTCAGTTAAGATTAGCATGTTCCCCAGACCTAAACCCGATGGAAATTTTGAGTTTATGCTGACCACTAGCAATCTATAAATTTTGAAAGCTCAACGTTTACGTCTAGGAGAAGTTTCAAGGTGGGTGACGTCATGAAAGCTAGTGTATACCAAAAATATATATATATATGCCATATATTTATATATACAATATGTATATATATGTATATATGCATAAGTGTGTGTGTTTCTGAGCATGTCACGAAATGAGCAGGTGGTTTTCTTTATGCTATGAGGAGTCTTTTCAGAAGCTCTTATCTCTAGAGCGTATTCATGTTCTGCAGTAGGATGAATTTTTATTACACTATAAACATATTGCGGTGTAATTTGATCCCCTTAGGAAGTCATTGTTTACTTTAGATTAGGAATGAAATTTTTAGGGTATAATTCATGGGTGAATGATCTATATTCTATCCTAAGCCGTGATAGCGTTGGCATATTAGGTATTGGGACATGACTGATCATGTCTGAGCATGTTGCGAAATGAGCAGGTGGCTTTGTTTATGTTATGTGGAACCTTATCAGTAGTAGTTTATGCTGAATGAGCTCTTATCTGCAGGCAGAGACGTAGAACTTGTGCTTCGCGGTGCCCGCATTTTTGTTTTATTATTTTCATTCTTTGAATATAAGCAGCTGTGGGTTTTCTATTTTTAGAATTTATAACTCATCGCTTAAGTTTGGAATACTCAAACGCTGTATTCTGTTATTCAAACTACCGGTGCTCCTCTATCAGCATTAGAGGATGATGATGACAATTACGATGAATTTGAGAAGGATCACGAAATGAAGAGTTTGCTACACCAATAAATTCAGACATATTAAAAGAACAAAGTTCACCCAACCAGATATTAAATTAATTTAAACAATTAGTTAGTCGCGAAAGTGATTAAATTGATAAAACGTACGGTGTGCGTGACCTTAACTCAATAGTAGAGCTAGTTCATCAGCGCACGGTCAGAAGGGAAGGAAGTTAGCTTCCTTCCCTCAGCCTAGGAAACGCTAGTCGAGAAATTAGTTCCTTGAGGGAAATGGTTTCGGGTAATCATGAAAAGTCTTGAATGATGGTTGGAATGGGAATGCTTTATTTTATCTTCATTGGGCTATTTATAATAAATTAATAACCTACTTACAGAACAAGAACACAAAGAACTTACAAATAAATTATCTAATAATAATATTGCGGCAACGCCGCTGTTATGTACATTCAGCTGGTACACCTGCCGGTGGCCAGGTCAGCGCCCGTAGCGCACGCGCATTCTTGCTGAGAGGGCGACTTTAAGTCGGTCAGCAGACGACGGCACGGGCGTCTTGCAATATTGACTAAACATTCTCCCCCGCGTTGATGTGTCCGACATCAAGTTGAAAGTCTTCCTTGCTGAGGGTCGTTGGGGTAGGTTGTGGTGATTTTGTTAACCTTGACTCCGATTGCCGTCGCTTGTAGATTTCTCTTATGGTAGCTGCAACGATGATTAACACACTTAAGCTAAAGCTGAAATAGCCGACTGCATATTGATGCGTGTCGTGTGTTGAGAGATCGTCCAATGTAACTTCTTCTATCTTCAGATTTTGAATTTCGGATTTTAATTCGCCGAATTCTACTGAATATGAATTTAGCGCAGAAGTGTTTCGTTAGAGAAGGTTTAAATCAGGAATCGTGAAATTCAGTTCATCCGGTAAATTGATGGTCGGCAGAAATGATTCAACATCTTCTGATTCAATGGTTTTGTAGAATTGAATCAATAAGTCATCGTCCTTGATGATGCAGTTCTCGTTTAAAGACAAAACTCCATTTGCTCGCAGCCGTTCGGAATATACCTGATTATTGCAGACGATGTTGTAGACATATTCCTTGTCCAGTGCGAACAACCAACGATTGGGCTGCTGGAGCTGAACCCAAGTTTTAGGCGGACGGGAAATTTTCAACGGCAATGGTCGTCTAGAACATGATGCCTCATCAACTGAAATTCGCACCGCAAGTCGTCTGATGCCTTCGTGTAAATTGGTCTAAATTGTTTACACAAATGTTCTCCAGCTTCCGGTTTGATGCATTTTTCAAATTCCATCGCTGTAAGCATGTAAACTGAGTCTCGGTGAAGGTCAGTCATGATGTATTCGGTGGAGGGCGCAATTCTGATGTAGGAATTGTTGACTAGCGTGGGAAATGGAATTAGTTTAAACATTTGAAATTCTGCGGTGATAATCAGCGGAAGATGAATAAGAAATAATGTGGTCCGGGTCGTCACCTTGCACTTAACATTTAATAAGCTGTAAATGTGTGACGATGCCGGAAATTGCACTCCTGATGGTAACCTTGCTTGCAATTCGTCCAGATGCGCAGCTAGTCTCTCCGGTTGCAAAATCAACTGATTAGCCTTATCGTGGTGTGTATCAGTTATGATATCTATGATGGAATTTTGCATTTTCTGGAACTCTGCGATTACCAGTGAAACGAAAACTGACAGCAGCGTAAATGTCCTCGTGATTTTTTCCTGCTTCATTTCCTGTGTGAAATTATTGATGTTGCTGAAAATACCATCCATCTCGTTCTGAAGAGTTATCAGCTGGTTGTTTCTCTACTCTTCTGATCGTTTCATGATGTTTGTAGTTGCTTCGATGATGGATGTCTGATTTTTGATTAAATCCAACAGATGATTGGCATTATTTTTGACGCCTTTAATATTCGCCTCCATTTGAGCTACATATTCATCATCTAGAGTTCCGAATAATTTGTTGGCAATATTACCGACTACATTAACTAGGCCTCGTATTTGCCGATGTTGTGGTCCTTCGAATAACAACTGGTTACCCTCCTGAAGTTCGGTAAGTTGATGCTGATATTGTTCCAATATCATATTAAAATAATTGGAATCTACCGCTATTGATGATAGCATTTTCATTTTATAATCTCCTTTTTGAATAGATTCATACGTCTTCCAATAATTGGTCATGTTTTAGAATACTATCAGCTTCCAATCATTTACGGTCAGTTGTCCTTGACCGAGTAGCTCGAAGTATACCCCTGAATTCCGTGTGATTGGGGTGATTACAAACGGTTTTGTAGAGCTTGCTCCCAATACTGATAGTGGCAGAAAGACGAAAGCAAGAATTGACAGCAACATAGTGCTCAAGGAAAATCGCGCTCGCTTCCGTGATGAAATTTGTATGTCTTCTGCTGGAGCGTTTCCTTCTGAGCCTGTTTCTGCAACATGTTTGAGTTCCGCCCTTGTTGATTCTGGTTGCTGCCCAGATAAACATCCTTCGATTGGTAGCAGTGCTAAGTTGTGGATAGCGCGTTTATACACTCCTTTAGACGTTTTTACGACAGCTACTCTGACTAGTCCATCTTTGCCCGGAATTGCTTCAATAATCCTACCCATTGGCCATTTTAACGCCGGAATGTTGTCCTCCTTTATGAGTACCATCATTCCAGGCAGAACATTGGGAGAAACCTCCTTCCATTTATGTCGTTGTTGAAGTTCACATAAATATTCTCGAACCAATCTATCCCAAAATTCGTGTCGTATGGCTGATACTAGCTTCCATCGTGTGAGTGAAGTCAAGTTTTTCGTATGGTCGACTGAGTTAGGAATTGATGTTAATGGCTCGTCTACAAGGAAATGTCCTAGAGTGAGTGCCATATAGTCATTCGGGTCTGTTGATAAAGTAGTAAGTGGCCTTGAATTTAAAATAGCTTCTGCCTCCGCAACAACGGTACACAGTTCTTCATATGACAGAGCTGCCTTCGCAAGAGTCTGCTGCAGTAGTCTTTTCGCTGCCTTGACAGCAGCTTCCCACAATCCACCAAAATGAGGTGAACGAGGAGGAGCAAAGTTAAATTGGATTCCTTTTTCGCTGCATGTTCTTGTGATTTGCTCCTGAGTGCCATGCTTAGACATTAGCTCTTGTAGTTCATCCAGTTTATTCCGAGCTCCAACGAAATTCGTCGCAGTATCGCAAAAGATTTCTTCACAAATTCCGCGTCTTGCGATAAATCGTCGTAATGAGCCGATGAAACCTTCTATTGATAAATCCGACACAACTTCCATGTGGATTGCCTTTGTCGTAAAGCAGCAGTAAACAGCTATATACGTCTTTTGTGGTTTCTTCCTCCTAAGATGGTAATGGGTGAGAATTGGACCACAAAAATCCACTCCTGTCTTCAAAAATGGCCGGGCAGGAAGAACTCAATGTGTGGGCAAATTTCCCATTTGTTGATTTAACATCTGCGGTTTTGCTCTAACGCATTCTACACAGTTCGAAACTGTTGCTCGTGTCAATGCCCTCGCTTGTAGAATCCAAAAGTGTTGTCTCGCTATAGCCAATAGAGCTAATGGTCCTGCATGCAAATGTGTTTTATGCAGGTTACTCAAAATTAATTTGGAAACAAAATCAGTGGCCGGCAACAACATGGGGTGTTTTGCATCATAAGAAATTGCGGCGTTGTCGAGCCTTCCCCCCACACGAATAACACCATTTTTATCTAAAAATGGTGTGAGTGAAGCAATCCTGCTGGAACCCTTGACATTGCTGTTGTTCTGAAGCAACCTTATCTTCTCTTGAAAGTGTCGTCTTTGTATTTCCTTGATGATAACGACTAGTGCTTAATTCAGTTCTACTGTTGACAGCCACGCAGCACCTTCACCTGTTGTGAATTGCCTTCTCATCTTCTTAATACCACGAAGTAGGTATGCCATGGATCTTTGAAGATGACTGAATAAATTCTTGTGACTGATTCTATCCAGGGGATGATCAGACTTTTCCGTCAAGGATTCTGTGTTTATTATCAGTGCCACATTAGCCTTCTTTTCCTCACGCAATCGAACTGCAGAAATTGATCGATCAGGCCATTCTGATTGTGGCTTCTTCAAGAAGCTAAGTCCATGGAACCACAGCTCAGAATTAATTAATGATTCCAAAGTACAACCACGAGAAACTAAATCAGCGGGATTTGATTTAGTGTTAATATATAATAGTTCCATGATTCAGGCTTTGTGCGTTCCTGAATTGATGGAACTCGATGAGCCACAAAAGTTTTTAAAGTTGATGCATCACCCTTTATCCAAGACAAGACAATTTGCGAATCTGTCCACAGGTATGATTCATCAATTTTGATCTTCAGTGTTGCTAGTAGACGATGGGCTAGATTTGCCGCTAATTTGGCTGCACATAAGTAGCTCAAGACGAGGTAAGGTGACAATTTTGACTGGAGCCACATGAGATTTTGCACACAACAACTTACATGCGATTTCCTGACTACAGCTGATCGTCCTTAGATAAATGGCAGCGCCATATGCCTTTTCACTTGCATCAGCGAAGGCATGTAATTCGTGCCTTATTTGTGTGCCTGAGGTAAACATATATCTTGTTATCTTGAGCAGTTGAAGTGATCTTAGGTTCTCGCGGACCTTGGTCCACTCAACCATAAGATCATCCGGAAGGCTATCGTCCCAATCTAGCTTGAGTTTCCAAATTTTCTGTACGAAAATTTTGGCTGCTACAATGACCGGATTTACTAGGCCGAGCGGATCAAATAATCTAGACATTTCAGATACCACTGAGCGTTTGGTGATTTGATCTGTCGATGGCCATGTTATAGTAAAAGTGAATAGGTCATTCGTCGGTTGCCATGCGAGTCCCAGAGTCTTTACGTAGCCTGAATTTTCTTCTTGGAAGCATTTTTCTTGCTCTAGTTCCTTCCGAGGTATCCCTTGTAGCAGCTTCTCACTATTCGCAGCCAATTTTCGTAGCTGGAAGCCGCCACTATGCAAAAGTTTTGTCAATTCGTCGCGAATTTTAATTGCATGTGAGAGAGAGTTACTACCTGTTATTACATCGTCTATGTAAAAGTCCTCAGTCGCCGCTGAGCCCAAGGGGTATCTCATTGGTTCCTCTTCTGCTAACTGCTTCAAGCATTGTGTCGCTAAATACGGTGCAGCCTTTGTGCCGTAGGTAACTGTATTTAAACTATAATACCTAATTTTATCAGTTTGTTTTGAACGCCATATGATGAGTTGCAGGTTTCGATCTTGCTCATCGACCCAAATTTGACGATACATTTGGGCGATGTCGGCAGTAAAGACGTATTTGAATGTTCTGAAATTTATGAGGAGATCGAAAAGTTCGCTCTGAACAGTAGGACCTGTCAACATGATGTTGTTTAACTACAGATTACTTGTGGTTTTACAAGAAGCATCGAAGACTACGCGCAGTTTGGTCGTACTGCTGTCTGGTTTTAGCACGAAATGATGCGGAAGAAAGTAGTGTATCTGAGGAATTTCTAATGCAGAAATTTCTGTCATATGTCCCAGGCGCTCGTATTCCTCCATGAACGCGACGTATTGTTGACGTAGTTCCGGAGCCTTGTTTAGGCGCTTCTCGATGTTTATGAATCGTCGCACTGCTATATTCATGAACTCGCCAAGTAGTGCTGTGTCACTCACAATTAGAAGATTTACTGTGAATCTGCCATCGTCTTCTCGAGCCGTTGTGTTTTTAAAGAAATTTTCACACTTCATTTCGGGTGAACTCATTGTAGTTTTAGCTGAAGAAGTGTCATCGATTTCCCAAAATCGTATCAGACTTGAATCCAGTTCCTGATTCGAGATTCCAACAAATGGGTTTGGCGCTTCTTGTGGAGCAGCCTTTCCGAGTATAACCCATCCGAATGTTGTATTTTGGAAAATGGGTAAGTTTTGTTGCATTTTGATTTGACCCATGCGCATGAGTTCACCATATAATTCAACGCCTAGTAATATGTCTACCCGCTGCGGCTTATTGAAATCTGGATCAGCCAATGAAATGTCTTCTGGTATTGGCCATGAGGAGATATCAACAAATCTTTGTGGTTGTGCCATTGTAATTTGGGTAATGACTTGAGCTTCGACAGTTGTGCTGTAGCTGTTTATTAAGAATGTAATTGTATTGTTTACTTGATCCTTTGAGTAGAGCTGTGTTATGATTATCAATAGATCTTTATTTCAAAAACCACTTTACATGAACAAGTACTTTATATATTTCAGACCACAAACTTCTCCTCTATCGGCTCACATTAATAAGCACTTACAAAGCTACCGCAATGATTATCGCTACTTCCAACTCGCGACCGTACCGCCCGCTCTTGTTTAATTCCTCCTGACGACTCCCCGAGTGCTTTCGATTACCGCAGCTCCACACCTTGACCACGGCGGTGACCCATTTCGCCTAACCCGATTTCGGCGTCTTAAGCTGCCTTGGCATGGGCGCATGGGCTTGTTGCGCAAGCTTTTGCAGTATAAGCACAAACCCAGTTGTTCGCCGCGCCTACTGGTTAGCGGCGAGTTCTGGTGTGCCAGCACGCGTACTCATGACGCAACATTGTGCTCTGCTTTATTGGCTTGCGCTGACCTGGATTAATTCCGCGATGGGGTTTGCATTAATCCAGGTCGAAAGCATTGCAACGCCTGGCAGCGGCTACCGCGGGTGGACCAACACGCGACAGCTGTGAGTTGCCAATGCCGCTTATGTTTAAGGCGTGGTCGTATGCGTCAAGCTTAAGCTTGCGTTGAAGCCGTTTTGAGATGAAATTCAATTGCGAGCCGGAGTCTAACAGTATTCTGCACCTAATTGCTTCGGCATGTTTATCTATAACCGATGCTAAGGCGGTTCCTAAAAATACATATTCCTCTGACAATTCCTTTTTCTGTGTTGCTACATTTGCAGAACTAGTTTGATGTTCAGCAGAGGGGTATGATTTTTGGTATACCGGCGGCGCGGGACTGACATTTGCTGGTTGTGCATCTCGTTTTATTGTGTAGCGCAACAACGTATTGTGCTTCTGGTTACACTGCTTGCAACCTCTTGATTGGCAATTTGCTTTGTGATGTCCACTGCGCAAGCAATTACTGCACAACTGAAGTTTCTGAGCTTGTTTAGCTCTTTCCTGTGGCATCAGAGCTAGAAACTTCCCGCACATATAAATTGGATGATCCTTGTTGCAGAGGAAGCACCTTGATACTGGCCCATTGTTGTTGTTGTTGGCGGCAAATGCTGCTGCTTGATTTGTTTTTGGAGCTATTTTCGTGATAGCCTTCTCTGAGCTCAACGATTCGAGTGATTGAAATCGTAGCTCGATGAATTTCAGAAGCTCTTCCAAAGTTTGCAGTTTCTTGGGATCTTTAAGAGACAGTTCATACAAGCTATGCGTTTCTCTGTCAAGCTTACGAATCAATATGTAAAGTAAGATCGGATCCCAGCTGCCCTTAATTTTTAGCTCCAAATTTTCCAACAACAGAACACATTCACGAACTGTGTCGTGAAGCGGTTTGAGAACTTGAGCCGATGCGTATTTCATTATCTGGACCTTGAATAATTTGTCCAGCACTGAAGAGACCAGCAATCGTTCGTTGCTGTATCGTTCCGACAGTGTCGTCCACGCAATCGAGTAATTGTTGTCGGTGAGAGTAAGATGCTGTAGCAACGTAGCTGCTTCACCTTCAAGATTGTTCTTTAAATACCACATCTTGAGCTGCTTCATCTAAGCCAAACAGCTCGTCTGCATCGAACCCGTAGGCTGATGGATCGTCTGTTTGGCTTAAAAGCTCCTGCATGTGGTCTTCTAAAGCAGCCCAATAGGAATTTAGCCGTCCTAGCTTAACTTCGTAATATTGAATCGTTTCTCCTGTTGTGTGGATAGATTCAATAAACTTTTCTAACATTTCCTTTCGAACATTCAATTTCCGTATCAAGCTTTTTATCGTTGCCTCATCAGAATCAAATGTCTCGATTGGAAGATTTTGAGATGTATCTCGAGATTCTCCGCTCCTCGGAGGTTGCAGGGACTGCACGAATAGTTGCGAATTTTGCTGCACTCCATGCTGCGATGTGGCTGGCACTGGAGTGTAGGAAGGTTTTGTTGATACCGATGGCTGTGGTGGGGCTGGCGGGATTTGTACCACTGGAGAACCAACAACGTGCTGTAGAGGGCCTCCGCTTGACCGTATAGCTCCTCTGTGAAGTAGAAATGGTCTACTCTATCCGAAAATTGGTTTCGGATCATATTGTCGTTTTCTTCGAAGAGCTGATGCCGAACAATCTCCTGACTTTAAAAGTTGGGTCAAGTCTCCCTTAGTGTTGGGTCATGCCTCCCTAGATTTAGGGACACTTGACCCATTTGCAAACTTGGCAAAGTATTTTTTTTACACAACTTCTAGTCAGAATTTCTCTTTTATTTTTTACCATTATGGGTACAAAATAACAGACAATTTTTTTATGCTTTTTACAAATGTATAATATATATAGAAAAATTACGAAAAATCAAAATTCAAAATTGCGTCAAATTTCCCTAGTTTCCCCTATAGTACATATTCTTAATCTAATTAACATTTATATACAAATAAAGGGTTTCCCAATAGGGATGACCTGGCTTTGATAGCTCGTGGTGGCCATATTTGTTTATGGCTTTTTGAAATGTCTGTGCAGTTATGTTCAGTAAGGTTTGCGATTTCATCATGACACGTTTCACTTTGATCCAACGTTTGGAAATTGTCCAAAGTTATTACCCAAATTCGCATTCTCTTGTTGGCACTGTAAGAGCGCTTCGTGCAAAAAACGGTCGTCATAATGCTCCTTCTGAGCGCGCTATAAGACGCATAATAACAAAGTTTGAAAGTGAATTCACTTTTCACGATACAAAGGTGCCTGTAAGACAAAGAAATGCCCGAAGTGAACAAAATATTGCCGCCGTTGAAGCCAGTGTTCGTGAAAACTCAAATGCGTCTGTTCCGCGCCGTTCTCAAGAGTTGGGGCTCTCCAGGATGACAACCTGGGGAATTTTGCGATTGGATTTGAATCTGCATCCTTATAAGATGGTATTGGCACAAGAACTCAAGCCAACCGACCATCACATTCGTCGTCAGTTCGCTGATTGGTCACTGGAAATTTTGGAAGCCGACGGCGATTTTCATCGCAAAATCATCTTCTCAGATGAGGCTCATTTCTGGCTCAATGGATTCGTCAACAAGCAAAATTGCCGCTATTGGAGTGAGTCAAATCCACGAGTGGTTCATGAATCACCATTGCGTCCACAAAAATTGACCGTTTGGTGTGGATTATGGTATGGCGGAATCATCGGACCTTATTTCTTTCGAAATGAGGCAGGAGATTCCGTTGCCATTAATAGCAAGCACTATAACACGATGTTGACCGATTTTTTTTCCCGGAATTTGATGAAATTGATGCGGACGACCTTTATTTCCAACAAGACGGTGCACAGCCTCACAGTTCCCGACTTAACATGGACTCATTGCGCGGTAAGTTCGGTGAGTCGATAATTTCCAGAAATGGTCCCATCGCTTGGCCGCCTAGATGGTGTGCTCTAACGCCTTTGGATTATTTCCTTTGGGGCCACATTAAGTCGAAGGTTTACAGTTCTTATTGGGAAACCCTGTATTAATTAAAATCCATTATATTGAAATGCTCGGACGGTAGCGTTTTATTCGAATTTGGTACTAAATACCTCTTATCATCTTGAGGACTTAGCGCGATTTTTCATTGGGTAACTGTACTAACCTGATGTTTACGGTTCTAAATTAAATTTTGATTAACTAATTTTTCGGTGTAATTTTCTAAACATTCTACCTAATAATTTTTATTTTTTACTATATTTCGCCTTTGGATCTTTTTGTTTTATCTTGGCCCTCTGCCCAGACCGTATACATCTTTGATCCTAGTCCAACAAATTCTGTCATTATGCGGCTGTTGTTTTAATCCTTCAAAGCCAAGCACTTTTTTATTAACTAGAGAGATGTTCCAGATGTAATTGGGAGGATAGTTACTTGTATAAAATTGAATAAAGCAGTCGCGTTTAATGATGTCATATAAATCGGGACAGCTGATTCCATAAATGAGGGAATCGATATCGGTGTAGCAAACAGTACAGATGGAATTGAATTACGGGATCACGAAAATAAAATGGAAATCGTAAATTGTGGTCTTTGTCAAGTCGAGAATACATATATACATATATTCATATATTGGCTTATTGACATAATTCTCGCTCTTTTTAAGTTCAATGGCTACTAGATTCTCATTGAAAATTGTTGAGCCTTTGAATTCGGGCTTGGAAATAAGCGATTCAGCTCCGTATCGTCCCAACCACTTGGTTAACAGCTTAACAATGCTATGTTTCCGAATGTTCTATATAGTCTTTCCGGAAACAGCATTGTTCATGAGTTTGACGAGATTTTTACAAATGATGTTCCTCCGGGAACTTCTAAGTAATTCGAAAATCAAACGCCGGTTGGGTTAAAAATTATAACACTTTATTGCTTCAAGACTAAGTTATAACATTCGCTTCAATACGAGGTTGTAAGGCGAGGCAACTTTACCCGCTTGCGACTAAGAACAATTTCCAACTCTGACTGCCACTCAAATCGAACTATTGATTAAAAAGAAAGATCGGTTGAAGGGGAAAAAAGATTACGCATGCATTTCTGTCTGAATGCAGCAAGAAAGAAAGTTGGGGTCAAGTGGTGCGCTGAGTACTTAGCTTTTACTTTTAGGTCAGTTCATTGTTCTGGATTTGTTTTGGTTAGTTAAGCGTTTTGCTCTTTAGGTCTTTGTTTGGGGTATAGGATTGGGAAAGAGACATTATTGTTTGTTTTAAAAAGAAATGGTCTCAGCGTCTGTGATTATTTAGGGTAATGAAATTTCAGCGTTAATAAAGTTAGGAAATCTTAAAAGGAACTGATCTCAGCGTAAAGAATGTTAAGTGACGGAGGGTAATAATTTATAATAATTTAGGATAATTGAGGAAGGGTAAATATTTATAATAATCTTAAAAGCGTAAAGAATATTAAGTGAGGAAGGGTAATAGTGCTTTATATTATAATTCTGTGTTGGGGTGAGGAGATTGTTGTAACACCCCCACCGTTAGAATGAGGCTCCGACGAAATTATTGGATACGAGATTCTTGGGTAGATGTTGCCTTTCCTTTTACAATAAAAGAATACAATTATTAGGAGTATTAATATAATTACAATTGAAATATCTGTACCGAAACTTATCATATTATTACTACCGGTCTTAAATATCAGTGATTTAATGTTGCTTTCACTTTGTAATTGTTTTAGATATAATTCCTCTAATTCGATTTCAGGTATATCCTGAACATGTTCTCTGATTTTTGTTATAAAATTGGGCAAAATTAGGTTGTCATAAACTCTAAGGTTGGTGTTTACATAGCTATTATTTCCTATTTCTATTTTACAGTTTTCAAATTTTATTAAGAAATTCCCTTTGATATTAATTTTTGCATTCTTACAATTTTGTGTAATATTTAGATTGTTTACATTTTTCAATACGATTACACCCGTCATGATTTCTTTTATTTCTTGTTTCAATAGATTTTTAGTTTTACAATGAGCTTCTTCGAATTTTATTATACTACTGATACAGTTGTCATTTATTTCAATTAGGTTTTTCTTTAAGTTTTCCTTTACATTTGTTTTATATATTCTATTGTCAGAATCTACTAATATTGTGTTCTCTTCCAGAAATATTGATTTGTTTTGGCTATTCGGGATGGGTTCGATTAGTATTTTGGATAATAAATTTTGGGAATAAGTAGGTATTAATAGGACTATTATTATTTCGTTATTTTGCAGCCTAACTGCAGTTTTTATGTTCTGGTAGCTGTTAAAGTCTTGTATGAGGTCAAGTTCAGATTTTGTTAAAATGTCCCTAGATAGAATACCGAGTTTACTTGAAAAGATGACTTGTTGTATGTCTTCTACATGATTCCGAAGGAGGGTTATGTCGTTATTAATCTGGTATATTTGTTGCATATAATCGATTTCATCTTCTAAGGTTAAAATTTTATTTTGTATTATTTTAGTGGCTGTGTTTAAATAATTTTGAGTGATATTCTGTTGTCTATTGATGTGCTCGGTAATATTATGAATTTGATCTGAAATGCCCTGGCCCATTAAGACTTGATTTGCCAAAATCTCTTGGTTTCGAGATAGTGCATCTAACTTATCGTGTATTTGCTTTTCATCGTCGCTATCCATCGTACCTGCCACGAATTTTAAACCCTTACCCAATATATTTACGAGACCTCTCCTTTGTCTTAAGTTCGGATGAAGGCTTTCGATTTTCCCTTCTAGTAGGACAAAGTTACGATGGACTGTATCGTACATGGGTTTCATGGATGCGACTCTGGTGTGCAACATAGATATGCTGTTTCGTATGTTCTCTTTTGCGATTTCGTATTCTGTAATGTTAACTATATGGAGTACCTTGGTGTAGCCCTTTATCACTTTTACTTCTTCTAGTTTTATCGGTATGTATCCGTTATTGCTGTTCAAGTCTTGTATGTCGATTTGCTGTAGGTCTGACAGGTTTAGTAATGTCGTCAAGATGAAGAGTAGGGTGGTTGTTAGCCTCATTTCCCTGTAATCAGGTTTAGGAATTAGTTGGTACTGATTTTACTTTGGTCCTTCTTGATTTAATTTTTGACTTAATAGTAGGGTTGCTTCTGTCTTGGTATTTTTTATTTTTTCGTACATGAGTCTTGTAATATTTGAGTCCGTTTTTAGTGTCTGTTAAATGTTCGTCGTCAAGTTTGTCTGCTTCTACTTTCCTATACTTGGCGTGATTCTTACCTCCTCGAATTTCTTTAATATAGTTCGGTCCTGGTTCTAACTCTGTTTCGTCTCTGTGTTTATTAAGTCTGTTAATGCTTTTTTCCTTAGTTCTGACTATCCTATCGTGTATTTCTTTATACTCGTTTTCCGAAATTTTTCCCGTCACGAAGTCTATGGGCTTTTTGTTAGTTGTGCTGTGAATTGTGTTATTATAGAACCCTATAATCTTTAGAATTTTTTCTTCAACTGTGTCTATGTCGCTGTCGTCATTATGTCTGAGAAGTCGAAGGTGCTCGTTTATGGTGTTATGTAGGCGTTCTATGTCAGCGTTGGAGGTGTGATTGCTGTTAGAGGTATAGTGTATATCAACTCCTTGATTACTAAGGAATTCGCGGATAGGAAGAGCTTTAAACCCTAGTTCGTTATCTACTATTATTTTTCTTACTTTTCCGTATGAACTAAAATATTGGATTAACCCTCGTTTGAATTCGGTCCAAGTACGGCCGGTTATTTTGATAGCTTGAGCGAGTTTGCTGAATTTGTCGATCACCGTCATGAAAAGCTGTTTTTCCAAGCTGTAAAACACATCGACATGGATGATTTCGTTGGGACGTGAAGGAGTTTCCGTGATTTTGTACGCTACCTTTAGAGGTTTCCGCTCGTATTTTTCGAGGCTACAGATCTCGCAATTATTTATAAACTGTGTGATCCTAATTTTTAATTTCGGATTATAAATCTTAGATTTCATTTCTTTGAAAACTTCCTCTATCCCGCGGTGATTATTCAAAAGGTGCTCTTTTTCTATTAAGTTTGCTAATTTTTCCTCGTCCTCTACGTCTTCTAAAAGTGTAGTACATCTTACTATCCGGAAATGTTTATTACTGCGCATCGTATTATTATATACTGTATAAAATGAGGTGTAAAACTCGTCATCTATTATAATTGCATTAAGCTGGTTTAAATTGAAATGGTTTTTTAGAAGGACTAACGCGGACTCTTCGGTTAAGTTTTTCGTGTAGATAATTTTCCTAATGCTTTTAAAAATTTTTGAGGTTTTTATTTTCATGGAACCCGAGTTTATTTTCCTTATTATTACTTGGTTCTTAAATACATTTATGGGGGATTTACTTACTGGAATGGAGTTTTCGTCTTGATTCTCTACCCCAGTCAGGTTCATTTCTGCGACTTCTAATCTAGATAAGGCGTCTGCGTTACCATTCTTCACTCCTTTCTTATATAATATTACGTAATCGTATTCGGAGAGTCTCAGTCTCCAGCGGACTAATTTTGAATTTGGTTCTTTTATTGAAAATAACCAGGTAAGAGGTCTATGATCTGTTTCAATTTTAAATTTTCGCCCAAAGAGATATGGTCGAAAATATTTAGTTGCCCAAACGATTGCTAACAGCTCTTTTTCAATCGTACTGTAATTTATTTCGTGATCGTTTAATGTACGACTTGCGTAGCAGATTGGGTGTCCCTCTTGGGAAAGTACTGCGCCTAATGCGTATTGGCTAGCATCTGTGGTTAAAACAAACTCTTTACTAAGGTCAGGGTAACGTAAAATGGGTTCGTTAATTAATAGCCTCTTCAAGGTTTCGAAACTAGTTTGATATTCGGGGTTAGTTATTTCAACCTTTGCGTCCTTCTTCAAGTATCTAGTCATGGGTTTAGAAATTCTTGAATAATCTTTAATAAATTTTCTATAGTAGCCTGTTAATCCCAGAAATTGTTTGATTTGTCTATTAGTTTTCGGCATTGGAAAATTTTTGACGCATTCTATTTTTTTTGGATTAGGTTTAATTCCTTCGGGGGTCACGATGTGTCCTAAAAATTCCGTTTCTCTTCTTAAGAATTCGGATTTGTCCATTTGAATTTTAAGGTTGGCTTCTCTTAATCTTTCGAATATTTTTTCTAGATATTCGATATGCTCTTGTAAAGAGGTCGAGAAAACAATTATGTCATCCATATAAACGAGACAAATTTTGTTTATAAATTCTTTCAGTACGTTGTTCATGAGCCTCTGAAAGGTTGCGGGCGCTGTTTTTAGCCCAAAAGGCATACGCAAAAATTCATAATGCCCGTTCTCTACGCTGAAAGCTGTTTTATGGATGTCGTTCTCGTCGATCTCGATTTGATGGAAACCCTTCGCCAAATCGAGAGTACTGAAATACTGGCATCTGCCCAGTTTTTCAAGAATTTCATCGATGACCGGAATAGGATATTTATCGTCGATAGTAACTTCGTTTAACTTGCGGTAATCAATTACCAATCTCCATTTAACTTTCCCACTGGCATCTGCCTTCTTAGGCACAATCCAAACTGGGGCTGAGTAAGGAGAGTTACTATGGCGTATAATACCGTTGTCGAGCATCTCTTTGATCTGTTTCTCGACTTCGGCCTTATGTATATACGGGTAACGATATGTTTTACACTGGATAGGTATATCGTTTATAGTCCGGATTCTATGTTTAATGGCGTTGGTAAATGTTAGCTTGGAATCATCCCTATAACAAATTTCCTGATATTTTTTTACTAGTTTGACTAATTTAACCCTTTCCTCGGAGTTAAGATGCTCCATTCTTAACTCTTCGTTAAGAGGTTTTATTTCCTTACTTTCTATAATGTTAAAATTCTGATAATCTACCTTTTCTACATTCGCCGGCCCAAGGGTCACCTTAATGGGTATATTCTGTGATAGTTGAGCCTTAGTGTGTATTTTAAAATTTTCCACGTTATATATTCCCTCTTTTACTATGAAGGAACCATCTGCGTTACGCATTTCGTGAATATATCCCAAACCATTTTCTTGTGGTACTGGGAGTGTAATTTCATATTCTCCTTTTTTCGTAAAATTATATATAATTTTTTCGCCCGAGTTAAAATATAGTCTAACTTTCTTATCTCCCGTGGTTAAATACTTTGTTCCATAGTCTATATTAGCTTTGAGTGGTAAGAGGATATTATTTCCAATTAGTCCGTCAAATTCTGTATGGAATTTACATATTAACATTTCGATTTTTTCCGATGAGTTCCCTAGTTCCTCAAAAAGTGGGATGTTGGCTTTTTCTTTTATTTCCACTGCGTGATTCAAAGTTTTTAGTTTTAATGGTTGTTCGAGCTTACTTATCCATTTAGGGTTACATAGATTAGGATTTATAATAGAATGGGTTGCGCCTGTGTCTATGAGAAATTTCAGTGGGACCGTTTTAGATTTTACCACTATATAGGGTAAGTTTCGATTGAGGCAGGCGACTGAAAATTTTGTGTGTCGGTATTAACCGTCTCACTTTGATTAACGTGTGCCATGTCCACTTCCATAGGTTCTGGTCTCATATTATTGTTGGTATTGTTATTATTGTTGTTATTATTATTATTATTAACGTAGCTATTATTATTAGTGCGAGAGTTGTTGTGATTATTATGGTTCTGTCCTGTATTATTATAGTTGTTACGAGCATTGTTATAGTTACTGTTATCAAAGCTCCGATTATTCGGATTGTTATAATTATTATAATTGAAGTTTCGTCTTTGATTAAAATTTTGGTTAAAGTTATTTCTATTTATTGGTTGTTGGTTTGATCCAGAAGGAGTGTTAAAACTGCGGTTGCTAGTATTATTAGAAGATGAGTTTGTTTGAGGCTGATAGGGTTGTCTACTTTGAGTATTTCTAGTCTGCTCGTTATTAAAATTTGCGTTCCTGTTCCCGTTCCGATTGGGTCTATGTGTATTATAGTTTTTCTGGTTTTGAGGTTGAGAGTTATAATAGACGTGTCCTGATTCGTAAAGTATGTTTAGAGCTGTTTCCAGGTCTTTAGGATCTCGGCAATATAAGATGGATTTCATCGGCTCCGGAAGTTTTCTTTTGAACACTTCTAAAGCTGATCTTATATTTGCCTTAATTAATTGTTCCAAGTTTACGTCGTTCCTGCATTCGTTTTTTGTTTTTACGTTTAGTCTTCTTAGTATTTCTTTAATTTCGTTGTACATAGCTAAGCTGTTAGTGCGGAACGTTACACTTCTAAGGTCTTCGAATAATTGGTCGACTGATTTTCTGTCGCCAAAGTTGTGATTCAATAGACCTTTTATTTCTGACCAAGAAGTTACCTCGTAATTTATATCCACTATTTCGCGAGCCCTACCGACTAGTTTCGATTTAATTATGTCGCCGAAAATTAATTGCGAATTTTCGTCGTAAGTTGTTAATATAGGGTGGATTCTATCTACTAAGTCAATAAAGTTTTGTAATTTGTTAAAGTCTCCGTTAAAGTCGGGGAGTCGGGATAGGTATTTTAGAGGATCAATGGTGAGGGAAGCCATTCCGGAAGTATTGAGGGTGAATGAATCTAAGGAATTTAAGTGTTGCTGAATTCTGTTCAGCGAACTTCTAAAATTAGCCGCTAATGTGTCTAATTCCCTATTTCCCTGTGAGTCTGAATCGCTCATAGTCTTAAACTATTCATACTAATATTAGTTGTTCGTCACCTACTTGGATTGCTGGCCCAATATTACTTATTTGTTGATGGATGTTGATGCTCGGCTGTGTTGATTTTTCCAGCGATGGGTACTTCCTTCCTTCCTTCTGCGAGTTCGGGATGACTATTTTCCGGGTTGTCTTCTTTCCTTCCTTGGTGAGTTTTGGCTTTTGAGGCAGAGTTTTCCTTTTCTCAGTGGTGTACTTTGTACCGGGAGTAGTACAAACTGAATCACTTTCTTTCCTTGTACAGGGAGTTGGATCACTTGCACGGGGTAGCACACGCGCTTAGTAAACTGAGTCGTCGAGAACAATTCACTACCGGGTTTTTCTTCGCTGTATCACTGATCTTTCAGTGATGTATATATAGTTTCGGTACGCGTTAAGTATTGATATACTCGAAATCGATCTTCTTTCGATTACTCGCGTATCCTACCGACTGCGCCACAAATGATGTTCCTCCGGGAACTTCTAAGTAATTCGAAAATCAAACGCCGGTTGGGTTAAAAATTATAACACTTTATTGCTTCAAGACTAAGTTATAACATTCGCTTCAATACGAGGTTGTAAGGCGAGGCAACTTTACCCGCTTGCGACTAAGAACAATTTCCAACTCTGACTGCCACTCAAATCGAACTATTGATTAAAAAGAAAGATCGGTTGAAGGGGAAAAAAGATTACGCATGCATTTCTGTCTGAATGCAGCAAGAAAGAAAGTTGGGGTCAAGTGGTGCGCTGAGTACTTAGCTTTTACTTTTAGGTCAGTTCATTGTTCTGGATTTGTTTTGGTTAGTTAAGCGTTTTGCTCTTTAGGTCTTTGTTTGGGGTATAGGATTGGGAAAGAGACATTATTGTTTGTTTTAAAAAGAAATGGTCTCAGCGTCTGTGATTATTTAGGGTAATGAAATTTCAGCGTTAATAAAGTTAGGAAATCTTAAAAGGAACTGATCTCAGCGTAAAGAATGTTAAGTGACGGAGGGTAATAATTTATAATAATTTAGGATAATTGAGGAAGGGTAAATATTTATAATAATCTTAAAAGCGTAAAGAATATTAAGTGAGGAAGGGTAATAGTGCTTTATATTATAATTCTGTGTTGGGGTGAGGAGATTGTTGTAACAATTTTTCTCGAATTCATTTTTAGCCAATGCTCGAAGCCTGGTATTTAGATCAATGAATGACTTCAACCATGCAGACTGATTAAATTGGAGAAGCTGCTGAATTTTTCTTAATTTTAATCCATGAAGGAGGGCTTGTTACAAACTGCGGTAGTGTAAAAAGTATTTCGTTTTGCTGTGCAGTGTAGGCACAAGTTTTGTTTGTTTCGATCCAGCAGACATTCTATGTTCAGGGTAAAAAAGGAGGTCTTATCATCGTGAATTTTTTGGGGATACATTAGATCCACTTCCAGAATGTAACCGATGGGTGAATCATCTGCTAGATCTTCAACCCTAAAGCTGCCTACCGTTATACCCACTTGAAGCCAATGTGAGGTAGAAGTTGAGACATTGCCTAAAGATATTGGCTATTAATATCAAAATATGCCAGAAAAACTAAAGGTTGAGAGGGATCATAGCCGGACATGTACTTATTATTGGCTTTTGAGTATCGCTTAGAGCATTGACTAAGGCCACCTCGAATACCTTTCTCTATAAAGTAGAGCATATCTATGTCCGCCAATAGTTCCAGAGCAACGTTGGTATGCTTGAGCATAGCATCCCAAGTATAGCCTGGAAGCGTATAGTAGTGTGCGGGATCTAATCCATATGTCTCCAGACAAGTTGAATGGAACTTCCCAAAAACATCAGCTAGAAGAAGTACATCTGTTTTCAAATACAGAATACGGAATTTTCACCCAGGTTTTGAATACCGAATTCATTCCAGATATTGCAAGCATTATCATAATCTTCTTGCCTAGTATTAAAATCATACAATTTATTGTAAAATGGATAAGTATCAGGACGTTTGGTCTCCAGGAACATAGTGCATTTGAAATAATCGTATGGATATACTCCTTTACGTGTTAGTAACTTAAATTGGAACTCTGTTTTTGTGAATTGGGACTTTAAAATAGGGAAATACATATGTAAGGTATTAAGCAAAGGTATCTAGGCTACTTGCCATAAATTGAAATTAATGAACGAAGCGGAATTTAATTGCATATTCATCTAAATGCTTACTGAATGAGATATACCACTCTTTATTAGGCGATCAATGCGACCTTGGAGATTGGAAGCTTTATTTTTAATAATAATATGGGAATCATAGCCGCTAAGGTTGTGGATGATTACTGCGATGGTGTGATTATCTTGGAAATTAATGTTATATGCCTGATATGCTCTGTACTTACCTGTTATGTAGCAGTAATCGCGCACCTTTTTATCGCCTGTACGGCAGATCGCATATATGGCAGGTTGTGACAGTGTCAAAAAGCTCAATCTCTTCAGCAGTCATCTAATCCATGGGTAGAAGAGAAAGGAAAACTGTTTCTAAATTTTCCGCGAACTGATTCAACTCACACATGAACCACTCGATACAATTCTCATCGCGATACGACTTGAAAAACGATAGCGTGAAGTCATACCCACATTTAACCTAAAAGCCTACGCTACACGGTACATGCGTTTGATACTTATTTCTATCCTTACATTCTACTAATAAACATTCTAAATAGGCGTAAATAACAAACGGAGCTTCTACCCTATTTCTAAAGTTCTTAAATCCAAATTCCTTCTGGTCCTCTGTCGACAAACAAAGCTGGATTCCATCGAAATTGAGCATTTACAGTCCTCCATGCACTGACATATTGGAGTATTACTAAATTTCAATGACATAAACTGTTACATGCCAGCCTCCTATAGTATGCAGGTGCCCTGCTAGCGTGGGAGAAGGGTGGGGTACCTAAAGAAATTTTCCTTTTTTTTTTACATTCAAAAGTCCACTCTGGACCACTTCCGGGCGCCACTCGGTTTTCCTGGTTAACCGAGAACCAAAGCTATATCGCGAGGGAGCAGGGTTAATTCAGGTAAAGCAAGAAATAAAAGAAAACCACGAATAAAACAAAAGAAAGAAGACACATATTATTTCAAAAAAAATCCGTTCATCCCGGCAAGGTGCCTCGAGGCTAGAAAGGAAAGGAAAGGAAACTAAAAATTAACAAACAAAAGAAAGCATAAAAAAACAAAACCGAAGTGGACTCCGCGAAGTCCGCGTAAAAGAAAGGAGGAAAACTTAATTAAGATTCCCGGGATAAATTTGGAGATCATCGGGAATAATCCGGAATAGATCAACCACGGCGCTTCCGCCTCGTACCCAACTTCCTCCGCGGATCCGCTCCCAATCCTTGGGTAGGGCGCACTCTCGAGCCTCCTCGCTTCGCGACCTTTCTTGTGGCTCCTGCTAATCCCTCTTCCTCTCCTATATCTTCCTCAAATGCCGCTTGCAAGGTGATTGCCTCGCGCTATCTCTCGATTTTAATAAAACTTAACGCTTGTCCTCTTGGCTTCGCTTTCACTTCTGCTCTAGTTCACAGATTCACGCCTGACTCCTCGACTCACGATGGCCGCCCACTTCGCCTACCGGGTCAGGTTCGCGTTTTGTCCACCCAACCTTTGAACTTCCGGTGAAAAGTATTCAGAACTTCCGCTACTACGCGATATCACTAATCCTCCGGCTTCGGCTGTTTCCCAATCGGACACATTTACGTCTCGGATCGCATTCTTTCTTAATTAACCTCTTCTTCTTCGGCAATCTGACTTTAGGGCAAGGTGTGGGACGTTCGCTGCTGAACCCGGGTTGCGGTTGGCCCCATGAAATCGATATTTGCGTAATGAGGTTGTTGCGACAAAGCGTAGACAGATGAATTGCTTTCGGCATTCTAGCGATGACACGATCCTTTTTTTCTTTATTTGAGGAAGCTGGGTCCGGCTAATTGATTTAACTAACGATTGATTTTACTAACGTCCCCGAATTTTCTCCTCCTTACCTTCCGGGACGAAAATATCTTATTCTATCCTTCCCAAAGGTGTGCCTCGAGTCATCTTTCCACCGGTTTACACTACTTCATACAATTCATTTTCTTATTACTAAAATCAACGACAATTTAGTCTATCCTTAAACCTACAATTTTAACACATTTCTCAGATACGTCGGTGGGTTCAGCCAACGGCTAAATAGTTCTCTTCTTCTTCTTCTGATTCCTCTTTCTTTTCCGCGCTCTTAGGCGGACGACTACGTTCACGTTTTTCTTCTACTCATCATCTTCCACTTCGTCGTCGTATTCCTGTTCACACCCTCCATCTTCACCATAATATAATTCTTCTTCTTCTTCATCGCATCCTTCTTCATATTCTTTGTCTTCTGTATATTCTTCTTCTTCGTTATAACCGTGTTCTTCCTCTTCTTCTTCGTACTCTTCTTCGGCATCATATTCTTCCTCGTCTTCATATTCTTCTCCGCCAGAATCATATTCTTCCTCATCGCAATCGTATTCTTTTCCATATTCGTTCTCATCGTAATCGTCTTCTTCTTCTTCTGCATTGTCGTACTCTTCCTGGACCTACTCATTAATTTATCCTAATTATCATATTGTAACAAAACCTCTGAAGTAATTACACTGAAAGTTATTAAATAATTTATTTTGTATCGTAAGTACCTTAAAAGGAACGCAAGCATGAAAATACCCAACTTTGAAATACAATTGAACTTCACACTATTTCTAAGTTTTTAGCAGAAACTTTGTCATTAAATTATGAGAATTCTTTTAGTATTCTATATTGCAAGTTCTCCTTATTTTATGCCTAATTTATCGACTAAACTGGCACAAAAAACACAAAAAACCCAGGTGACGTAATGTGGCAAAATAGTTCGAATTTAAATGCATTTATGAACTTTTATTGTAACTAAAATTAAGTGGGAATTATAACAAAAGCACAAAAGTATTCAAATTATGACTTTTGATTCTTAAAACAGTTGCTTAACGATGTAAACCGTATTTCCAGAGGTAAGCATTTCGACATTTTGCTGAGAATTTTTCAATGATAAATGTGTTATTCCAGAAACTTTTCACTATGAAATTTTTTGAGATTTGATGCTAAGTTAGGACAATTAGATTTCAGTGTGCGGGATACAATTAGAAATTTCAATTTCAATTTATTTCCAGAATAAAAGTACAATGTAAATGTACATTTTTTAACATTTTATAAAGTACATCCTTCATGGGTAACCAACATTACCCGAGCGAAGGTCTGGATTATCTTAATTCTAATTATAAACTAAACTAATACCAAAAAACTTATGAACTAAGTATTATTATAATACCAGTTGGTGCTATTCATTCATTATTTAAATATTTTACTTTTTCTTTTACCCAAAATTTTTAATAATCCATTCTTTTAATATTTTTTTGATTAGTTTTTTATTCTTAAATATCTGCTTATAATCATTTGGTAAAGAATTGTACAGTTTGATAGCTAGTAAGTAACTACACTTATTACTAATTTTTTCCCTATTAACTGGAATTTGTAGACTTTTATTTCCAGTAATACTTTGAGAATTAACATATGTCTCTCTAAATGAAAAATAATAATAACTGAGAGACCCTAGAGCAGAAGATTGTCTAATGTTTAAGGGGTAGTTCTTTACGACAAATTTGTTTTTATTTATAATTTTCAAAATTCTATTTTGGAGAGTTTGCAAGTATCCCAAAGTATTGTTATATGCACCACCCCATGCTATGATTCCATAGTTTAAAACACTATTGAAAAATGCGTAATATATCATCCTTAAAGTCTCGGTTAACATAAATTTAGATAAATTATAGAAAACAAAAACTAAATATTTTGTCTTTTTATATATATATTCAATATGTTTTTTCCCATTTCATCTTGTCATCACATATTATGCCTAAGTATTTGCAGTCTTCAACTCTTTGTATGGAACAGTTATTTATACGTATAGCTAAGTTGTTTGGTATACAGTCACAATGAAAACCAAAAGGCAGATATACAGTTTTTTCTACATTCAACGATAGCTCATTCAATGCAAGCCAGACAGATACCTTTACTAAAAGTTCATTCATTTTGAATTCTACTTGATCCCATGTTTTTTCACAAGATATCGCAACAGTGTCATCTGCATATGACCTAATAGTATTTTCTGGCATATCGATTAGTAAATCGTTTATATAAAGTATGAACAAGTGAGGCCCCAGAATTGAACCATGTGGTACTCCCAGAGTTATTTCGCAAAAATCACTAGTTATATCATTAATTTTGACTCTTTGCTTCCTTCCAGTTCAATAACTTGCAATGAGTTTATTGGCACACCCTCTAATTCCACAATTGTATAATTTATCCAGTAAAATTTGGTGGTTTTTGACAGTGTCGAATGCCTTTGCTAAGTCCAAAAAGGAAATAGCAATAGGTAATCCAGAGCCTAACCTGTTTAGTATCGTTTTAGTTATTTCGCTTAGTGCATCATTGGTACTTTTATTTTTTATGAATCCATTTTGATTTTTAGAAATTATATTGTAGTTATTGCAAAAGTTAAGAATTCTACAGTGAATAACTTTCTCAAAAATCTCTGCTATATTTGATAATATTAAATTGAATTTTTAAATTTATATCGTGTAATGCGATACAAATAGGCAGATATATGCTCCCTATATCTAAACTCTCCTTAGGTGAGAACCGTCAAAAAGGTGCACCATTTGAGACAGCAAGTCTAGTGGTCCATTGCTATATGTCAGTACCTCCATATGATGTTCAAGTACAGCGGGTGAATAATAGTAGTGGAGGCAGCAATCGCAAAAGTATTTTACTGTTTTATGCTTCGACAGCTGTGATGACAGGAGCCTGGACAGGCGAATCTGACGGGCTCATCATTATCATTTTCCTTCTGCTCACCATCCTCATCATAGTATACGTTTTACATCATCAGAAGGTTAACGTGCTGCTCATTCCTCTCCTTCGTCAAATATGTTGGCAGTATTTTAAAATTTTCTCTCCCCGTCTTCTGCTAGATGTAGATGTTAATGGAGGGATAATTCTGCTTCTCAAACCGAGGAATATATTTTATGGTCACAGGAGACATAATGTTTTTGAGGTCCAGAACGTTGGAATAGTGAGGATATTTTGTTACACGTTGCGGATCTTTATCAGTTGGGTGTAGGGCTGAAACCACTGCCCAAACAAAACAAGCGTTGTCAGTATTTTTAACATTGATGCAGACCTCCTTAAGTTTAATTTGTTGTGGTAACTCAATATAATGCCCTACCACTATCTTTTTCCTGGAGCTCTTCTAATTTTCTCATTACTGATTTCTCAATATTCTGTTTGAACCAACTGTTAATATCAGTACCTTGATAGATGGGGCATTCTTTGTGTTCACGCACTTGAATTCAGGCGATTCTTCATCCCTTTTTGCAATCGTAAACTCTCCACAAAATAATGGGTTAACTTTTAAAGCAGCTTTCTTCTCCATAGCGTTATTGATGTGACGGCTGACAAGTCCAATGCAATCACTCAGGAACTCCTTTGGTTTCTTATGTATCAAGTATTATGACCCCTAAATGAAAATAAAAATAATAATGATATGACGTTATTAGACTTAAAAATATTTCAAAGTTTTACTTATCGATCTCTAAAAGCGGATTGTGCATTTTCCCACTTCGATTTGAAATCCAATTGGAGCGATTGGAGTTGTGGCTTGCACCTGTCATTAACCTCAATATTTTCAGCTAGGTATGGTAGCCTTGTATGAGTATGAGGTGATGCCGTTTACTTGGTGCTGTTGCACTCTTTAAAGCGCAATTTAAAAATCTTAGACTCTTACTGCACTCTTTAATGCTCTGCTCCACTAACTGTCCATCAGTTTGAGCATTCACAAATGCTAGCTTCGCACTTTTCACTTGATGGCTTAGTTGCACCATTTGCAGAATGTTCTTTTCGTTCTTTACAAACTGATAAATTTGTTCACTAAGTTTACAAACTAATAATTTTCATCATATCCTTTTCGTCCTTTGACCTTTGGCCTTAAACTAATTATTTCACAATGTAATTATAAATAAATAAAATAACCTCGCACAAATACTTTAGTTCAAATTTATGGAGACGGAGCTGAATTCGATGTGGATCACGCGCTTGATAATTACCGAATGAAATAATTTGCATAATATCCGCTTTTTATACTCGTCTTGAAAATCTCAAGTGTGAAGTATATTGAAGGAACATTTATGCTAGCGTTTGAGTATTTCAAGCTTAAGCGATGAGTCATCAATTCTAAAAATAGAAAACCTGCAGTTGCTTATATTCAAAGAATGAAAATAATAAAACAAAAATGCGTGCATCGCGAAGCACAACTTGAACGTCTCAGCCTGCAGATAAGAGGTCAGATAGTATAACTACTACTGATAATGTTCCACATAACATAAACAAAGCCACTTGCTCATTTCGCAACATGCTCAGACGTATTAGTCATGTCCCAATACCTAGTATGTAAACAATAGCTGTGTCCCTTTCACATCGGATCCGGTTCCAGGTTTTACAGGAAATTTTGCACTGAATTGAAATTTATGAGCAGTTACCCATATCAAACAAGTTGTATGGTAGTTCTCGAAAATAAAATCAAATAGCCTGGATTTATACTGACTTTGTGTTAAAAGCTTAATCCAAAACTCTATCTGGTTCAAAGTTTGAAGTTTAAATGGGTAATTATCATGGCAATTTGATGCACTTTTCACAAATATTAAAATCTTTAAATACGTGACGGTTTTTAAAATATCAATTCAATGCAAAATTTCCTGCAAAATCTGGAACCGGATCTGATGTGGAAAAAACACAGCTAATGACTTCCTAAAGGGATTAAATTACATGCCCAAATCCAATATGTCGGAAAATATTTTTCGACCACCTGTATAAACCTTATGGGATTTTGCACTCAACCCCTTTATCTCCTCTAGTGGACTTTTAAATAAGCAACTGTTGGAATTTCGAAGTTCTCAGAGAATTCAAGAATCTTTACCGTTAATGCTATTGAAAATTATTATTTCCTCTGCTGGACACATGTCGCCTGAACTATTTCCAACAGATATTTCTAGAACCATTTCCATTAGAGGTGGGATTCTTGTGAAATTTTTATCGGCATTTGAGAATTCATGGAAAAACTTTAAATTTTCTTTCTTGGTGCCACGATTACCTTTTTGTGATTTTTCTTGATCTTTAAGTTTCATTGGTTATTTTTTGAAAGTTTAGAGTTTGCATCGTAGTCGTGCTATAGCCAATATTAATTTATTAGATTTAGATTTACATATAAACGGGATTTTTAATAACGTGCGATTGTGTTGGTTTTGTTTAGGGAAGTGAAAGACTTGTTCTGTAGTAAGGATATTAGTATTATGACAAAAGAAATCTCAAAATAGAATCCCATCAAACAATTTTTAATGAGTGGTTGCTTATGTAAAATCTGCATTTAATACCTCCGCCTACCTGGAAAACGCCGGAACATGAACCTAAAGTATAGTCATGTCTCCCGTAAAAACCTTACCGGCGGATACCATCACTGGCATTATTTAGGGAATTATCCGTTAAAGCTACCTTATTTATTATACTTATTTCGGCACCCGTGTCGACGAAGAGTTTTACGATACCGTTCTCCAGGGGGAGATCAATTACTGCATTATTATAATGATCTGGAGTATTGGCCGGCATTGCAGTAAAATGTGACGTGTTGGATTCGGAAACACTACAACTAATAATATCTATACTATTTATTTTGCACTCCATTTACAGCAGTATAGCCCACTTCAGTTTTCCGACTTTTGTTCTTTACCTTTTCTGCCGTTCTTCCCACGATTTCATGGCTCAACTTCCGTGGTGTGGAACGATCGTATTCGTATACACCAATCATAACTCAATCTCAAACGCAGGTTTGTGCAAGAAGAAGCTTGTTGGCTATTCATTAATACTGCCACCGGTGGCAGTTTTGTGCAAAATGCAAATGCTATGTCCATATTTTTTACATTTTGCCCAGAAATGCGTTTGCAATCTCTTTCGATATTTTCCAAAAGAACGCCCAATCATATCACAGAAATCGCATTTTCGATTTTCGCAATTGAAACGAGTGAAGATGCTGGATGCGTTTTTTCATGGCTAGCCGTATTGTTGTAATGAACTTGAACTTGAACTTGATTCGATGTGTGGTTGGTGTGAAATCGTTGATTGTTTGCACCATGTTTTCCGTAAGTTGTTTCAGTTGTCCCATTTCTTTCTTCAGGCTAGATGATTGGTATGATTGCATTTTTGTCTCGAAGTTTCAGACCTGTTTCTGTCGGTCCTCCGTTATCTCGATTTCTAATGTTATGGCAATCAACTCGTCCAGAGTTTTCCTCGTCTCGGCAATTATTACCTGCCTACTAAGAGGACTAAGTACTCCTGTTTTGAACGTAAAACAGGCCTTCTCCTCAATTTCTTTCGTGAGGGCCTCGGCTACTTTCTGAATTCATGGTTGTGCTTTTTTACACTCCAGAAAATACCAATTGAGCCTTGTTCCATAAGCGTGGAAATTTTTGCTCGGAATCTGCTGACACTTCCGTACTTTATTCAGGATTACATTAATTTCTGTCCGGGGCAAACGCATTTTGTTGGAATTTTTCTAATTCAAAAGAACGAATATTAAAATGCTTTACTAATTCTTACGCTTCACCACGCAACCTAATTTTAAGAAGAGATGCAATAGTAGAAGCCTTTTTTCTTGTAGTGACCACGTAACGGTAGCGCATTATGTAGTGTGTTTACAAATCTGGAACGCACCAGTTTGGGGAAGGCGTAGTAACATTTTCATTTCAATAAGTGAAAAATCTAAAACGACATAGGCGTATAAACGCGTCATACGCACCCAAGTAAAGAACTTTAATCACGCGTTTATGCGTTATCCATCGCCAATGTGTTAATTCACGCACATACATAGCCAGAAGGAAGAGGTAGATTTCAATGTGGTAAAAACCCAAAAAGCCACTCACTTCACAAATTCCTTTGGACAACGAACTTGATTTAATCGATTAAGAAATATACGGTTTACATGGAAATTAACCCGAATCCCGCAATTAATATGACCTAGATATCGAGCCAATAAATACATACATATGCAAAATTGGATCAAAGTCCATTAAGAAGTGCAACAAATATGGCGGTAGCAAAATCAATTTTAGAAACTTATGTAGCCCCTCACCCTTCTGACCGATCACCAAAATTTTTATACACAACTTAGAACTCATGTTGTCAATGTGTTACTTTAAGTTTGGTCAATAGCGGTTAAGAAATACGATAGATATAGGGTCCAAACCATTTTTATAACTTATGTAGCACCTATATCCTCACCCCGTTGGCAAATTTCTCCCATTTACGAACTTAGCTGAGATATTTACGAAACGTATAGGCGAAGTTTGGTCAAAATAGATTAAGAAATACGGCCTCTTTCGTGTCCACAAGATTCATTATATTCCATGTACATACATATGTACATCCCCTATACATTCTATGTACAAACAAATTGTATTTTTGAAGTCTACGACGTCTAAAATGAGTTTTGGCATAAAAATACAAGATACAATTTTTGTAGAAAACTGTTTGAATAAATATTTTCTATAACGATTTTTAACATCTGGAAAATATTATAGTACTGAACATTTTAGCGAAAAACTGATTTTTCAATTACTTGTGACTTCAGACGAACTTTCTTTTCATATTTTCTTTTATAATACCAAAGCTCAGCTCTATAGAAATAAATTTTACTTAACTGCTGCTAACCCTACTAATGACTGGACAAAAACAACTTTTTCGAACAATTTTCAGAAGTAAATGTTGCCGACTTCCTCTACTACATAATAAGTATATGTATGTACAGAACATTTGTACGTAATGCTTTCTAATTTGCAGAAACTAATAATAATACTGTACCCCGATGGAAAATAGTTCGCCCACCAAGTTTTGAATTGTACAATGTACATGTAAAAACAAAATTATAAAATATGTATTTTATTTTCTGGGATAATAAAGAGACGAATATTATACCTACTCAGTTTTAAGCTTACATATAATGTGTATAAATAAACAAATAAAATATACAAAGCAACACTTATTCCACCTTTACAACAAAATTCGTTAAAAACCAAAAGTAAATTTAATAAGCTTAAAAACTGCGTATAATGCAATATTTTCTTCTTCGTTATCCCAGAAAAGACAATATTTTATTGTTTTGTTTTTTTAAAAGTACTCATTCAAAAAGCAAGTAGGTGAACTACATATATCACATCGGAGTAGTAATAGTGCGAACGTTGTAAGCCGTTGTTACTTTAAAGTCACAATACATATGTATTCGTTATTATAAAATTGTTAGAACTGCTGATTTCATTGGTTAACTGTTTTTATAGGTTCTAATATATATCAATTTTATTTTACATTCATTTCTTTATAGTCAAGACAAATATTCGGCCCATAGAGGGTTAAATGTGTTATACATATAAATGAATTGAATATATAAAATATTCGCCAATTGCAACTAATATAAATAATAAATTTAAGCCAATTGCTTGGATAAAAGAAAGACAGAGCGACAGAGTGCTAACCGGAGAAGTTGGATAAAATGCGCCATAAAACTTTCGGCAAAAAATATTCAATAATCGAGGCAAAACAGCAAGAGTCTCCAATTTGTTCAACATGCATATATAGTAAGTATGCATGTGTATACACACAGCTACGACCGCTCATTTCAAACAAGTGCATTGCAGTTGAATTTACTTCTGCGGGATTATTTTTGTTGATGCTGTTATCTGCAATAGTGCCTACGTTATTGATTTCTAGCCGCATTACGTGATATAATATTTGAAAATGTGCCAACTGATTACTTTTTGAGGAAGACTTCATTCATTAACTGATTGCATCAGGCGGAACTTATCTTATATATGTATGTATATTGCGCGTTGCATGGCTTTGCCTTGAAAATTCAGTAGGTGGTCGTGGACAAAACAAATCACTATTGTGTTAATTAAGTTCTCTTATTTCAAGCAAAAGGTGGATTAGATGTACCTTGGAGTTGCTAATGGAATAGAAAGATAAAAGTAACTATATAAATACTTTGGAAGTGTTTTAAAATTGTCCCAAATATATGTAAGTACTTTATGTATCTTGTATACACCGCGAACGCAAAGCTTTTAGCTGCTTTAGTTTATAATGTTAATTAGATCCTTATAAAGTATGCATGCAAGTCAGTAATATCGTTAAATCTAAATTTTTCTTATCGATGTTTGCTGCCCTAAGTCTGTCGACGCTGATTATAAGTTATAGTTTCATTTTTCCCAAGAACACTTTGAGATGTTCATTGAAAATTCTTAAATCTTCCCAGAAACGGATGGCTTCTTCATAGGAAAAATTAGTAATATCATCTATACATATACTTTAATCAGTCAAACGCGGATTATACGAAAAATATATTTATTTCAGGCTTTTATAATTAAATTTACAAACGTTTATAGTTCTTAAAAACTGTTGCGAAGTTTTCGAGTCTACACCTGAAGAAGAATTGACTTGTAGGGATATTTTGGAGGGCGCACGATGCTGGCTGTTTTCTTGGTTTCTTACCGTGGGTGAAATTGATCTTCTGCATTCTTTCACGTTCCCGTCCGACGGGAGCTATTCCGCCTATGTTCCAAGAAAAGCGTCTCTGGGACCGTGCTTGCGGGTTCTATTGAAACGGAGGCTGCGAATCCGCTGACTTAAGGCCGATTCACACATATCAGGGTCCGAGCCTTGTCAGCTCCGTGTCGTCTCCGGACCTAAGATTGTCACACACATTTAGCATAGAACCATTCATACTTGTCCGGGTCCATGCTTTCCGTGATGTATCCGTGTCAGTGCAGGGCTTTCCGAGATTCTTTCAAAGAATATTCTGTCCGGGCACTGACGCCGAGAGCACTGATCAGTGCTTGTACGAACAAGTGTGAATGGCGGCTCAGTTCAGAGGTTTATGAAATGGATGAGGAGAGGCTGATAGAATTAGTTAAGAATAATGAAATGCTTTATAATATGCGACACCCTAATTACATGAATAGCAATTATAAAGAAAAACTATGGGAAGAAATAGGGGAACAAATGAAGCAAATCGGTAATGCGCAACTGTGTAGTTTTATTTTTTTAGACAAATATATTTTTTCGTTTGTAATACATTTGTGTTGTATACCTCTTTAAATTGTCCTAGTTCTAAGAACCATTAGTTAAGATTTAATGTTTAATGCCTTTTTTTCTTAGAACCAATATTGTCGGAAATTCCAAATTGATCCTTACCCATTACCATTCCATTTCCATTACCCTCATAACCTTACCCTTTTTCTCCGAATATCATCAATCCCTTGCTACCTAATTCTTACCTGCACCAAATATAAATAGTCCACAAATTTAGTTTCAATTTAGTCTTAGAGTAACAGAGCCTCAGTGCAGACTAGAGTTTCAATCAGGTTAAAGATAAAACTTAAGTTAATACACAAATGTCGTGTTAGCATTTAAGGTTTGAAATATAGCTAAAGTTAAGAGATCGACAAGCGTTTCATTTAACAAGAAAGTTAGCCGACTCACAAAGGACTCCAACATATTAAACTGGCGACGAGGATCGGATCAGTGTAATCAGTGATTAGTCGGCTAACTTTCTTGTTAAATGAAACGCTTGTCGATCTCTTAACTTTAGCTATATTTCAAAATACTTAAATGCTAACATTCAAGTGGAATATTTTATAATATTACGGGTTTCGTCAAGGAAATTTATATTTAAATGGGTTAAGAGAGTAAACTTAGAATTTGATATTTTTGTTATACCTTTTCTATTATAAAATATTCCACTTGAATGTTGCAATGGAGTGTTTTGGAAATAGAAGTTAATGATCGGATGAGGAAGACAGAGGATGAACAAGAAAGTTGGGTTCATCTGGAAAATAGTGTTTTATTAAATTAGTGTGATATTTCACTGTTTTATTTTTATTAATTCTAACTTCTACTGTTTGGTTGGGGAAAACTTTGGTTATCTCGTAAGGTCCTTTAAAATTGCTTTGTAATTTTCTTGAGAGTCCAGGCTTAATTTGTTTCTGATAGACTAAAATCATATCTTTTTCTTTGAATGTTTTAGGATTAGTTTTACGGTCAAAATTAATTTTACTTTTATTTTTAGCATCAATATTGTTCTCGCGAGCAATTTTGAAGGATTGATTCAATTTGAATTCAAGTGATCTAATATAATTATCGTATGTATAGTGAAATTTGGGCTCTTGAGTTAGTGAAGAAGGTAAGTATGCTTTGCGGCCGAAAAGTAGTTCATAAGGAGTATAATTTGTAGATTTGTGGACGGACGTATTATAACTAAACGATGCGAAGGGTAAGAAATCATCCCAATTGCTTTGGTCGGCTTTTATATAATGTTTTAAATAATCTTTTATGGTCAAATGAGATCTTTCTAAACCACCATTTGTTTCTGGGTGATAGGGAGTAGTAATTATATGTTTAGTTTTGAAGAGATTACTTAATTCTTTAATAAGGTTTGACATAAAATCTGTGCCTTGATCAGTTAGGAATGTTTTCGGGATTCCAAAGCTAGTAAATAATTTTATTAAAACATTTGCTACCGTTTCAGCTTCATGGTTAGGAATTGGATACGTAAATAAGTATTTAGTGAAATCATCTTGTGCTGTTAAGATGAATTTGTTTCCTAATTCTGTTAACGGTAAAGGTCCGACTATGTCTATCGCTAGTCGTTCAAAGGGTTTGTCAAATGTTGTTGTTATTTCCATAAGTTGTTTCGTAGGTTTAAAGTTTGTTTTGTTGATTTGACAGGAATGACACGTTTTAATATATTTCCTAATATCGGTTTTCATGTTTGGCCAGAAATATTTTTCTTTAATCTTCTTATAAGTTTTATTGTATCCGGAATGTCCGGAGAATTTACTATTATGATTTTCTTGTAATATTTGTTTTATTTCTTCATTGCTTTTCGGGGATATTTTTGCAGTACTCAGAATTTTTATATTATCATTACTTGGAAATATGAATTTAAGCATTTCGTTCATTTGTGAAAGTTTTATATTTTTATCCTTTCTTGGAGGAACTAAAATGAATGATCTATTTTGCAATTCCGTTCTTAGGGTTTTTAATGATTCAAATAAATATTTATATTCTAATTTATCGTGATGTAAATTTTTTGGAAAAATAAGATAAATGGTTTGAGTTTGATTTGTTAATTTACATGATCCATTAAGTGATGGTTGAATATTAGTAAGATCAAAGTTTTCTTGAATATAACTTGAATATGGATTTGATTCGTCTAAATCTAAAGACCAAATGATTATTATGGTATCACGAACTTTGTTTAAAGGTTTACTTTCAATTCCGAAATTTACTACATCATTATTAGTGTAGTGAAATTTTATAAAATCCTTATATGTAATTGTATTTACTGATGAGTGAATTTGTGTACTATGAATTGACAATTTGTTAGTGTAATTATTTGAAAATATTCTTGATAAACCATCTGCATTGGAGTTTACTCGTCCTGGTTTATATTTTATTTGATAGTCATATTCATTTAGAGTTAATCGCCAATGCACCAATTTAGAAGATGGATTTTTACAATTAAATAACCATTGGAGTGGTCGGTGATCTGTATATATTGTAAATTGTCGACCAAATAAGTATGGTCTAAAGTGTTCAACGGACTTCACAATAGCTAATAATTCTTTTTCCGTTGTAGAATAATTTCGCTCTGCTGAATTTAGAGTTCGTGAAAAGTATGCAACAGGTAAATTTTTATTATCAATTACTTGTGATAGTACACTGCCAATGCCGACATTAGAAGCATCACAGGTTAAATAGAAGGGAATATTGAAGTCGGGATATTTAAGAATTGGATTTGTGATTAATTTCTCCTTAAGTAATTGAAATGCGTTTTCTTGTTCTTCGTTCCATAAGAACGGTACGTCCTTTTGCAATAGGAGAGTTAAGGGTTTAGCAATAGTTGAGAAATTTTGAAAGAATTTCCTATAATATCCCGTCATACCAAGAAAGATTTTAATGTCTTTTGAATTATTGGGTTTTGGCATTTTCGTAATTGCTTCGATTTTAGCGGGATCTGGTTTAACACCGTCACGAGTTATTATATGGCCTAAATATAGGCATGCTGGTTTCAAAAATTCGCATTTATCTGGTTGTAACTTAAGATTATGTTCCCTTAATCTTTTGAAAATGTTATTCAACTTTCGATTATGATCTTCTAATGATGACCCATATATAATTATGTCATCAATGTAAACGAAACATTGTTTGTTATTTAGTCCTAATAAAATGTTCCGCATTAATCGCTGGAATGTTGCTGGTGCATTTTTCAGACCAAATGGCATTCTGACAAATTCAAAGTGTCCTTTTGGTGTTGTGAAAGCAGTTTTCGCAACGTCTTTAGGGTCCATCTCGATTTGATGGAACCCACTAGCAAGATCTAATGTGGTGAAGTATTCAGAGTGTCCTAATTCATTTAAGATATCTTCTATATTAGGAATTGGATAAGCATCACCGGTTGTTTTTTCATTTAATAATCTATAATCAATGACAATTCGCCATTTTTGTTTGCCTGAAGCATCTAATTTTTCCGGAACGACCCATAAGGGACTGGACCAAGGACTATTTGAATGTTTAATTATTCCTTGTTTTAGCATTTTCTCAATTTGCTTGTTTACTTCTTCTTTGTGAACTTGCGGGTATCTGTAAGTTTTTGCTTGAATCGGATGCTCATCGGAGTAATGATAGAATGTCTTGTAGTTTTTGTATGGGTTAAAGGTTCGTCTGGTAAATGAAAGATGTCTTGGAATTTTGTACAAATGTCTACTATTGATTGTTTTTCGTTGTTATTAAGATGATCGAGACGTAAATTTGATTTTAGATTTGTTAGTCTTGTTTCTTTTGTATTAGACCTTGTGTCGAATTGAAAAATTGTTTTTTGTTCGGGTAAAGGTGTGACAGGTAATTGTAAGGTTTGTAATAAAATGTATTTAATTGTTGGATTAATAGCTGTGATTAGAGCTTCATTTTTAGCAGAGATTTTAACAATTGCATTAGGAATTATGATAGAATTTGTTTCTTGAGCTTCGATTATACCTTCTGTGAGGTTAAAAGGATTGCATACATTTACCTTCACGATTGTTTCATTTCTTGGACTTATGTTTATATAATTTTTATACTGGCAAGGCAAAGCATCAATGGATATAGAAGATTTACCAAAGTCGATTTTAGCTTTTTGGGATCTAAAGAAGTCTTGTCCTATTAGTCCATCAAATGGAATATTGGTACCATTGTCGATTAGTTGAGCTTTAAGAATTATTTTGTGTTTATTGATATTAAGAGTGATTTCGGTTTCACCTAGCGTTTGAACTGGTGCATTTAGTGAAATTCCGTTCAAAGTTTGTGTTTTCCTGTTAGTAATTAGCGGAAAATCAAGGCTTTGACTTTTTATTAATGTTACTGATGCTCCTGTATCGATTAATAATTTTAACATTTTATCTGATGCTTTAGATTGAGGTGATTCAATTAGGACATACGAGAGATCGTTAGTGTCTAGAAAGACGTTTGATTTGTTAAAGTCCATTATTAATTGTTCTGGTTGATTATTAGAATTAGTTTGAGGGTTATTGTTAGAATTAGTAGAAGTAGATGGATTAGAATTTCGATAAAATGAATTTGAGTTTTGATGATTATAATTTGGATTTGTACCATGAGGATTTTGGTAGTTTACATTTCTTTGAGGATTTGGATGATTTTGAATTTGATTTGGGTTGGAATTATTCCGTTTATTATTATAATATTGCCTTTTACGGCACTCTTCAATAGTGTGTCCCAGGTTTTTGCAATATTTACAAGATTTGGTTTGGATTACTTGGTTAATTGATTTTGTATTATTCGTTCTCTGATTATGTATTTTATTTCTGTAACATTCATGAGTGGAATGATTATTTTTGTGACAAATGTTACATTTTTTATTTATTTGAGGAACGCTATATTCGAGGCTTAAAGCTTTTTCCTCAGCAAGACCCGCAGGAAAAGCTTCATTTATAGTTTTAAAATTGCGGTATCTTAGCATTTGGGATATTTTTGGATGACAGTGATAAATAAATCGATTAAGTGTCATATCGATTATCATTGAATTTCTGCCAACTAATTTGTTAGGATCTTCATCGTCGTCGGATGCATATATTACTGCGAGCGTACGAGAACAAAGGTCTTCCAGTCTTTGGAAAAACTGGGAAAGGTTTTCCTTCTTCTCTTGCTGACTGCTATTTAGTTCTTCTAATAATTGATCTAATGATTTTTTATCTTGATACAAGTTAAGCAGTAATTCAGAAATTTCTTCCCATGTGGTTAGATTACATTGAATGTCGATCTGGTCTCTAGCTTTACCGCATATACGACTATTGACAAATAATAGTAATGGCTTTATTTGCGATTCATGAGCTATTTCAAAAATTGATTCGACTTGCTTTATAAAACTACGAATTTTAAACCTATCGCCATCAAACTTCTCAAGGATGAGTTTAATAAGGAGCGAAAGTTCAATTTCGGGTTTTGGGGTTGAAGTGGATGCGGTTTCGTTAGGCATTTGAATGTTGAATTGCTATAATGTTGAAATCTGACTTACGTTTGTTTGCTGGTGCTGGTGTTGCTACTTTCAGAATTTCAGTCCAGTTTTACAAGATTGCGATGCACTCACTAATCACTGATTTAGTTTTATTTGTTCACTGGTGCCTGAGTTGCTATTTCCAGAATTTCAGTCCAGTACGCAAATGTTTACTCACTAATCACTGATTACACTGATCCGATCCTCGTCGCCAGTTTAATATGTTGGAGTCCTTTGTGAGTCGGCTAACTTTCTTGTTAAATGAAACGCTTGTCGATCTCTTAACTTTAGCTATATTTCAAAATACTTAAATGCTAACATTCAAGTGGAATATTTTATAATAGAAAAGGTATAACAAAAATATCAAATTCTAAGTTTACTCTCTTAACCCATTTAAATATAAATTTCCTTGACGAAACCCGTAATATTATCATTAATAATGCAGGTTTCATTAAAAACCTTTGTACAGAAAAATTAATAAAAGTCTCTGAAAATAATAGCAGTTCTAACTGTAAAGACACAATTAATTTAATACAAAATGATATCGATGAGATAAATAAAAATCAAGATATTCTCAAAGAAATGTTATTAGACAAGCCAAAAAGAAAAGCACGCGGATTAATTAATGGTGTATCTTATGCATTAAATTGGTTATTCGGAACGCCTGATGCAGATGACGCGAAATACTACACAGATAGCATAAATATGCTTCTAAATGATAATAAACAAACACAAACGTTATTAAAATCTCAAATTCAAATCATATCAAGTACTATCAGAAATTTCAATTATTCCCTTACAGCTTTAAAAACTCAAGAAAAAATATTGAATGATAATTTGAATCAAATTTATAAATTCGAGACAAAAACTACAGATTATATTGAATATTTACAATACGAAAATATAATTTTAGAACATCTTGCTTCACTATCGAGTTTGACAATAAAGTAATGAGAGATTATAACCACGTAATAGAAAGTATAATACTTGCTAAAAACAATATTATGTCTCCATTTTTATTCAATCCAAAAGATTTTCTCAACGAACTCTCAAAGTATAAAGCAGAAAATGATTTATTCATTGAGCCCCTGCATAGTAATATGTATTCATATTCTATATAAACTATTAACTATTAGTGTAATGCCACATAAAAACATAATAATTTTTGCTTTAAATATTCCAACTGTAAAGAAACAGTTATACGAATTATATCAACTTATCCCTCTTCCTATACAACATCAAAACTCATCAATATATTCTTATATCCTGCCAAGAGCTCCCTATCTACTAATATCCCAATCAAAATCCCAGTACACCCTTCTACAAGAATTGTTAGATTGTACTGAATATCTAGCTGGACAATACATCTGCTACAACATCCACATCATAAAAACTGTCGATTCAACAACTTGCGAAACAGCTCTATTATCACCTCATACCAGCTTCATCCCAGAAGATTGCGAAACAAGAACCATTAAAGCAGAATTTGAAACTTGGTCCTTAATCAACTACAACCATTGGCTGTACGTGCTACAAAAACCAACAACTCTAACCATATCATCTGTGACGTTAATCATGTAGAAGATATCATTTTACATCAAACGGGAATACTATATCTACAAAGAAATTGCAAGGGTTACACAACCTTATATTTATTGGAACCTTTAGATTATGCTAACAAAAATGCAACGTACTACATACCTACAGCTAGCATAATTGATCACGGCTGTTGCGTTAACATTCCTAACTTGCATATCGCATTAAACTCCGAACTAAAGCCAATTCATTTAACTAATATTGATTTAAATGAACTCAGATTTGCCGACAAGAAGCTTAATGACCTCAACGAAGTACTCACAAAACGTCTCACCGAACCATACATTATAACTCATTCAAACTGGTTCTTAATGGTACTCAGTGCTATAGGTGGAATTGTATTTTTAATAATACTCATCAACTGTTGTCGTTGCTGCGGATGTCTCGTATGGTTCCAACGCCTGTGTTGTTTCACCAAAAATCCACACAATGGAGAGATCTTGCCTCCTGCCATAAGAAACTACATCAACTGCAACTTTGACTCAGACCTAAGAACCAACTACAGGGAATCAACAAGAGATGTCGTTGTTCGTGAAGAAGAAACCAACATCCCGCTGAGAGCAATCAGAATGCCAGAAGACCAAGAAGACAACCAAGAAGACCAACTATCAACTCTACAATCAACAATCAGACGACCTCATTTAACTAGATCAAGAAGAAGTACTACCCAACTTTAAAATAATCTTATGTAAATACGAAATAATTATATTAGTATAGTCCTACATATATTCTGGAATTAATAATAACAATTATACTAGTTACATGTTGTCAATAGAAAAAAACTTCATAAAATTTTTAATAACCATTCTCCAACCATAGTTCAAACAAGAGTATTGCAGATTGCATCTTTATACTTAAAAGGGGAGGTGTTGTATACCTCTTTAAATTGTCCTAGTTCTAAGAACCATTAGTTAAGATTTAATGTTTAATGCCTTTTTTTCTTAGAACCAATATTGTCGGAAATTCCAAATTGATTCTTACCCATTGCCATTACATTTCCATTACCCTCATAACCTTACCCTTTTTCTCCGAATATCATCAATCCCTTGCTACCTAATTCTTACCTGCACCAAATATAAATAGTCCACAAATTTAGTTTCAATTTAGTCTTAGAGTAACAGAGCCTCAGTGCAGACTAGAGTTTCAATCAGGTTAAAGATAAAACTTAAGTTAATACACAAATGTCGTGTTAGCATTTAAGGTTTGAAATATAGCTAAGTTAAGAGATCGACAAGCGTTTCATTTAACAAGAAAGTTAGCCGACTCACAAAGGACTCCAACATTTGATAATGATTTATTTTTGAGCGACTTTTATTTCTTTATGAAAAAAATATAGGTACATATTTTCTTTATAGATCCCAAAAGTATGTTCTTTAAAACAAGAGGCGCTGAATTATGTAACTGTAAATTATAATAATTTTGAAGGCAGGAAGAATTTCAATAACCTGCATCTAAATAAAATCGCTTTGCATATATTTTCTTCAATTTATTATAACATATTATATTTTGTCGTACTGCCACGGAACTGCTCCAGCCGCTAAGTTATCAAGGCGCCCGCTCGGGTGCCAAGTGTTGATAGAAAACAAAAAAAAAGCGCCCAGCGGAGCCTTATTACTGAAATGTGAAGGCAGATTTTTCGATATTTATTTTGTTTATTTTTTAAAACAATGAAGATATTGTTTATTTATTATATTTACAAAAAATACTCTTTAATCCGGCTGCGCGAGAGCTTTCATGAGCAATTTTTTGTAAAAAAAAATTTTCATTTTCCTCTTAGTTATAAAATATTTTGTGAATGAAAATTGTTCAGAATTTCAAAGTTCAGACCGATTTTTATTCAGTCGCCTGTGACGTCAGAAATTCAAGTTAGAATTCAAGATTTTATACATGTATACAGATAGAATTTAAATGTTTCTGGGGTGGAGAGGGAGTTAAAAGTTCAGACCGATTTTTATTCAGTCGCTTGTGACGTCATCACGCTAGCAATTGCTCAATCACGTCTAAACGCCGGGTCTGATTATTTTCATTTTTTGAGTGAAGATACTACGTATCCCGGCCTAACATATAGGCTACTTTTTATTTATGAGTTTTAAAATGGCGGACCCAAGATGGCGGCCAAAGATTGTAAATTTCAAGGGATTGCCGTGAAAATTGGTATTTAGGGGTTTTTGGAGGTCCTGATTGCGAATCTACGCTCGAAATTTGGAAATTCAAAATGGCGGATCCAAGATGGCCGCCAAAAATTGTAAATGTCAAGGGATTGCCGTGAAAATTGGTATTTAGGGGTTTTTGGAGGTCCTGATTGCGAATCTATCCTTGAAATTTGGAAATTTAAAATGGCGGATCCAAGCTGGCGGCCAAAGATTGTAAATTTCAAGGGATTGCCTTGAAAATTGGTATTTAGGGGTTTTTGGAGGTCCTGATTGCGAATCTACCCTCGAAATTTGGAAATTCAAAATGGCAGATCCAAGATGGCGGTCAAAGATTGTAAATTTCAAGGGATTGCCGTGAAAATTGGTATTTAGGGGTTTTTGGAGGTCCTGATTGCAAATCTACCCTCGAAATTTGGAAATTCAAAATGGCAGATCCAAGATGGCGGCCAAAGATTGTAAATTTCAAGGGATTGCCTTGAAAATTGGTATTTAGGGGTTTTTGGAGGTCCTGATTGCGAATCTACCCTCGAAATTTGGAAATTCAAAATGGCAGATCCAAGATGGCGGCCAAAGATTGTAAATTTCAAGGGATTGCCGTGAAAATTGGTATTTAGGGGTTTTTGGAGGTCCTGATTGCGAATCTACCCTCGAAATTTGGAAATTCAAAATGGCAGATCCAAGATGGCGGTCAAAGATTGTAAATTTCAAGGGATTGCCGTGAAAATTGGTATTTAGGGGTTTTTGGAGGTCCTGATTGCGAATCTACGCTCGAAATTTGGAAATTCAAAATGGCGGATCCAATATGGCGGCCAAAGATTGTAAATTTCAAGGGATTGCCCTGAAAATTGGTATTTACGGGTTTTTGGAGGTCCTGATAGCGAATCTATCCTTGAAATTTGGAAATTCAAAATGGCGGATCCAAGCTGGCGGCCAAAGATTGTAAATTTCAAGGGATTGCCGTGAAAATTGGTATTTAGGGGTTTTTGGAGGTCCTGATTGCGAATCTACCCTCGAAATTTGGAAATTCAAAATGGCAGATCCAAGATGGCGGTCAAAGATTGTAAATTTCAAGGGATTGCCGTGAAAATTGGTATTTAGGGGTTTTTGGAGGTCCTGATTGCAAATCTACCCTCGAAATTTGGAAATTCAAAATGGCGGATCCAATATGGCGACCAACAATTTTCGAACTTCAATGAATTCAATTGAAAATTAATACTATAGATATTTCGAGGCCACTAATTTCGAATCTACTATCAAAATTTGGAAATTCAAAATAGCGGCCCCAAAATATTTGTTTGATGCTTAATCACGCCTTAACGCTTGGTCCGATCATTTTCATTGAGTGGTGTTGAGGTCAATTTTAACATTGGTTTTTCCAGCTCTACGTCGTAGCACCAGGTAAATGACGGCAACCGATAGGACGATTATGATGATAATATCCGTTGTAATGTTCGCGTGCCATTTCCACTGTGTTTCGTACCTTGCTTCCCCGTTGTGCCTAGTATTGTTTAGATTCTCAAGATGCAGTTCCCTCAGGTGAAATGTTTGCGATATTGATGCTATGTCACTCGTTGGGAATTGGTGTTGTCCTTCTCGCTGGCTGCTGTTGGGCTGGGAAGCGTTATCCATCAGTGCTTGGAGATGAAGCTCTGGGTTGTTATCCCTCGGTGCTGCTGTTTATTGTATTCGGCTTAGCTAGATTGTCCTTCGTCGATCATTCGCAGTTGTCGTAGAATTACGTCTAACCCGGCGGTATAGATGGTTAAATGGTGCAAAGAAAACTGGGAACACTTTGAAAGCTTATATCTTCTAAAATAGTCGTATAATAATTAAACGCTGATAGTAAATTCAACCATTTATCTCAACATGCTGTCTGAAAGTATTCGTATATGAAATGTATGAAAAGTATGAAATTCGCAAACAGTTAATGCCATACTAAACCTTCTAAACTTACGCTTGTTCTACCAAAATTGACACTTGGGGGTTTTCGGGGTCGCTTATTTCAACCCGAATGTCAGAATTTTCAAGATGGCGGAATGTCAAATTTTAAAGCTCATGCCACTTCCACCAAACTTGTAACGCAATGATGACAACTATTTCACTAGACTCTATTTCATAAAGAAGTATAGTTTTATCATTAGTATAATTCGTTTAAAAACAGGGTGATTTTTTGTTTGTGGTACCTGAAGTTTTTTTGAATAAGTATGACAGCATCTGTCAAATCGCCATCTGACAGCTCCTGTCGTAAACTTTAGTCCAGCACAATTTTTACCATGGAGCATTACACGCCAAAAGAAAAAGACCGAAATTGTTCAAAAAAGTGCCAACACCAAAGACAATCCGACGTTTAGTGGCAAAATTTCGTGATAGTGGTTCAGTGACAACCGAGAGGCCTAAAGTTAAAGCACGTCCACATCGAAGTAAATGATGCTGTTGATGCTGTACGGACCGATGTTGAACAACATCCCCAAATATCGTATCGCCGCCGTGTTCAATAGTTTGCCTTGCATCCATCGACTATGTGGAAGATTTTAAAGTTGATTTGCATAATTTTCCATACAAGATGCAATTGACACAAAAATTATTGCCAGCTGATCAACCGCGTCGTGTTGAATACGGTCGAAACATGCAAAAAATCCTTGCGAGGTACCACAAAAAAAAAAACACCCTATATGTACAGACAGCTGTAAGTTGTTCTTAGTTTCCGCCACCTGAACGTAAACGGTGGTATCTCTATAATGAAGAAAAACAAAAACTTTAAAAAAATATGACGCTGCCGATTTCAACACATCACTGCTAAAGTTTTCCCTATCCCTCCCCTTCAACATTTACTCCTCCTCTCGAATTACCACGTATTACCTATGTCGCTCAGGAGCTCGTACGTAATACACGTGTAAAACTTCATCTCAATCGCGTGAAAGCGCGACAAACCAACAAACAAACTTTTCCTCTTTATATAATATATGTATGTAGATAAGATAAAAACACAAAATAAATATACGTTTTCGATTGCGGCACAGTGGTACCTAATTATGCTCGTATCTTCTTTTAGGGCGTGGTCGCACCTGCTGAAGTCCTTCTGGGATATCTTTGGGTTCAACAACTTTGGTCGGGAGTTCGCTTGTTCGCCTGGAACAGTTCCTCACCTTTTATTTAGGCCCTAAGACCTTGTGTTGTGGTTTGTGTAATTCTTCATTTCACGAGCAATCAGGGCTTTTTAGGCGCTTATGGTTTACTTGAACATGTGTTAAACCGGGCTTCCCTGATCTTACCGGCTGCGTCAATTGTTATATACATACATATATCCATCTCTTATTCTCCTCATCCGAACGAACCTTACAATATATTTGTCCTCACCGCAGGACATTTTCTAATTGACCAGGCATTATTAACATTATCAAAACCGGATTATTCAGCAGTGCAACCTAATTTATCACAACGGTGGGAATATTTACATATTTATATTACTCAACAAATCGTAGTCAACAAACCCAGTGATCAGTGGAAATTGTGTAATATAGCCACTGCGGCTATCAGAACTTTTATGAGCTTTCAAAGATATTTGATATTTTTTGTGATTTTCTGTTTTGTAACTATCGTCGCTCCCTTATACTTCCCGAGATATTTAACTTTGAAACTTCGAAAATAGACATTTTGTCGCCACGATTTTTTGCATATTACCAGAAATTGTATAAATTAAGACAATTCCACCTTTTCATTCTGAAAAATTCTTCAAGAATCTTTGAAATTAAAGAATTTAAGTTAAATATCTTTTTCGCCTTATCGACAATGACGAGCACCCATTTGTCTTATAAAATGACAAATCGAAGTAAAGTAAAAGTTCCTTGTTTTCAGCACTCGTGTAAAATTTTCTACAGAAATCCGGAGGTGAAATTTTTAATTTAAGGTTTTTGTATAATTTTCATCAACAAATTTTGGTAGCATGGAGAAATTGCGATGGAAAATTATATCTTTTCAGAATTTTAAAGTTAAATATCTCAAGAAATATAAGCGACCGACAATTTTTTTATCCGTAAATCCGTGGCTTTTGATCCTACATGGATATTCCTATAAAATTTCATCAAATCGGACTTCGAACTCAATTTATACCAACGGATTAGTCAAAAATTAGGAAAAATGTGATTTTCAAATTGTTGTAATTCCGCGAAAAATGTACGGATTTTAATGAATTAGGACTCATTCGAAAGCTTGTACTAGTTTTTAAATCAAGAATCCACCCTTAAGGCACGTTAAGGGATGACAAAAATCATGCATATGTAGCAACAGTGTTTTGGTACTAACCACTGCGGGAGTGGTTATGTAGCCACTTTTGATAGCCACTTTCATTAGTGGAATACAAAATCGGATAAAACTGACAATAATAGTGGCTAAGTGAAAATAGCCACTATGTAGCCAGTGGCTAACATTAGCAGAATAGGCCCCATTCTATTTTCTGGGATAATGAAGAGACAAATATTATACCTACTCAGTTTACTCACCATCAATGAACTTGAAGCGGCCATTGATTTAGCTTGACTTACTACGCTGACCCCAGAAACTGTTCAATCATCCGTGGAATCCGTGCCAAAAAAGCTTCGGGAATTAGTTATCAACTTTTGTGCATTTTCATTGCTGTTAAATTAAGAAAAGTATGTGCGCCCATAATAATACAACACTCATTTTGCACGTTCCCACTACTTTTTATTTAATTATTCAACAAGTACCGCTCTTAATGGTAAATCTTTTTTTTTCTGGGTGTTAGCAAGAAGGACAATGTGTTTGAGCACCACACAGCTTTCGCTTTTTTGTTCCACCGATGGAAGTCACATTTTCAGATCATTTCGTCACAAACCCCTACAATATGCATAGTTACAGTAAGAATTTTGTAACATATTAGAACTGGAGTAACTCAAAAATGTGACATCGATTCAAGGCCGCAACACCACCGATTGATCCCTGTAACCTTCAAGTTTACAAGTGTGATTTTAAGCAAAATTCGGAATAAATTACATATGAAATTAAGATCTTTTTTATGTTATCAAAAAAATTCTGACGTCAGATGATTGCGGTAGCCTTATGGAGTCTGCCATTCTGAATTTTGAAATTTATCACTATTTTTTCGAAAGCAGATTGTACCCTCAAACAGTAGTTTGTTTTTGTAAAATCAACAGTATCAGATATCAAAAATCTCATTGAACAATTTTGTTTGTATGAGTATTTGGTCATTCTGTGAGCATGTTTTATTAATCTTTTTTTATTTTCTCTGATATGTTATTATACATTAAAGTTTCTGTTTTTTGGTTTGCAAATATAATTAAATAAAAATATTTTAACTGGAAAAAAAGTCGGATTTTGCGGCAGCATTTAAATAAAATTTCTTGAGGAAAGAAAAAATGACATGTTCCGCGCCAACTTAATTATGTACAGTGGGTCAATGCATTGGCTGGTTGTATAAATGTAAAGGGAGATCAAAATATTTTCTCAATGCACAAGTTTTGGTTTACTTTAAGTTACTTATTGAAATGAATGATTGTTCATTAAAATTCTATCAAAACAATATCTAAGTATAATTCTGAACAATAAATTTTACAAGCTTAAAGGTGTAAACTTTAAAGATACATTCTGTCTGGTATTGTAATTTTAATATATTACAACATTTATTCCACTATATAATGTACTCAAAATAAAATTTAATATTATATGCATTTTTTAATAAGTCTAAATATTAAATTTCAGGAGCTCAACCATCCGCTTGTGCACATTGAGTGAATGCAAACAGTGGCTGATTGTAATTGCGAGAGGTCACAGAAATCATAAAGTAAAATGATGATAACGAAGCAAAATGCAGCAACCAGTACAATTGTATGCAAGAGGAGAATTTATTGGGCTAAAATAGAAATTAACGAGGAAAAAGAAAATGAAATTGTCAATTATGCGCAATTCATGATTGTGCAATAATTGCAGCCCTGAATGATCGGTAGAAATTTGAAAGTTCAATTTAGGCGTTTTAGTTGTATGGAATCCCATCAATGTAGTGCCGATTGGTTTCATAAGTGATCGTGCAATAACTGATGACAACCCGATACAATCTCTTTTTAGAATCTACACAAATATGGTGTTGTCCGATGGAGCATTAAAAAAAGCTTATACCATCAAAAGTAAAATTAATGAAAGCGTGCACATAAAAAACAATCAAGCCTGTACTGATTATCCAACAAACAAAAATTTTAAAGCAGGAGAATTGAGACCAGCAATAAGTGCTAGAGAAGCAACAGCGTTTTTAGCTGAAACAAAATTACAGTTAAGAAAGACGAAAGGAATTCTGCTAGCAAGATGCTTTTCTATGTTCGCCAACTCTTCTGCATTAATATTGGCAGCTATTGTGCATATACAACAACGCATATATGGACTTAATAAATACTCGTGGATATTTCTTTTGATATACTTGAATCTCTCAACAAAACGTAAGTGTTGCCCTTTTATTTCTAAGATAAGATAAGCAGACAGTGTACGCTTGAATGAAGTTATAGAGCTTTTTGCAGTAAACTATTATATTTTGTAAAAAAGGGCAATCTCATGTGGCCTCTTCAGCTACTATTCACCATCATACAACACTTTTGAATGTATGGACCTGAATATGTTTTGAAGAAGACGTGGAAGTGTCATGTTTTGAAGAAGACGTGGAAGTTGTACTCTAATTATTGCACACATTTTTAAATTTTTTCAGTACTAGGTGTACTGTGTATCCCTTGAACAAAAGAATGGTCCTAAAACATGTATCTTCTTTTACTACACATATTGTGTTTAAAACGTTATTTTTAGTTTCGGTTACATAAATAAATTTGAAATAATGATTTTCGTTCCTGAAAATTGAGTCTTATATAGTTCATATGTATATCGCAATATCGATGAAATATTCCATACAAAATTTCTCTAAATGGAAACATAAGTCCGCCTTGTTGAAACTGTAGTTCAAGGCGTTCCAAGTCTTTTTTCTTCTCTCGGAGTGCAGAGTGTATATGTATATTGAACTACCGCTTCCCAATTACTTTTGCTCTGCAGCATTTTGTCTACCACAGTATCCGCGGTGATCTTTCCAATGGTGGTCGTCACGTTCTCCCTGTTTTCCTTCCATCTATCGCGGCCGAAGAAGGTATATTCCGCGTCGTCGTTTATCCCTTGGCAGTACAGACACCCTGCCGACGGGATTTTGTCCACCTTGTGTAGTTAAGCGCAGAAATATCCGTAACTTAATAGTTGCATGGGGCAGACGTCAACCTATCCCTGCTTTTTTTCAGCCATGGTTCGATATCCTCTATCAGCCGTCCATCGTCCCCTGCTTTCGCTCTCCCATACCGTCTGACAAGCTTCGACTCTTTTAGCTTTATCCTCGCGTACCACAGCCTCTCTGTTTACCCCGGATCTATTTGCCTCGGATCTCAGATTCTACTTCCAAATAACACTAAGAATATTTGTACTATTGTTTATAATCGTATTGCCATATTCACCGCCATAAATTTAAGCCCGAATGGCCATAGTTGGATGCAATGAAATAAGGTGTAGTTTTAGAAAACCATTGTTGTATGTTAAATGGTTTATCCCAACGTTCCGGGGATATTCTGTAATTAGTGGGCTCCAGGGTAAGCTTCGACGACCAGAATTCATGAGATCTCTCTCGAGCAGGATGAAATACACAGAGGGGTTGATTAATACACTCCGGTACAAACTTAAACTACTAAAATTTAAAGTGATATTTAGACGCCCCACGACTATTTGTCCAGAAGTTATTAAACGATCGCGCGCTTTGTTGGTTTGATCAACACACTCAATCATTTCGATCGCCGGGAACTTAAGGTTCCCTACCCGGATTATCAGAAAATTTCAACTGCTTCTATTATTTTCGTGGTGCTGAACCTCTTCACGGACGAATTTGTTAAGGGTGGAAATAGTGGTTTCATGTTTTATTTGATTACTTATTCACTTATTTTTTACTGACAGCTTAGGATATTTTTCCAATAAACTAAAAATAAACCTCGCGATAAACAGAGGCAACTTTTAAATATTTTGAAAGCAGTTAATTTCAAGTAGAATAAAATGCTATCCATGCTGCTTTGGTTTTATTGTTGAAATATAATCTAATGAGCAGTTCTTTAACAGATTTGAATTTGTTTTCCAGTTAGAAACATTTTAATTCCTAGAAAAATATACGTACAAATATGTGGCCAAGGGCGTCAAGAGGTTAATTGTTTATCGGTGCGTGTAAGCACGCTTGCAATTTCTCTCAAATAATTGAACCTAATTTGGGTCGATCATATATGTATAATTTGCGCAAGATGTAAATTATGAAGACGGAGGACAATGTCTTGTTGCTAGGAATGCATTTGAAAGGGGTGTTTCATCCCTGCGATCTGATACTTTTTGATTCCGTGAAATGTTAGATATCTGGATTAATTATTTTGATTTGACTTGATCTAATATTGTTTCCTGAACATCGGCCTTTGAGCCCGAAATCCCCGAAAGTACACAAATAAAATTATGTTGACATGTTTTTGGTGTAATCGTTAAGAAAGGAAGGAAATTCAGGTTCAAATGTTTTCTTATTATTATTATTTGAATTTATGAATTGTAATAATCATACTGATAATACAAAAACATGCATTTGCTCTGCATTTGAATAATGAGGGTGTACCTCGTCAAAGAGTTCTCCAAAGCTAACGGCATGTTATCGCTCAGAAATACCTTTATAATCGTGGTTCAGGAGTCAAAATTGTCTGTGATATCAATTCGCAGTGATATTTGGACAAGTAAGGGTGGCGAAAAATAAATATTTAGTTTGTAAATTTCTTTATCTATCCCGTTAATTTTTGTCGACATTGTTGTCATTGGAAAATAACCAACATTTTCACGGTCTGTACATACATATGTATATGAAAAAAAGCAATTTTGACTCTTATCAAAGGAGGGAGCCATTAAGGCAAAGGGGGGATGCATTAAGTTTTAAAGGCAGGGAGTCTTCACCGACGGATCCAAAGTTAATGTTTGGGGGGGGGGGGGGTCCTTCGGAATATATATGTATGTATATATATACATATATATAGTTACAATTGCTATGATATTTATATTATCCATCCATGGATATGGAAAAAGCAGGTAATTTGGCTTTCAAGCATGAGCTTGATTACGACCTTGACAATGACGCACACGGTAGACCCGAAAACCCCGTATACCACATTTGGCGTAAATTGGTTGATTTAAAAATGTTGTCCACCACCCGCATACGGGTGCTTTAGTCCTCTAAAGGTAAAATGCATTTTGAGGATAATTGAAAAACAGTTACTGTCGCTGCATCAGCACCTCTAACAGACCTTTACAGGATAGTTAGTGAAGTTAATTGTTTCTGGCGTGGTTGCTGTTTTTTAATAGTTCTTTTTAGGATAATTGAAAAACAGTTACTATCACTGTATTAGCACCTTTAACAGTCGTTTTCAGGATAGTTAGTGGAGTTTGTTGTTTCTGGCGCGGTTGTTGTTTTTCAATAGTCCTGATATGACTCCATGTAACTTTTTTCTTTGGGGTTACATAAAAAATAAAGTGTTCGCTACTAAACCACGAGATTTAGAAGATCTAAGACAGAAAATAATTGAAGTTTGCGCTGATATTAGACCTGATATGATAAGAGGTGCGATAGAAAATTTTTATGTCCGTCTTGGAATCTGTCAGGAAGTTTATGGAGAACATTTTGAATACAGGTTGTAAGTGTTGCCTTAAGTGGCCGGGGTCGTTCGCCTAGCCTTAACTGGCCGCGAAAACTTCTCGCTTAATTGATTCGGTTCGCTAGCTATCCTAGAGTGGCTGGAATTTTTTGAAACAAGAAATTTTTTGACAAGAGCATGAGTATGGTCATTCGTACATTTAATTTTTCGTTTTTGCTAACTTAGCAAAAAAAAATAGTTCTAATGTAATTAAATGACCTTGATAGTCATTGTCAAGGTCGTAATCAAGGTCATGTTTGAACATCAAATTCCCTGCTTATCCCAAATCCACAATAAATAGGTGTTCCTGTTGAAAAAACAACTTTGACCTCGGAATGACCTTGAAGGTCGTGGTCAAGGACATGGTCAAGGACATGTCTGAACGTAAACTTTCCTGCTCTTGCCAAATCCGCAATAAAAAAAAGAGATTCCCATTTGAAAAACGACTTTGACCTTGAAATGAACTTGAAGGTCAAGATCAAGGTCAAATCCAAGGTCGCCATCGAATGGCTAGGAAAAAATCCTGAAACTTTTGTATTTAACATTTTTCCAAAAAATGCATTCTTGACGAGTTATTCAGGGGTTTCCATACTTTTGGAACACCCGGTATATTCAGTAGTGCTAAACCAGTTAGCCTTTCTTCTTCCATTCTATTACGAAGCCGTATTATAATATAATTTTTACTCGTTGAGGAGAAAACATTGCGCATAGCCCGTAAATAATATCCCAGATACATTAAAAAGTATTTTATTCATCTGCTTGGTTCTCATAAACAGTTTTAGTAGAAACTATTTCTAATAATTTTTTGGGGAGTATATTTATAGAAAAAATTCAAGTTTATCGATTCTATAACTCATAATAAAAAAAATTCTAATTAATACGAGAAAAATATTAAATTTTTAAGATCTTGGGGGGCGCCCCTGATGCCCCCCCCCCCTTATGATTCGTCAGTGGTGTTGTTATAATACATATTATGTACCCACTATTATATCAATACATATAAATAAAAAAGTAACTTTCTAACTACAATAGTTTTTATTATAGAAAAGTTTAAAATCGAAATGTCTATAATTTTTTCCATGCGTTCCAATTGCTTGACAACCTACTGTAGTCTTAGTTATGATAACTGAACTAAGTAAATAAGGACTCACATTCTATTTTTTCAATATATCTTGAAAAGTTCGCATCAATTGATGTGCCGTATCTTCTGTATTTGGTTGGATGTGATGTGACACATGCGACGCTAATAAAGTTGTATTTTAAAATACTGACCTGTCCACTTCCTTACACACAATTTTAAGAATGACGATCGGAGAAAATTAGACAATCTCGATGAGGGATTATTAGCTGTTCTTAGTGTAACACCAAGTGCGAATTATTAGGAAGAAAAATTTATAGATTTCCGCAACAAATATTGTGAGAACCGCAAAATCGTTTGGAGGTTGTATATATTTAATTTTTTGTATAGTATTCTGAGCAAGAAAATATTATAATTATTTAGCGGAAAATCACTCGACAGAAAGAAGATGGAAGCAAATCTGTCCATGCACAATTGACAACATGCCAGAGAGGTGCAAATAAATAAACAAACTATACTGTGTTATGCCTGGTGAAGTTCTCAAGCGAGCCCGGCTAAAGCCCCTTGTCCGGCGGCATGCGCCTGCGGGAGCTGGCAGGCTAGCATATGCGGTAGTGTGGGGGGGTTTGCCAAAAAAACCGCTTTCAGCCGCTGGAACGGTCCACTAATAAAAAACTGAAATCCTTCCGCGACGGAACGAAACAAATCGCAAGGGGGAAGGAAAAGGACAGTGCGGGATGAATCCCTGCAACTGCCCGTGAATGGCTTTCAGGGGGGGTTCTGATGGAAGACGAACCTCCGTGGCCTATGCCCCAACCACCTTGTGACCTCCCCTCGGCCTAGATATTATGGGGAAGTCCCTTAGAAGAAAAACTACAGGCTGAAAAATAGAGTGCGGAGGGGACCAAGAGAAAACGAAATCAACATAGTTTAACATACCTTTTTATTTTATATTTTTTCTAAAAAAGAATTTTACAAATAAAATCGATGGATGCCTTGATGAAACTGCTGTTGATGCCGGCGATGCTGATGTTGTTGCTGTCCAGGTTGCTGTTTGTGAAATCTGCCATCGTCCCGCACCCGGCCTCTTCAAATTTAGTCCGCCGTGGTGATTGTAGACTTTTCCTTATTACTCTACTTTTGGGTCTAATTTTGACGGTCTCAAACCAAATACTTATTTCTGGTCACTTATGCATTTAATTGTACAGTATCGAATTAACCACGTATCTTTGGTCACGCTGGAGTTCATTTTCACAGTTTCCACTTAACGGCTGGTTTTTGTACCTTTTTTGGAATTGAGTTTTACCGTCACAAATCAATTATTATATTAAAATACCGTTCACTTATAAATCTTACGAATGCGGAACCAAACCGTCGTTCTCCTTCCTAAGTCTCCAAAACCAAATCCACTAACAGGAGAAGTTAAAAAAAAATTTTCCCCACGAGCTGCGTATTTTTGAAACCCGCACCGATTGTCCTTTTTTTTTCTTTTCGGCCGACGGAAACTGCAAGCCACGGGGAGGAAAAAAAAAGAAACCGACAGAATCCAGTGTTTTGAGAAATGTTGAGCAGTGATTTTTATGGTGAGTCATACGAAAAGTAATCCAATTGAAATGTAAAGATGACGCTACCAGTATAATATATTTTAGAGTGGCTAAAACATGTTGCTATGAAAAGCGAATGAATGAACGTGAATAAAGAATGTGTGCAGTGTGCTTTTCGACAAGATATATATGTGATGTGTATTCACGCCTTGCAATATAAAAGGTTTTGACACACCGGATGATTGTATATGTGCTTTTGTATCCTAGGCGCGAATACAATGATATATGTATTTGTTTGTTTCATTTACGTACACAAGGGCCACGCTGCAATTTATAAAAATGTAGATCGGATAGATTCCATGTAAAATCACTGAACGTGACCAGACCATTTGGAATTGGCTAATTTTTTAATATTATATATGTACTATTATAGTATTCACTGAGAGGAGCGTTCCACAACAAAATTTAGACTTTTTTTCCAAAAACATTTTAAGTTATAAATTTACCCATTATGCGGTTTTCAAATACGATATCGCAGTTAAAAATTATGTTTGGTTTTGTCTTCAGTTTTGAATTGTACTTTTATAAAGAAAATGTAGGCTTGGACGCGAGGGCTTGCAGGAAAAAAAGGCGATACGTGTGATCCGTTCGAGCGCTTTATTACAAGAGAGCGGTTAACATTTTTGGAAGCGATCAGTAGAAGCCTGTTGACCGCTAAAATGCGCTAAACACATGCATATTGAATGAGTGCACTTTTGTGCATTGAGTGCATTTATGACTACAGTCATCAGTCTTAAACTGTAACAATGAACGTTTAAGCAATGTTCGATATCATGTGCGTATTAGCGTGAAAGTGCAGTAGTTTGAATTTATTCTTTCTAATCTTTTTTATTAAATTTTCTTTTATTTATTTTAGGTACAGTTGCATCGACTACAAAAATTGTCTCCAAATATTCAGAATTATTAGCGTAATTATTTTTCGGTATTAACCCTCTAACTGGCAAAACTGCAAAAATGAAATTAAAAGTTCGGGAATTTTTTCCTAATTAACTATGACATAAGAAACGAGGAAAAATTATGCTTGAATCAAATATGCGTTTTGTTTCGCCTTCAGGTAAGAACAGGTAAAGGCTGCCTCAAGGCACTCTTGCCAGTTTAAGTGAAATAAAATATATATATGGAATAATTTTTATTCAAAAGAGAGGGAATAACAAATAACAATTTTAAATTGTTTTCTATGATGATAATTATAAAAGCAATTTTTGGTGTTTGAGCAGCATAAATGAAGGCCACATTTTTCACAAATACATTGCGTTTGGGAAGATTTGCAGAATTTGCACTTTTTTTTGCCACCTTCTTTCCCTAACCACACTGGGATGCGGTCATATTTGTCAAAACGAACGTCATGAACCGGATGCTTGGCTTTTTTACCTATACCAGAAGTACATATCGTGGATGGTAACGTCGAATTTCCTCGAAAGACAATTTCATTGACGTTCAATCGCATCGCTTTCTTTCGCCATATAATTTTAGAGAATTCTTCGTTGCATATTTCATGAATAGCTAAACAGGGAAAATATAATACAGGGTGTTCAGAGGTGGGAGGGAAATATTGCAGGAGGTGAAAGGTCGGGCCGAGGCAAGCAAAAAATCGTATGGGTGGGGGGGGGGGGGGGGGGGTTTATCTCGCACCGTTCGGCAGTTACAGGGTGATTCGTAAATCACGATGTTGCCTTATAAGGGAACCGCTATTGTATTTTTATCTTTTTTTCTACGCATCGCAGCGACCCCAAACCGGTCTCAAAAAATGACTATTTTGAAACCCTTTCCAAAAAGGTCAACACCGCCCCCCTACCCCACCCCCTTGGCCACAATCACCTCTGCAAGTTGAAAAATTAAATTTTATTTCACGTTTTTTCACCTTTCGCCCCACTTTTCTCCGAAATTCACGTTATTAACATACCTACTTTTTATTGTTTTTAAGTTTCCTATCTAATTACCTTTCGAAAAAGGTGCAGCATGCACAGGTAGAAAAAGGATACAAATATTTATTTACAAAAATCCTTTTACAAAATACTAGGACAATTCGAATTTATAAGAACTTATACTTAAATTAACTAAAAAATACATTTTATTCACTTAAAAACTAATTACAATTAAAACTTATGTGCTGCAAAAGCTGTTCGAAATGTTCTCCGCCAGTCTCGATGCATGCAAGTAGCCTTCGTCTGATTCCGCGTTTGAGGTCTATGGTAGCCAGTCTCTCCCGTATTTTCGTCGCTGCAGTCCCAATCCTGGTAACTAATTCTTCTCTGGTGTTGATTGGTCTTGAGTAAACCTCATCTTTCATCATTCCCCATAAGAAAAAGTCCAGTGGAGTAAGGTCCGGTGATCTAGCAGGCCAAGGAACCGGTCCACCTCGTCCAATCCAGCGCTCTGGGTAATGTTCATTCAACCTTGCCCTAACAATGTTCCCAGTATGCGCAGGTGCTCCGTCGTGCTGTAAATACATTGCGCTTCTGTTGGCCAGGGGGATGTCCTCCAACAGATCCGGAAGGTTATTCTCCAAAAAGTCCGAATATAGCTGACTATTCAGCACTTGAGGCAAGATGAAGGGTCCTATCAACTGGTTGCCGATGATGCCAGCCCAGACATTGACACTAAATCTTTGCTGGAAGGACCGACACCTTGTCCTATGTGGGTTCACATCTGACCAGGTGTGGAGGTTGTGGAAGTTTGTGATGCCATCCCGGGTGAATTGCGATTCATCCGTCCACAGAATTCGGTCTAGAAACCTTCTGTTTTCGATGTCAGACTCGAGCAGCCAAGTGCAGAACTGCAATCGTCTTTCGGAATCTCCTTGATGTAGTGCTTGGACCGGGATATGGTGGTATGGATGTAGTCCCTCTCGGTTCACAACGGTCCACACTCTCCCTGCAGACAATCCTAACCGTCGTGCGACCGTCTGATGCTTATTTCAGGGCTGTTCCTGACGATGTTGAGGATTTGTTGGTCGGTTTCCGCTGAATCGGCCGAAGTTCCTGATCGCGCTTCTGCTCTAGGGGCGGTTACACTTCCGGTTTCTTTTAGCCTCCTGAAAGTCCTTGAAAATACCCTTCTATCGGATACACGCCGATTCGGGAATCTCCCTCGATATTCCCGTACGGCCTCACTATCATTTCCGTCTACTAAACCGTACACGTAAATTATGTCGGCATACTCTTTAACAGTGAATTCTGCCATTTTTTCTTAAGTTTTTGTATTAAACACCCGTTCTTATCGATTGCCTCTTCAACTATGGTCAATGTCCTTTCAAACGTACCCATTTTTATACCATAATTCATAGGAGGTATTAGACACGGAGCGTCAGGATACTTAGAAGTCAATACTGGATATTATAAACTAATAACGCCATTTAACGAGATTACATTTATTATTTTATAACAGTTTTGCTGAAATAATAAAACTTTATTACCTGTGTTTCCTAAATAAACATTTCCGAACTTGCTGTCATAAAAATTCTTTACTTAACGACTTTTGCCATTATGGTGCAATAAAGTAATTAGGTACCTGTGAAGAAGTTTTAATTTCAGGATTTTTGTATCCTTTTTCTACCTGTGCATGTTGTACCTTTTTCGAAAGGTAATTAGATAGGAAACTTAAAAACAATAAAAAGTAGGTATGTTAATAACGTGAATTTCGAAGAAAAGTGGGGCGAAAGGTGAAAAAACGTGAAATAAAATTTAATTTTTCAACTTCCAGAGGTGATTGTGGCCAAGGGGTTGCAGGTAGGGGGGCGGGGTTGACGTTTTTGGAAAGAGTTTCAAAATAGTGATTTTTTGAGACCGGTTTGGGGTCGCTGCGATGCGTAAAAAAAAAGATAAAAATACAATAGCGGTTCCCATATAAGGCAACATCCTGATTTACGAATCACCCTGTAACTGCCGAACGGTGCGAGATAACCCCCCCCCCCCCCACCCCTACGATTTTTTGCTTGCCTCGGCCTGACCTTTCACCTCCTGCAATATTTCCCTCCCACCTCTGAACACCCTGTATATGTAGAATTTGGATAATAAATTTCCCAAAACCCAGTACCTGCACCAGTGAAACCACCCCCAGAAGGCACTGTCGAAGGACCAGTATTCTCCATAGATGGTAGTGGAGACCTGGCTCTCTTCGGTGGCTTTCTAGATGCTACTTGTTCTGCTTGTCTCGTCGATGATACTGCCGCTATATTCACTGAAGTGCTACGGTACTAGTTTCCCCTACATTCACTTCACTGTCTTCAGCATAAATTTCTTCCAGAATGTTGTCTAAATCATCATCTGATTCGCTGTCCTCTATATCAGTTTCCACCGAATCCATAAACTCTTCCAACTGATCATCGGTCATTTTCGAGAAATCCAAGATTTTGTTTCTTCTATAACATTTCAATAAATACAAGTAAAACACTCACGATTTATCCACACTTTTAAAAATAGATCAACTCGTATTCGCGCTCGACAGAAGTTTGATTTCATAGTTCAAGTGCATTCGTTTATATGCATACATATTTTTTCTGTGATTTTTTGGCGACAAAGCGTCATAATTATCCATACGCACTTAGTGCATGTGAGGATCTCTTGGCTATTATATATTATAATAAATTAAATATGTGCCAAAAGGATGTCGCCTAAAAAAACTCCAATTAAAAGTATCCATACATTGTTCATGCCTCGATTTCGAAAACAAAGTCATAAAACATGTGCTATTCTTCCGAGCAGTGCAATATAACAATTGCACTATCGAGCACGAGGGGTAGTTAGGTAGGCGAGAATCAGCTAGGAAAGTTTATGGCCTGTCAGGTACTGGGGATTTTTGTCTCCCAACTGTTTTGTCTTTATGGCCTTAGGTACGGCTTTTATTACAAGCAGTTGCGACGCGACGTTTTTTAATGCATGAAGTCGGTAATGAGAGACAGAGACTAAAAAGTTGCCCGACTAAAGTCCTCAGCACGCACTGAGCCGAAGTAAGATTTAGACACTCTATAGTCTAAGAATTATTTCCCGGCAATGAAACCTTTCCCTAATCCATTAACACCTTCACATGTCCCTCATGCACCACTAGCATAAGACAATAAGTCTTAAAAAATCCTTTTGAGCTAAGATAAGAGACCTTTTCCTGTAGCGAGTGGAACAAAAGTGTGATAAGTATTGAAAAAGAGGGGAACACTAATTTTGTACTAAACCGGCATGGATGCCTAAAGGCCGCCATCCTGTTTTAGCTCCTAAAACACAAGCTAATATTTTTTCATTGCTAGTAAACACCAATACCGAAAGTATTTATAATTACTTATTCATCGCAAAAATTTTCAGACAAATCGTATAATTGGAACTACCTCTATTTACCTCTGGAAAATTTTTTTTGGGGAGCAATAATTTTTTTTGTAAATATAACGAATATTAACATAAAGCTGATGACACAAACAAAATACATTAGCGGGATGCGTTGAAACTCAGTTAAAAATGTTTCTTAGCGTCTAACTACCAGATTATGAAACGACTATGATAAAAAAAAAATTCACCTGTAGAGTAAACGTGATTTAAGCAATAGCTGCCTCCAGGCAGCCTTACCTGATAGAGGGTTAAGGGGTAGTTCCATTTTTTAATGAAAAAACAATTTTTTTTTCAAGGAATTTTCTAATAGTATTATTTATTATTCCTTGAAGTTTATTGTTTCGTAACAAAATTACAAAAAAAGATTAATTATTTCTCCTGCCTCATCTATCTAAATAAAAAAAAAAAAACGGCACCTTCAAATTTTAATTTTTGTGTAAAAACACATGAAATTTCAAAGAATATCTTATTATCTTATTCTACTGTGTTTGGAAAGACTCTTGTGATTATATTATACATATACATATATCTACAATTAAAATGGTAACTCAAGGCAACGAATTACACAAGAACAATTTGACACTTTTCCATTTAAACCAACATTATCAATGAAATTCGATAAATTCGAGGACCCTATTAAAACTTTTAACTTTTTTTTAATGGAGTAGCTAATTAAGACTATTCAGAATAAATTTTGATCACTTCAAAGTATAAACACAAATCCCGGCGGCTGGTCTTATTTCCGGAACCGAACCTAATTTCTGACAGTCGTTTTTCAAATTAGTTTTCATTTATTTACCTTTATTTTAGAGGGCTCTGCTTCCCGCATCCTCGGCTTGCCTTGCACCTTTCCCTCCACCCCTATATCCTTACGCCCCCTTCCAACCCGCTCTCCAATGCAAGCTTATCTCCTATTTAATAATAATTTAAGACAATTCTCTCCTATGCCATCTCTTGATATGTCGTATGTATAGATAAATAATATTAAAAAAATATCATTCTGAAATCTGATCCTGTCATATTGTTAGACATGTTGAGTGTCAAATTTGCACTTTTGACAATTCATAATCGGGAATATTAAATCTATTTTTTATTATGAATGGCTTTTGCACTCATAATATAAAATAGAATACGATACTCGAGCGGATGAGCGCCCAATTCCTCCTTTGTGTGGCAATCGGCTACTTTCCGTCCTCGTATCGTTATATGTTTATATGTATACTATTATTGAACACTAGAACAGCGGCAATGGTCAAAATGTTAATAAAGACTTTCATGTAAATACAGCTGTCGAGGGAAAAAAATCGATGTACAACGTATGTAAAAAGGCTGTATCTACATATTATGGCCCTGATTCCCGAAGTGGTCTCCCTTGTGTGTCGTGAAATCGACAAATTGGTATTTGTGAAGTTATGTGAACGACAAAAAGTGGCCGCAGTACGGAATTATACATAGTTTGGTGTTGGAAAAATGATAACACTCATCAATTCATTGCGTTGAAATAGTGCGACAACTACCGTTTGTGGAAAAATTATTTTGTGATTATTGAGGAAAATTTAAAAATGAGTGGCATTGATTTCTTCTATAGTAGTGACGAGGGAGAGGAGTTGGTGTTATCCCAGATAGAAAAATTTTAAGGCATAATTCGAATTCTTTTCATTTGCCAAGTTGTATGTACTAAGTCCGTTTATTAAAGCTTTTATTATTACAGCTTTATAAGTTATTTCCACCTTTCAAAAGAGTTGTTTTTATTCTTGTTCAATAAAACTGAGTTAAAACTAAAGCCAACGTGAGATCTTCGTCAGTGTCACCGATGATAAAATTATTGGTCGCGCTAAGATCTTTTGCAGAAGGCGGCTACCAAAAAGGTACAGGCAACGATTTTAATGTAGGATTGACGGAATCATCCATGTCCAAAGCAATAACAGAAATCGTAGACATTTTAAAGCAAGAAATCTGTCCACAATTTATTAGCTTTGAAATGTCGGAAGAAAAAAAAACCCGAATTAAGGTTGCGTTTCTTGAAAAAATGGCTTTCCGGGAGTCAATGGATGTGTGGATGGTACACATTTTAGAATACTCTGCCCTGTTAAAATGTGCAACACCTTTACTACAACAGGAAAGGCTTTCACAGCTTAAATGCACTGATAGTATAGCAATGAACAAATACAATGTCCGCAACTTCGCCGCGTTTATGCAACGAATGCATATAAAGGAGAAGCAGACGGTTATTGTATGGACGGAAAGAAACAGGATCGGACTAAGGTAGATCCTTTAGGGCAAATCTGAGAAATTTGGGTTGGATTATTCAATATTATTAATATTGACTTGGTAGTGAGGGGACCAGACTTGGCTCGCATAATTTCGACAATCCCTTTAAACCGACTTTTTAAATGATCGATTCCCGGTACTTTTTTGACAGAATGTATTAAATCATTGGTAGCTAGCCATAATGAATGAACGTGGGTGATGAGTGGTAAAAATTAAATGTTAAGCCGAGCAAAAGTGACATTTTTAAAAGGGAAAGTACACCACGTGGTTATAAATTGCGTACTTTTTGGTGAAAAAAAAGGAAAACTTGGACCCGAAACTTGGAAGAGGAGCAGTGGTAGCAGTGATTAATCTCCTCCCTTCCAACCACAGAACAACACTATAACAGAAAGAAACAAAACACGGCGGAGCAACTCACCACAAGGCCACACCACTCACTCGGAAAATTACAAAAATTCAAAAATCACCTCACAAAACACCAAATAATTGAAGATAAACCAGGCAAACACTGCACAAGAACAAAACCGATTAGAATTAAGCCGCCAAACGAAACAATGACGCAAGAAAAAAAAAAAAAAACACCGGGAACAGCAAGCACCACAAAATACAGCGACTTTCCTCGATCAGTGACAATAGGACAATGAAGGAAATCGAAGCACCCCTTGACGAGTTTTGAAAAAAACGCCGCGATGAGAGCGTGCTGAGGATATCAAAAAGTACATTGATGGTTACCCCTTTAATTCTTTTACTAAGGTTAAGGCGGGCATAGGTTTCAATGGCACGGATTTCGGCAAAAGGCACCACTTGCCCATTGCAATCGAGATCTTAGTGTTGGGTTCATAGACACCAGCTCCAGTGCTCTGTTTTTAAGCCACCACTGTACCGGGCTTCCCCTTCCGGGATCTGGATCGGGACCCTCGCCATTCTAATCCACGCGTTCAGGGATAAAAGTGTTGAAATTCCTTTCGAAGCAGAACTCTTTAGTCATACAGCCTAATATGACGCAGACCGTTATGTCGGGAATGTGCTTAAAAATGTTCATGTGACCTTTGTCAGCTGGAAACATATTTGATGTAACCTGCACTTTCAGAGCAATAATAGGAGCTGTTTTCAAAATGAAAATGTGCAGAGGAGTGTCCTACAATTGCCTCCATGGTTAGTGTAGGACGGGTCTGTATGGCTCCAGTGATGGAGGGGCAACTTGTTACATTTTGCAATTGCCGACTGCTGCTGAATCTTAGGGCACCATACGAAAGCGGCGTAGGTGATAGCACCAGAGGATCATCCTTGGGTTGAGACCCCAGGTCCTACCGAAAGTTTCATACAGGCCCATAAGTCTCTTGTAGCCTTGTTTAGGGTATTATTCAGATCAGCATTCCAGTTTAGTCGATTATCAAGCGTTATACCGAGATTTGTGACTTCATCAGAGTATTCAACAGTCACATTGTGGATGTATGTAGATTGGATCAATGTCCAGGCACCTTTTAGTAAAAGGTAGAAGGACGGCCTTAGTACGGTTGATAGTGAGGTCCTCACTGGCACACCAGACGGCAGACAGTGACTACTCGGAGTGCGAACCACATTATACTTAGTGACAGTTTAGTTAAACTTTCCGGTGACTATGTTTGTCAGGTTATCCGCGTAGCCTATGTCCTCATAACCAAGCTCACTAGCTTAGTTAGGAGACCATCCACAAGTAAGGACAAGAACAATGCCTCTCCGCCCTGCAGGCATCCCCTAAAAACTCTTATGCTCATAGAGATTTCCCAACGTAGACGAGGTATCTCATTCACATGGCATCCACCTATGCAATTTTATATAAATATATGTATACATATACCCTTGCTTACGAGAGCCCTAGATATTGGTTCGTAGCCAGTATTGTCAAAAGCACCTTCTATGTCTAGAAAGACGCACAAAGCTAAATATTTCACAACACTGTTTCTGTCGATTTACCTTTAGAGGGCAAACTGAGTCTTACGGAGCGGATTAAATTTTTTCAAATTGTGATTATATGGAGGTATTATATGTATATCCCCAGCTAGCTCTAAATATAGCGACCAAAGAGTCCAGGATTGTTTCCAGACAGTTCTGTAAGAGGCGTGGAAAGATCCCATCACCCCCGGGGTTTCAAAAGGTTAAAAGGAAGCTACTGTCCGCCTTACTTTGTTCTTGTCAAAAATGACATCGGACTTGCCGTGGGCTCTGCGGTTGGTACCGATCCCATAATCAGTGACCGCCGGATAGGACACAATAATCCTTAAGATTGATCCGGGAAAGTGTACCTATAATAGGTATTCCAAGGTTTCCCACTGTGTTTCGGTGAAGTTGCCATTCTGTTTCTTCATGAATATATCGGGTATATCGGGTATTCGGAAGGATTTATATCAAAGGCAACATCTCTGATATACAATAATATGGAAAGATATAAGTACGGAATTATACCAAAGGCAACATCTCTGGTATATCGGGTATTCGGAAGGACCAAGTCAACTCCTCGGCAGCTGGGAAAGGACTGACTGCTCCTTGTGATCCGGCCGATATTTATACGGCAGGCTGCGGCATTGCCAGATGTGCCCGTTAGTTTTTAGGGCTGTCAAGTGGGCTTGTTACAGTTTTCAGAGCTGTCAAATGCGTTCGTTACCTTAGTTTTTAGGGCTGCCAAGTGGGTTGGTTACAACCTGAGCTGGAATGTGGCCATGGCTAACAAATATTTACTTTTTGCTAAGTGGATACCGAGGGCCCTCCTGTTGTAATTACCCTTACCTCTCTACACGGACCTCTGGAGAGGCGGACCGTCATTGTCCCACACTTGTGGGACCAAAAATGAAAACGCCAAAAACAACAACCAAACAAACCATTAAACTGACTGAGACAGCAACACAACGAAAACGACGTTTGGAGAAGATAACATACTGCCTAATAAAACGAATATCAGTTGTGGGTACTTTTATGTATAGTTCAAGTAATTTTTCAAATGAGCGATGGATGCCTTTGGGTTTAAGACATCTCATTATTTCAGAGGTGGTATGATGGTGTCCTCACTATTTTGATCTTGAGCTGGTCCTCCATGACAAGACGTGAATCCAATTCGAAAGTTGCTGAAATATGGAAGGTATAATTCTTGGATTAATCCCATTACTGGTTCTGTTGTTTTAATGCCATTAATAACGCTGGGGCTCAACAATCTTTTAAAAATTCCGATTAAACTTGTCTTCTTGCACTGTGGTTCGGTGATAATAGCTGCGATTTTTCATCCGGATCACGCTCTGGATCAATAGGAAATAAAAAAAAAATAATCCCGATCAGCACTTGTTTAGTTTGAGAAAAATGCAGGTTCGCGCCTTCGCGGTGTCAAAACAAAAGTAAGTGGCAGAATAAGATTCGTGTATATGTTTATTTTGCCGCAGTTAATAAGTGTGAATTTTAAAACTTGAATAAATAAAGATGTAGGAAACCAATTTATTTATTGAGGTATGCATTTCTCGAAGGCTATTTGTTGAAGCCATTGTCCATTCTTTATGCTAATTCGCACAAGGGCCTTTCGTGGAATATTTTGTAATTAACACGTTTGAGATCTTGATCCAGATCCATATAAAAATGCGGATCACGTGTTGTTGTTGTAACTCCTTGTTAATACTGAACTTGATCTTGATCCGAATGAAAAAAAACGTAGTTAATATATGTGAAGATGCTGATGACAGGCTTTTTTAATTGATAGGTCAAAGTTTCGTCGACTTGGACATAAAGTTGACTTGTGAAAAGATTAATAGGGTTTTTGACCGTGTTGGCAGAGGAATTAGTAAAAACTCCTTCCTACTTAAATAATCTCTTATTTAACAACGACACACGCTGGGAGCCTATCTGTTCTTGTTGACGGTTAACACAGAAAAGGAAGAATCCCTGATGAAGGGAACGAAAAGAAAATTATACAACGGTTATGGATGCAAGAAACCGATTGCCATACGTGGGGATGAAGCGATCACGAAGTTGGAACTTATACATATGTAGATGGATTCTGTTGATATTTCAACACCTCCGCTCAACTTTGGGATCGTTGAATTTCTCAATTGCTCTCCATGTATCAAATAAAGATGACGATGATTGATCAGTTGAACAACGAAGCATTCCTTGTCACGAGTCGCTGGTAATGACTTCGTCATTGCATCAACTGGCATTTCTTCCATCCGAAGAAAACTGAGCTTTGTTGAACCCATCGCGACCGCCTTCCTGACGTAATGATACTTTATGTCCAGATGCTTCGTCCTTCCCTGGTCGGATTGAGCTGCAGAATTACATTGTGCGCTCCGACTATCATTGGATATCACAACTGGACCCTCATGCAATCGAAGTTCTACAATCCAATGACAGAAATACGCTGCGTCTTTGGCTACTAAGCAAAGGGTCACGTATTCTGCTTCAGTGCTGGATGTAGTCCCTATACGCTGCTTTCTAGACAATGGCAATGGTGGCAATGGTCGTCTGCTCGGTTTGCTCTCCTACATGTGATAATTCTTCAGCAAGTTGTTAATGTAGCCGGATTGACGGATAATTAGGCTACTGAAATTCCTCTCGATCTTCAGGCCTACACAAATTTTAGGATTCTCTAGGTCCCGAATGTCAAATAGTGTTGCTAAATTGGCCTTAAGGTGCTCATATTGCGCCTCGTCGTTGCTGGCCTTTAATAAATCATCCACATACACGGTAATAAGTGTTATCAGGTTGCCTTTGATCCGGTAATAGATGCACTTATCATATGCGGATGGCTCGAACCCAAGATTTCGTAAAGTCTGGTCCAAGTTGATGTTCCACTGCCTTCCAGACTGCTCTAGCGCATATATGGCCTTATGAAGCTTGTATACTTTATTTTGATCAACAATAAACCCTTCCGGATGTTCCATATACATATATCTCCGTATCGAGTTCTCCATTCAAATACATCTATATGTTTCAGTTATAGCGAGCGTCAACTTTATATAACTGGCGTTAGCGACAGGTGAATAAGTGTCCGTACAATATAACCCTTTTTCCGCTCAATGATGTCGTCCGAAAGATACTTTGTTTTAAAAACCCATTTGCTCTCTATAACATTTTTGCCTTCCGACCTATTCACTAGTTTCCATGTCTTGTTCCGGTGCAACTACTCGTATTCCTCTTGCATCGCCTGATTCCATTCCTGACAATTCTCTGCATCCGCAGCCTGCCTTATACTTTTGGGATCCTCCATGATTGCGTTTGACACTTCAACAACTTCCTGTTATGGTGCTATTGTTGTTGGTTCCAATTCACCATGACTTCCGTCCGATGATGATTCCTGTTCCCATTCGCCTTCCTCTTCTCCACCATCCGGTGCTTTGTCACTTGATGTTGCTGGTCGACTTGTATCCTGTGACTGACGTTCCTGCTCCACCTTGATTGGTAGGTACCTGCGCCTTACCAGGTGTTCACTGAGGGGGAAATATAACAGAACTTTGCTCCCCCGTGCGGGCGCCAATCACCTCAGATCCTGTCCCACGACTGTATGGGTCCGATGTAAATTCGACGTCTCGACTATTTACAACTGATCGTGTGCCAGGTTTCTACGGTCTGTACATCCTTATTCCATCAGAATATCCGACTAGGACGTGCCTTTCGGTTCTTGGCTCGAACATCCCCAAGCTTCCCCTCTTATTTAAAGCATAACGAACTGTGCCAATTTCTTGGAAGTGCTCGACCGTAGGTGTTTCACCTTCCCATAACGCCTCTGATGTGTCGTCATCATTCATTTTGGTTGGGTACCAGTTGCGTATGTAGACGGCTGTGTAAACCAGCCCATAAAAAATCAGGCAAGTTTGCATTGATTTTCAGGCAACTCGCCATTTCCACGAGAGTCCGGTTTGTCCTTTAAGCGACTCCGCTTTATTCTGGTGTATATGGTGCAGTGAAGTCAGGTACAATTTCTTGTTCGCGCAAATACTCTTCGAAATTACCGCTACAGAACTCTGCTCCGTTATCCCTTCGCATTGACCTTATCCTTAAATTCAACTTATTTTTAGCATAGCTTTTGAAGATTTTAAATTTCTCAAATGTTTCACTCTTTTGCTTCATGAAATGAACTGATATTTTGCGTGAGTGAATGTTGTAAAATAGCGAGACCTTCCTATGGATTCAACTCTCATTGGGCGCAGACGTCCGAGTAGATCAGCTGGAGTGGCTTAGTTGCTGATTTCTCACTCACCGCCCTTAAAGATTTGCGAACTTGCTTACCTTGGATACAGGAAGTACAACAGATCTTATTCTGGTCGAAATCGCTGCGAAGTCTTAACACTGCACTACACTACACCACAGAAAATAACTCGACGCGACACTACCACGCGACCACACTGTGCACGGGAATTATTCGACCGCCCCAGGTTGGCGAAGGGGCAATTCCTACCTCACACCGCGAGGACGCTTGGTCAAACACCTCAATGGCTGAGAAGTGAAAGGCGATGGGTCGGCTCGAACCGAAATACCGAAGTTCGGCGATAGACATAACTCTCTCTCCTTAAAAAAGAGAAGGTGTCAGCTGCACCTTCCGAAATCCAAATTAAACTGTTGGCAGCCGGCTGCCATTCCGCAATTTCCCCGAAATCCGCTGCTAAGGAAAAAGCGCTCGACGCGGTGGCACTATGTTTGCCGACGCTACTCACAAATCGCCGTGCATCGCCAACACACACAGTGCCGCCATCATCTCCCCGGCTCCCGTGCATGCACAACTGAGCATCAAAAGCTCTGTCCTTGCCGCCTGTCGATGCTTTTTCCCGGTCATTGAAACGAGCAATGCAGGGTTCGACAAAGCGCGAACGCGTAGAAAAGTCTCCATCTCGGGTTTTGCGCAGAATTGGGTCTCTTTCTATATTAATCGGTGGTGATGTTTATCGGTTCGGTTGTGCGCTTGTCTCACTATCTGTATTTTTTAATAATTTAACTAGGTTCTAGATGTTGCTTGAGCTGTGATTTAGCTCTTATCTGCAGTGCACTGTGTGCTTGGCGTACTGTGTTATTTATTTTGTGATTTTTTCCGATTTTAGACATTTTTACTTTCTTCTGAGAGTGTCTATCATTTTGTGATATAAGCGGTGCCTGACTGAGGTATTTTTTCTTTAAATTTTAGCATTGAAAGTTCAGGGCATTGACATTTACATTCGAGCTTGGCTTGGACCGCCCACCGTGCTGGCAAGATGCTTTGTTAGTGTGCTGAGTAATTGTAGCAACCATTTGCAAGAATCACCTGGAAAGTTTTTAATTTTAAACCGGTGCACAGGCGCCCTGATTTGGTATATTCTTTGCTACCGGATACTCCATAATTAAAGTGTCGTAAGAATTTACTGTAGGGAGCAAGAAGGGTGCGTACGAGGTAACACCTGACCCCAGCGACAATAATGGTCACATAGAGTAGCCAATCAAAATTAAAAAGAAGCCAATTGGCGACAGAATCGTGTGTGCCAGGGAAAAAAACTTGTGTGTGGCCAAACGCAACTTTATAGAAGAAAGGGACCTGAATCCGAGGGCGAGGGATGCAGAATGGAGGAAGACGTAACGGTGTTTCTGGGAGAGATGAGAGCCAAAACAGCTATTAACGAGACAACTGCTACACCCGTTGGGGACAGTACAGCAAAGGGCCCCACAATGCTTGAGGACGTGAGAGTCCCAGTGAGGACTTCTTCAACAGGTGAAAATGAGGTTAAGACGAGTTTTATCAACAACAGTGCGCTGCAGGACGTGAAGGCCACAAGAAAACGTGCTGGTTGGAGATGATGCAGGACGATGAGAACGCAGGCTGGACGAAGATAGCTGGAAACAGGAGTAGACCAAAAGAAGGACGCAACCGTAGCCCCAGGAATGAAGCTAGAGAAGAGGGTGACAGAATCAACAGGTTTCAATACTTAGATTGTGAAAGCTGCAATGTATATATAACTACTAATTTATTTAATAATAGCATCGCTACGAATAAATCAAAGGAAGGCAGAAAAGAGGTTAGAGAAAATAGAATGGCAATGGATGAAGGGCAAAGAATTAAAACAGGGAACGTTAGGATCTCCCAATAATAGTCAGAGATTGCAACCTAAAGAAATTACAGACTTTTTAAAAGTCAAAGGCATATCATAAAAAATAGTTAAGTAAATAAAATGTATTTAAACAGTTTATCTGGGAGGAACGAGTTTATGAAGGTTCTAAAGAACAAGCTGTTTACTCGTACTCGGCGCCGGAAGAAAAGCCTATTAGTGTATTGCTTAAATAGGATGTTATGGTGGAATTTTAACATGCTTTTCTATATATTAACCCTCTTAAAGTAAGTAGGTTCGCGACTTCTTACACAAAAAAATTAAAAATAAATTATAACCTGGACGTGTTTCTAGTGCATTTTAAACCAGGGACCAGACAATACAGAAGTACTGAATGCTAAAAACATCTTACAACAGAGAATCTCCTGGGAGAATGTGAGAAGTAGAGACCATGTTCAGTGCTTTAGGTGCCAGCAATTTGGCCACCTGGCATTGAACTGCACTACGACGACATTATGCAGAAGATGTGCGCAGAAATAACACACTAGAGACTGCCCATTGAACGATGAACAAGCGACTAGGACATGTGTTAACTGTGGCAAACCGGTTACCCTTCCAATTATAAGGAGTGCACTAGCTATATCAAGTTGCGGGAAAACATTAAAAATAGGAGCGATGGAAATGGGAAGGAGGAAATCAAAGCGGATCATCGCCGACAAGCGAAGGTCTTAGAGGTCAGGAGGGAAGTTAGTTGCAGGAATCTAGCTCTTGGCATTCACAAGGGAGCGGTTGGTGACTTCCCCATATTGGGAAGAAGTTTTAGGTCAGTCCTGTGTTTACCTAAAAAGAAGTTGCAAGATTTTTTGAATGTATCCATGGATGTATTCGACGTGCCGATACAGACTTTGTTTGATCAAATTAATCTGTTTATGACTTCCATTGAGAGACGAGTTTCAGTAACACAAAAGAGAGAGACAAGTTATGCTCCTTTTTATTATAGAAATGTCAAATGGTAAATAGAAAGCTCATAGCCTAGAACTCAATACATAGTCTTTGGTGAGTAATGGTAGGAGGGTGGAACTCGGTAACATGATGGAAAGAATAAACCCGGACTTGGCAATGATTTTTTGAAGGTTGAAGAAAAGGTATGACTAAGGATTTCATAAATATACAGTCTTGAGTGACGACAGTCGACAGAGGGCTGGTTTTCTCATAAAGAGTAAAGTAATGTTCAGAAAACTGTATACTGACGTCTCAGTTCCGCAAGAGGTCAAGAGGTTACTGATGAGAAGTATATACATTCCGAACAACACTAACTTGGATGCATTCTCGGAGGTATTTAATGAAATTGAAAGTAAGAGCTTGTGTTTTGACTCTGTAATAATTGGGAGAGATTGGAATGCTAAACATGCATACTGGTAAATAGCAACGACAATGCAAGAGCGAAAACACTCTATGAGTAGTTAAACGATATTAGAACTACTTAAATCCAATCTTGACATTGTTCCTCCAATGACCGTTACTTTACCACCGAAAGCCTCAGTGTTGGAGTTTTTTATGTCAATGGAGAAGTTTTAAAGACTAATATTTAATAACTAGCTGACCCGACAGACATTGTCCTGTCCAAATTTCAATAAATTTGTTTATGATCGTTTCGTGAAATTGTGAAAAGCTAGGGGAAATGTGTAAACAAAGTAAAAATGAGAAATGAAATGTATTTCTGTGTGATCATTGTATCCATTAACGATGGTGGCCATGGTATTCAATTTGAGGAAGAGTATATTCAGAAGTACGCCAATGGGAAATTTTACATGCAAGATGAATTCTGTCTGCAGTGCACCGCTGAAATGCGGGAAATTTGAGACGTATCTGCAATGTGATCGATTTGGAACGGTTTTGTTCCAAAATTAAAGTCACAATTTTAATTAAGTCAGATTTTCATCTCAACCAATTTGTAATGCGAAGAAGCACAATACAACTGAAAATGGACAATTGATTCACTTTGCTGTTACTGTTTAACTGATTGTCACTTCAAAACTCACCGTATTTCGTAGGTAAATGTAAATTTGTTTGAGATAAAATGACAAAACTTAATTCATTTAATAAAACGATTGGGATGAACTTACAATAGAATTACAATTCAACTGAAAATAAACAACTGAATCAATTTTTCGTCACTATGTAATCGATTGGTTTGATTCACAATTTTACAATCAGCTGTCAAACGACATTTGCCCACAAAACAAATGTAATTTTATTTTAATTTAGGTTGGAATGTATTTTTCCAGATTATTCTCCAGATCTTCTAGACTTTTCTTTCAATTGAAAACCTTAAATTAGTTTATTTCCATCCCGGTAGCATAACGAACAAAACAAAAAAAGAATCAACCAAATATGTCGTTCCTATCGTCAGTTATGATGGAGAGTGCATGCAAAAATTATGATTTTTGCAGTTTGTTCGAATTTGCCTTCTTTCCTTTGTAATTGTCCCGAATTTTTGTTTTTCCTCAAATTTTTTCCAGGAACATAACGAACAAAACAAAAAAAGGATTATGCATTACCATCGTTCGAATTGTGAGTTATGGTCATGAGTTCATACAAAACTCCCATAGAAAAAAGCGCTTTCAGTCTTTTTCCGAATTTTCCAATTTTCCGGGTAACTTCGGACTATTATGAATATTTAAAAAAAAAAAAGATATAGTCAAATCGGTCCAGCATTCTCAAGTCATGCGCTTACCAACGAACAACATTTTATTTTTTAGGGTTCCGTACCCAAAGAGTGCCAACGGGACTTTATTACTAAGCATCCGCTGTCCGTCCGTTCGTCCGTCTGTCTGTCAGCGGGCTGTATCTCGTGAACCGTGATAGTAGACAGTTAAAATTTTCATAGAGTGTGTATTTGCCCCCATACAAGAAACGTGATTTTTTCGGCGTTTTTTGCTCGACCTTAACAATCGCTATTGCTCTTGAACCGTAATAGGTAGACACATGGAATTTTCAAAGAGTGAGTAATACTATAGCTACTATTACAACAAATAATGAAAATAAAATAAAGTTAAAAATTAAAGGGAGTCCCCATCCAATATACTTTTTTTTCTTTTACGAAAGTATTTAAAAAGTACATAGTGTTAAATCTTGAACGATGGTACGGAACCTTCGCGTGCGAGCCCGACTCGCACTTGGCCGATTCCTTTTCCGATCACTATACGGTCAAGTTAATAACGGATTTTGATGAATGCGACATATGTCTGAGCGAGTCGAGTAGTGTGGTTGATTGGAGGAGGTTGCCGCGGACCTGGATGTTGCAATAGGGGCTTTATCACCTCATTCTAGAAGTCACTCTAATGCTGAGATTGACGAATTATTAGAGAATTCATTGATGTTATAATAACGACTAAAAACAATCACGTGCAGTTGGTCGTGAGATTATGATTCGAGAGTAAACAAAATTTGAGTTCCTGAGAATTCTTGTTGGAAGAAGGACAAATTGAATCAATCAATCATTAAGTTTTTAAAAGAATTTTAACTGGAAATATCGGAATATAGAAGACAGAAGAGATCCTTATAAAAATTCAAATAAGCCACAATTCCAGTGGCTGGACATCACACGGAGGAAGCCGCCCAACATTTTCTATTGCTCTTTGGAGAATAATCAGGGGCATCGGACGGTTTCGGGCCTTAGGGGCTGCCTCCTCCCCTGCTGAGAGGAGCAGGATCCATGAAGTTTTCAGCTTGAGATTTGTATAGGTTTCAAGAAAATCCCGGATTCCTTTTGCGACACAGGCCACCCATTTATTGCTGCATTGCTTGGAGCACCCCACAGACCCATCTACCCCTCCAGCGTCGTGAGGGAAGCACTAGCGCCCCACGAGTGGGTGGCGCTTTTGTTTTGAGGCCTTAAGAAAAAATACTACAGGATTGACAGGTGACAATAGACTTACGGAATCTACAGAATTTCAGAGGATTTTTTATTATTTTTATTTTAGCCATTTTTAACACATCTATATAAAACTATAAAATAAAAGGAATAATTTCCCACACACCATGGTAGTTGGCATGGCTAGCGCCAATTCCTTCTCTATATTGGGGTCTTCTCCATGTAAAAGACCTAAGATTCAATCCTCAAGTGCCACTTCTTTGACGGATGAAATTTTTCCCAAACTGCCGATTAGACTTCAGGAGACAAATGATGGCAATTAGCCTAAATATATTATTTTCCAAACGCAAGACCCACAAAGCAAACCACTAAAATCTTATAACTAATTTCTGGTCCGTAAGGGTGTTGACGCAGTGTCTAAAAGGCCTAGGTCAGCTAATTATATATTTGGCGATGCACTTCCGCTCCTGGTTGATAACACTAGGGTTGCAGAGCTTTTCTTTAAAACCACTGTAATCGCGGGGATCCATATATATGCAAAATTCCATCCAACACTTAATTCTGTTAAAGAAACGGCTTATTCTCCAGAGTTCAGATCGCTGACCAAAGAGGAAATCCTGGAGGGTCTCAAGAACCAGGGTTTTACTGACGTAGTGCAGTTCACCAGCTCTGGAGAGTCCGGAAAGTTTGTCCCAGTTTGGCTCAGTGATTCTGTCCTTTGATAGATATAGGTTGCCGGCTGAGATACAAAGTGTATGGACAAAAATTCCACGCCAGCTGATACGAATACAATAATTTTTTCCTCCACAGCTCAAACTTCATCTTCAACAAATATGCCAAACAAACCCCTACTATATCCTCATCTCATTCCACAAACTCTGCTAACTTGACACCCACAGCAAAAAAACATTTTCTATTATAATAAAACCAAATACATACTCCACTATAATTCAAAAACCGACCTTACCAGCCCAGTCAAATCTAAAGCCCTGCAATCAATAATAAAAGATATGACCAATAAAACGGAAACTCCAAATTCATTAGCTGCACTATTTACGCCTATATTAAACAAGGATGTAAGAAAACAAGCACAAAAAACTACAATGAAATAAACATCTAAGACTCATGCGGCTCCTGCTAAATATAATTCAACGTCTGAAGTAGATATCACTTCTTCCTGCAGCGAGGAGGATTCTATGAAATAAATTTGTTTTTCATTTATGGTGGGCAATCATAGCCACTTTTCTCATTTTTCATTTCAGAGTTTAACAATTCTGCAATGGAATATGAGAGGCCTATTATCTCCCACATCTACAATTACTAATCGCTCAGTACAACCCACAAATAATTCTCTTACAGGTGACAAATATTTTTTCTGGCGAAAAGCCAACTCGGCGTAACGCCTATAAATTTTTCGGGTATAACACCGAGAGAGAGACTAGGCACGGCGGTGTTGCCGTCCTGGTCCACAGCTCGCTACCAGGAACGCAGTTAGCTTTGAATACTTCTTTGGTGGCTTGTGCTGTTTCTATTGGAACATCACACCATCTCACATTTTCCTCTGTTTACATAGAAAATTCAGAAACGCTCAGGAGAGATGAACTAGAGGCCTTGTTTCAGCAGCTTCCCTCCAACACAATTTATGGTGGGGATTTTAATGCAACAGCCCTTTATGGGGCTCTAGGTATTGGAGTCCTAGAGGGAGACGGGTAGCGGACTGGACTGAGGGTTAATCGTTGTGTGTGCTTAACACCAATGAGCCCACTCTTATTTCGACCCACGGAACCTCTTCCACAATTGATCTAACCCTGAATTGCTGATCCATTTCAATCCTGAAGGCAGTGACCACCTCCCCATTATAATTAAAACACATTTTAGTTTGGCAAACAGAAGGCCGATAATTAGATTCGCGGAAGATCGTGCTGATTGGGAGATTTATTCTAAAACCATCGTTGAAGAACTCACACGAAGGCAACAGTCGGAAAATATTAATAGGGAAGCAGCGCAACTTACTAGAGCCATTGGGGTGGCAGCTGCGATCAGCATGCCCACAACTAATCCCAGCTCTAGATCTCAGCCCGTCTGGATGAACTACTCTATCCTCCTTAACATCAGAGAGAAAACAAGAGCATGGAAAAATTTCCAACGGAGTCCTACAGATGAGCACTTAATAAACTATCGTAGAAAAGCAAGACAAATCAAAAGAAAAATTATGGTAGCACAGAGAGTATGCTGGGAGATTTTTGTACAATCTGTGGACTCAAATTTAAATCTAGCTGAGGCATGAAAAAAGGTCAAGGGAATTTCCGGCAATAAACACAGCGACCTCATTGCCAATTTGACCGTTAATGGTAGGACCTATCGCGATTCAATACGAATCGCCGAACAACTGGCACTTTCTTGGGCTAGTTACTCGGACGATTCTACTTTCCCCACAAATCAAATGCATAGGAAAAACAGTAGGCCTCTGTCTGAAAGGTCCGTCCTACCTGACCCCAATAGAAACTTGTCCTACCCGGTTACTCTTGCTGAGTTAAATTCTATGCTTGGTAAGTGCAGGGGATCGGCCCCTGGGCATGATAGAATTACTTATCGTATGTTGAAGGAAGCCTCTGTTTTGTTCAGGGAGAGGCTCTGTGAATTGTATTCCTTAATACTAAGAAATAGTACTTTCCCACATACTTGGAAAAATGCAGTACTTGTGCCTATTCACAAAAGGTCTTCTCCGACTGGAATGGCAATTTCCCCAGAAGATCTTTGTCCGATATCCCTGCTCCCTTGCATTTCTCGTCTATATCATCTGACTATCATGCCAAATTGATTCTACAAAAAGGAAAAGATTCTGTTGATGTGATCAATTTTAGGCCGATACAGCTACTTTCTAATTTAGGTAAAATTGTTAGTGTCATTGTTAAGTGCTGTCAGATTGTGCGAACGTGATATTGATTTATCGCGGTTTTTGCCGTTTTGGTCCTTGTTTTCATTGCCCCACAATATTTTATTTTTGGATGTGTGCTTTTGTGTTGTGTGTGCTTTTAATTTATTAATTTATTAATAGTTTGTACTAGCGATTGCCTTAGTTTATCATTTTAATTATCCAGTTGTGGTGCCCTTAGCGGTGAGTTAAGGCATGGGCCCATAGATTCCTCTAACTTTGCTTTGCACTACTTTGGACTTTGAACTACATGCTTTCTTATGTAACAAGACCCATAAACGACAAACGGCGAAGTTCTGAAGTCGAAAAAAGTTGAACATATTTCAGCTTTCCGAATGTAACGCGTGAAAGCTTTGAAGCTTTGACCACTGACGAATGAAAACGGCGCCTTTCCTCCAATAAATCCAAACTTTCATCGGCTTCTGAAAGTGGAAGTCTTATTAATAGAAATTTAAAACTAATCTATTAATATCCATCGTTGTCCTTTCCATAAAAATTGCTTCTTTATCAAATAAAATTCCCGCGCTGTGCTTGTTAATAAATTGTCCAAGTCGAGATGAAGGATTCTATGGGCCACCCTCGCCGTTCACGACTTCAAAGACTTTGAGAGCTTTCAAGCTGTAAAGGCCCGCGCCTATAGAATCCGTTTGCGCTCCTCATCCGCATTTCGACGACGAGAGCTTTAAGTTTTTGAAGGCCCGCGCCCATAGAATCCGTTTGCGCTCCTCATCCGCATTTCGACGACGAGAGCTTTAAGTTTTTGACGTCCGAACACGAGAGCTCGCCCATACAATCCGTTTGCGGTACGGAAAAATGTTTGCATCTTGACTAAAAGCACTCAAAATTGTGGTCATCTTGACTTAAAGCTCTCAAAGTTGTTGTCATCTACTTTGACAATTTGTTCAGAGCGCGGCAAATTTTAATATTAATCAAGGCAAGAGACAACGATGGACATCAGTTCATTAAATAATTTTCTTACCTTCCATTTCGAATTAAAGGACGAACACTTTTTAACGTTAAAAACAAACTGTCAGTGGTCACAGCTTGAAAGCACTCGCTGACGAAGCTTTGAAAGTGCTCGCTGACAAAACTTTGAAACGCATACAGTACGGAGCAAAAGTTAAGAAATGTTCAACTTTTGCTTGCGGTAGTCGGGTGCGGAAACGAACTGGATGGGTGCGGGCCCATAAGAAAGCATGCATTTCAACTTTTTCGATGCGGATGAGGAGCGCAAACGGATTCTACGGGCGCGGGCCTTTAAGCATTCTATGGGCGCAGGCCCTTAAATGATTGCCTGGTGCTGGTGCCTCTCTTCGCTCCCAGGCTTTTCTTTCTAACAGATAGCTCTCTTATAAATTGTAGGTTCATACATTCACTTTTCCAGTATAACAAATTAAACTAGGGTTTGTATACTTAATAAGCTCAGTAACCAACTGTTTTTCTTTTCTTTCGTTGATCTGTGTCCTTGATTATTCGTTATGGCAACCTGCAAAATATGCAATATTTCAGACTGAAGATACTATTGCTTGTGATGGAATTTGCTAAACTTTTTCACACCCAAGGTGCCTAAAACGTTCTCCTAAGTCTTCTGTGACCACTTGCAATGAATGTGAGGAAATTAAACCCCTTCATATTTTCAAGCTAGGCGAGCACATCACCCAACCGTTAATTAACGAGCAATCGGTTCTGATTTAGAAGTTCTAAAATTTGTCTTCTGTTTTAAATTTATTTACTGATGAAATTAATTCAACTAATAATTAAATTGATAAAATATTTGATGCAATTGATACCGTAAATTCAAACTTATTCACACTTAGCAAAAAATTTAATAGCATTATTTTCAAAATGTCCCTTCTGTCGGTCTCAACTGATGAACTTCACTCGTTAATTTCGAACTTCACTCCTGTTTCCTCAATTAGTTCTAACTCCACGCCGGTCTTGCCTGTTGTATATGATATTCGCCGTAATATTAAGCAAATTAAAAATGAAATTGGGTCTTGGTTGTCCGTAATTAGCGAAAATACTGACACGCTCAATATTATTGTCCTTGATCTTTCGAGTGATAAACATAAACATATGTAAAGATGGAAATAAATCACAAACCACCGAAATTATTTAAAATGGCTGACGTTTATATAATGCACGAAAGGGTGATGCTACTTTTAATGTTAGTGACTGCAGTAGTAGTAATCCTGTTAATATGATTACTCTCCTTCCTCTCCTTCCTAAAAGAGCTGCCTTTAATGGAAATAATAATAAAAATAAAAATAAAATCCACAGTATTCCGACGATAACTGATCAAGGCTTTTGCAGTAATAACAAAATTTCAAATAAAGGCCCACTGATAAAACCAATCTAATTCTAATTCCCTAATGGAATAGAAGGGTTAAGCTGAAATAATAGGATAATACTAATAACCTGACAAAGTATTGCCCCCCTAATGCTCTCATCAACCATAATAGAAGCTGCCTACATAGACCAATTAATAATAACATCAATCATTATATCCCTGAAGATCCACTAATTATTGCTTCTTCCCCTACTGTTTTCATGCATTCAGCCAGCAGTAGTAGAATCTTTCCTGAAGTTAACTCTCTAAAAGTAGGTCCCTTTCGCCATATGTTGTTTATTTCCGGGCTAACTTCAGATACTAATGCTAATGATATCTTAAAATAACATTTGTCAACATAACATTTCCACTAGCAAAATCTCCTGTCGTAAAATAAGTAACGCCGCTAAACCGATTGCATCATTCCTTCTTAATACACCTGATGTCATTTATTCCTCCATTTTTGATCCCACTTTCTGGCCATCTGGTGCTATAATCAAATCTTTTGTTCCCAGGAAACAGGCCACTCAAAGATCTAAACGCATTCTTGCAAAGAATAATATTCCTGTAAATACGCAATCTTCCAAAGTTCGCACTTTATTAAAACATTGAATAATTTCCAGACGAATTCCCTGTATTATCAGAATGACAGGGGTTAAGCTAGGTCATTTTATTAATCCGCTTTTGATAGTGATTTTAATATTATTTCTCTCACCGAAACATGGCTTTATAGCGACTTTTTTTAACGCGGAGCTATTTGATTCTTCGTACCAAGTTTTTCGTAGGGATAGGTATCTTAGCTCTGAGGCTCGGGGGGGTGGAGTTCTTATTGCCTGCAAAACGAACTGTGTTGCATCTATATCTTTTTACTTAAATTGTCCGATTTCTTCAGTAAATCCTTCAGCGATCCTGTTCCGGACCCTGTTCTTAACTATTTTTCCCTCTTGTGCAATTGCTCCCAAACCTCGTTGTCATCCATTGACATTCATCCTTCTCATGTCGGTGCCAAGATCAGCTCTCTCACACTCGATTTCCACCCTGACCATGATGGTATCCCCGCCATTCTCCTAAAAAAATTGTCCGATCACCTGACCCAACCTCTTTCTATTCTCTTCTTGATTTCCCTTTCTGAGTGATTCTTCCCTCTTTTTGGAAATTATAATTTATTATTATTTAAAACAGGTTGCAAAGGCGATGTTTCAAATTACCGCCCCATTGCTAAACTCACTTCTTCTTGCATTCCCAAACTTTTTGAGAGCATAATCTATGACTCCTGCTCCTTCCACTGTAAGCCTATTCTTTCGCCAGTCCAACACGGTTTTCTCAAAGGTAGGTCCACAACCATTAATTTCAGTTTTCGTGTCCCGTGTTCTTCAAGCTATGGAAAACGGGGATGAGACCGACGTTATCGCTACTGATTTTAGTAAAGCCTTTGACAAAATCTCCCATCAAATCATCGTCCTCAAACTAAGTATCTTTGGCTTCCAACCCCACTTTATCTCCTGGATCAAATCCTACCTTGATAATCGTAAAAACAGGGTTCATTTCGGTTCAGCAGTTTCTACCCCTTTTGCATCTCACACTGGCGTCCCGCATGGCAGTCACCTTGGCCCATTGAACTTCATTCTGTCTATAAACGATGTTGAGTTGGTAATTAAACACACAAAAGTACTAATATATGCGGATAACATGAAGATCTTTAAACGTATCTCCAACCCAGCCGATTTCTTACTCCTTCAAGGTGACCTCCACAGCTTCTCCATCTGGTGCCAGAAAAACTCTTTGGATTTGAAAATTTCGAAGTGTCAATCTGTTACGTATTCCCGCAAACGTCTCTTCTCTAATGTCCGGGTTTATATTCTTTCTGGACAACCCATTCCTTCTGTCAGTTCCTTTTGCGACCTGCGTTATCTGTGTTATCTGTGACAGCGAACCCAATTTCCGCTCCCATATCGATCATATTGTTAATAAAGTCCAATTCTGCATTAGGTTTTGTAAAACGATGGTCCAAGGAATTTTCAAATCCCTATGTCACTCTACTTCTGCTTTGTTAGGCCCCTACTTGAATACGCCAGTCAGGCCTGGGCACCCCAACACATATGCAGAATTGAAGCCGTTCAGCGTAGGCTTCTCCGCTTTGCGCTACGTGGCCTTCCTTGAGTCGACAACTTTAATCTCTCCCCTTCTGAGAGTCGTTTGGAATTGATTGACCTCCAGCCTCTATCCAACCGCCGCGATGTCGCTGACATAATCTTTATCCATCAAATTTTGTCCTCAACTTTTACATAACATCTTCCTCTACACCAATCCGCGCAATATAAGATCTTATCCACCTAGACACTCACCGCACCAATTACGGTCACTTTGAACCCATTACCAGAATGCTACGTAAAGTAAAAAATTCCACCTCCTTCGTTTTTCACCCAGATAAAGTCTCTCTTAAGCTTGCCCTCATCAACCCTGATCTTCCTTCTTAGTCTTCGCCTCCCCTTTGTTAGTTATTAATTTATATAATAGTTAGTTAAGTAGTTCTATAACTTGGCTATTTTGTTATTATTGTAGCTTGTATTAAGCGAATTTGAAATAAATTGAATTAAAAATAAAGTGATGTTGAGGCAATCTGTCTCAAAGTAGATGTTGACAAATGCATATGTATTTTCTATTTATAGTGAGTTGTTATATTCCTCCTGATATGCTTAACACAGGTCACAGCGGAGTCTACAGCTTCTATGATTCCCTTATTCGTATTGTTGACTTCATTTCACATTTAATGAGTTTATCAGACCAACTTTTATTAATAGGTGATTTCAACTATTTGATTGTGACGATGAGTGTTGCTATCTTTCTAATAACCTTAATCCCAGAGAATCCTCTTTTCTTGAATCAATGTTTTTTGCGGTGTCCTTCAATTCAGTACAATTAAAAATGAAATGGGGCGGTAAATTGATTTACATTTTTCTTCGGGATATGACAATATAAATGTTAAACGGAGCCCTCTTTCCTTGTCCACTGTTGATAAGTACCACCCTTCAAATTGATTTCTGTTTTAATCCAAACGTTCTTTTTAAGAATGAGAATAGTAACCTTGTTTACGATTTTAAAAATGGGGATATTGGCGAACTCAACTACAGGTTGACTTCCATCGATTTCTTGTTTCTTTTATCTGAAAATTGTATAGGAGATAATGTTGCAAAATTTTATACAACTCTTCTGAAACACTTTCACTATTGCGTCTCTGTAAAACGCCCTTGTCTCCCCTGCTCCTCGCCCCCTTGTTTTAATATAGATCTAATTAGGCTAACAAATAAAAAAAAAATTATGGAAGTTATACCTGCAGAGAATGATACTTTGTGGTATAAAATATTTGCTGAATGTTATAATGAATTTAACAACCTTGCTGCCGATCTTTACAATGAATACTTTGATTAAACCAAAAACGAATTATATAATAATCCGCCTGCAGTTTTTAAATTTGTTAACTTCAAAAGGAGGACAGATGTCCTTGTAATATGACATATGAGATATTTGTAATATGGCATATGAAGGTTTTCCTAGTGGAGTTTCATTGGCAATTTGTGGCATATTTACATCATTCTTTGGAAAGTCCTTTTTCTCTCCTGATTTTCAACCTGATATTAACCAGTTTCATCATCTAAACTTTTATCCAATCCTTTTTAACTTGTTCCTCAATATTACTCCTATATATATCTTTTACAAATTTATAAGTGAACATCCAGTTGACTATTCCTCTGGTTTACGACTCTCAAACTATGTGTGAATGTGCTTCCCGAACCACTGCCTATTATTTTGCAAAAATCACTTAATTCTGGTAAATTTCCTAGTATGTGGAAAGACTCCTTCATTATTCCAATCTTCAAGGAGGGTAGCCGAAACGACGCTTGTAATTATTACTAAATTTTCGGTAATTATTCGGAAAACCTGTCACAGGGTCAATGACCTTGACCTGGAAATATGTTGACCTTGAGGTCTTTCTGACCAACTTTGTCCATGGACATATGTTGGGGAAATGCATCCTTCATATGTTTTTTTTATGTTGAAAGTTTTCATTTCTTACATATCACGACAGGCATTTCTCCTTAACATTTTATTATTTTTATGTGATTGTCGATATTTTTCAGCATTTGCAAAGCGGATTACTTGGTTCTGCCCACAATACATTACCCCCCCTCCCCTCAAGGTCAACATATTTCAAGGTCAAGGTAATTGGCGGCCAATGACCTTGACCTTGAAATATGTTGACCTTGGGGGGAGGGGGGGTAATGTATTGTGGGCAGAACCAAGTAATCCGCTTTTCAAATGCTGAAAAATATCGACAATCACATACAAAATAATAAAACGCTACGGAGAAATGCCTGTCCTGATATCTAAGAAATGAAAAATTTCAACATAAAAAAAACATATGAAGGAAGCATTTCCCCAACATATGTCCGTGGACAAAGTTGGTCAGAAAGACCTCAAGGTCAACATATTTCAAGGTCAAGGTTATTGACCCTGTGACAGGTTTTCCGAATAAATTCCAAATTTTCTTATATTCCCAAGCTCTTCGAGTCAATTATTTATTGTGAAATCTTAAAGGTATGTAAACCGCTTATTTCCATAAATCAACACGGATTCCCTCAAGGCCGTTCTACTACTAAAGGTCTAGTAAGATGTATTACTAACACCGGACCAAATGATGATCAATCTCGTGAAAGAGATTATTCTTTTCTTGAACTAAGCTGATGGTCCTAATAAGAATTATCGCAGACCACATTGATGACCTGTGTGATGAAGAAAATTTGATTCTAAACTATCAATTTGGATTTAAAAGGCGACACTACTAATCATGGTTTATTAAAATTTCACAGTGACGTAAAGTTGAAGCTAAAACGCAAGAACTGTACGGTGGTACTGGCACTGGATGCGGCGAAAGCCGTTGACAGACTCTGGATAAAAGGCCTAATTTATAAGTTAATGGCATACGCCGTACATCCCTGCGCTTGAAATTTCCATATATTAGTTAGACAGACAGGAGTTTCCCAGGTTTGTGTCCTTAGATGATGTAACTTCTGAATACGTTGAGGTGAGATCGGGTATGCCCAAGGGATCCATATCTGGACATAAACTTATTAAATTCTTTTTCCTGGATTTTCCCCATACAAAACCATCCACTAATGATGAATTCCTCTCGGAGGGGATATTATACGCTGATGACACGCTCATCTACGCACACCACAGAGACCCGGAAAAGGCACTAGGAATAGTTAAGTCGCATTTTGAGGAAATAACAGATTTTTACAAAACCTAAGGAATAAAGATAAACGTTAACAAGTCAGAACTGGTATGTTTTAAAAAACCCTCGGAGAAGGGACACTATAACACGACAAAGAGGAGTAAGGACTTAAAGCTCAGAGGGAGGGACACAGTAATAATTGTGAAACAGGGAATCAAATATGTATCTAGGAATTCACATGGACAGCCTTTTCAAGGCGAGTACTTATTGTAAAAGGACACTGAGTAGGGCCGTTAGAGATTTCAACTCTCTGAGACCTCTGCCTAAACATCCTAAACTACTGGAACGAGCGAAACTGCTTATATAATAAGGCCAATTGTGCTTACGGTTTTGTAAACTAGTTCTCCAAAACACCCACTGCGGCATTAAAATTTGAAATACATATTTAAGCGCAAAATTTTGAGAATGTGTATTGCTAAGCGCTACCAAACAAGAACTAAAAAATACTCAAATAGTTACATACATATGTATATGCAAAAGCGTCATTATACTCAAAAAAACCGATCATCCCACTATGAGATATATGAATATGAATTTAAGCCATCCTTGAATTTAAGAGTCGATGAATGTAGCTAATCAGCGTACCGCACCAAGAGATTAAAAGTCTCATTTGTACTCATATATACTTATCCTCATTAAGGTATAGGAGTTTCAAAATTCTTAAAGGAAAATTATATTTCCGAAACACAATTGAACACTCAATGTACGTGAAGTAACAATATAAGACATTTTCGGTTTAGAGTGTTTCATGTCAATCAGCTCTTATTTGTCAGGACTGTTCATTAGGGTGGAGTGAAAATGTATGGAGAATTATTTTTGTTTGTTTAGGCAACTCCGCATTCGAACATGTATGACATGACCGCTAAGTTTGTAAGCGATGAAATTGTACAAAGCAGTTCAGTCTAGTTAGGGCACTCGTTAAATAAAGCTGTTAAGCAGAGACTTACTGATTTTTTACTTCGGACAAATCCCTACAGAAATTCAGAAGTGAGATAAAGAATTCACGGCCAAATAAGAAGTTAAATTAAACTGAAAGTACAAATATTTATAGCACGGACGAAAACAATTAAGTTTCTGTTCGATAATTAACTCTTCTGTGATAACTAACTGATGTGACAACGGGTCTGTGATAATAAAGCATAAGTGCAAATTATAGTCAAATATTAGCCGCATAAGTGCAGTAATATATTAAGAACGTTCATAAGTGGACATAATCTTCGTTTTGGAGACTCTGTGGACCAAATTTAGTAATTTAGCCATCACATTGTCTATGAACAGTTTGGGTAACTAGACCGTTATGGTGAAGAGTTTTCACAAGACAGCGTGCTATTTTATCATCGCTTAACATCTGTTGACTTTATATATATTTTCGAGGCACTAGACAGTGAAGGAGTTTTTGTGCCCTAACTAGAGTTGTGCCGTTTATAATTGCTTATTTTGGCAAAATAATAACTTTTATACATATACCTCATGGAGCCACACATTTTACGTTTCCTACAAAACGCAACAGTTAATCAACTCAAAGAAAAGCTTGAGTTATTGCAGCAGAGAACTACAGGCCAGAAGAATGAGCTGCGTATAAGGCTTGAAAACGCGTTAAAAGAACAGCCGCATACAAGGTTGGAACAAATAATTCCATCGAATTTGTTCCGTCGGAACGATTTAGTTCTAGGAATTAGCTTCATTTATAATTTAAGAAAACACTAGATTAACTGAAATGTAATTCAATCAGTTTTTAAATCATAGACCTCATCGTTTCATACCTCAATCGTAGTTTCTTATTACAAATAGAGATAATAAAAACCAGATAGTGCATTCGGCCGTCGCAAACAAATTCCTTGTTCTCAAATCTCCTTGACGAGTTTGAACAGGATTTCGACGGCCTTGTTTAAACAGCCCATAAAAAAAGGTTCGAATTTTTCTGGGAAACTCACATTTCGAATTCTAGGAAATCCCTTCCTCGAATTCTCTGTGTTGAGTTTCCGTCGACGGTCGGCGACTCGTCCCGGTCGTTATTATTATTATTGGTTCTGAGCTCAAACCAACCGCTTCGCCAAGGAGATTCGTCTCCGCTACACGTCCGAGAACGTTGCCTTTTGGTATCCGAGTATAACGGCAAGCGATAAAAAATATATATAAAGAAACGCGATTGAGGTCTAATCTACGTTACAATTCGATCGATCATTTTGTATGAAGTTTAAGTTAACTAGAATTTAATCTATGGTTTAAGTGTTTATAAAAAATCGCTAATAAAAATGTTAAATACGAAATAGATGTTTCCAAAAAGGACTTATTTATTGCTACGCCACATTTTATGGTGCCTCCTGTGAGGATTGTACTCACGAAATTGTACGTGTGCGTTTTTATCATGTGTTTTTTGTTGGGGTTTACTATTCCTCTATAAAAACAACGACTTTAAAAAGGACAGAAAGGTGACAGTTCTGAAAACGATAAACTAAACGCGGACGAAGCGTACGAGGGTGCCATTCTTCAGGGTGTCACAGCACGTCGCCACAACTCATCTTCCGGCACCTTTCGTCACCCCAGCTGCGATCTTCGCCCAGATTACTGATTCCATTCCAAGACTGTCATTTCGGGAACATAATCAGGCTCGTAAGTAAGGCAAAATTTCATGTTCGCTAACATTTAAAGAAAATAAATTAAAATCATGACCGAGAAAGAAGAACGTGTAAAATTCATCGCCCAAAAAAGAAAAACTTTAAAAGGGCAAATAACTATTTTAACCAATCTCTTCGATGGAGGCCAGTTAGAGAATTCAGTTTTGCGACTTCGCTTTGACCGTGCCACCTCTCTTTTCCATTCTTATGAAGAATTGCAAGACGAACTTGAATTGATTGACCCTGAAAATACTGCGATCGCAGACATAAACGACATTCGGAACAATTATTATGATATTGCTGGTAAAATCACTTCTCATTTAAGGGTCAATGACTCAAATACGGGCTTCGGTCGTCCTTTCGCAAACTCGACTGTAAACTCGTCGCAAAGATCTAACGACGGTAGCGCGTACAAAAACATCATAAAATTACCGACACTCGAACTTCCAAAATTCAGCGGTCACTTTCGAGGACACGTTTAAGTCCATGATTCATGAGAATCCGAACTTGATGAACATTCAAAGGTTCCATTATTTAAAATCCGCTCTCGCAGGAGCCGCGGAAGAAAAAATTAAATTCTCGAAACAAATGACTCGAATTATGTGGTCGCTTGGGATATGCTCAAAAAAGCGTACAAAGCAAGACGTGTTTTGATTTCGCGTTATCTCTCCATGCTTCTCGAAATGCCTGTGCAACAAAGGGAGTCCCAAGAAGGACTTTCTAAACTCGCCACCGATACAAGGCAGGTCATAGCAGCCTTGAAATCGCTGAATGTTAATGTCTGCGATGAGATGAACGTTCGCATCATCGAAAGTAAGATGCACAAAAATCCTCGCGACAAATGGGAAGAAGGATTGAATCGCGATACATATCCAACTTTACAAACGCTATTCGATTTCCTGGATCGGTATGCTGACGTCATTGTGATGCGCGAAGGTTGTAATAAGAAACGAGAAAATTCCGAGAACAATTTTCACCCAAACAAACGACAAAAAACCGGTCAAAAGGAGAAAGTGCATCGCGCCTTTGTTATGAATCAGGGAAAAAACTGTCCGGCGTGTAAAACAAAGCAACATTTGTTATACAAATGCGATTCTTTCAGAAAATTGGCCCCCAAAGAACGTCTGGATGTCGCCAAAAGGGCATATGTGTGTTTGAATTGTTTGAGAGATCATCGCGGAAAACCTTGCACGTATTCGGGTTGTCGGACGTACAATGGGAAACATAACACCATTATTCATATCGACTTTAGAAAAAACGGATTTTCAAGGCCGTTCGAAACCAAAAATGAATCCGAAAAAACGATCTATCTGTAAACAAAGAAAATCATGCCTGACTAACCGATGAACTTGTCACCCCGTGTTTAACCACTCTTTTGCCGACTCCTTCGGCCCAATTGATGACCACAGCTGTTGTGTGGCTAGAAAATGATAAAAAGGAGAAAGTGAGAGCGCGTACGCTCCTCGACACCGGTTCAACAACGAACTTCATTAGCAAGCGGCTCGCGAATTTTTTACGTTTGCCGATGCGACGGTGCCCCCTCCAGATTGGTGCACTAAATTCTATCATGACAATTTCCAAGCAGGTAGTCGACGCTACGGTCGGTTCTTATTCCAGCGATTACACCGAAACAATGACCTTTCACACTGTCCCAAAAATTTCCAATTCAGTTCCATCAGATGTTTTTCCACGCGATTCAATTGAAGTACCTCGGCACATCAAACTTGCTGACCCTCAATTTCATTTACCCGCCCCAGTCGATTTATTAATCGGCTCGGGATCAACCCTTTCTTTATTTTCAATCGGTCAATTTAAATTATCCAATAATAAAATCGATCTTTGTGTGCAAAAAACTCGTTTGGGGTCGATCGTCGCGGGCGGCACTAATTGTAAAAGGCCACGTAACCTTATCGCAACTTGTAATCTGGTTGATTTGCAAAAATCTCTCACACAATTTTGGGATCTCGAGGAAATAAAAAACGTTGCAAATCAATCGCCCGATGAAAGTTTATGCGAAAAGCATTTTGTTGAGAATGCTTCGCGCGACTCAAAGGGACGTTATATAGTACGGCTTCCTTTCAAACCAAATGTACAACCCTTAGGAGACACTTTTCATTCTGCATTAAAACGGTTAAATTCACTTTTCAAAACCCTTGATAAAAACCCGGAATTAAAAAATGATTATACAAGGGTCATTCAAGAATATATTGATCTCAAACATGCAACAGTAATAGACGGTGATCCTTCGGTTGGCTATTATCTTCCCCATCACGCGATTTTTAAAAAATCAAGCGATACGACTAAGGTCAGAGTCGTGTTCGATGTATCGCACAAATCCACAAACGGACTTTCTCTTAACGACACATTGCTCGTCGGTCCTACCATTCAAATTCAAATTTACGAACATTTAATTCGATTTCGTTTTCCCGAGTTTGTTATCATGGGCGATGTCGAAAAAATGTATCGCCAGGTTTGGCTGCACGCGGATGATCGTGATAAACAGCGCATTTTATGGTATATTAACGGCGATTTGAGGATCCTTCAATTAAATACCGTTACATTTGGAGTTTCATCGTCGGCTTTTCTTGCCATCAGAACAATTCATCAGCCCGCTGATAATGAAAGTCATGAGTTTCCTCGCGCGGCTTAAATTTTGAAAAACAACATGTATGTTGACGACTTGGTGACATTCGCTGATTCAATTTCGGAGGGGCGCGAAATTCGAAAGGAAATGACGGAGGTTTTAAATCGCGGCGGTTTCAAGATCCGACAGTGAGCATCAAACGATCCGCGCATTCTCGACGGTCTTCCGGCCGACGCGTTAAATGCAAAACTCTTTTTACATAAAGACGGCCAATTAAAAACTTTAGGCGTTTCTTGGGATTCAAAGGAAGACAGTATTTGTTATTCTGTAAGTCCTGTTTCGCTCAATGATAAAGTCACAAAACGTTCGGTTTTATCCGAAATAGCGAAAATTGTTGATCCTCTCGGTCTTCTCGGACCTGTAATTTTGTATGCAAAAACAATTATGCAACTTTTATGGAAAAGAAAGCTCGATTGGAAGGAATCTTTACCGCAAGATTTGTTCAGTGACACTAGCGCGACTATATGAAAAGGTCGTTGATACCGTAAAATGTAATGTAAAATCTTTTTTCTGGTCTGATTCAACCATTGCTTTGCAATGGCTTCAAAAACAACCCCACACTTTACAAACTTTTGTTTCCAATCGCGTTAGTGTCATTCAAGAAAAGACCGATATAAAAAACTGGCGTCACGTCGCAGGTGTCGACAATCCCGCCGACGCACTTTCCCGCGGTCAACTACCCACCGCGTTCTTGAAAAACGAGACCTGGTCAAAGGGCCCCAAATGGCTCTCTGGCCCTCAGAGCGAGTGGCCGAGAAGTATCATTGAACCAAAAGACGATCTACCGGAAATGAAAAAGGCTTGTTGTTTTGCAGTTGATTCGGTCGATGAAGAGTATCTTGCTCGTTATTCTTATTCTCAACTCCTCAGAATTTTATCTTATTGCATCCCATTTTTTGAAATTTTAAGAAGAAAACGCGAAATGAAGCAAAACAACAAGGTTGAAAATGAAACGTTGAGACAAAGATTAAACGACGAATTGGAAGGTGAATCGCTTCCGAGTGGTTTGCTTACAGTCGCCGAAATAGTCAAAACAGAAAAACGCCTGCTAAAAAACATCCAAAACACTCACTTTCACGATCAAATTCATTGTATTAAAAACAAAATTCAACTCAAAGGATTAATACCACATTACAAACCGTTCATTGACAAAGATGGTCTTTTGCGCGTTGGGGGTCGGATCGAAAAATCTGATCTCTCTTACATGCAAAAACATCAAATTTTACTTCCAAGTTACCATGTTTTGACAGACAATATCATCCGCGAAATACATTTAAACAATCATCACTCGGGAGTACAAACTACATTTCATTTGCTGAGACAAAAATTCTGGCTTTTTGATGGTCATAAACAAATCCGATCAGTCATACGAAAATGCATGCCGTGTTTCAAGTTCAGTGCTAAGCCCGTTGATTATATAATGGGAGATTTGCCTGCTTCTCGTATGCAGGTGAGTCGACCATTTTTACATATATGTTGGTACGGATTTTTGCGGTCCATTTTTTATTAAGGAAAAAAGGTTTAGAAATCGCGGAAAGGTAAAAATATACGTTTGTATTTTCATTTGTATGAGTACAAAGGCAGTACATCTTGAAGTCGTTAGTGAGATGACAACTAAGGCTTTTATTGGCGCACTTAGTAGATTCACCAGCAGGCGCGGATTAGCAGCTCATATATTTTAGGATAACGGATCGAATTATATCGGAACGAACAATAAATTTCAAGAAATATATTCACTTTTAAATTCCGAATCTCACAAAGATCAGGTCAATCAGTTTGCTCTCAAAAATCGAATCACTTGGCATTTTACGATCGATATTCCAGCTAATCGACTCGACTGCTGGGATCATTTGAAGAAGGTCCGCCAAGATTTTTGGTCTCGCTTCCGCCTTGACTGTCTGAACGAGTTCCAAATACGTAAAAAATGAGTCAAAGACGGCGTCCAACTGAAGGAAGGCATGATGATATTACTCAAGGACAAGAGCGTTCCCTGTTTCCACTGGCCGCTTGCACGAATCGTCGAAGTGCACCCCGGCGAAGATGGCATCGTTCGTGTCGCGACTGTCAAAACAGCGAACTCGATTCATAAGCGATCAGTCAAGCTTCTTTGTCCGCTTCCATTTGAAAGCCGCAGTGATTTTTATGACGCACCTTTGATTTAAATGTTTCAATTATTATAAGAAGTAGAATTTTAAGTCAATCAATATTGTTGTTTTATATATAGTTAATGTACATTCAAATTACATTAGTTTGAACTCCTTTTCCTTTTTTTTTGAAATTATTTGAATTACAACAATAACAAAGATATGAATAGAATTATTTGATTAATTTATAAGATCAGAAATTTGAAAGAATTTATCAACATTATTTTATTTAATGAATTAACAATAATTTAGAAATGATATATTGATCTTGATCGTCAACCTCTCAAGGCGGGAAGCATGTTCCGTCAGAACGATTTAGTTCTAGGAATTAGCTTCATTTATAATTTAAGAAAACACTAGATTAACTGAAATGTAATTCAATCAGTTTTTAAATCATAGACCTCATCGTTTCATACCTCAATCGTAGTTTCTTATTACAAATAGAGATAATAAAAACCAGATGGTGCATTCGGCCGTCGCAAACAAATTCCTTGTTCTCAAATCTCCTTGACGAGTTTGAACAGGATTTCGACGGCCTTGTTTAAACAGCCCATAAAAAAAGGTTCGAATTTTTCTGGGAAACTCACATTTCGAATTCTAGGAAATCCCTTCCTCGAATTCTCTGTGTTGAGTTTCCGTCGACGGTCGGCGACTCGTCCCGATCGTTATTATTATTATTGGTTGTGAGCTCAAACCAACCGCTTCGCCAAGGAGATTCGTCTCCGCTACACGTCCGAGAACGTTGTCTTTTGGTATCCGAGTATACCGGCAAGCGATAAAAAATATATATAAAGAAACGCGATTGAGGTCTAATCTACGTCACAATTCGATCGATCATTTTGTATGAAGTTTAAGTTAACTAGAGCTTAATCTATGGTTTAAGTGTTTATAAAAAATCGCTTATAAAAATGTTAAATACGAAATAGGTGTTTCCAAAAAGGACTTACTTTTTGCTACGCCACAGAATTCATTGATGCCGGAAAATGCTACGTCCGATGAAAATATTTCTCCTGATGAGAATTCATCTCGTGAAGATAACCATGCACGTCCGGAGTTGTCTCAGCCTCCTCAGGCAGTTGAAGACAGTGGAGAATCGGAAGAGGAGCTGAACGAAGAATTAGATCGATTACGACAGAAACTGAAGAAAAATGTGGAAATTGCGGAATTGAAGAAACAGTTAGCCGATCTTGAAGGTGTTGAGACTACTGGGAAGCATTTTTACACATTTAAGGACGTGGAAGGTTCGTTGATACCATTTGATGGCGAAGGTACTTATAGCATTACAAACTGGCTACAAAATTTCGAGGAAGTTGCTGATATGATGGCTTGGGACGAGAAATCAAGGTTTATCTACGCCAGGAGGATGCTTACAGGTACGGCTAAATTATTTCTACGTACAACTCCTTTTAGATCTTATTATGAATTGCGAGCTGCGCTCATCAAAGAGTTCGAAATACACGTGTCAAGCGCTGATGTCCATGATAAGCTGCGTAACCGTAAAAAGAAGTCCGGTGAAACATGGCAGCAATACATATTTGCCATGCAAGAGTTAGCAGCTCTGGCTAACATCGATGAGCATGACATTGTTCAATATGTTATAGCAGGAGTGGACGATACTAGCCATAACAAAATGATCCTCTATGCAGCCAACAGTATCGATGAGCTTAAGCAGCCATTTAAAAAATACGAACGCCTTAAACCTTTTCCCAGTACTTTTGGAAAGCACATAGCTTACACATCAACATCTGTCAACGCTAAATCTAACAACATCAAGAGCGCTTCCAAATTAAAATTCTATAACTGTAACACATACGGCCATTTAGCAACCAGATGTCCAAATCCAAAGAGACAAAAGGGATCGTGCTACAGTTGCGGAGCGATGGATCACAAGGCACATGACTGCAAGAACAGACCTGTTATGACTCTTCAGCAATCAAGTAATGTCCAGCAATCAAGGGATCAAGGGTCAACTTCGAGACAATTTTCTAATGAGTTCGAGTTTCTTATAAACTACACGTTTGACGGAGAAGATTGCCCAGGAATGTCGTTCGATTGTGTTCTGCAGACGTTATTGGATTCCGGCAGCCCGATAAGTTTCGTCCAACGCCAGTACGTTCCAGCCTACTTAGTAAAATCAATAGAAAAAGATAAGTACAAGTTTTACGGTAGTAATGATAGCGTCCTTGATATTGTAGGTGAAGTTAACTCAACAATTATATTTAATGATTCTAAAATAATATTGAAATTATTTGTGGTTTCCGATGACTCAATGAAGTACCCTGTCATTTTAGGTAGAAATTTTATATGTGAAGGAAATTTGGAACATCGAAAAAAGGAAAGTGATAAAACTTTACAGAGAAATGAAAAGAAAGAGGGAAGTGAACTTACATCAAAAGCTTTTGAAGGTAAAATGAATATGGATGTAGTTATGCCAGGTAATTTAAATGATGACGAATTTGTGAAACAAATATTAAATATCGAAATTTGTGATAAAATTGACCGCGAGGTGAATCTCAATATAAATGATTCCCTACCTTTTGTCGTTAAAGAACGGGTTAAAGAAATTGTTGTGCCAGCTATTCTTCCTAAAAACACTAATTGTCCAAAGGTCGATTTTAAAATGGAAATTAAACTAAAAGATGACAAACCCTTTCATTGTACTCCCAGGAGATTACCTTATGCGCACAAGGTAGAGCATTATATGTTAAGATTATTTACGTCTTGCATTTATTTACAATCTCATTTTTGATTCCTATATGGTTTAACAATTGCTCTTCTACCGAATGTTGAGTATCAGAAAGGTCCATGTTGGATTTACTTCTGTTATCCTCGTTAATTAGTGCGCTATGCTCAATTCGGCTTAGGAAATCTGCAACTTTATTCTCCTTTCCTTTTAGATTATTCAATTTCGTAATTATACTCCTGCAATTTTAATATCCATCGTTGATTTCTCTGCGAAAATTCCTTTCCTTTATATTTGGCGTTTAAATACTTTATTGGGACATGATCAGTAACAATTTTGAATTTTCGTCCATATAGATATGGTCTAAAATAGTTCACTAAGTACACTATTGCTAAAAATTCTTTATCCGTTGTACTATAGTTTTTTTCATGGTTGTTCAAAGATCTTGAAACGTAAGAGATGGGATGTTCCTCCTGTGATAAAACGGCACCGATTGAATGGTCGCTTACGTCCGTAGTTACTACATATTCTTTATCATAATTTGAAAATCTGTGATGTGATACTATCAATATTTTTAAAGTTTCAAATGCGTTAATATATTGTGGATCATTTGTGTTAATTTTCTGACCTTTTCTCAAAAACTTAATCATTGGATGTGCAACTTTAGCGTAATTCTTTATAAATTTCCTATAATACCCTGTCATGCCTAAGAATCCTTTTAACTGCTTTTCAGTCTTCGGAAGTTCTAATTTTTGATGTGTAACATCTTTCCGCTCGCTTTCTTGCAATCTGTGGGAGTGTTTTCGTGAAATGGGACGGAAGTGTGTAACTCTTCCAGGGAAACGCGCGCTTTTTGATTTGGTCATCAGATGGCGTCCAAACTTCGAATATAAAACGCAAGAAATCGCTGTATCGTGCAAAAACCCGGTTAGGGGTGCTCTTTTACAGACGACGTTGAAAAATAGTTTTTGGGGGGGTTTGTGCATAAGAAAATTTGTTGATGTGTAACATTATTCCTCTCGCTTTCTTGCAATCTGTGGGAGTGATTTCGTGAAATGGGACGGAAGTGGAAATGGACAGGAAGCCAGGGAAGCGCGCGCTATTTGATTTGACTACTATATAAAAATCAATGTGTGAATGTTTGGTCCCTATGCGTTCCGAAACCATTGATCAGATTGCGATGAAACTTTGATAGAGTGTTCTGGGGACGCTCGCGACGGTTCCTGGCCCAAAAAATCTGTCAGAATTTACAATTTAAAGATGACGGACTGTCAAATTTTGAAGTTTATGCGATTTCCACCAAAACTGGTACTAGATGGTTTTCGGGGTCGCTGATTTCAACCCGACTGTCAGAAGTTAAGAATTCAAGGTGGCGGACTGTCAAATTTTTAAGTTTATGCTATTTCCACCAAAATTGGTACTTGGGCGTTTTCGGGGTAGCTGATTTCAACCCGACTATCAGAATTTACGAATTCAAGATGGCGGACTGTCAAATTTTGAAGTTTATGCGATTTATAATATTAACTGTGTTTAGTATAATATTAATTTATCGTATTAAAACTGAGCCACAGCAAAGCGTGGCCGGATACAGCTAGTCATTACTAGCTTAATCATTATTAATTATTCGAATACATATTTCATTATTTAGCTTTATTAAATTGTGAGGTTAATTCCTGTCGCTGCTTATTGGAGTAGTTTCCGTATTTTTTTCAGGATATAATGTTAATGTTGCTTATTACCAAGGTGAGATGTCAGATGTTACACATCATATGCGACTACTGTAAGGCTCGCTCGTTTTTTTAATATTATATCGCGTAAATGGTCGCCGCCAGAGCGAATGGTGCAATGTGCACGTTTTTCTGCATTTCCCATTACTTTTCGACGCGTTTCGGTCTGAATAGCTAACTAACTTTAGTACGAAACCAATCGAAAAGAGCTCTTACATAAGCCCTTTTTGGATAAAACTTCCTTAATAAAGGTCCTAATTCATTTTAGTTGCCTTTGGTTTCCATTAGTTTATCCGCATTTAAAATTCAATTCAATGCAAAATTTGCTATCTAACCTGAATCAGATAGGAAAATGAATTAATCGAATTCAAAGGTAACTGAAATTAATTTATTACAAATTTAGGAATTCTATTATGGAATTCTTATACAAAACAGGTTTTTGCAAGCTCTTTTCGATTAATTTCGCGCGAAAATTATAATGGCACTTAATTTATTTTTTCGTTATAAGTTGTTTTAAAAGCGAATACTTTTTCCGTAACTTTATGTTACCTATTGAATATTTATGTTGTTTTTCTATTATGTTATTTGGAAAATGACATATTTTTGATGGGTAAATAAATATTTGAATATCGTTGGATCACTAAACTTTTTAACAATTGGGAGTTAGAAAGCGATTACTTTTTTTCGCCACTTCATAGACGCTTCTGAAAAATTGTGTGTAAAAAATGACATCAAAAATACGTCAATCAACACATTATGGCTGATCAGGGTCTATGATTGTACCAGTTATTGTACAGGGTGATTTTTTTGTGGTACCTGAAGTTTTTTGAATAACTATGACAGAATCTGTCAAATCGCCATCTGACAGCTCCTGTCATAAACTTCAGTCCAACACAATTTTTACCATGGAGCATTACACGCCAAAAGAAAAAGCCGAAATTGTTCAATTTTATATAGAGGAAAATGTCGTTCGAAAAATTGTCAACACCAAAGACAATCCGACATTTAACGGCAAAATTTCGTGATATTGGTTCAGTGGTAAAAGAGAAGCCTAAAGTTAAAGCACATCTACGTCGAAGTAATGATGATATTGATGCTGTACGCCGATGTTGAACAACATCCCCAAATATCGTATCACCGTTGTGCTCAACAGTTTGCCTTGCATCCATCGACTATGTGGAAGATTTTAAAGGTTGATTTGTATAAATGTCCATACAAGATGGTATTGACACAAAAATTATTGCCAGCTGATCAACCACGTCGCGTTGAATATGGTCGAAACATGCAAAACATCCTCGCCAGGTACCACAAAAAAAAATCACTTTGTAGTTCTCATAATATCCAGTTGCATCTCATAGCGAATGTAAGCAAATGGTCAGCTGGAACAAATGAACACACTAAAAAATTTGCTAACGGCTGTAGGCACAAATCAGGATCCTTAGTGTCAGGACGCACTTTGAAATGCTCAACTTATACTATAAATTCCGGGATCAAGCGGTACAAAATGCAGAAACGAATGCAATTTACGATAAGTCTAGATTTGATGAAACTAAAGCTTCTATTCAATAGTTCGTTGTACTTCAAAATAAAGAAAGGAATCAAGCCAAGCTCGTCCAAAATTTAAGGGTCCATTTAAAATTGTAAAAGTACTTGATAACGACCTGTTAAAATCATTGAACTCTCAGTGAACTTATAAGTACGCCAATGATAGAGTCAGAAAGATGCCCGATCATCAAGCTCCATTGTGAGGTTTATTTTGAAACTGTGTCAGATGCCGAACATTAATTGAATAAATATGGGCACTTCAGCGAATAATTCATTTGTGTGGTAGCAGTTAGTTCTTATGTTCTTTGATTTGAAACGATAAACAATTTAATTGTTATCTTTTGTCAATACAATTAATGATTATTTCAAAATAGTGAAACAGCTTCTCCATTATATGAACTAGAATGTGAATACGAGTATCTCCGATTGTATGTAGTACATACATATGTATGTATGTGAGATTTTACTCCAAAGGCACAGTTGTAGTTGTCTAGAACAATTAAATCACATTTATTAATACTTTTAGCGCAAAAAGTGTGATTTGTATGAAAAGACACAGGTGCAGCAGTCAGCACGTCCGTCCACTGCCACGGTTCTTCTTCAAAGAGAACGAGCCTCGCTCCCGTACATTTTAAGTGTTGCCATGTTGACTTATTTTATGTATATTCGCCTACTTTGGGCATTAGCCCACATGTATGTATGATTCGCGGTATTTTTTTAATTAGTTCGCATTAGCATTTATGTATGTATGTTTCCTTACTTTATAGGTTTCCTAATATCGAGAAATTAATATGATTAATGGGGATAGATATTTTCTCAAAGATGGGAGAAAATAATATTTTAATTAGTTTTAATTTACTACAAATTATTTAATTCGTTTCTTAAAACATTTTCATTTGAATTATTTGATAGACTGACTTTTTGATTAAAGAAAACGAAAAAATTTGTGATGTGTAAATTCAGAAGTAAGTTGATTCGAATTATTTTAACTTGAAAATAACAAAACTACTTAAATCATTGCAAAGCAAAGTACTTGACAATATTGGGTAGCAGCGCCACATGTGTGTGTACATTTGTAAAGAAATGGCATTAATTAAGTTTGAGGTGTCCTTACGGATTTTGTTGAAACTTTATAGGAAAGTTCATTTAGGGTGACAAGTGACGGATAAGCAAAAAAATTTGTCGGTCGCTTATATTTCGTTTATATATTAACTTTAAAATTTTGAAAAGTGATTTTGTAAGTGTAAGTAATTTTGCGCTGCAATTTCTTCATGCTCCCACAATTTTTTGGTGAAAATTATGGTGAAACCTCAAATTAAAAATTTTTCCAGTGGATTTCTATAAAAAATTCTACAAGAGCACTGAAAGTAAGGAAAATTTTACTGTACTATGATTTACAATTTCATAAGACAAATGCTCATTCAATAAGTCGTAAAAGGTATTTAACTTTGATTCGTTAATTTAATAAATTCTTCAAGAATGAAAAGGTGGAAATGTCCTTAAACTATTCAGAAGTATTGGCATTAATGTACAAATGTGTACGTTTCGTTTTTTAGAAATTAAAGTACAAATAAAAATAATTAAAAATAAATTAAAATTAATCACAAGAAAAAAAATTGAAATCTTTTAAAGAACTATTCATTAGATTATATTTCAACAATAAAACCAAAAAATTTGTAGTACATGGATAGCATTTTAGTCCATTCTAAATGAACTGGTTTATATTTTAAAGTTGACTCTAATTATGGCAATGTGTATTTTTAGTTTATTGAAAACATATCATTAATCTTTGATAAATAATTAATCCAATGTATAAAATTTGATGAGTTTTAATGCTTGCTTTATTTCAAACACATAATTTCTAAAATAGGGTTTTTTTTTTTTTTACTAATAGCATTTTACTGTCAAATATGTGAACTCAATTTCGTTTTCTATATTAATTGTTTTTCCAATTGTTTCTGAAGAGGTTAATTTAAGGTACATATACAATTTGCACCAAAACTTTGTGGGAATATCAAAAAAATAGTGGCAGCAAAATGTAAATTTTAGAAATATCAATGTTAAATAAATATTAAGTGACCAACAAATTTTTTTTTTTGCCTATTCGTCACTTTTGACACCAAATGAACACAACTACAAAGTTTTATCAAAATCCGTTAGGAAACCACATACATCGTCTATCGGTTAAAGTAAAAAAAAGAAGCTTTGTCAGTTTACGTGAAATTGTTTGAGTCTTGAGCAGAAGTTATACTGTCGGTTAATTTTTACTTCAACTGAATGGGCTTTGGAAATTGTACTTGTGCTATAAATATTTCCTAAAATACAAAATAGATTGCTTTGTGCGCCACTAAACGCATTGAGTTACAGCTCGATGTTTGTTTGTTTTCTTACTCTCTATTAAATCTATTACATGTATCAAGAATGCATCCACACTCATTCCCGCGAACGCAAACTAATAAACAAAGTGTGTGAAATCTATGAAATTAAAACAAGAATATAAACCTTTATTTTTCCAAATCCTTATTTTTTAATACTATTTTGTGGACATTTTATAAAAGTGCTTATACACGATGCCGAATTTATTTACTCAAAGAGAACAACAAAGTAGTAATGTTCTGCAATTAAAAATTTATTCATAGAAATTTCGCCTGAAACTTTTATAGAACGTAATTGATTGAATTTACAACAAAGTTTAATGTTTTGACTGCTTCTTGTCTGCATATAAAAACCTAAAACATTTATATTTTCAAGATTTTCAATCCTAATATTAAAAGTTATATATGTTTTTAGTTTGCATTGCTGGATATCACGAAAAGCGGCTGTTGCATGACTTACTAGATCCCTACAATACGTTGGAAAGACCAGTTTTGAATGAGTCTGACCCACTGCAACTCAGCTTTGGATTAACTTTGATGCAAATTATAGACGTGGTAAGTAATGTACATCTAATCAATTTTTGTCTACCTACCCAGGGAAAAAAACGTCAGTTCGTTCAAAAAAAAAAAAAAACAAAAGCTCTGCTACACACGGGCCCATCGGCAAATGAAATATTGTTGGGTATAAAACTCTGTTTAGTATGCCATTACAGGATGTTTCTTATAGCGTATGCCAAAATGAGTGAGATGAAAGATCTGACCTTGACAAACAAAAAATTGTACGGCAGGAGGGGGGATGTCAACCGTTTGGTAAAATTCCAATTTTTCATGGTATGTACAATGTACATACATCATTATTTGATTTTTATCTTTTGATCTAAAAACGCAGCGACATCCAATTTATATCAAAAATCTACGTTCCAAATGTCCTTTCCAAAAATGTCAACAATGTTGACCTACCACTACAGATACACTCACTTCCGAAACTGGGAAAAAATGGTTTTCCTAAAAGTCAGCTTTTCCCCGAATTTTCTCTATTATGCAAATTTATTCGTGGAAAGCTTTTTGTGGTCCATTAAAAAGATTTGCATTTTAAACAAATTAAACTAAACTTAAATCCAAAATGCTTTTTGTTTAATTAAAACCTATTTCAATTAATGCTAATATCTCACAAAAGCTGTTCAAAATGTTATCCGCCACATTCGATGCATACCAATAACCTCCTTTTAACTCCCTTTTTAAGGTGTATTGTAGCCAGCCTCTCCCGCATTTTCGTTCCTGTAGTTCCAATTCTGTTAATTGATTCTTCTCTGGCGTTAACAAGACTTTAATAAAGGAGACCATTCACGTTTCATACAAAGCTGAGCCCAAAATCGAAAGTGCCGGCCAGTAAAAAAAAAATGGTCTTAATCTGTTTGGGACATCATTCTAAGCATTTTGTTCTATGGCACCAAAACTGTGGAGCCATTATTGCAGCCGCTATACAGGGTGTAACAAAAGTCCCGGAGCGGTCGAATATTTCGGAAAGAACACATCGCATCGGAAAACAAAAAAATAGGGGTAAAATATTTTTAAAAGAAGTATTTAACTCTACCAACTCTTACCACCCGCCCTCAGGAGTGAGGGCGGGGGTGGGGGTGGGGGTAACTTTTTTTTTTTTTCAAATGGGACTACCCATTTTTTTTTGCAGATTCGGATTCTTCATGAAAAAATACGTAACTTTTGTCTGAAACATTTTTTTCAATTCGGTACAGGGAGTGCGGAGGAGGATTTTTATTCTGCAAAAAAGGGTTCCGGAAAGGTCGAATATCCGCGAACTACACGTGAGATCGAAAAAAGAAAAAACACGTCTCAAATATGGGGTTTGGAAAGGGGGGGAGGCACCTACTAATATCGAAAGTGCCGGCCAGTGAAAAAAAAAGTGTGAATCTGTTTGGGACATCATGCTAAGCATTTGGTACAATGGCACCCAAACTGTGGAACCATTATTGTATCGGCTCTATAACTTCAAAAATCAGACGTGTGATCGGAATACTACTTGTTATTGTGCCGCTTTACTGCACGAAAATGGACCAAATAATGTGTATTCAGTGTAGTGAACCTGTAGGAAATCGGCAGAGATATACTTGGGCTTCGCGAGAGAACCAGTATATTGAGATTGCACAAATTGTTATTGAAGAAATAATGGATCAAGAGGTATGTAGCTGTTTTATAATAATGTTCTTATTTACAAGAATTAAATCTGTTGGAATTATATTATTTGTAAACACAGGTTTGTTCCATAACATATGTAGGTATGTTCCATGACCATGACCCGTCCCCGTTATTAATCAGTTCAGTTTTGAGAATGAAACAAAAAACACTATTACTTTTAAGATACTACTCACAGCATTTATTTGTCGCCCTTGTTGGCAAAGAGCGGAAAGAACGTATCAACGTCGGATCCGAGAAGGAGTTCAAGAAGAAGGTGACGAATTTCAGAATAATCCTGCTATTGCCCCGCCGTCGACAATAATGCTGCATGGTTGGTTATGTTCGGACCCCAAACACTGGACGTACTTGTGTTTTTCAAAGCTGTGAAAATACATCCAGATACCGAGTACCAGATGTTATTGTTCTTCGATGCCTCATTAGATACAACTTACTATTATGCGAACAAAATTGGGTCTGTCGTGAACGTATGGCAGGAGGTTGCAGTTCAAGAAAACCTTATTCAAGAATTCTCTGCTAATCACGTAGTTCAGGCTATGTCTGTCATGAAAACACATATGAGTCTTGATTTTTTAAACTTTAATGAGTATGAGGCTATTGATGAAAGAGAATTCCACACTTGGACTGGACGAACGCACGCACAGTTTAGAGACATTCTTGAAAATACTCCAATGCTCAATAACAACACAAATAAAAAAAAAAATACTGGCAGCCGTGTTAGTTAAACTGCGCACAGGTGAACCAAACGCTCGACTTGCAATCATATTCAAGGCCAGTGAGTATACTTTCAGGAGAATGTTAAAAGATAGACTCAATTGCTTCCTTCAAGACTTTGTGCCATTGCACTTGGGTTACAATATGACACGTGAAGAAGCGGTACAAAGAAGCCTTACTGTATCCAAGGGTATTTTTGGCAATCCAGAAAGTCCTCTCAATGAGAGAAAGCTAATAATAATTATAGATGGGACATACATTTATATACAAAAAAGTACCAATTACTTTTTTCAAAGGGAATCATATAGCAACCACAAATACAGGAACTTAGTAAAGCCATTTTTAATCGTTTGTTGCGACGGCTACATTATTGATGTGTCTGGACCATATTCAGCTCGTACCAATGACGCCACAATAATGAACAGTATCTTAGAAAATGAAGACCACGATGGTGATGGGATGTTCAGTTGGCTCTGCAATAGTGGCGATGTTATCATTGTAGACCGTGGATTCAGAGACGTTGTTCATAACATGGAATCGCATGGCTTCACAGTGCAAACGCTTGAAATAAAGCACCCTAGGGAAACCCAATTAACGACTGAACAGGCAAACAAATCTCGCCTTGTGACCATTTGCCGATGGGTGGTCGAAGTGATCAATGGTCGGTTCAAACGAGATTTCCGGCTTTTGAAAAATGTTCATGGCAACTGCGCTTTAAACAATACTATTATAAAGTTGCTGCGGCTTTACTCAACGCATATCATATTTTGATTGAAGACAACGTCCACGCACAACAATTTTTAGAGATCATTAGAGAAAGGATTGAAATACCCAACAGGTTAGCCGATCTTGTCTGCAGGTACAATTATAATATGCGAACAACTATATTCCGATCCGTCTCCGCTGACCTTCCAGAACACAATGATATACCAAGGCTCACAGAAGAAGATCTAACATTGTTTAGTCTTGGCTCCTATCAATTAAAGCAAGCAAGGAGTTATTACGCTGAGCACATTAAAGCCGACGGTATATTTACGATAGAGTTAGGAGACGCTCTGCCCGAAGAACACGCAAGAGAGCTAGGAAAAAATGTTTTCGTTATTCGAGAAAAAATTCAATCCCGGCACATCACTGCCAAAAGCTATTATGTTTATGTGGCTTTTGACAGGACATTGGAGGGTCAAAATGCGGTCAGCCAGTACTATTGCACGTGCAATATTGGAAAGAGGACAGTAGGATGTTGTTCACACCTAATGTGCATAGTGTGGTTTTTAGCCTATGTACGCACGGTATGAACCAAATGCGAGACGCCCTGCAGCCATAGATTTGGAAGATGTTCTAGTTCGACCTTAGTATTAAAAAAATGAAAATAGTATTAAGAAAATGTTTGCCATTGTTTTGTTTGACTGAAATAAAATATTTTGTATATGAACTAATTAAAATAGTATTAAGAACATGTTTGCCATTGTTTTATTTGCGAGAAATAGTAACTTTGCACAAGACATGGTATGCACAAAACAGAGAACACAAATATACTTAAACTCATAATCTAAGCGGAAAATCGAATTTAATGTTTTTTTATTTAATATTACAGTCACTTACAGATTTACAGTCATAGCAAAAAGTTGAGAATGACCCACTAAATGAGTCCATGTACATACATACATATATGATATGTTTACATTTATTTTTAGTCAAATGTATGGGAAACCAGATTTTTCGAACTTACGCAGCTGATAGTTCTACCACTTTGGTGTCATAGTAACAATTGCTTAGGATGAAGTTCCAAACGGATTAAAAACATGTGTAGATCGTAAGATATTCGACCTTTCCGGAACCCTTTTTTGCAGAATACTAATCCTCCCCCGCACTCCCAGTACCGAGTTGAAAAAAATGTTTCAGACAAAAGTTACGTATTTTTTCATGAAGAATCCGAATCTGCAAAAACAATGGGTGGTCCCATTTGAAAAAAAAAAGTTACCCCCACCAAGCCCTCAGGAGTCGGGGTGGGGGTATGAGTTGGTAAAGTTAAATACTTCTTTTAAAAATATTTTACCCCTATTTTCTTGTTTTCCGATGCGATGTGTTCTTTCCGAAATATTCGACCGTTCCGCGACTTTTGTTATACCTTGTATAGCGGCTACAATAATGGCTCCACAGTTTTGCCATAGAACAAAATGCTTAGAATGATGTCCCAAACAGATTAAGACCTTTTTCTTTTTACTGGCCGGCACTTTCGATTTTGGGCCCAATATGACTGGTCTCCTTTCATCCTTCATTCAACTTCCAAACTTTAGCTGCAGACACTCCTAATCGTCTCGTGCTCGTTTCAGGGTTTTGCCTGATGATGAAGATTATTTGCTGTTTGACGTCGCACAGTGGTCCCAAACACCAAAAACATGGCCAAAAGTCCAAAATTTAATATTTTTTCGGACTTATAACATAGAAAATAGTTGTAGTACTACCCCTAGCATTAAGAACGACGGTTAGAAACAGTACGAGATTTTTTCCTGAGCTAGGAACCCGTTGTTTTTGAGAAGGTTTCTTGTGTCTGCTGTTCACGGAAACACGCTTTACCGAATGTGATGTTTTTATTCAAGCTCAGAACTTAAACGAAGAAGGTTATTCTAAGTGTATAAAATGGAATCATCTCAAAACAGTAAGTATAACCCGTGAATGTAATTGGAATTTGATGTATTATAGCAAAGGACTTCTAAATAACAAGAAGCTTCATCTCATATAAAGAAAAATTTTGTATGGCGGGTCGCAATATTGCGACCCGCTCTCTTACAAGAACTTTTAAATTATTGCGATATTGCGACCCGCCCTCTTACGACGCATTTAAAAACTCTTTCAACAAGGTAGACAAACCCACAATGAGAAGCGATTGTATAAAAAGAGCCGATGCGCGCAGAGGTTATGGCCGTTTATGGGTTGCGTCGAGAACTTTACAAAAAGCCATTCCGTCTTGTGTGAAGAGAATTCTCTCATTCTCATTCACTAAGCGTCCCCTCTGTCACTTCCCGCCTGCTTCCATAAATAAATGAAGGGAATGCACAATTTTTGGGTTGAGATGAAGCTTCTTGGTATTTAGAAGTTCTTTGATTATAGATAGTAAATAAATTTGTTTAACAAATTTCAAAAAGTAACAATTTTTAGAATTGAAGTTATAAATAATAAGATAACAAATGCAATTAGAAAAAAGTGCTACAAGTGCTGCGCTGCTATAATTTTTTTCTTGTTTGTTGAATGGTTCTTAACAGCATATATGAAAATTATAATAGCTGCTGGTACATGCAGTTTAGGCCTTTAGGTCATATTATGTGTACTAAAGTCGGAAAAAATCGATTTATTTGTTAACAATGACTTACATTATTATTGACCATTTTGGATCCGTCATTTTGTTTTTTTTTGAATCTTTGACTTCAGATTCGTAATCAGCGACCTGGAGAACCCTAATAAACAATGTTTCGTACAAATCTAACAACGTTTTCATGTTTTGGCCAAAAATCGCCATTTGGGACCACTGTGCGTCGGTAGAATCTTCCGATATTCCAGATCGCGATACTCTGCTATTTGAAGTTAAACTTCCGGTTGCTCTTAAACTCTGGAAAATCTGCGAAAATACACATCTTTGGAGTGCACATCGATTAGGAAATCTCCTTTGGTACTCCCGGAGAGCCTCTTTTTCCTATCTGTCTTATACACCGTAAATGTAAATTATATCGGCGTATTGCTCAAAAGCGAGTTCGGACATTTTTTAAGTATTTCAGCATAAAAACACCCATAATTATCGATTGTGTTTTCAACTATGATCGGTGTTCTTTCTGACTGCCCCTCTTTTATAACAAAATTTAACAAAGCTGTAGGGCTGGCTAAGACAAGCTAATTACAACAATAAAATAAATGCTATTAACATTTTTATGACTTTTCTGGAGCAATAATTAAAATTAGTTACCTGTGTATGCTAGTCGTAAACAAACATCTCTATTCCTAGAAATTTTGTTTGTTTTACGAATTTTCCAATTACAGGGCTGTCCGGATTTTCTAAGCAACATCTCTATCTCTATTTTACCTGGATGTGTTGTACGTTGTTGGAAAGGTAATAAGATAGGCAATTCGATTAAAATAAAAAATATGTGTATTAATTATATGAATTTCGAAGAAAATACTGGAAAACCTGAATTTTAGGAAAAAAAATGTTTTTTTCCAGTTTCGGAAATGAGTGTATGTACCTGCAGTGGCAGTTGTTGACATTTTTGGAAAGGTTATTAGGACAGTAGATTTTTGACGTGAGTTGGTTGCCGCCGCGTTGAGTAGATCAAAAGATAAAAATCAAATAATGATGTGAAATATTGGAAGTTACGAATTAACCTGTAACTCTCAAACGGTTGTAGATAATCTCCCGCAGCCCTCCATCTTCCATAAAACCGTTTGTTTGTCTATGTCAGATCTGTCATACCACTCATTTTGGCATATGGTATAAAAAGCACTCTGTATAGGAAACGACCCCAGTTTGCACGCATGGAGTATTATAGAATGGAGTAATCAGCTTCTATGTGGAAACCAGTTTTAGCAAATCTATTTAAATAATCGTTTTTTTTAACATTTCAAATTTGAACTACTTAGAGGTTAACGCTCTATTATTTCACTAACTTACAGGATGCGTCAAAGGCTCAATAATTATAAAAAATTATATTTTATTTTCGAACCATGCTGTTTTGATCACAAATGTTTAGTACTAGCACCAAACAAATAACTCATAGAGGTCTGATCTAGAACAAAAATCTGTGACCGACACGGTTTTAAGTTTTTTTGCTTTGCACTGGGTCGCATCGGTTCATTCTCTCGCATTGAGAGCATCGATGCGAAGAAATGAATAAATGAACAGCCGAAATTTACCGAACGCTGCGAAGCGAAAGGGCTTCGGGCGGGAGCTAGATTTTGGTTCTGCTGAGACTAACGTGTGTTGGTTAGAATATGCGTGCTAAGGAGGTGAGTGTGGTTGCCCATTTCTGGAATTGATATCGTGAAGGATTAGATGGCCCGCCTGCAAGATGGTGGGTGTTATGAATTTAAATCACTGCAGATTGTACTCTTGAATTCAATTTGATAGTTGCTAAAATTCTTTCAATGAAAATTATTACTATTCAAACCAATTCATCTAATTGCGAGCCCGATGATGATGATTTCATTATACCAACATTATCGGATTGCGATGATGAAATTAATAACTTTACCTTAAGGACGTTCCCAAAAAAATCAATTTTCTTACGATTCTTTTGAAACTTTAAATACACATACTTATAAGTGTCCTTTATACGTAGAAATTTTTTTCAATCGTTCTTGCGGTAGTAAATTTCTAAATATTGACTATTAAATTTTGCATATTTAACATGGGAACCCTATCCCGATCGATGTTAAAGCGAATGTTTTATTAAATAACAATAGTAATTTTCTTACAATTGTTTTAAAAAACTGATAACTATTAATTAAAGATATAACGAATATCTTCCTGCAAAAATCACTATGACACGCGGGATTGGTTTTGTTATAAAAAATATTAAAAATGAGGTAATGAGCATATTAACACCATAAACTTTGAATTAACATAAAATACTAGTAATATATTTTTTTCTTAGACATGAGTGCTGTCTTATAAATAATTTTTTTTGTTGTTTTTAACTTTTTGTCTATGGCAAATTTTGATTTTTCAAAAAGTTTAACACTTTTGTTACATAGGGGGAATTTTTTAACAAGTTGAGCACGACTGCTCTTTGGGAACGTCCTTAAGCTTGAATTCGGAAATTAGTGAGTATTCCTCAGATTCAGTAAATGTTCGAAGAGGGTCTATCTGTTTTTGGAGAAACTTCAATATTTTCAGTAAATAATGAAGATGAGCTAAATCAAAATTCTCTAAGATATTTTGCAGGCTATATATTATTTAAATTTTTTCAAAAAAGTAACTGCGACCAATGTAAAACTCTTGTTAAAGAGGACATTTTAAATACTCAAAGAAGTGAAATGTTTTTAATAAATAAAAATTATACCTTTCAAAATCTCAAGCTACAAACCCCAACCTATGAGTTCTTTACAATTATATCTTTGCATGCAAAGATTTTTTCTGAAAATTTTAAACACATATGTACTTCAAACAATATTAAAAAGAATATGTTCAACTTGTGTTTTAATGAAACAAAGAAAACCGAAAAATTAAACAACTGGTTTGATGAAGAAAATAGCTGCTTTGAACACAGAAAATATATTTTAAATTTTTTACTTTTGATTTTAATCAGAAAAAATAGTCGATGGCTATAAGAAAAATTAATTAAAAGCAGTAGAAATATTAAATCAGCTAAATTAAGAATTTTACAATCTTAAATAAATAAAAATAAAAAAAGATCCTGACTACAAATTTCTCGAAGCGAATGTGTTTCTTACATTTTTTTATTTGATTCTCAATACATTTCTTTTTGTTGAAAATGTTAATTTAGGAAAAAAACATTCTTCTGATGACGAAATCGAACAAATTTTCTGACAGTTATTTTTTTAGGCAAAAATAAAAATAATGTTTTGATTTTTATATTTAAAATTAAAAAAAAAATCGAAAATGAAATTTATTTTCAAAATCTGAAATAAAAATCAAAAAATGATTTCACAAATATACATATGTTATCAATTCAACGCTTTTAATTCTTCCTATAATATTAATTATGATGCACAACTACATATTGTAATTTTAAACAGATCTGACAACTTCTAATATTTGATTTTTAAATTCAAAAATATAACAATAATTCTTATTTACAGTCCTTGCCACATACTAAAAATATTGCATCGCGTTTAATTGGAATCACAAACGCTATAAAATTACGCATTTTTAAATATTGCTTACTAGAAATATTATTATCATTTCAATTTATTTTAAATTCTTAAATTTATCTAGAATAGAATAACAAGAACTAATACAAAAACTATAAGCGTTGAATTGATAAACTTAAGTTAATATAATATATTTAGAGTATTGCAAGATATTGATTTAGAGAATATTAAGAACGTTACTAGGTTAATATATATTCTTTTAGTTCTGAATGCGGCCAATTAGGCAATGACGGATATTATCTTGCGTAAAATAGAAGTTCAATATTAATCTATACTGTTTATACTTTTATACTAATTGTAGAAAGATAGAGTGTTTGTTTATACATAAGAGGTAATCTTAGAAACTCAGTAGTATGCCGATTGATATGAAATTTTACACGTGAATTTATTTATTTATTTATTATTCAAGATTTATCAAATACACTGATTACTACATATTTTAAGCAAACCTTAGTAAAGCTGACCCTTTAACTGACCTTTAGTTTAGTTAAAATCAATATTGTGAAAGTGCGAATTAAACAGGCGTGCAATTGACGAAGTCAGCTCATTCAAACCATAATGGCATCGTAATTCCTCAGCGAGCGAGAAGAGTCTGATATTTTAAAAATATTTAAGAGCCCCGGAAACCAGTAACGACGACCACCACACCGATATGAACTTATGTTAACTCTGGGATTGTACCAAAAAGAGCAACGTGGAGATTATTCAAAGGTTCCAAAACAAGGTATTCAGGAACATCGTCGACGCACCCTGGTATTTCAAAAATACTGACCTCCACCGGGATTTAAAAGTGCAATACGTCTCAAAGAAAATTCAAAAGAAGGTAAGGAGACATCAAAAACGACTCCGCATAAATGTGAACATCGAAGCTGTGCGACAATTAGAAATAGACATAAAAGGAAGACTAAAAAGAACGAAGCCATATGAACTGGTGTAACCGTGAAAGCAGGTAGTAAGTTGATATAAAGGCAGAAGAAAAAATGGGTAATTATGGAGTTTAGGGGCATCACCTCCGATGACCTTGAAATTTTAGTATGTTGTAGAGTTTAAGATGCTGAACAAAAATATATATACATGTTGGGCGCGGAAAGCATATCTACACATAGTTTACTTGGACTATTATAACTAAAACGAAACAAAAATAAGAAATTGTACACTCGCGTTTAAGTGAAATAAAATTCACGTGATTGTTACAAAGTAAACCTTCTTTTTAATTCCTGTTTATCCCTAAAAATCCTCTAGGACCCACATAAATTGTTGTCAGAAGTGGGATATGGGATAAAAAGAGGATATGGGATAAAAAGAGGATATCGGATAGAAAAGTGATATAATGTGACTAAAACGGTTCGAATTACAGTTATACAATTATCTGGAACAGTTAGAAGGAATGTGCATTTGTGAGCATCTGAAACATTTCGGACTGTAGGAAGGAATATGTTCATGCATTTTGGATGTTACGTAAAGTTTTGCAGCAAATAATCGCTAACAGCAAGAAAACCTTAAGGTCAGATCTTTCCTTTACTTTTCACTAAAAACTATTACTTATTATTATTACTATTTACTAATATTGGATAATATTGCCTTCAAGAAAATAAATAAAGAAATATTCCACCCGATAAATAAAATTGTAAACCAAGAATAAGTGCTGAACAGTATAACGGTGAGAAAAATTAAAATTCAATAGACATTAGTTGGACAGAGTTGTTGCAATAGTGGACAAAAAACAATTTCCAAAAAAAAAAAAAACACAAATAGATAATTTTTTATTTTGGGCACGAGCTAAAATTATATGGAATTAGGAGATTATACTACGGCAGAGCAAGCCCTCTTACGAGAACGTAGTCTGCCTGTGTATTAGGCCGGCCATACACGTTACGGTATACCGGAGAGGTATACCAGCGCAGCTATACCTCTCCGGTATACCTGTACAGCCGAGAGCTCACACACGTTACGGTAAATCGGATGGGTGAAGGATTTTTACAGCAGAGAAATGGCGAGCGAACAAGATGACATGATTGCTTTGGTGGGTTTGTTATTGGTTATGAACAGTAAAAAAAATTCTGTCATAAGCGGCCTCTCTCACATCACAGTCATGGTACTCCTTGCTCTTAATTCGCCACAAACAGGGTTCTGATCTGTAAATTTCAAGGAATTCCTCTAGAATTCGGTTCCCTTTTCGGACAGCCATGATGACCTAAACACTGCAAAACAATAAAATGTCAAGCTCTCTAGTTGGAGTATTCGCCACAACTGACTCAAACCTGTGGAAGTATACCGGACGGCCCACACACACGCTCAGGTGAGCAAACCTGCGCGGGTAAAAAGAATTGAAATTCGATTCTTCTCCGGTCTCCTGCGCAGGTCGTTTTACCTGTCCAGGTTTGCCTGAAGTGGCTCGCACACACGCTCCGGTATACCTGAACAGGTCAGCTGCGCAGGTATACCTCTCCGGTAAACCGTAACGTGTATGGCCGGCCTTATAGAAAGAAACAGGACTTGATAAATCGTTTAAAAGCGGTACTCGAACATTCTACTAAGAAGGCAAGTTTGGATCGGGAATCATTCGAAGGCGACGACGAAGGTGATTTAAGCGTGTTATATGAATCTGAAGCTAGCGATAGAGACTTAGCTGACATATCTGCGAAAATGCCTGATGAGAAGGAGTCGATCGTCAATAACAACTTCGTCTTCAAAGATATAGAAGAATCCTTAGAGCGGTTTAACGGGGAGTCGGGGAAGGGCGTAAAGTCATGGCTTAAAGATTTCGACTATATATCGACAGTGTGTGGCTGGAATAATATCCAGAAATATCTATATGCGCGAAGACTGTTACGAGGTGCGGCAAAGCTTGCAGTGGAAGCTTCCTTGGAAGTTCGCAGCTGGGAGGAGCTAAAGAGAACTTTAGAGAGGGAATTCGAGCAACCTCCAACTAGTCATTCATAGGTCTTTGGAGAGTCGTAAAAAGGGATCTAACGAAAGCTTTCTTGAATACTTATACTCAATGAAGCAAATCGCTAATCGCGGTACGATCGATGAAGAATCTCTTGTTACATACGTAATCGCTGGGATCTCAGACAATGTGCAAAATAAAACGGTTCTTTACGAGGCGAAAACAATAGATGAGCTGAAACAAAAATTTAAAATAAGTATATGAAAATATGAAAGCGCACCAAAAGGATTCAGTGACAAATAAAAAGCCTGCTAAGACGGAAAGTAAAGATAAAGCCAATCAAAATGGGAAAAAATGTTTTAATTGTGGAGCAGAAAACCATCTCACTAGTAACTATCCTCACAAAGACAAAGGGTCAAGGTGTTTCAAATGCGGAGACTTTGGTCATAGGGCGAACGATTGTTCCCAGCCCAAGAATTCACGACCAAATACCTCTAGTAGCGTAGGTCCCCCAACTAAGGTGAATGTAATATCGGTACCTGAACTAACTGTTGCAGTAAGATTTGAATGGGGAGAATTTAAAGGCCTGGTTGACACAGGAAGTGGGGTAACACTTATTAGAGAGTCAGTAACGAAGTACCCTGAAACCAAAAGTTTAGAGAAAGGGGCGAGCATTCTGGTCAGTGGGTTCGGGCAAAACCTCAAAAGTACTTTGTGGTCAATATCCACGGATTTAGAAGTAGATGGTAATAGCTACAAGTTGCGTTGCCATGTAGTACCAGACAATTGGATTACCCAAGATGCATTGATCGGTACTGATCTGTTGAAATATGTTAAGTTGGTAATAGAAGAAGGAAAGTTGACTATCAGTAAAAAGAGGCCTGTTGAGTTAGAAGATGAATCTAATTTTCTGCAAAAAATTAACGTGTCTCAGTTAGATTTGAGTGAAATCCAAAACCCCGATAATAAAATGCAGATCCAAAGAATTATTAATAATTATTCTCCCAGAAAACCAAAAGAGTCGTGCATTAAAATGCAAATTGTTTTAGAGGACGAAAAACCGGTATATATAATATAAAGCCGCGAAGATTAGCCCCGAAAGAGAAGGAAGCAGTCAACGAGCAGATAAGAGAATGGTTACAGGACGGTATTATAAGACCTAGCTACTCTTATTTTTCAAGTCCTGTAGTTCTAGTAAAAAAAAAGGATGGTAGCCTTCGCTTATGTATTGATTTTAGAAAACTCAATCGCCAAATTATGAAAGACCATTACCCTTTGCTTATAATGGAAGAGATCCTAGAAAATCTCCACCAGGCTTCTATTTTCACCACGTTGGATCTCCATAACGGATTTTTCCACGTTGACGTTGACGAATCAAGCCGGAAATTCACACCCTTCTCAACTGGCGACGGACAGTTCGAATTCAACAAGGTGCCTTTCGGGTTGTGCAATTCTCCCGCTGTATTTCAGAGATTTTTCAACACTGTATTTCGACCCCTTATACGGAATAGAACGATATTTATTTACATGGACGATATAATTATACCTTCGTGCGACGAATTGGAAAATCTGGAAAAGCTAAAATAGACGATAGAGATAGCTGAGGAACATGGATTGAAAATTAAATAGTCCAAGTGCAAATTCCTAAGGAAGAGCATTGAGTTTCTGGGCCATATAATGAAAAGGTTAGCATAAAACCGTCCAAAGAAAAAACAGCCGCTGTTCAAAACTTCCCAAAACCAACCAACGTGAAGTCGGTCCAGTGCTTCCTTGGCTTAACGGGTTTTTTCCGGAAGTTTGTACCGGATTATTCGACAATTGCAAAGCCCTTATCAGATCTCGTAAAGAAGAACGTACCGTTTCAGTTTGAGCAGCGAGAACGAGACGCTTTTAATTTTCTTAAGGAACGTCTTTCATCCGAACCTGTTCTTAAATTGTTTGATCCCCAATTAGAAACGCAACTACACACTGATGCCAGAAAGGCTGGCTACGGAGCGATCTTACTTCAAAAGCACTTAGATACGGGGAAATTTCATCCAGTGTTCTATCTAAGTTACAAAAGTGCTGAACCAGAACAACGCTATTCAAGTTACGAGCTGGAAGTACTAGCGATAGTTAAATCGCTAAAAAAGCTACGACCTTATTTATTGGGATTAAAATTTACTATTTATACGGATTGCAAGGCTTTTGAGCTTACAATGCGGAAAAAGGAAATAAGCAGCCGAGTAGCTAGATGGGCTCTACTACTCGAAGAGTTTAACTGTAAGGTCTGTCACCGATCGGAGTCTACAATGCGGCATGTTGACGCCTTAAGTCGGTATCCTGCAGTACTGTCCGTTGAAAACGAGGTCCTTCATCAAGTAAAGGTTGCTCAACAAAAAGACGATTTTTGTCGGCTCGTCAAGGAATGCTTGGCCCGAGGAGAATATGAGAACTTCATGTTGAGAAACAGCATCTTGTACAAGTTCTTAGACGGCAATTATTTACTCGTTATTCCAAAACACATGTAAAGGAGTATCATAAGAGGTGTTCATGAACGTGGTCATATAAATTCATGGAAAGTAGAGATGTTATTACGTCAAGAGTACTATATGCCGAATTAACGGAAAAGGTGAAATCCGTCATACAGAATTGTGTTCCTTGTATTCTCGCCTCCAAGTAAATGGGAAAACCAGAGGGGCTTCTCAATCCCATCGAAAAAGTAGACCAACGCCTCCAAACTTACCACCTCGACCACTTAGGACCTTTAACTAGCACCACTAAGAACTACAAATATCTCTTCGTTGTGATAGGCGCTTTCATGAAATTTTCTTGGATATATCCTACAAAGTTAACCATTACAGATGAAGTTATACGTAAGGTTGAATTGCAGAGCGAAGTTTTCGGGAATCCCCATAGACTTGTGATGGATAGGGGTACGGCGTTCACATCATCTGATTTTAAGTCGTATTGCGAGGAAAGAAGGATTAGTCAAGTCTTTATCACCACGGGTATACCTCGGGGCAATGGCCAGGTTGAGCGGCTTAATCAAGTGATCATTAATGTTTTATCTTCGAAGTGGTACAGACACATACCTGAGCTACAACGGATATTGAATTCGACCTTGCATAGATCTACCGGTAGAACACCTTTTAAGCTGATGTTTGGTGTCGATATATCGTACACAGAACAACAGGAGTTAGAAAAGCTGATCTCGGATGAAATAGTTCCTAATTACGAAAGTGACCGAATAGCAATGCGGAAAATGGCCAAAGAACAGATCCATAAGGTCCAGGACGAAAATCGGAGGTATTCTAGGGGGAAAAGGAAACCTGCACGCAAATATAAAGTGGGCGATTTGGTAGCTATTAAACGCACTCAATTTGCACCAGGAGCTAAGCTGTTTCCTAAGTATCTGGGTCCTTATGAAATAACCTCAGTTAGATATAACGACAGATACAACGTTAAGAAGGTCGGGAATCACGAAGGTCCCAACTCATCAAGTTCGGCCGCCGATTATATGAAGCCCTGGTCCACCCTAGTCGAGGAAGGAGACTCATCCGGGAAGGATTAGTATCAGGACGGCCGAATGCGGGATATTTAAAAGCTATGTTTAAAGAAGGATGGCAACAACGCTCCGCTTAAACATCGCCATCCTCACCAGCGACAGGACAGCTAAAACCTGTAGAGAGAATAAATTCTTAAGTACCGTTTTCGAAAAGTGCAGCCGAGCTAACTACTTATCAAAATTATCAGTCGCAGTTAGAGAGTTGAAGTTGACCCGCCGATCTGATCTGCAAAGTTGTAACCGAAAAGTTGTGCACTGAAAGGTTGTCCTCTTACCTGCTCTCGAGTGCTGACCGATGTGTGCTGTCTAAACATAATATTAACTTTTAATTAAACTGAATTCGTGAATTAATTTAATGTGATAATACTTACTTGGACTATTATAACTAAAACGAAACAAAAATAAGAAATTGTACACTCGCGTTTAAGTGAAATAAAATTCACGTGATTGTTACAAAGTAAACCTTCTTTTTAATTCCTGTTTATCCCTAAAAATCTTCTAGGACCCACATATATATATATGATTTATAATATAATAATCACATTTATTTCAAAAATTCTTACACGTATGCCACTTACATTCATATAACAGGTATAGAACACTTACGATTATACCTTGACGATCAACAAGATTAAGTTATTAGCGAATTGAATATAAAACGCAAATCGACTTCCAATTAGAACTAGAACGATACTCTTAATATTTATATTTTTATTGAAAAATAATATAGTTGTTAGAATTAAAAACAAAACTACTGTCTTAAACTAAAACTTTATTCGTCTACTTTTTTAAGAGCAGTCTTTTATTGCACTATCAATGTCTTATAGCATCACACACCTCTTGCTCAATAGACAAGATAGCCAGATTCGTTAGCCTTAACCCTTTGGAGCATGGTGGTGTAACCCACATTACCACCTTTATTTTTTTGAATCTTCCCAATTTATTTAATTGTTAACGTATTCAGATCCAGTTTTTTGCCCTTTTTAATTAACTTAGTGATGAATAAACATAAAAATATGGTCGAATTGGAATAATTATTTATAATGTAAGATTTATAAATAAACAAACTAAAAAAAATGACGTTTTTTTTTGAAAAAATTCATGCTTGAAGAATTTATCCAAGGAAATAACTTGAAAACTCTAATTCGGAAGTTTTTGGGGTCGCTGATTACGAATCCGCTATCAGATTTGCGAAATTCAAGATGGCGGATTCATTATGGAGGACACCGACATTTAAATCTTCGAGAATATTGATAAAAAGTTTTATTCAGGGGTTTTTGGGTGTATTTCTTCCCTGAAGTTTTATTTATAAAAAATCTGCTTACAAGAGTAGGTACTTTCTACAGTCTTTACGAATTTCTCACTCTGGGTTGTACCGAGAAAGAGTGAATTTTCAAAATCTCATCGAATTTTTCGAACTTACGTATTGATGTCAGCCATGTTGAATAAACCATTTTGAATTACATGAATCTGACATTGGATTTGTAGTTAGTGGACCCAAAAATCCTTGAATGAACATTTTTATCAATATCTATAGGGGAGGTATTTTATATGCAGAATGTGTGTACCAAATTTGAAATGAATCGGTCAAGTAGTTGTAAAATGGTAGTGTATACGGACTTCGAAAAAGTGGTTTTGAGAAAAACGCGTTTAAAGTTTTAGAAGCTAAAAAAGTGGCGACTAAATCGAGCTAAAAAGGGAGACTAACTACTCGATAACTTTGAGAATTTTGCTCGGATCGACTTGAAATTGTGGGAATATATTTTTGAAATGTTTAACTACAAGAAAATACAACAACAAAATAGATTTTTTGAAAGTGCAAAATCCTGCCCCCAATGTATTCCTTTCGAACCTAGGAAACAATCTCTTCTTCCCCTCCCTGGTACGATAAAGAGCTTCTGTCGCTTCGTAACAAAAGAAACAAACTTTGGCACCGCTTCCTAAACTCTAGATCCGACTCGGACCACTCTTTTTACCTTGCTATCTCTTCTCCCTTTTCCGAACTCTGCGATCCTCTGTACAACGAATACTTGGACCGCATGCAATACAAGCTTATCTCCTTCTCTAAGCAATTCTACAATTTCATCAATACGAAAACCAAATCCAATGGTTACCCATTGACCCTCAAATTCGGAGATTATTCATCATCTGACCCTACTGCCATCGTCAACCTTTTCGCTGAGTTCTTCAGTAAATCCTTCAACGATCCTGCTCCGGACCCTGATCTCAACTATTTTTCTTTCTTGCGCAATTGCTCCCAAACCTCCTTTTCATCCATTGTCATTAATGCTTCTCATGTCGTTGCCAAGTTCAGCTCTCTCACACCCGATTTCAACCCTGGCTCTGATGGTCTCCCCGCCATTATCCTAAAAAAATGCTCCGATCACCTGACCCAACCTCTTTTTACACTCTTCTTGCCTTCCTTTTCTGAAGAAGTCTTTGCTTCTTTTTGGAAAGATTATTTTATTATCCCTATCCACAAAAAAGGTTGCAAAATCAATGTTTCAAACTACCACCCATTGCTAAACTCTCCTGCATTCCCAAACTTTTCGAGAGCCTAATCTATGACTCCTTGTCCTTCCACTGTAAACCCATTCTTTCGCCACTATAACACGGTTTTCTCAAAGGTAGGTCCACAACCACTAATTTAACAGTCTTCGTGTATCGTACTCTTCAAGCTATGGAAAACGGAGTTGAGACCGACCTTATTGCTACTGACTTTAGTAAAGCCTTTGACAAAATCTCCCATCAAATCATCGTCCTCAAACTCAGCATCCTTGGCTTCCAACCCCACTTTATCTCCTGGATCAAATCTTACCTTGATAATCGAAAATATAGGGTTCGTTTCGATTCAGCGGCTTCTACCTCTTTTACATCTCATACTGGCGTTCCGCAAGGTAGTTATTTTGGCCCATTGATCTTCATTCTGTCCATAAACCATGTTGAGTTGGTAATTAAACACTCAAAAGTTCTAATTTATGCCGATAATATGAAGATCTTTAAACGTATCTCCAACCCATCCGACTCCTTACGACTCCGACTCCACAGCTTTTCCAACTGGTGCCAGAAAAACTTTCTGGATTTGAATATTTCCAAGTGTCAATCTATTACCTATTCCCGTAAACGTCTCCCCTCTAGTCCCCGGGTTTATATTCTTTCTGGACAACCCACTCGTTCTATGTATCAGTTCCCTACGCGACCTGGGAGTTTATTTATTTAATTAATTATTTCATCACAGGCTGATTACTTGAATACAAATATATACAAACTAATATTATTAAGTAAGACTAGAACGATAAATACAATGCGACATCACAACTACTTACTTAATAAAGATGACTTTACAATATGTTTTGAAAAGTTAAAGTCTAAGGTTTTAAAATCTTTGTTGAAGCATCGAGACATTGATGTGATTGGTTCGTTATACCCGTAATTAGTTCTGTGTGGAGGTATACAGAAGAAGTCCCGTTTTCTCAAGGTGCGATTGGGAACTGATATGTCGTAAGAAGAGAGCAAACTTGGAGAATCGATACGGCCCTGTAGACAATCCATTACAAAAACAGTTTTAAAGATATTGCGTCTCAGCTCCAAAGAGTCGAGTCTAATTAGTTTAAGACGTTCAGAGTATGGGGGCAAAATATGTGGATCGCTCCAAGGGAGTCCTCTAAGAGCAAAACGGAGGAATCTGCGCTGAACTGCCTCCACCCGACTAATTTGGGAAGTTAGAAATGGTGACCAAACGCAACAAGCGTACTCAAGAATTGGTCTCACAAAGGTGCAGAATAAAAGACGAGTAACATAGGGATCGTTGAACTCCTTTGCCCATCTCTTAATAAAACCCAAAGTCGAGTTTGCCTTGTTGAGAATGTCGTCAATGTGGTCATCGAAACTAAAGCGGCTATTTAACCATACACCCAAATCTTTAGTCTTGTCAAGTTTAGTTAAAGTATGGTTATTTATGGTATAGTCAAAGCTGAAGGGTACCTTCTTGCGTGAAAAAGACAAATACATACATTTAGTCACATTAAGGGGAAGGCAATTAATAGAGCACCATCTGAAAAAGGTGTCTAAATCAGAGTTTAAAAGCTCACAGTCCTGTTCAGATGTTATGACACGAAAGATCTTGGCGTCGTCAGCATAACAGAGAATATTGGAATGACTCAAACACGTAGATAAGTCATTAACATAAATTATGAAAAGAAGTGGGCCAAGATGGTTTCCCTGTGGTACACCAGAGGAATTGTGAATCTCATTAGATAAAGCTCCGCGAAAAGATACTCTTTGGGTTCGGTCTGACAAGTAGGAACGAAGCCAATCTACAAATCGAGGAGGAAAGCCAAGGGCTATCAATTTCAGGATGAGGATGTCATGGTTAATTTTATCGAAGGCTTTACTGAAGTCAGTAAAGATGCAGTCCACTTGTGTCCCAGCTTCCAAAGTGGAAATGCAAAAGTTTGAAAATTCAAGAAGATTGGTCGTGGTTGATTTTCCCTGCCTGAAACCATGCTGAAAAGAACCTAGGAGAGATTTGCAGTGAAAGCGAAGAACATCATATATAAGAGCCTCAAAGATTTTAGCAACAGGTCTGTAATTTAATATATCGTTCCTGTTACCCTTCTTATGCAGAGGAACAATATAAGAAGACTTCCAGATCTTGGGGAATGTACCACAGGAGATAGATAAATTAAATAAATAACACAAAACACGAACCAGTGGACGTGAACAATTTTTAAATAGAGAGACTGGGATACCATCAGGACCGCATGAAAAATTATCAGCCGAGCTATTGAGGTGTTGCAGGACTGCGTCGTCATCAATTAAAAGGTCTTTCATTTCCAGCGTAGTTGTTGGAAATGACCTCAAGTGAGTAAAACTTAAAGAACTAATATCACAGGTACTACAGCTTTGAAAAGCTGTTTTGAAATGATCAGCAAAAAGATTCGCGATCGATTGAGGGTCGCCGCTTTCAGCATCACCCAGCCGCAGTAGAGAGGGATAACCATCAGAACAACGTTTGGAGTTAACAAATCTAAAAAACTGTTTAGGATCGTCAAACAAAGCCTTCTTAATATCTTCAATATAATTATAATATGAACATTCAGCACCAATAATATATTCATCCCGCAGATTCGAAAAAATAACGTAATCAGCATCACTCCTTGATAAACAGAACCTCTTCCAGGCCTTTCTTTTACGATTTTTTAGATGTCTGAGAGATTTATTGAGCCATGGAGTCGTAAAAGACGAACTGTTGGTTCTTGTCATGGGAACATATAAAAATATACCAGCGAACAATTTATTATAAAAAGTATCCAAGGCTGCATCAATGTCTCGATCGAGAAGAACATCATCCCAATTACGACTACTAAAAAAATCGTTAAGTTTAGAATAATCAGCCTTTCTAAAATTGAAACAGCAATTGTCAGCAATGGAAAATTTCGTTGCCGCAGGATCGAAGAAAAATGCAACATGCAAAGCCGGATGGTGAGACGACTCGGGAAGCAGGGGGACGGAGCATCGCTTGACCAAGGTGGAATCGGAATCGGTGCTGAGAACAAGATCCAGGTATTTGCCCGCACCATTGGCCACGCTGCAACATTGTGAGAGTCCGAAAGAAGCCAGATCGTCGATGAAGGAAGAATAGTAAGGCGGGGCCGATACATAGACAGGTAAAAGCCCATTGTCTGAAGAAGTCCTCCAGTCAATCAATGGCAGATTAAAATCCCCAAAGAGCAACATCTCATCATACGGATTCAAAGTACTGGAAAGTCTTTCCATATATGCGACAAAAGCAGCATAGGTATCCGCGCCTGAATTCGGAGGAATATATGTCGTCACTATAAAAATATCCTTCTGCGCCAATTTCAAGCAAACGCATAACAACTCCAGGCCATAGGGGTTTTGGAAGTCCGCTAGAGAGCACGGTATGCTGCGGCGAATGGCGCAGAGAACACCACCTCCGACTGGAGACTGCAGGGCATCAGCATGGCGGTCACGCCGAAAAACTATGTAGTCGGGTCCGAAGAGTTCGGCATCCTTAATGGAACCGCACAGCCAAGTTTCGGTCATACAGACCACGTCGAAGAAAGAGTCAGATGAATTGATAAAGAGGCTAGCGGTCTTAGACCGAAGTCCAGTTACGTTTGCGTAATAGATGCTGATTTCGCCGATAAGTTTTCTGAAGAGGCTTTTGAAGATGAACGACTTCTTGGGACAAATTCACGAGCAATAGCAGATCTAGGCCACAGTGTGGGCGAGGTGATGGCGTCGAACAATGAGTCGGGCACAATGACCTTGAATGATGCCGAAAAAGAGGTAGTATTGTTCCGTGACTTGTCGATGCGCATACAGGAGATAGATTCACGGCAAACTCCCAGCCTAGCAGATATATGGCACATGACTTCTTCTGAAGTAGTTTCCGGATGAAGCCGAGACACAAAGACGCATCGAGGAAGCACAGCAGGTCTCAGTGTCATAGGTGCGCTAATTGAGGGTTTCTCAGGCAATTTCCCCATTTCAGACACCTCAGAAGTCAAGTCAACCGTTGACGTACTTGCAGGTTTGCAGCAGTCGCGTTGTCCAGAAACACGTTGGTTTTTCCTTTTCTTAGTTTTATCTGGCTTCCTTGACACAACTGTCTTAGAGTTCACGGTCGAGGGGCCAGAAGTAAGTGGCGAGTCAGCAGCAGGCTCAGTACCAGCAGGGTTGTTGCAGTCCTTGTCTTTTGGTTTTGTCGTTGGCTTGAGTGAGTCCCGTGGTGGAGAAGACGCAGCCAAGTCCTGAGCCTCCCCAAGGGGTGGAGAAGACACTCCGCTGTCACGCACAGAGCCCACAATCGAAAAATGCGCCGAAAAAGAGTCCAAATTTGCTGCAAGTGAGCCCAGCATTGCAGTGTTCGCTGAAACAGAAGCATTCCATGATCCCAGATCGCCCCTGACCTGCCTCATACCTCTGCGAATATCCTCCACCACAGGCAAGACAGAGGCCGGAAGATCAACGTCCGATAATGCAGCATGCAAATCATCCGTAGCGTTGGACATCAGGGACACTTTAGTAGTAAGTTCATGCGTCTTCTCCAAGAGTGCAGCGGAGTTGGATTCTATTGCATTCATTGAGCTTAACAATTTATCGAGTTTCTCATTGAGCACAAACATGTCCTCGGCCATAGACTGCACGCTAGCCCAGCTCGATGAGAATTGGTGCAGCTTATTAGCAAGCAGAGATTGCTCGGTCGAGAAAGAATCCACAAAGCCCTGCATGAACTTCAAGATCTGATAGGGCTTAATCTCTACACACTCCGGGCAGGTCGAGAGCGATGAAGCGTTGTTGAGCCTGGTGCTGCGTTTCAGGCAAGAGACATGAAAAAAGCTTTTACAGATCCCATCGCACTCAGTCAGCTCCCCACCGACCGTGCCGCCGCAATACTTGCAAAGGTTCATTGTAAAGAGAAATTGAGATCGATCAGTGTATAACAGTAGCGAAGCGTGTATAACAGAGTCCAGAGAGGTTAACGTCCTCGTCGTCAAGAAAGAGATTGAGCCTTATACTTACGGATAAGAGAGAGAGAGCAGAAGAAAAAAAAGAAAAAAGGCGGGAAAACACCTAACCTAATAACATAAAGTCACTGACCGATGAAGATGTCAAGGTCAAATCACAGATGATAATGTTTATCACAGATGCTACCGTTTATCACAGCGGATCGTTAATCACAGCAGAATTAGAGCGCAGGGCCGATGAACAAAACAATCCAATCAAAATATCACAGTCGGGGCAATAGATTGATAACTAACGACGAAAGCGCTCAGACCCAGCACCAAGTCATGGGGCAAATGAATCACAGTACAAAGTCGATATCACCACCAATTTTCACTGATATCACAGAATAACAACGCATATGAAAGTTCGTTAATGCGCAACACGATGTATACGTAAATTAGAGTATAAATTCGACTTAAACTCGGTAAATTGGTATTAAAATACAGAAGACAAAATCCGACGGTACATCACCCGGCAGGTTCTCTCTCTCTAGTTATCTGTGATAGCGAACTCAATTTCTGCTCTCATATCGATCACATCGTTAACAAAGCTAATTCTGCTTTAGGCTTAGTAAAACGATGGTCCAAGAAATTCTCAAATCCCTATGTCACAAAAGTTCTCTACTTCTGCTTTGTTAGGCCTCTACTTGAATACGCCAGTCAGGTCTGGGCAGCCAACACTTATAAGCAGAATTGAAGCCGTTCAGTGTAGGTTCCTCCGCTTTGCGTTACGTGGCCTTCCTTCCTTGCAAAAGTATGTTCTTTAAAGCAATAGGCGCTGAATTATGTAACGGTAAATTATAATAATTTTGAAAGCAGGAAGAATTTCAATAACCTGCATCTAAATAAAATCGCTTTGCATATATTTTCTTCAATTTATTATAACATATTATATTTTGTCGTTCTGCCGCGCCGCGGAACTGCTCCAGCCGCTGAGTTAAAATATGTTTTATACACATCTCTGACGAAGAATGCCCGTTGTGTTGCATTTCCTCCTTGTTGGGATAAATTATTTAATGCTATGCTATTTCTTTCACGGTCCGTTAAAGGATCCATATGGTAAGCTTGAGCTAGTCTGCGCATCACGTTCTCGTATGAAATTATGCAGAACACAAGTAGCCATAATTCAATTATCCAGGTTTTCTGGCTTTAATTGAATCCTTCTATTGAAAATTCTGAATTTTTACACCAAAATACCAAAAGTATTTTCTGCAATTCTTCTCTCGAGATCACGTTCTCGTATGAAATTATGCAGAACACAAGTAGCCATAATTAAATTATCCAGGTTTTCTGGCTTTAATTGAATCCTTCTATTGAAAATTCTGAATTTTTGCACCAAAATACCTAAAGTATTTTCTGCAATTCTTCTCTCGTGAGATAGCCGATAGTTAAAAATCCTTTTGCTATCATCCAGTTGATTTTGGGGGTAGGGGCGCAGTAAATATGTTTTGAGTGGGAATGCTTCATCCCCTACAATTAAATAAGGCGCAGGTATAGAAGTTCCAGGCAGCATTTCATTCGGTCGCACATTCAAATTTCCATTTTCTAACGATTTACCAAGATTTGAATTAGAAAAAATTCCACCATCGCTATTTTTCCCATACGATCCCACGTCTACTGCGATGAATTTGTACTGGGCGTCCACTAAGGCCAAAAGAACTACAGAAAATGTCTTTTTGTAATTAAAATAGTCCGAACCACTATTCAGAGGGGCTTGGATAGAAATATGTTTCCCGTCCATTGCGCCCAAACAATTAGGAAAATGCTATATGTCATGAAACTCTGCTGCAATTATCTTCCAATTATTTTCATTTGGCTTTGACATTACTTCTGGCAAAAGTTTGTCAACAATTGTTTTACAAGTCTCCATGATAATTGCGAAAACCGTAGAGTGTCCCATTCGATAACTGAAAGATATTGTTTTCATCGAATCACCAGTAACAAAATATCTGTAAATTAATCATCAAAACAAAATACTTTAGTAGTAGTATATGTATATATTCTCTCATTTTTCTAGCCAAAGCATGTAAGATTCGGTGGAATAATATTCGTGACCAGTTTCGAAAAAATGTTCAAAAAAATTTTACGAAAAGTGGGGAAGCAACAAATATTATCAAAAAGTACAAATACTCAGATCAATTAAGTTTCTTAAAACCATTTATGCAGCCAAGGGCCACTATTACTAATCTTTGTTCTCAAGAAAATCCCTTAGAATATGAAACTAACTTAAATAACGAAACTAACATAATTGACATACAAAATACATCTCGAGATGATGGTATTCAAAATGAAGACCGTATAGAAGATTCACAACAGCCTCAACGTTGTAATTCAAGAAAAAGACAACGTGAAGAACCACAAACAGCCACATCTACCTTGATGAAGTATATTTTGGAAAAAAATCAGCAATCTTCAAGCAAAGACTCAGTAGATGCTTTTTTGGCTGGCATAGCGCTAACATTAAAAGCTTTACCGCCGTATTATTTAAACTTGGCAAAAACGAAAATATTTCAAACAGTTCAAGAATTTGAAACGAAGACGATTCTTGATAAAGAAAGTAGTAATCGTCCCTCGACAACAAATATTCCACAGTCATCTACTTGCGCTTCACCTTTACTATCGCCTGCATGCAGTACTACACCTATTCCTTCACCAGCAAATGATTTTGAAATACCAAACAAAAAATTATCGTCGTCGAATATACACAGCTCATTTATTTGGAGTACGCGTTACTCGCGGGGAGAAAGGCAGCGGCCGGGATCGAAAGGGATCAATTCAATAATTATACGATTATACGCTTTATCTTATTTATTTTCTTAATCCGAGAAACAAGTCCGCACGCGGAGCGGACCGAGAACAGAGTGGTCTCGCGAGGAGCCGCAAGTGTGTGGTCTCAATCTGACAGTTCGGGAACTGGCGAGAGCAGCGAGCTCGCATATCTGGCGCGCGGCTGGAAGAACTACTTGCGCCGTGTCAACCGCGCAGATGGCGGGACTGCTCGGGGCGCCACATTTATATCGCAGCAACAAGAATTAAATTTGAATTCTCCAACAGCTATATATTTTGAAACTTTTCCTAGCGATTTAAGTTGAAACGCCCATACTGACACTTAAATTTGCAATATGTACTTTTTTATTACTTATAGAAGAAATATGAATATGTTATTTTTTTTAAGAAAATTGTTATTTTTATGTTAAATACTGATATTTTTACATAAAGATTAATTAATTATTTTATTTTGGTTCTTAAAGAAATGAATGTGATTTTGTTGTGATTAATTTTAAATAATTACCTACCTTAGGCAAACAACTAAACGTTCTTTAGGTTTAATTGATTCCCTCCAGGGTGTATCCTTTCTCACCAAATTTGTGTACAATTTGTTATAAAGTATATTAAATTAATTTTGTGACATTCGAAAATATTGGTAAAATTTGCTTTCATCGTTCAAAAGTTCCTTGAAAAGTGTAAGAAATTCGCCCTCAATTTTCCTTTTCTTTCAGGCTTCATGAACCCACATTCTTTTTCGTTTTTTCTGGTCATCATCTTCATCTAGAAGAAGAGCTATAACGCCTAATTCTTTTAAAGAAAAACTCAACATTTTCAATAACTTTTATAAGCACAACTCACGGCAGATCACTTTTCTTTACTCACTTTGAACTCACACGAAACAGTGCCTGAAACAGCACGGATCTATGTGAATGGTACTGACTGACACGGATGCCTGGTCCGGAGACGACTCTGAGTTGACAAGGCCCGGACCCTGATATGTGTGAATCGGCCTTAATGTGCCTCTGTGGCATTGATATCGTGATGGATTAGATGGCCCGTCTGCAAGACGGTGGGAGCTACGAATCTGAATCACTGCATGAAGAACTTGTATAAAACAGCGATCGATAATAACAATTATATTCAATTTCAAAATAACAAATTATGAATAAAAAGTTATCGACCGACTAGTTCAAATGTAGCATTATGATTCTAATTATTAGCCTCATCTTAGTGAAAAATAAACTTTTCTTTTTGTATTTAAAATTTTGAAATCAAAAATAAAAATCAGAAAATAGTTTTTATTTTTAAAATGAAAAATTAAAATTATTATAGGAAGTGATTTTTATTGTTAAAAATAAAAAAAAATAAAAACAAAAATCAGGAAATAATTTTTATGTTTAAAATAAGAAATAAAAAACCGGAAATGATCTGACAAATATATTTTATTAATTTAGAGCTTATAATTCTTGTTGTTCTATTTTAGATAAATTCATGGACATTGTGTTGATATAAAAAGTTGAACAAATTTAAAGGACAATACTATTTCAAGTGTACAACATCTAAAATTAAGTAATTATATAGCGTTTGTGATCCCAATTAAACGCGATGCAATATTTTTAGTCTATGGCAAGGACTGTAAATAACAATTATGTTTATATTTTTGAATAAAAAAATCAAATAGAAGTTGTCAGATCTGCTTGAAATAACCATATGTAGTTGTGCCTCATCATTAACGGTATAGGGAGAGTGTTAAAATCGTTGAATTGATAACATCTATTTGTGAAATCATTTTCTGATTTTTATTTTAGATTTTAAAAAGCAAAGTCATTTCCTGGTTTTTATTTTTAATTTTAAAAATCAGAACATTATTTTTATTGTTGCCTAAAAAAATAACTGCCAGAAAATAATTTTTTACATCTGAATTTTACTGAATCCCTAGAATAAAATTATGCTATGAACAACATTAGCCGTATATTGCAAAAATAACAGATGATGAATAGATGCACATTAGGCACTCTTACACATTTATTTATTTATTTTAAATTTTAATCCGTAAAGGAGAGCTTGTTAACTACGATAATAAATTACATATTTTGTTTTATTTGAAAGGGTTGCCATTAATTTTTTCTATTTTGAATTTGGGTCGCTACATTCCTCGGGCAAAAATGGAGGTCTTTATGGAGGTGGTGAATTTCTTGGGGATACTCTAGATCCACTTCCAGAATATAACCGATGGGAGAATTATCATCTACATCTTTAACCCTAAAGCTGTCTACATTTTCTACCCACTTGAAGCCACTGTGAGGTAGAAGTTGCGACATTGCCAACCATATTGATTATTAATCGATGAATTATAGCTGGACATGTACTTATTATTGGCCTTTGAGTATCGCTTAGAGCGACTAAGGCTACCCCGAATATCTTTCTTAATAAGTAAGAGCATATCTACATATATCTGTTAAATTTGGGAATTGTAACTTTAAAATCACCACAGCTAGAACTAAAGCACTCTCACAACTTATAATTTTAAAATGGCGTTAACCCGTGGCCATGCCCGACAGTATATTGATCCGAATAATCCAAGTGCTACCCATTTATAACTTAAAGGATTTTGAAGGAACAAAGAGTAATAAATTCATGTAAACATATACATATTAATTAAAAAGGATTGCATTACTAATACAGAAACCCTTGAAGACAAAGAGTCATAAAACACCTACTGCTCTTCCCAGCCGCGCAATATAAAAACAATCGTGCCACCCCACAAAGAGTAATCAGCTATGTAGGCGAGGAACATTAGAAAATATTACAGTGTACATTCATAATGTTGTCGGTGTAATTCACACTTAACATTTTAATCAAGTGGATATGGGGACCGGCATTCGATCCGCGCGATCATAGCGTCTGTGGCAAGGACAATGGTCATCACCCTGATGAGATCTGGCTAGTGCACCGGATCGAAACGCCGACCACTTTTTGGGCTCGTCTGCCTCGACGGACGACCATTTATTCTTAAAAACAAACTATTTATAAGCGGCAAAATCTATATCTAACCCATTAGCACGTCCACGCATGGTAAACATTTGTATTGTCGATGCGACTATCTTATAGCCACGGGAAGACAACAAGTCTTAACAAGTCTTTTCGAGCCAGGAAGCGCTTTTTCCTGTTTCGCTCGTTACAGTACTGAGGAAGTTGTGGAGGCAAAAAGTGTTCCAACATGTTTGCATACCTTTGTGAAGTAACTGTCACAGCATTGCCTAGATTATCTTCGAAAAAGTAGGGCCCTATGATCCCTGATGAAGACATTGCGCACCAAACAGTAACATTTGTGGAATGGAGAGATTGCTGAGGCAGTCGTCTAGGATTCACGTCACTCCAAACCCTAAAGTTATACTTGTTGACGTAACCGGACAAACGGAAATGGATCTCGTTACTGATCCTTAAATTGTTTACAATATCTTCGTCTTCATTAATTAAATTCAACATTTCTACAAAGACTCATCTTCGACTCCGTAATTTGTTTTTTTAAGCCTGAAGAATTTGGATATTGTAAAGATGATGGTGTAGATCGCTGTGTAAAATCCGACTAACCGTTCTGTTGGAAATCCCAAGTGTAGTACCATGCCTGCGAATTGAGCGACGCGGGCTTCTTTCAATTGCAACTCTTACACGCTCGTTGTTTTCAGGAGAACGCACTGTCTTTGGTTTCCTAGGCTTAGTGTTTTTAAAGTTCTTAACCCACTTTTTAAACGCACAGGCAGACGGCATCGGTCGATTTCGAATAATTTGAAAATGAGTGCGAAAAGCACGACTGGCTTGCATGTAAGAATTACTATTTTGATAAAACGCTTTAACAGCGTACGCGCGATGCTGAGGTGTTCACCGCTCCATTGCTACTGAATGCTAACATGTAAGGAACATGACCGACTGCACCACCTTCCATCAGGTGAGCATGATTCCTGCGCTTTTTAAAATCGTTGATTTCCCTCCTACATTGTGCGTCAGACCACCTTTATGTGCTGTAGGTGAGAATTTTCTGTTATATCTTTTTATCTCTTTCGCTATTATTGGAATTTACATAAGGAATGGTAAGCAATAGTTCTTTACTGCTTTTTTGAAAGGAACATTGTTCTCAATGTAGGTTTTAGGAACTGCACATGTTCTAACAACTTTGAGGTCGTATTGAGAACCGCAACGAAGCTAATTTCTCATATTATCCCTCGAATAGTGAGAATCATCACTTTCATAAATACAGTTAAAAGTGTGCGACATTGACGTAATAGCAAAGAACCTTAATATGATATAGAGTTAATGCTCCTACTATCAGAGCAAGTAACTACACAACAGTTTTCCTTCCCATATTTAGCCCTGAAAAGGGCTGATTTTTTTGACGCATTGCTTTCTTGCATAATGCAAAAATACAAAATCCAAAATATTTGAAAAATAAGAAGAATCACTAAAAATATCTCTGAAGATGCTTCCGGTACAACAACCTTAAAGCAAGTGAATTATATCAGCTCATTCTGCCAACGACCACATATTTGCATTACCCCACCACCACACGAAAAGGGCTCGTCGCATCGTGCAATCAATAATCCTTCGTTTCGTCTGTCGCTCATGCCCAGAGATAAATCAAATAAAAAGCATGCTCTTCTCTCTCGCGAGCACACTGCACAGCTTTGGTATTGCCACCAGACGTAAGACAGCGCAGCTAAAAAGCTTTCTCGTCCAATGTCGGGACACCGATGTAAGAAAAATTTGTGCGCTCGACAGCGAGTGGCGCTTCTTATCATATTAAGGTTCTTTGGTAATAGCACCAAGCAAATAACTCATAGAGGTCTCATCTAGAACAAAAATCTGTGACCGACGGTTTTAAGTTTTCTTGCTTTGCGCTGGCTCCCACCGGTTCATTCTCTCGCATTGAGAGCATCGATGCGAAGAAATGAATAAATGAAATAAAATGAAATCATCCTCATCAGGCTCGCAATTAGATGAATTGGTTTGAATAGTAATAATTTTCATTGAAAGAATTTTAGCAACTATCAAATTGAATTCAAGAGTACAATCTGCAGTGATTTAAATTCATAACTCCCACCGTCTTGCAGGCGGGCCATCTAATCCTTCACGATATCAATTCCAGAAATGGGCAACCACACTCACCTCCTTAGCACACATATTCTAACCAACACACGTTAGTCTCAGCAGAACCAAAATCTAGCTCCCGCCCGAAGCCCATTCGCATCGCAGCGTTCGGTAAATTTCGGCTGTTCATTTATTCATTTCTTCGCATCGATGCTCTCAATGCGAGAGAATGAACCGGTGGGAGCCAGCGCAAAGCAAGAAAACTTAAAACCGTCGGTCACAGATTTTTGTTCTAGATGAGACCTCTATGAGTTATTTGCTTGGTGGTAATAGGCTCAGACTTGCGTAATTCGTACGATGGAACGGGAGGTGGAAGAAAGAATGATGAAGAGGGAGATAATCTCGGGCGAATTAACACTTCCCAGCATGTAGTTGAGGGTTTGAAGTGGAGGCGGTAGTCTCGAGCGGTGAGATTGAGAATTAAAATCTTCTATCTTTATAACGAGAGAACGCCGGACAGTTACAGGGGAAATGTTCCGTACAATCCCCATCGTCTTCGCATGAAGGGCACGTTAGGTCACTGATAATCCCTAAGGTATTAATGTGCTTGCCACATGTGTTATGCCCCGTGTGGTCGGAGTGGCCACATTTAGTAGTCTCTTGCTACCACATTAAAATATTTATTTTTGTTATGTTTTATATGATATCCATTTATTTAATTGGTTTCAGTATTTTAATTCTCAAAATTATTTTTAATATCATTTAATTTTGTATTAAGTAAACTCACATAAAAAAGATTGCTTTCGCGAGAAAAACAGTACACCAACTAAAACAAAAATTCATTTCGAGTAAGTTACTTGATTCCTTTTCTTTTTCCAAGCGTATTTGATTTGATTGTAGAGTAGGTAAGCAGGTAGATGATACGCCGCCACATTACTTCCCCCCCAGTTATCGTATGATAACGATAAATAAGGACAAGAAAATATAGGACGGCACAATTACCAGAAAAGTGTCTATGTGGCAGTAAAGTCGCCAGGATCGTCAGGAGTTAATCTTGAGACTGTAGAGTCGCCAGAATTTACGTGGCAGTGAGGTCGCCAGGAGTTAAACTTGCCGTAAACGAAAACATGAAAGGATGACTTGATGAATGCAGATATGAAAAAGAGAATGAGTCTTGAATTGGTGAACGTGGCATTGCTAAGTTCTTCCATGGTAAAACAAATGCTTCTATTCCAAAATTTCGCTGCCGAACAATGGTGTTCAAAAGAAGAAATCGCAGAACTTGCATATGGAATCTTCTTTTGGAGTGGGGCTGAAAATAGCTGCTGTTGGTTATTGATGCGAGGTGGCGCAGTGAGTCGGCCAAATTACTCCTCCCCAGTTATCGTACGATCTGAAGTTGTTGGATCTTCTTTTGAAGTGGGGCTGGAAATAGCCGCTGTAAGCTTGCTGGCAATTGCTGAAAATTAAATAGCTTCCTCGAGATTGTTCGCGGTTGTCGGGGTCACCAATATGTGGTCGGAGTGGCCACATTTAGAAGTCTCTTGCTACCACATTAAAATATTTATTTTTGTTATGTTTGATATGATATCCATTTATTTAATTGGTTTAAGTATTTTAATTCTCAAAATTATTTTTAATATCATTTAATTTTGTATTAAGTAAACTCACATAAAAAAGATTGCTTTCGCGAGAAAAACAGTACACCAACTAAAACAAAAATTCATTTCGACTAAGTTACTTGATTCCTTTTCTTTTTCCAAGCGTATTTGATTTGATTGTAGAGTAGTTAAGAGTAGGTAAGCAGGTAGATGATACGCCGCCACACCCGTAATCATCCCTACTCTACCAGCATTTTGCAATCCTTCATACCTAAACTGAATAAAAGCTGCGCAGTGTTCCTCTTTGGGCGACTAACGAAACCACTTGGAGAATCTGCAAATTGATATACCCGATCATGTCTGTTCATGGTGCATTTGTTCAGTTATCCAATTTCTCAACATTGAAGTGCTGTGCTGACGTCAATAAGTTCTTGAGGAAAGATTTTACTTCTCCAGTCGCTAGAGCATCCGAAGTCATTTCACCTTCGACTCCCTGGTGCCCAGGGACCCATATTATGCCTTGAATAATCTCATAAACCTAGTACTAACTTAAATTAACATGCGCGTGAAATGTCAAATCCCATACATTTTTTCGTCTCAAATTTTCACGCCAGTGGAATTTTTAGTAGCATAATTTCATTACCCTAGTACTAACTTGGGTCGTGAATAGAGAAAGCAAGAGAGATAGCAAGTTCATCTATGGGAAATCAGATGGGTGCATCTACTATTCTTTTCGCAGGCGTTTAATTGGTCGCGGTCAAATAAATTGCCCGTGAAAAATGTCTGCCCTCAAAGCGTGGGTGCGTACGCGCGCTTACTAAGCCCGAAAAGCTTCATCTAATTAAGTAATTGAAATAACTCTCCATGCCTCCTGTTCACGACGCGTTTTATGAGGCACGAAAACTGCCTGTGAAAAGTTTTAATTCCACGCGAACTCAGTACTGTTATAGTATTTACTAAGTAATAGATAAGTAAATATTCTTTGATCTGTTCAAATAATTCCATTCTAGTAAGGTGTAAAGTTGCTCAAAAAAGGCATATTCTATACACGAGGTTAAAAGTTAATCACGTTTCAGCGGGATCATTTTACGATGCAATGGGCTTTGTACACCTTTTCTCTGGTTTAATTTGTTATAATTTAAATAACTGCCAGAAATGAAAGTAGTGTAGATTATAGTTGAAGAGGTTAAAGGGACCATATCTCGCTTATGTGAAAATAATTTAGATTTGATACATTTGGTAAATATATGTATGTATATCTTAATAGTCATCGATCAATGTTTGTCGATACTTTTAAAAGATTAATTTTTTGGGGTAGCTTGAAAGCAATGAGGATTGAATAAGGGATGGGGCCCTGCAACTTAATAATCACAATTTTATTACTAATATAACTGCTGCATTTCTCGATTTCGATCAAACTTGGTCTATACAGTCATTCAGTGGATCAGTATCTGGATCATATGGAATAGGCCCGTATTTATCCAATATTTATTTAAGCATTAATGAGACTAGTATCTTAGTTGAGTTTCAAATTAAAAATAATAATTTAGTCAAAAGGCAGACAACCTTCACTTTGAACGAAATTTCGTTTGAGTTTAACATATGGTTGTCGAGTTTATACAATATTTTCTGATATACATATGAAAGTAAGGGAGATACATAGTAGGCAAGAAAATTCAAAATTCTACAGAATTGGACATTTTCCATTGTTTCTGGTTTAATTAATCTCAGTAAGTTTCCAGATTTAAGGAATCGAACTTCACGATTTCAATTTACACGGCATTTTCGGTAAATCAATCTACCGTATTATTACCGTTAGATGTATGTATATAGCTTTAAATTTTGAAAAGAAACAGTTATTCGCCTCAATTTTCTTCATGTGCAATTTTAAAACTAATAACAGTTTCGTTGTTCAAGAAATAAGTATTTAAAGCACTTTATCACTTTAATGCAACTCTATTATACTTAATACGCTTTAAATATAAATTATAAATTATAATGCATTCAATATGTCAAAGATGTACTGGCTTAACTTTGCCCATTTTCTTTCAGGATGAAAAAAATCAGCTCCTAGTTACAAATGTCTGGCTTAAATTGGTGAGGTATCGAATTTTTGGTGAAAGTCAATCAATAAAACTGATTTAAATTTCAGGAATGGAACGATATGAATTTGCGGTGGAATATTTCCGAATATGGGGGAGTAAAGGATCTCCGCATTCCCCCACATCGGATATGGAAACCGGATGTTCTTATGTACAATAGTGCAGATGAAGGTTTCGATGGCACATATCAAACCAATGTAGTAGTACGAAATAATGGTTCCTGCCTTTACGTACCACCTGGAATTTTTAAATCAACTTGTAAAATCGATATAACCTGGTTTCCATTTGACGACCAACGATGCGAGATGAAATTTGGAAGCTGGACTTATGATGGGTTTCAGGTCTGATGTGTGTAATCAAAATTGCTTTTTTAATATTAGTTTTAAATATTTCAGCTTGATTTGCAGCTTCAAGACGAATCGGGAGGAGATATAAGCAGTTATGTCTTAAATGGAGAATGGGAACTTTTAGGTACGTATGTATAAATTTATTTATTATTTTACATAATTAATTAACTGCAAGTAAAATTAAGCATAATATGTATAATAGAATGTATACAATTTATTATATTATTTTAATGACTTTTAGGTGTTCCTGGTAAACGTAATGAGATCTACTACAACTGCTGTCCAGAGCCCTACATTGATATTACATTTGCAATAATAATTCGTCGTCGCACACTTTATTATTTTTTCAATTTAATTGTTCCATGTGTGCTAATAGCTTCAATGGCGTTACTTGGATTTACATTGCCACCAGATTCTGGAGAGAAATTATCATTAGGTATACATATTTCACATTGTGATATGTGAATCTTTTCATCCCATAATTATTATCATATTTTATTTGCTTTCTAGGTGTGACAATACTTCTTTCACTTACTGTTTTCCTTAACATGGTGGCAGAGACAATGCCAGCTACCTCTGATGCTGTTCCACTTTTAGGTAAGCTCGAAAGGTTTTATTCTGAGGACTTATTATTCAAATCATATAGCATACGGGAACGTCTCACGGCGGGGTCTTGCAGCTTTGAACTTTAACGTACACTATATGTGAGTCAGTTTAGTAATTTTTCGGAATCGATTGGTATACCTCCACGTTCAGACTTTAACGCTCACCATGTTATTAATATGTATACGTATGTATAATTCGTTCATTTTTGCTCGGAATCACTGTTGTGAACTTAAAGCTTGCAGGGATCAATCGGATTCTGCTGTAGCCTTATCCCGAGGTCACATTTTCGGGTAATTTCGTAGTCACGAACCCCTACAATTTTCATAGTTACAGTAATACTTTTAGCACCATATTAAGTCAGAATTTTCTCCCTCTTTTAAGGGAGTAAAATGACACTTTTTTTTATCCCAAGGGAACAAAAGATTTTTTTCTCTCTGTACTATCTTAGCCCTTATGTAGTCCTAACGTCTAAACCATATCACACACGACAAGTAGTTATAACCCATTTTTAAGAGGACTAAATTACCTTTCCTGATGCATTCACCAACTTCCCCTCACATCTGTATCAAAGTCAAAATGTGAACCTAAAATCACTCAAAATTTTCACTTTTCGAATGATTTTATCGAAATTTCACATTAATAAGATACATTTTTCTACATTCATCTTATATGAATTCTAGCTCGATTCCCAACATTTTGGTTGCAAAAACGTCGCCCGGCAAAAGTCCTGGTTTTCGACTTTAAGTTTTTAACATAATGAGAAATATTCTTCTTAAGACAAATAATAAAATTGTATTAATTCAATAAACTTAAGCTTAAGCTTAACACAGTTAATGCTTATCTAAAAATTATAGGAGATGTTCAAAGTGATCCCCCTCATTTTATATGCAATATGTACAGGATACGCGTTCAAAATCCGGGCACGGTGTAAGGCATCACGGTCCATCTCGGCGAATGCTGCTTCAATAGCGGCTCGGAGATATGCTACGTTCGAGTGTCTGGACTTGTTTGACACTCTTTCAATAATGCTCCATACGTAGTAGCCCAATGGATTTAAATTTGGGCTGTTGGGACGCCAGAATTCCTTCGGCCAAAATATGTCGACATTGTCCGACAACCAGTTTTGCACCAAGTGACTCGTGTGGGCGGGCGCACCGTCTTGCTGGAAAACATACGGCCTTCCAGATGCTATGTTATCCATCCACGGCTTCACAACATACACGCACATAAACCTCTTTTGTCACATTTTCCCCTTTTTGCAATAAATAAGGTGGCATGACGTCACCTTCGGATGACACAACCCCTAGCACGTGCACATTGGCCGGAACTTTTGTTCTCGACACAATAGGGACATCCTCCTCCGACTTCTCCGACTCTTGTATTTTGCCACAACATCATAAACTGTGGATCTCGGGTATCCAAAGAACCGGATAATCTCTGTCGCTGAGCGACCAGCCCGAACACTTTCAATGATCGCTACTCTTCGGTTGTATTCCTCACTTTGTCTCAACATTGCGACTATTTTGAGGTTATGCCTGCTTAGTAGATGCGTACACAATATTCACGAGCCAATGTCGACATCTGTAAACTGTAAGTGGTATAGAACAGCGGGAAATTCAAATCTAATTTTGTCCGGATTTTGACCGCGCACCCTGTACATAATTCTCCTCCTAATGACTAGCTTCAGGTCTGTTAGTAGTAGTTAGTTAGTAGTTCTTTTCGAATGGCCAAAGTAGCGTTTTTTAATCTCGACACAAGCTGCTTCGTCTATGCTATTTCTGAAGCATAAACTAATTCTTTCATACGTCCCCATTTCTACTTATCATGCGATTACTGAAGTTTTCATCCAAGCACTCCTTAACATTTTGACTAAAATGTCTAAAGTGTGGATGAGTTTCATCATGTCGGAAAAGTATGCTCCGCCTGGTTTCCAGTGGAAAGTCTTCCAGTAATTCTGGACGGTTTTCCCGCAAAAGGTTTAGATATTATAAATTTCGGAGGTCAAAGTTGAATTAAAGATCCACTTAGTTGTATAATACTAAATTTTTTTTTTTTTTTTTTTTTATTATTTTTTTATTAATTCATATTCTACATATAGCCGCGCTGAGGGTAGGTAATTTGTCCCACCAGAACCAAACATGGGTTGGAGCTGTAATTAGAATTAAAAGAATAACGCATAAGTGGCCAATCATAGCACAATCTACAAATAACTAATACACACAACCGCCGTTAGCACATAAACCATTTCCAGTGACTGCCAATCATTTTTCTTTGTTTTTATATTTGTCTCAAAGACATTAAAACTTACTATTTTCTTAATTGGATTGTGAGCCAAGTCAGAGTCAGGGGATCGCGCACAAGACAATGACAGCCGATGCCAAAATTAATACGGGCGGAGAGGATCACCATCTCCCAATCGTACACCCGAGGAGGATAGCGCATCACTCGGTGTTCCACATTCATGGAGGAGAACGCATCACATGAAGTGGCAAGCCCGGTTGCATCTGAGGATTACCACCCTCAAGGATCATGAGGAGGATAACGCATCGCTCAAGCCTTCGCCGAATTTATGGCTCACAATCACTTAACTCCCGATTTAAAAATTCGCAATATACAAAATGAATTTTCATCTATTGGCAGTCACGGGGTATCGGCCTATTATTTTAGAATTCTACATTTACCTCATGCACTACAATTAGCTCACTTAGTGAACACTCACCCTGGTTCTAAGATATTCCTACTTTTGCACCACACAAATTATTTAAGTAAATTTCACTACTTTCACCCTGACAGCTCAACTTAGAATGAGCTGCCCTTAGGTTACATTTTCATGCTCAAACGAGTTCGGTGCCTCGCATGCAATTTTACGACACCCTCATAAAATTCTGGTTCGCCTTAAAAGGAGCTGCGCACAGCACTAGGCGATACGCGGAAACTCGGCTCCAGAGCCCCTAAACGCAGAATCACATGCAAGCAAAACCAAACGAACGCTACGATATCTACCTAGGTATCCCAAGTCCCAACGCAATTTCTAAACTTCGCAGTTTATTTAGGCAGACTCGGGATCCCAAATTTATTTCTAGGAAACTGTCAGACTGCACAAACCCTTCTCTTACATTCGGCCATCCTGCAATTAGCTCGTCCCGAGTTAATTATCTTCGTCTTCTGGTGGGAGTACAACTCCATCTTCTCCACTTTCGTCTGCAGTTTCATCAGAAAGATCCCCTACATTAATCCACGGTTTCATCCGGTCTACCGCAATCGTCCTCTCGTAACTTCCTTTTCTCAAGGTCCTATGAGTTCCTCTCATGTCTTTCACAATATACCTATCATTTTGTAGTACTTTGTTCACTACAAATGGTCCACTATATGGCGAAAGTAATTTACGGCTTGTATTGGGTGCTACTTCAGTTTTTTCTATCAATACCAGATCACCTTCTTTATATTTTCTGGGCTTTTTCCTCTTCTTGTCATAGTATTTCTTTTGCTGTTCCTGTGCCTGTTGTATTTTCTGTCCGGCCAAGTTCCTTTCGGTCATTAGATCCTCGATAATTTTAGAGGTTTTTGAGATTTCATCCTTCAATGCTACGTCCGTTCCACCTCTCGGTTTAAATCCAAAGAGAAGTTCACTAGGAGTTTTACCCGTGCTTTTGTTTATTAAGTTATTTAAAGCAAACTGAGTTGTTTTAATGTTTTCGTCCCAAAGTTCTTCTTCCAGTGTGCTTGTCATTAACGCAGATAGAATAGATCTATTTAATCTTTCTATTTGGCCATTAGCGCGAGGAGTGGCAACAGCATTTTTGATGTGCTTAATTCCGTTTTGTTCACAAAATGTCTGAAAGGTTTTAGCTGTAAATGAACTCCCTTGATCGGATATAAGCACTTCAGGTACGCCATAAACTGAAAATGTATCTTTACAAAATTCCACTACGTACTTGGTGTGAGTAGTTTTAACGGCTCTTATGAAAATAAATTTTGTAAATCCATCGATCATTGCAATGATATAAGCGTTTCCGCATTTGCTCCTTGGGAATGGTCCTAAATGGTCGATATGTACCATTTTCATTGGTACTGGTTCCTTTGGTATTGGATGTAAATATCCTTCTTTTTTTCCCGCCTTTCTTTTATTATATAAACATCTAATACATGATGAGATATATTTTTCCACATACTCTCTCATTCTTGGAAACCAATAATGTTCACATAATCTCTGTAGCGTTTTTTCTAACGAAAAATGTCCTAAATCATCATGCGAAGCTCTTACTACTTGATTTCTCATTCCTCGAGGTACCACCCATTGAATTCCTCGAGCTGTAATTCGGTATACGCGCCCATCTCGAAGTGTATAATTTTTGTAAATATTTTTTTCGTATTCTGTCTGCGGGGGTTGTGACAAAACTTGGTGTATTTCCTTAATCTTCGCATCTGTTAATTGCCCTGATAGAACCCAATCTGCTTGATTTATATGCAAAACATCCTCATTTTTATCTTGTACTGGGTTGCGACTTAAAGCATCGACATGCTTCATACGTTCTCCTGGTCTATACTTCACATCAAAATTAAACTCTTGCAGCTGCAACCACCAACGTGCTATCCTCGGAATTAGATGTGTTTTGCTACTTGAAGCTTTTAATGCACTACAATCAGTGATAACGGTAAATTTGATTCCCAGCAGGTATGCTCGAAACTTTTGCAGAGATTCCACTACCGCCAAAGTTTCTAATTCGTAGGAATGATATTTTGATTCTGCTCCTCTTGTCTGACGACTATAATAAACAACCGGCTGTAATCGTCCATTTTCCTGATATTGTAGTAATATTCCAGCTAATCCAACTGCACTTGCATCAGTATGCACTTCTGTGATTCTTTCAGGATCAAATAATGTGAGAACTGGTCTAGTTACCAAAATATTTTTCAAATTTTCGAAGGCCTTGTTCTCTTTTTCTGTCCATGTCCAATTTGTGGTTTTGCGAATTAGATTTGTTAATGGTCTCGCTATAAGCGCGTAGTCTTTCACAAAGTGTCGAAAATAACCGGTAAGTCCGAGGAACTGTCTTACTTGGTGTACTGTTGTTGGTGCCGCAAACTTTTCTACAGCTTTAATTTTTTCCTTGCCTGGTTGTACACTTCCATTTGATACTTCGTACCCCAAAAATGTAATTGTTGTCATCAGAAATGAACATTTCTTTAGATTAAGTGTGATTCCTTCGTTCTTGATAATATTTAAAGTTTTTTCAAGACCTATTAGAGCCTCTTCAACTGTTTTCGCATGAAGAAGTACATCGTCTAAATACACAGCCGCAATATCCTGAATTGGTGTTAAAATAGTATTCATATATCTTTGGAATGTTCTGGGCGCATTTGTAAGCCCGAAAGGCATACGTTCGTATTCGTACTGCCCAAATGAAGTAACAAATGCTGTGTATCGTTTTGATGCTTCTTCCATAGGTATTTGGTGGTATCCTGACTTTAAATCTAAACTACTGAAATAGATTCCTTTGCGCAATCTATCAATTTGGTCGTCAATTCTTGGAAGAGGGTGACTATCCTTTATTGTAAGCGAATTCAGTTTACGGAAATCAATACATAATCTGGTTTCTCCATTCTTCTTCTTGACCAATACTATCGGAGATGCATAATTTGAGTGTGATTCTCTAATGATCTTATGTTCCAGAAGATCATTGATAATTTCATTGACTTTTTCTTGTTCTGTTCTTGCCATACGGTAAGGACGAAAAGAAAATGGTTTGTCCTCCTTGTACGCCCCATAGCAATAAATTACTGATATTGAAATCTAGCCATCAAAATATATAAATTCAAAAAAATAATTTTTTTTTTTTTTCTTTAAATAGAATTTTGCATGCAGCAATCCAACCCCTTAAAATAATCTTGATATGTTTGGTTCCGGCCGCAAAACAAATTGAATCCCACTTCTGATAAATTATAATACTAATTTTTTATTTTTTTTATTTTTATTATTTTTTTATTAATTCATATTCTACATATAGCCGCGCTGAGGGTAGGTAATTTGTCCCACCAGAACCAAACATGGGTTGGAGCTGTAATTAGAATTAAAAGAATAACGCATAAGTGGCCAATCATAGCACAATCTACAAATAACTAATACACACAACCGCCGTTAGCACATAAACCATTTCCAGTGACTGCCAATCATTTTTCTTTGTTTTTATATTTGTCTCAAAGACATTAAAACTTACTATTTTCTTAATTGGATTGTGAGCCAAGTCAGAGTCAGGGGATCGCGCACAAGACAATGACAGCCGATGCCAAAATTAATACGGGCGGAGAGGATCACCATCTCCCAATCGTACACCCGAGGAGGATAGCGCATCACTCGGTGTTCCACATTCATGGAGGAGAACGCATCACATGAAGTGGCAAGCCCGGTTGCATCTGAGGATTACCACCCTCAAGGATCATGAGGAGGATAACGCATCACTCAAGCCTTCGCCGAATTTATGGCTCACAATCACTTAACTCCCGATTTAAAAATTCGCAATATACAAAATGAATTTTCATCTATTGGCAGTCACGGGGTATCGGCCTATTATTTTAGAATTCTACATTTACCTCATGCACTACAATTAGCTCACTTAGTGAACACTCACCCTGGTTCTAAGATATTCCTACTTTTGCACCACACAAATTATTTAAGTAAATTTCACTACTTTCACCCTGACAGCTCAACTTAGAATGAGCTGCCCTTAGGTTACATTTTCATGCTCAAACGAGTTCGGTGCCTCGCATGCAATTTTACGACACCCTCATAAAATTCTGGTTCGCCTTAAAAGGAGCTGCGCACAGCACTAGGCGATACGCGGAAACTCGGCTCCAGAGCCCCTAAACGCAGAATCACATGCAAGCAAAACCAAACGAACGCTACGATATCTACCTAGGTATCCCAAGTCCCAACGCAATTTCTAAACTTCGCAGTTTATTTAGGCAGACTCGGGATCCCAAATTTATTTCTAGGAAACTGTCAGACTGCACAAACCCTTCTCTTACATTCGGCCATCCTGCAATTAGCTCGTCCCGAGTTAATTATCTTCGTCTTCTGGTGGGAGTACAACTCCATCTTCTCCACTTTCGTCTGCAGTTTCATCAGAAAGATCCCCTACATTAATCCACGGTTTCATCCGGTCTACCGCAATCGTCCTCTCGTAACTTCCTTTTCTCAAGGTCCTATGAGTTCCTCTCATGTCTTTCACAATATACCTATCATTTTGTAGTACTTTGTTCACTACAAATGGTCCACTATATGGCGAAAGTAATTTACGGCTTGTATTGGGTGCTACTTCAGTTTTTTCTATCAATACCAGATCACCTTCTTTATATTTTCTGGGCTTTTTCCTCTTCTTGTCATAGTATTTCTTTTGCTGTTCCTGTGCCTGTTGTATTTTCTGTACGGCCAAGTTCCTTTCGGTCATTAGATCCTCGATAATTTTAGAGGTTTTTGAGATTTCATCTTTCAATGCTACGTCCGTTCCACCTCTCGGTTTAAATCCAAAGAGAAGTTCACTAGGAGTTTTACCTGTGCTTTTGTTTATTAAGTTATTTAAAGCAAACTGAGTTGTTTTAATGTTTTCGTCCCAAAGTTCTTCTTCCAGTGTGCTTGTCATTAACGCAGATAGAATAGATCTATTTAATCTTTCTATTTGGCCATTAGCGCGAGGAGTGGCAACAGCATTTTTGATGTGCTTAATTCCGTTTTGTTCACAAAATGTCTGAAAGGTTTTAGCTGTAAATGAACTCCCTTGATCGGATATAAGCACTTCAGGTACGCCATAAACTGAAAATGTATCTTTACAAAATTCCACTACGTACTTGGTGTGAGTAGTTTTAACGGCTCTTATGAAAATAAATTTTGTAAATCCATCGATCATTGCAATGATATAAGCGTTTCCGCATTTGCTCCTTGGGAATGGTCCTAAATGGTCGATATGTACCATTTTCATTGGTACTGGTTCCTTTGGTATTGGATGTAAATATCCTTCTTTTTTTCCCGCCTTTCTTTTATTATATAAACATCTAATACATGATGAGATATATTTTTCCACATACTCTCTCATTCTTGGAAACCAATAATGTTCACATAATCTCTGTAGCGTTTTTTCTAACGAAAAATGTCCTAAATCATCATGCGAAGCTCTTACTACTTGATTTCTCATTCCTCGAGGTACCACCCATTGAATTCCTCGAGCTGTAATTCGGTATACGCGCCCATCTCGAAGTGTATAATTTTTGTAAATATTTTTTTCGTATTCTGTCTGCGGGGGTTGTGACAAAACTTGGTGTATTTCCTTAATCTTCGCATCTGTTAATTGCCCTGATAGAACCCAATCTGCTTGATTTATATGCAAAACATCCTCATTTTTATCTTGTACTGGGTTGCGACTTAAAGCATCGACATGCTTCATACGTTCTCCTGGTCTATACTTCACATCAAAATTAAACTCTTGCAGCTGCAACCACCAACGTGCTATCCTCGGAATTAGATGTGTTTTGCTACTTGAAGCTTTTAATGCACTACAATCAGTGATAACGGTAAATTTGATTCCCAGCAGGTATGCTCGAAACTTTTGCAGAGATTCCACTACCGCCAAAGTTTCTAATTCGTAGGAATGATATTTTGATTCTGCTCCTCTTGTCTGACGACTATAATAAACAACCGGCTGTAATCGTCCATTTTCCTGATATTGTAGTAATATTCCAGCTAATCCAACTGCACTTGCATCAGTATGCACTTCTGTGATTCTTTCAGGATCAAATAATGTGAGAACTGGTCTAGTTACCAAAATATTTTTCAAATTTTCGAAGGCCTTGTTCTCTTTTTCTGTCCATGTCCAATTTGTGGTTTTGCGAATTAGATTTGTTAATGGTCTCGCTATAAGCGCGTAGTCTTTCACAAAGTGTCGAAAATAACCGGTAAGTCCGAGGAACTGTCTTACTTGGTGTACTGTTGTTGGTGCCGCAAACTTTTCTACAGCTTTAATTTTTTCCTTGCCTGGTTGTACACTTCCATTTGATACTTCGTACCCCAAAAATGTAATTGTTGTCATCAGAAATGAACATTTCTTTAGATTAAGTGTGATTCCTTCGTTCTTGATAATATTTAAAGTTTTTTCAAGACCTATTAGAGCCTCTTCAACTGTTTTCGCATGAAGAAGTACATCGTCTAAATACACAGCCGCAATATCCTGAATTGGTGTTAAAATAGTATTCATATATCTTTGGAATGTTCTGGGCGCATTTGTAAGCCCGAAAGGCATACGTTCGTATTCGTACTGCCCAAATGAAGTAACAAATGCTGTGTATCGTTTTGATGCTTCTTCCATAGGTATTTGGTGGTATCCTGACTTTAAATCTAAACTACTGAAATAGATTCCTTTGCGCAATCTATCAATTTGGTCGTCAATTCTTGGAAGAGGGTGACTATCCTTTATTGTAAGCGAATTCAGTTTACGGAAATCAATACATAATCTGGTTTCTCCATTCTTCTTCTTGACCAATACTATCGGAGATGCATAATTTGAGTGTGATTCTCTAATGATCTTATGTTGCAGAAGATCATTGATAATTTCATTGACTTTTTCTTGTTCTGTTCTTGCCATACGGTAAGGACGAAAAGAAAATGGTTTGTCCTCCTTGTACGCCCCATAGCAATAAATTACTGATATTGAAATCTAGCCATCAAAATATATAAATTCAAAAAAATAATTTTTTTTTTTTTTCTCTAAATAGAATTTTGCATGCAGCAATCCAATCCCTTAAAATAATCTTGATATGTTTGGTTCCGGCCGCAAAACAAATTGAATCCCACTTCTGATAAATTATAATACTAATTTTTTATTTTTTTTATTTTTATTATTTTTTTATTAATTCATATTCTACATATAGCCGCGCTGAGGGTAGGTAATTTGTCCCACCAGAACCAAACATGGGTTGGAGCTGTAATTAGAATTAAAAGAATAACGCATAAGTGGCCAATCATAGCACAATCTACAAATAACTAATACACACAACCGCCGTTAGCACATAAACCATTTCCAGTGACTGCCAATCATTTTTCTTTGTTTTTATATTTGTCTCAAAGACATTAAAACTTACTATTTTCTTAATTGGATTGTGAGCCAAGTCAGAGTCAGGGGATCGCGCACAAGACAATGACAGCCGATGCCAAAATTAATACGGGCGGAGAGGATCACCATCTCCCAATCGTACACCCGAGGAGGATAGCGCATCACTCGGTGTTCCACATTCATGGAGGAGAACGCATCACATGAAGTGGCAAGCCCGGTTGCATCTGAGGATTACCACCCTCAAGGATCATGAGGAGGATAACGCATCACTCAAGCCTTCGCCGAATTTATGGCTCACAATCACTTAACTCCCGATTTAAAAATTCGCAATATACAAAATGAATTTTCATCTATTGGCAGTCACGGGGTATCGGCCTATTATTTTAGAATTCTACATTTACCTCATGCACTACAATTAGCTCACTTAGTGAACACTCACCCTGGTTCTAAGATATTCCTACTTTTGCACCACACAAATTATTTAAGTAAATTTCACTACTTTCACCCTGACAGCTCAACTTAGAATGAGCTGCCCTTAGGTTACATTTTCATGCTCAAACGAGTTCGGTGCCTCGCATGCAAGTTTACGACACCCTCATAAAATTCTGGTTCGCCTTAAAAGGAGCTGCGCACAGCACTAGGCGATACGCGGAAACTCGGCTCCAGAGCCCCTAAACGCAGAATCACATGCAAGCAAAACCAAACGAACGCTACGATATCTACCTAGGCATCCCAAGTCCCAACGCAATTTCTAAACTTCGCAGTTTATTTAGGCAGACTCGGGATCCCAAATTTATTTCTAGGAAACTGTCAGACTGCACAAACCCTTCTCTTACAGTTGATTTGTAAGGATACCAGTCCACGCAGTTACGCCAAATCTGTACTGCGAGTTCCATTTTGTTAGGAGCCCAGTGGATAATGATAGCCCGGCCCGGTAGAGATGTTGGGCGAAGAGGGGTGTGGTAAATGCTTGTCCGTGAAGTGGGTGAAGAGGGGTGTGGTAAATGACCGCCGCGATGTCGTCGACATACCCAACCAGGAAATACCCTTCTGGCATCTCCATACGAAGGATCCCGTTATATGTATAATTCCATATATCGGGACCACGTATGGAACCTTGGGCAGCCCCTGCCGAAAGAACCGTAGTTTCTGGGCCATCCTCCGTATCGAAGGTGATAGTGCGGTCCTTCAGGTAGTCCCTCATCATTTATAATATATATTGAGGGACCCTGAAGTCGCGCTCTAACGCGTTAAGCGCATCCCCCCACCTTACCGAGTTGAAGGCATTGCGTACATCCAGAGTCACCAGCAGGCACACCGGGCGGGAATAATGGTTCCCGCATTCGGTGGTCCGGGCCGCGTCGACTACCGCCTGGATACCATGAACCGTCGACCTACCTTTCCGAAAGCCATACTGCCTCTCGGAAAGGTCTCCAGTAGCCTCAACGGCTGCTTGGAGGCGAGGCTTCAGAAGCCTCTCCAGGAGCTTGCCGGCTGTGTCGAGCATACACAGCGGCCGGTACGAGCCTGGGACCCTGCTGGCCCCTTGCCCTTGCTGATCAGTACAAGCCTGGCTGCCTTCCAGCCGGAGCGAAAAACTCCCGCCTTCAGGCTGGCATTATACATCCCACCCTAGATCTTCATCACCCTCTTCTTTTCTTTACACTTTTTCATGATTATCCTAGCACTCACACCTTCTCTGAAACCCATTGCCACTTTAATTTCCATAAAGCTGATTTTGAGAAGCTTAACTTCCTCTTTAGCAATTCAAACTTATCTCCCACCCTAATCAATCCCCAATCAAAAATCAACAACGCTGTCGATAGCTTTCGACATTCTATTTAACTGCATATCCCAATGTGTTCCCTTCGAACCTAGAAAAGCCCTCTCTTCTTGCACTCCTTGGTATGATAAAGAGCTTCAGTCGCTTCCTAACAAAAGAAGGATGGCTGCTATCATGATCTAAAATTAACAACGCCTTAAGCGCGATGTTTGCTTTTTCGCAATACCTTTGAACTTCAACGGCAAAACAGTTTTTCAGCCAATCGTCAAAAATTGTTGCAGTAATCCAAGCTTTCTTATTGAACTTCCAATGGACTGGTAAATTTATCTTACATACAACCTCGAAAGCTCGAGGATTTTCGGAAATGTAAATGACTAATGGCTTGCATTTGAAATCACCGCTAGCATTGGCGTACAACAAAACAGTTAATCGATCATTTGCTACTTTAAAACCTGAAGCTGACTCCTCTTCTTTCGCTATGTACACTGTACAGATGTCCTGTTTGGCATGTGTTCCCAAAACAATCAGGTTTTGTCAGCATTGAAAACTTACTTTAGAGTGTAACCACCTGTTTTAATTTACCTTCTGAGGATTTCGAGAAAAAAAGTTTTTATCTGCACTGGCTTAAAAGCCATTTTTAATTAAACAAAACAAATTTTTGGATGAATGTTAGTTTAATTTCTTCAAAATTCGAGTTTTTTTAAAATTCCACAAAAGGTTTTCCACGAATAAATTTTAATATTTTTTCTTTACCTGGACATGTTGTACTTTGTTGGAAAGGTAATAAGATAGTTAATTCGATAAAAATAAAAGATAAGTGCATTAACTACATGAATTTCGGAAAAAAATCGGGGAAAAGCAGAATTTTAGGAAAAAAACATTTTCTTTTACAGTATCAAAAGTGACTGTACCTGCAGTGGGTGGTGGTAGGTCAACATTGTTGACATGTAACACCCAAATGATTGAGAACACATTTCAGAAGTCAAGTACAAAACTCCAACCTTCTCTCGGAATCTCCTTCCAGTAGTCCTTCTATTGAGATATGATGTTACGGATGTGATCACTTTTGATTAATAGCCGTACAAACTTTAGATGAAGACACTCCTAATCGTCTTGCGACTCGTCTCGGGATCGTTTTAGGTTTTTGCCTGACGATGATGTATACTTACTGCTCCACGTCGGCAGTATTTTCTGATCTTCCAGATCGCGATATTCAGCTATTTAACGCTACACTCCCAGTTTCTCTTAACCTCTGGAAAATCCGCGAGAATACCCATTTTTGGCGTACATATCGATTATGAAACCTCCTTTGGTATTCCCAGACAGCCTCTTTTTCGTTTACGTCTCAAAAGTGAGTTCGGCCATTTTTTAATTATTTCACCTTAAGCACACCTATAGTTATCGATTGTATTTTCAACTATGATCGATGTCCTTTCTGACTTACCCTCTTTTATAGCAAAATTTTTCATCAGGTATTAGTAACAGAGCATCAGGATACACTTAAGAATGACTGGTTCAGGCAAGCTAATTACGGCAATAAAATAAATTCTATTAACCTTTTTATGATTTTTCTGGACTAATAATTAGAATTAATTACCTTTGTATGCTAAACCAACATTTTCGATCTTCTTCTTGGAACTTTTGCTTGTTTTACGAATTTTCCAATTACAGGGCAATTAAACAATAAGATAATACTCAGGGTTTTTTAAGGAAAAAGAGAAACATCTGGAGATATTGTACCTTGTTGGAAAGATAATAAGATAACCAATTTGATAAAAATGAAAAATAAGTGCACTAGTTGCATGAATTTCGGGGAAAAGCTGAATTTTGGGAAGAAAATGTTTTTTTTCCGGTTTAGAAACTGACTGTACCCGCAATGGGTGGCGGTAGTTCAACATTGTTGACATTTTTGGAAATTAGGACGTTTTGAAGGAGTATTGAATCGGATGCGTTGGAAATTTGTTTGAAGATTTTCATTTCATCGGCCTATTAATTAGTGATTAATTAAGTTCCCTACATCGTTAACGGACAATATTAAAATTAACGGACCGAGGTGGTTGCCTTGGAGGACACCGGAAGACACAGGCAAGGACTTGTACTTTACACGGGATTCAGTCCATTCAGCAATTTCGTTGGTTCGTTCTTATGAGGTTGGGCTCTGCATTGGAAAACGGGCAATACTATCTTGATAATTGTTCTCTTTTCTTGTAGCGGATCTCATAATCATACCCAGATAATATAATATACCAGCGTTGTAGACGACTGGCTGCGGTGGTTGTAACACCTTTACGAATATCAAAAGTTGATGATCGGTATACAATATGAGTTGAGACCGAACTGAAGAATCCAAAGGGAGCGCCTTAGGAATGCTCTGTTAAACCTACGAGAAAGCGTAATAAAAGAATTTTAATAAAATAAAATAAAAAAGAAACTTGTGCATGACGACTGCTCCAAATGGAACATCGAAAGAGCACTGAATGTTTACTCATCTCCCTTGCGTGTTCTCAAAAATAAACCAATATCGTCTGCGTCTTTTATTTCAGTGTTCTAGTTCAGTTCAGTGGAATCGTTTGTGTTGTGAAATTGTCCACAATCCAGAAGTACCATAATTTTTACTAAGAAAATTTCTACATTTTTCTCAACTCTGATTCGTACCCGGTTCTTTTTATTAACATTAAATGTCCGAGGAGGCAAGAACTCCATTTAAGCTCCATAGGAGCACTCCAAAAGATTTCCGAAGAGCCCAAAGGAAGCACTGAGAAGCTTTTTCTGAATGCTGCATGGAGACAAACAAGAAAAAAAAATTTTTGGAAATTATTTATGTATCTATTTTCATGAAAAATTCAAAACTTCCTAACATCTTTGCCCGCCATATTAGATCGGCCTTCGGATATACATATGTAATTGTGTTGTAGTGACGAAACAATACTTGTCATTGATTTGATTTCAATTCCAACTTTGAAACAAAATATAATTGTTTACTATATTTAGCACAATGTTTTTCTTTTACGACTAAATAAAGGTGTTCGTGTTGTTCCATCCAAGTCTCAATTGTTTGGGGCTAAAAGGAGGGGTTTTAGTCGATAGTCCACCCCATCAGGGTGGGAGTCCAACACTTTCTCCGTAAGTGGATTTCCCCTTCCTCTTAAAAAGGAAAAAAAAAAGTTGTTTCATACGTCTGACTAACTAGAAAAATCGAAAATAAAAATAGAGTTGTATAACTGTATAAATCGCAATTGTGGAGTTAATTTTTTTTTACCTAATAGCACAAACACCACATCCAGAGCACATTACAGCCAAAAAAAAATGTCCACAAATCGAAAATGGCGAGGCTTCACACACATCCATTATTCAGTAATATATTTTTCCTATTTCTCACCAATTTGTAGATGCAGTTTTTTCCGCAAAATCTGTCAGTTCTAATTATCATGCGATTTCCACCGAAATTAATAGGTCTGTTCGCGTACTTTTTCGCCTGCAAGTTACTGCAGTTTGCTATTTCATGTGGTGGGGGTAAAATTTTAAAAGTACGAAAACACTTTTCTGCAATTTTCTGTAAAAGCAGAAGAAGAGTGCGAAAGTGACAAATATTTTGACAAGCAGGAAGCTGCAGAAAACTGTAGGCAGTTCAGAGCTACTGCAAGTTGCTTAGAGTTACTGCAGGAGGGGAAGCGATGACGTCAGCAGAAATTTGCTGTCATAGCGAGTAAGAAAACGACTTTCTGCAGTTTACTGTAAGTTGCTTGCAGTGACTGCAGGTACGCGAACAGACCTAATATTTACGGGTTTTCGGAGTTGCTGATTTCAAACCGACTATTAGAATTTACGATTTCGAAATGGTGGACTGTCAAATTTGACACTGCATGCGATTTCCACCAAAATTAGGTTTTTAAGGGTTTTTGGGGTCGCTGATTTCAAACCGGCTGTCAAAGGTTATCAATTCAAGATGGCGGAGTGAAAAATTTTAATTGATATGCCAGAAAATACTATTAGGTCATATGGAAATGACACTGTTGTGATATCTTGTGAAAAAACATGGGATCAAGTAGAATTCAAAATGAATGAACTTTTAGTAACGGTATCTGTCTGGCTTGCATTGAATGAGCTGCCTTTTGGTTTTCATTGTGACTGTATACCAAACAACTTAGCTATAAGAATAAACAACTGGTCCATACAAAGATTTGAAGACTGCAAATACTTAGGCATAATATTTGATGACAAGATGAAATGGGAAAAAACATATTGAATTCATATATAAAAAAACAAAGTATTTAGTTTTTGTTTTCTATAATTTATCTAAATTTATGTCAACCGAGACTTTAATGATGATATATTACGCATTTTTCAATAGTTTATTTTAAACTATGGAATCATAGCATGAGGTGGTTCATATAACAATACTTTGGGATACTTGCAAACTCTCCAAAATAGAATTTTGAAAATAATAAATAAAAACAAATTTCTCATAAAGAACTACCCCTTAAGCATTAGACAATCTTTTGCTCTAGAGTCTCTCAGTTATTAGTTTTTTTCATTTAGAGAAACGTATGTTAATTCTCAAAGTATTACTAGAAATAAAAGTCTACAAAAAGGAAAAAAATTAGTAATAAATATAGTTACTTACTAGCTATCAAACTATACAATTTTTTACCAAATGATTATAAGCAGATATTTAAGAATAAAAAACTAATCACGAAAATATTAAAAGAATGGATTATTAAAAATGTTGAGTAAAAAAAAACGTGAAATATTTAAATAATGAATGAATAGCACCAACTTGTTTTATAATAATACTTAGTTCATAAGTTTTTTAGTATTAGTTTAGTTTATAATTAGAATTAAGATAATCCGGACCTTCGTTCAGGTAATATTGGTTACCCATGAAGGATGTACTTTATAAAATGTTAAGAAATGTACATTTTTATATTGTATTTTTATTCTGGAAATAAATTGAAATTGAAATTATGCAATTTCCACCAAAATTGGTACTTGTGGGTTTTTGAGGTCGCTGATTTCTAACCGACCGCCAGAATTTATGAATTCAAAATGGCGGACTGTCAAATTTCAAAACTTATGTGATTTTCACCGAAATTTACGAATTCAAGCTGGTGAACTGGCCTTAAGGCTTAGGCGATTTTCATAAAAATTGGTACAAGGAAATTGCAAGTCCGTTGATTTAAAATCGACTATCAGAATTTACGAATTAAAAATGGCGCACTGTCAAATTTTGAAATTTATTACCTATTTAAAACATGACGTTTTACGACGTTGGTTGATCCGGACATTGTACTACGACAGGCCAGACAAAACTACTTCTAAGTTATGATAACAATCTTTTAACGACTTGCCCTTGACCAACACGTCGCCAATATAACAAAATAGCACCGGTTCCTGAGGAAATCTGATCCATGGTTCGTTGAAATATCCTCGCTGCCATTTTCAATCCAAAGGGTAGTCTTAAGTTAGTTATTATACTTTAAGTCATTAGTTGCCATTGTAGCTTGTATTAAGCGAATTAAATAAATTATGAAGCGATACAGACCGTGGTTGTTTACGGTGAATAATTCTTGCAAAGTAGGGTCTATTTCCAATTGTTGATAGGCACCAGATAAATCTAAAACAAAAATATAATAACTTCCACTTGCAAATGAAGCCAAAATATTTTCGATGTTATGTATAGGATAATACTCCATGTAAACTAAGCGGTTTAATGATACTTTTAAATTCACACACAGTCAAATGCTCCCAGTTTTTTTTTTTTTTTTTTTTTTTTTTTGTTACCACTACCAATGGACTCATCCAATTACTACATAGTTCCTACTGGCACTAGAACACCGCTATTGAAAAAGTGTGTGATTTATTTTTCAACTCTTTTCTCTTTCTCTTTTTCTCCAATGACCACTCATAATCGGAACCTAACATGACATTTTCATACAGTAATACTTGCTTTCTCCATTGTAAGAATAAGGCGTCTAACCAGCTTCTTCTAATTAATATCATAAAAGAACGTGGGCTCTCCACAACATGGACTCCTAAGCGTAGGGACCTGGTATTGACTGAGCATACACAAACACTCTTAGGTTTTCCTCAGTTACTGATTTCAGTGTTATTGCAGGCTGATCTAACTTAAGATTCGTGAATTTTTCTTTGAAAATGAAACTACTTAGGCATGACAGAGACGCTAGCTCCAGTCTCTATTTCGTTTTGAACAGGTGCCCCATTAATGTGAATCTTTACCACAAGAGGTTTATTCTCATTTGAATTTAAAATCCAAGTAGGCTTACCTTACCAGATGTCGACTCCGTCTCATTAACAGTAGATGCGGCAACCAACCGGCGTCCTTATAACTACTTAGAGGCCTTAAAAAGATAAAAAAAAAAAGTAAAATTTGGAAGAGATTTAGTTGCTTCAGGAGTGATGTTGAAACTTACGTACTCAATTCATTTCGTGGCAAAATAAATGTTATAATGACTATCTGCTCAGAATACAGTCGATCCTACGCAGCGAACCTAAGCAGTTCTGGAAGTTTGTGAATTCGAAACGTAAGACTGATGGCTATGAGATTTATTTTGCTCATGCTCTGGACCTAACCAACTCTTCAAAGCTGTGTTCTGTGATAAACACTGTGATATCAATTCTGACGACTTTTCCCACCTGACGAAGCTCCCGCCGACCTCCCTACAGACTAAAGATACATATTATACCTACTTGACGAGGAGTCCATTTCTAATTATATTTTTAGTTTGCCTGACAATTTCTCGAATGGTACAGATGGCATTCCTACTGTTTTTTCAAATGCTGTAATTTATCTTTCCTAGTAGTAGTAGTGTCTTTCCTAAACATAAAAAAGGTAACAGGTGCGATATTTCTAATTACTGCAAATTTACCTGCTATCGTCAAAATATTTGAAGCGCTTGTTTGCAATGTCTTTCTTATATTACCATTGTAAACCTTTTCTCCATTATTCCCAATAAGGTATCGTCAAAGGTAAATCGATTACAACTAATTTATTTGAATTTACTTATTGCACTACCGCTAAATGGAGCCGGTATGCAAGTCGATTGTATTTTTACCGACTTTAGAAGCATTTGAAAAATTCATCGCAGTGTCCTCATTTACCTATAAACATATAAATAATTGGTCTTTATTATTTACATCAATGATGTAAAAAGCTAATGTTACCTTGGGATTTGTTAAAAGATGATCCAAGGAATTTGACGAATCGCATGCTGTAATTCTCTTCTGTACATTTGTTCGCCCAAAACTTGAATACGTGTGCCCTGTTTGGTTGCCTTTTAATGCGGTCCATATTATTTAGCCTATTGAGGCAGTTCAGCGGACATTTTTGCAATTTGCTATTCGTGATCTCCACTGGGCTGACCCTAATTCATTACCGCCTTATACTGATAAGCTTAAGCTTTTATCACTTCAGTCCTCCGACGAAAAACGAAGCATCTCCAGAACTGAATTTGACTGCATTCAGGGTACAATTAATTCTCCGGAGCTTTAAAATATTTTTAAAATATCAGTCTCTTCTTGCTCGTTGAGAAATCACGATTTCCTTTTTGATCACAATACCAATTATGGTTTAAATGAACCGACTTCGTCAATGTCATGTCTCCTTAATTTGCACATTCACAATATTGACTTTAAGTTAACTAAAGGTCAGTTAAAGGGTCAGCTTTACTAAGGTTATCAGTGAATTTGATCAATCTGGAATAATAAATAAATAAACAAACCTGTCTAACCCGACTGTTGCTGTAACTCGATTAGTGCTGGACCTGGATTGACAATTGGTTTCGACTCCAATTCAGTTTCCTATGACTTCGGTAGCTCTATCTTCACTCCATAAATTATATAAATATGTATAATGTAGGATATCCTCTTCCTCGCATCATCATAACCCTCTATAACTTGTACATGCTTACGGTTTGTTTTTCTCGAAACATGTCCAGTTAGTTGCATTTAGCAGAGTTATGAATCCGACCACAACGAAAAAACTATGACTTCAACGAACTTTTATCATCATGCTTCTCTTAGGGTCATTTTGATATGCAACATCTTACCTCTCGGTATCCGGCATTTGGTGGGCCTAATCACCAAGCAAATAACTCATAGAGGTCTCATCTAGAACAAAAATTTGTGACCGACGGTTTTAAGTTTTCTTGCTTTGCGCTGGCTCCCACCGGTTCATCCTCTCGCATTGAGAGCATCGATGCGAAGAAATGAATAAATGAACAGCCGAAATTTACCGAACGCTGCGATGCGAATGCGCTTCGGGCGGGAGCTAGATTTTGGTTCTGCTGAGACTAACGTGTGTTGGTTAGAATATGTGTGCTAAGGAGGTGAGTGTGGTTGCCCATTTGTGGTTACCTCGCAAGTCCACGAAGCGATGATATGCCGCTGTGGAATTGATATCGTGATGGATTAAGAAATGAGTTTTATTTTTAAAATCAGGAAATGGTTTATTTTAAATCAAAAATAAAAATCAGGAAATGATATGGCAAATATATTTTATCAATTCAACGCTTATAATTTTTGTATTAGTTCTTGTTATTCTATTCTAGATAAATTTAAGAATTTAAAAAAAATTTAAAGGATAATAATATTTCAAGTAAACAATATTTAAAAACGAGTAATTTTATAGCGTTTGTGATTCCAATTAAACGCGATGCAATATTTTTAGTTTGTGGCAAGGACTGTAAATAACAATTATTGTTATAATTTTGAATTCAAATCAAATATTGGAAGTTGTCAGTTCTGCTTAAAATTACAATATGTAGTTGTGCATCATAATTAATATTATAGGACAAATTAAAAGCGTTGAATTGATAACATATATTTGAGAAATAATTTTTTGATTTTTATTTCAGACTAGCTGAGTAACCCGGTTTCACCCGGTGTATCAAAAATACCAATTAGTTAAGTACTTCTGAAATGTTGGTACTACAGCCAGATGAGGAAGTTTAGAAGTATTACTAAAATCTGTAAATGTGGTATAGAACCGTACAAAACTCATTTTGCTACCACCGTCTACATATATCAGAAGGGCTAATAATATATTCTGTACTTATATGTTTTCATTGTTAGGTGTTAAATAAAAAAATAAAGGTATAATTATTTTTTTTTACTATTTCATCGTTACATGACTTAAATTCGTAGAATTCCAAAAATTGTTGTCGTCATATTGGTTCCGCTATTTTGAATTTCCAAATTTTGTTAGCAGATTCAAAATTAGTGGCCTCAAAATACCCATAATACTAATTTTCAATTAAATTCGTTAAAGTTCGAAAATGTTTGGTCGCCATATTGAATCCGCCTTTTTGAATTTCTAAATTTCGAGCGTAGATTCTCAATCAGGACCTCCAAAAACCCCTAAATACCAATTTCCACGGCAATCCCTTGAAATTTACAATCTTTGGCCGCCATTTAGGGTCCGCAATTTTGAAACTCATGAATGAAAAGTAGCCTATATGTTAAGTCGGGATATGTAATGTCTTCACTCAAAAAATGAAAATAATCGGACCCAGCGTTTAGACGTGATTGAGCAACAAACAAACAAACAAACAAACAAACAAACTTTCGATTTTATATACATATATATAGGGATTTTCAAAATAAATTTCATTTTTGATTTTTTTTTTAATTTTAAATATAAAAATCAAAACTATATTTTTATTTTTGCCTATTTACTGAAAATATTGAAGTTTCTCCAAAAACAGATAGATCCTCTTCCATAATACGAACATTTACTGAATCTGAGGAATGCTCACTAATTTCCGAATTCAAGCTTAAGGTAATGTTATTAATTTCATCATCGCAATCCGATAATGTTGGTATAATGAAATCATCCTCATCGGGCTCGCAATTAGATGAATTGGTTTGAATAGTAATAATTTTCATTGAAAGAATTTTAGCAACTATCAAATTGAATTCAAGAGTACAATCTGCAGTGATTTAAATTCATAACTCCCACCGTCTTGCAGGCGGGCCATCTAATCCTTCACGATATCAATTCCAGAAATGGGCAACCACACTCACCTCCTTAGCACACATATTCTAACCAACACACGTTAGTCTCAGCAGAACCAAAATCTAGCTCCCGCCCGAAGCGCATTCGCATCGCAGCGTTCGGTAAATTTCGGCTGTTCATTTATTCATTTCTTCGCATCGATGCTCTCAATGCGAGAGAATGAACCGGTGGGAGCCAGCGCAAAGCAAGAAAACTTAAAACCGTCGGTCACAGATTTTTGTTCTAGATGAGACCTCTATGAGTTATTTGCTTGGTGGCCTAATTTTATGAATGAGACGGAAATGCGCTAACCGGAAATATGTAACTTTCTGACGCGCGCTATTCAAATATAATTAAAGATGGTGGACTCTCAAATTGCAAATTTTTTGCGATCTCCCTAAACTTGGTATTAGGAAGTTTACGGGGTCGCTGATTTCAAACCAACTGTCAGAATTTACGAATTCAAGATGGCGGATTGTAACATTTTGAAGTTTACGCGATTTCCACCAAACTTGGTAGTATACTTGGGGCTTGGGGTTTTCGGTTCGTTTTGGGTTTTTGAAAGCTTATGCGAGCAAAGACAAAATAATAAAATGTTGGCCAATTCTTCTGGAGAAAAATCCAAAAATTAAAATTGGCTTCAAAATATTAAAATTCAGAGCACTTTTGTCTTCAAATTCGGGTGATAAAACGTTTTGCTTTCGTTCCTAGTGAAGTCGCTGATTATTATTCCGAACTAGCTGACCTGACAGACGTTGGTCCTGTCTTAGCTATGAATACTCAATTCGAACTGGAATCTATATATATAAAAATGAATCCCTATTTCCCTTGGTCACGCCATAATTTGAGAACGACTTTACCGATTTCATTAATCTTTTTTTTAAGTTTTCTAATACTTTGTCCAAAATTCAACTGAAAATAAAAAATTGACTCCCTTAGTTTTTCTGTATAACCATGTATACCACGTGTTAGTCTATCAAAACTTACCAAAAATTGATATTAAATTAAACTTTTAATATAATACCCAAGATACACGGGCACGGTCGAATGAAGATCCAGCACGGATCATCATCGGTTGTACCGTGTATCACCGCGGATTAAGTTTGAATCTTCATCCGTTAACTTCATCCGAACTTATTCGGATGAAGTTCCGACAACTTAATTCTCAGTGAATAAAGATGGAAGGCCAGGAAAAATCAGCTGATTTCCAGTGTCAAACTGTCACTGAAAAATAAAACTGAGTGGCAAACGACACAGAAATGGCAAAATATTAGTAATGTAGTTAATTTTAAGAACACGGTACAACATATTTTTTATTTTTTATTATTAAACTTTTAATTCTTTGCGATCTTCTTCTCAAAACACCAAAATTATTTAAAAAATTCATTAATTCCGCTGTTTGCATTTTGAAACGTAAAAACGAAATGTCATCGACTCGAATGAAGATCGCAGTATGCCCGTGTATCATGAATGGAATGAATTAAAATCCGAATGAATTTTCATTCGTCGGATCTTCATTCGACCGTGTCCGTATATTTTGAGTATAAGGCGTGATTGCGGTGAACTAACTGCAATGAACAAACACTTCTCAAAAACCCCACTGAACAAACTGAAAACTGGATAAACGTTCCGATCAAATGGACTGTGCACTAAGAAATGAATAAATGAATTTTTTGATCGATAGATGCCGACCAATGTCGCGAACTGTCAAACGCGCGAAGTTTAAGTAGTCGTTAAATTTTCTGAAATTTTCCAATTTTCTGCGCAATTTTCTTAATTTTTCTTTCCATAAGAACCTTCTACAAAGTATTAGAAAAGTTAAAAAAAAAGATGAACGAAATCGGTAAAGTCATTCTCAAGTTATGGCGTGACCAAGGGAAATAGGGATTCATTTTTATATCTATAGATTAACTAATTATTTTGATTGCAATGATGCAAAAAATCTTGGTAAATGGTTTCACAAAAATTTATAAGAAATAACAACAAAAGGCTTTAGCAGCACCAATATGACCCGCCGTTTTGGTCAGTTTCAGCAGGAAACTTTCAAAATGGCGAGCATATTCCCTTAAAGAAAAAAAAAACAATAGTATACATAAGAAAATTTAACAAATATAATAAAAAAGGAGTACCTAAAATTATTTTTTGAAGATATATTGCTTTAAATATCCGATTAATAAAATAATAAACTGGAATAAAATATTTTCGGAAGTGTTTGAGCTGGGTATTATTATGCAATAAATGGAAATTTATTTGTTGGAATTTTGCATCTATCCCGTTTTTGTTAAGGGCGAATCCGGCGTGCACAAATTCTTCAAAATCGGATACGTCTCACCACCGATAAGTGTTATTAGCATTGGCAATTTTTTTTGTCGGCACCATATACAATTGTTGGCATTGTAAACAATTGTTCCAATATTTCGCAATATGTGCCGAAATCAGGTTTTGACTCGTCGAATGGCTCTATATTAACAATGAATGCCATTTTTCGCTAAGACACTTCTAATACGATTATCAATTACTTGCCAGACCCCGAGTAACAAAACTTTCATTTAGTAGTCTCCAAAATTTGTGTTTTGTGTTCAGGTCTTAAAAATGGGTAGTTCTTTATTTACAGATTCAGACTCAATTATATTCCAATAGCACTACATAGCAGTACATAAACGGTACTACAAAGAAGAGAGAGGAATTGCTAATACATAGAGAGATATAGATTCGAAATTCTTTTTCTTGAATATAAGTGCTCACCCGAAATTACTTTTAAATATATAAAAATGCACATTCGAGTTTAGTCGTTTATCAATCATAATATATCCAGTTATTTGACTTCATCATAGCACCCAAACGACCGTATCCTGAATGTAAATTAAATCAAGATCCAGGCGATACCTTTTAGCAAAAGGTACAAAGACGGCCTTAGGAAAGTTGATAATGAGGTCCTCACGGGCACATCAGTCAGACTACTCGGAGTGCGGACGTCATTATACTAGTGACAGACAGTTGAGTCAAAAGTTCCGGTAACTATGATTAGCAGGCCTTCCACGTAGCCTATGGTTTCATAATCAAGCTCACTTAGCCTAGTTAGCAGACAATCGACCACTAAAAACCAAAACAATGCCGATTTGACTCCGCCGTGTGAGCATCCCCTAACAGCTCTAATGCTCACAGAGGTATTTCCTGTATTACGATATATTTTACTCCATTAGCTGGGCTTCCACGCATGCAACTGTGTATGAATCTATACATACCCTTGCTGACGAGAGCCCTAAATATTGATTCGTAGCTAGTGTTGTCAAAACCACCTATTCCACAAAGCCTGCTGTTTTACCTTTATAGTATACAATTCGAGCCTTATGGAGCGAATTAAATTTCTCCAAAATGTGTCAGATCAGTTTAATCATCTCTCCATTGTTTTTACTTTCCTCCACAAGAACGGTATATACAGTGGAACCTCTTTAACTCGAACCCCGTTAACTCAAAATCCTCTCTAAAACAAAGAAATTAATTATTCCCTCCCGTTGAAGTACAAAAAATCCTATAACTCGAATTATTTAGACGCTATAACTCGAACTGAATATGATTTCCCTGTGATGTACTATTCATACATATTACGCTCTGTAACTCGACCTACAAATCTAGCGGACTCTATATCTCGAAGAAGCAATAAGTAAATATTTCGGCTTCTGTAAATCGAAAATCTGTCTGTAAGACTCTTTACCTCGAAGTAATTAAAATTGAATCATGACTCTATAACTTGAAGTATCATACAGAGAACATATACCTCTATAAGTCGAAATTGACAGTTTAAAAACTCCTTATCTCGAAGTCCTCGATAAGTCGAAGATTCGTTAACTCGAAATTTGTAACCTTTCCCTTGAAGTTCGAGTTAAAGAGGCTCCACTGTATATGTATATCCCCACCTTTAACAAGCTCGAAATATAGCGATCAAAGAGTTCAGGATCGTTTCCATACTGTTCTGTAGGTAGAGTTTTAAAAGGTTTTAGGGACATTGTCCTTGTCAAAAATGACATCGGACTTGCCGAGGGCTCTGCGGTTGGTGTCGATTCCATAATCAGTGACGGCAAGATAGGACACATCAGCCCCAAAAAGTGTATCCGTAATAGGTATTCCAAAGTTTCCCGCTGTGTTTTTGTGAAGGTGCCATACTCTTTCTTCAAGAGTCCATTGGTTGCGTCCTTAGCGAGTACCTTCTGAAGGCGAAATGACTCCGGCAAGGACTCAATGCCTTTAAAGCGTCTTCTCCACAACTCGCGTTTCGAATGTCTCAATTCTTTATTCTAATCATTAAGGACGCACTTATGTCCCACTGCTTAGTGCGCTTGGCTTTATTGAATAACCTTCTAACACGCCTTCGCATGTCCGAAAGCTATTCGTTCCACCAGGGCACCTTTCGTACCGCTGGATTTGGAACCGCAACGTTGTTGTCATAGTGCCATCCCTAGGGAAGTAGGCGGATGCCAGAACAATTTTTGGCATACCGCCTAATGTGGAGATCCTCTAACAAGTCCTCGGTCTTGGCCACTAATAACCCAAGATTCCTGGATGAGCGCGAGAGTTACTTGTTGGACTTATCCTCTGATCGAATCCGTTTGGATTCAGTTTAAGGAGGAATTATTTTGGTAATCTGCAGAGACGGTTCCCTAGAGAGGCTACTTGCCATTGCCTTCTTAAATTTCCTTCTTTCCGTATTGGTGACTTGATGAATCCAGAGCCTTTCAAATTCATCCTGCCTATCTTCGTACCTATCGCCGTGAGTCCGGACCTTTCCGAATACAAGCTAGCACTGTCGAGAACCTGGGTGCAGATGGAGCCTGCATTCGAGGAGCCTTCTCCAGATAGCATACTCCGTCTGTCACCTGCCTGTTCTGACGACAGCGCAGGCAGAGTAGGGTCGCAGTAATATTTCTGATCGATCGACAGCACATGACACTCCTTCACAACACAAATGTCGCTACCGGTGGCTACAAGCCGTCCAGTGACCAATTATTTACTTTACATGGAAAGTACATACATGCCACTTCTTATTATCACGTGTGAGCATCTCTTTGGAGGTTGCCTCTACAAGACAATTCGTTTTTTTGTGTCCAAACTGATTGCACTTAAAAAACTTACGGTCTTTATTTTTATGTGGACAAGCGTGGAACTCGTGATCCGATAATCCGCCACCAAAGCAAAGTCGTTTCGACGTAAACTTTTAAGAGTTTTTTTCAATGTCTCTTTTAAAACATTTGTCCGCTTTATTTTATTTGTTGTTAAACGGTTTATTATTTTCTTTATAATTTTCTCAAAAATGTTCAACTTTGTTTTGAAATCTTTGTATTTTTCTAGCACCATACAGAACACTTTTATTACTCGAATGGTCTTAATACCCTCGATAACTTACTCGAGAATTGGGAACAAGTTAAGATTCTGTGAAGTTTCCGGATTTTTATGAAACTTTGTAGGAATTTTCTTTTGAAGCCCACACGAGCCAATATGCAAAACTTTTTGTCGGGATATTTAACTATAAAAATGTTTTTATTTACAAAAAATGCTTGCAAACACACAAACAAACAAACAAACAAACTTTCGATTTTATATACATATATATAGGGATTTTCAAAATAAATTTCATTTTTGATTTTTTTTTTAATTTTAAATATAAAAATCAAAACTATATTTTTATTTTTGCCTATTTACTGAAAATATTGAAGTTTCTCCAAAAACAGATAGATCCTCTTCCATAATACGAACATTTACTGAATCTGAGGAATGCTCACTAATTTCCGAATTCAAGCTTAAGGTAATGTTATTAATTTCATCATCGCAATCCGATAATGTTGGTATAATGAAATCATCCTCATCGGGCTCGCAATTAGATGAATTGGTTTGAATAGTAATAATTTTCATTGAAAGAATTTTAGCAACTATCAAATTGAATTCAAGAGTACAATCTGCAGTGATTTAAATTCATAACTCCCACCGTCTTGCAGGCGGGCCATCTAATCCTTCACGATATCAATTCCAGAAATGGGCAACCACACTCACCTCCTTAGCACACATATTCTAACCAACACACGTTAGTCTCAGCAGAACCAAAATCTAGCTCCCGCCCGAAGCGCATTCGCATCGCAGCGTTCGGTAAATTTCGGCTGTTCATTTATTCATTTCTTCGCATCGATGCTCTCAATGCGAGAGAATGAACCGGTGGGAGCCAGCGCAAAGCAAGAAAACTTAAAACCGTCGGTCACAGATTTTTGTTCTAGATGAGACCTCTATGAGTTATTTGCTTGGTGGCCTAATTTTATGAATGAGACGGAAATGCGCTAACCGGAAATATGTAACTTTCTGACGCGCGCTATTCAAATATAATTAAAGATGGTGGACTCTCAAATTGCAAATTTTTTGCGATCTCCCTAAACTTGGTATTAGGAAGTTTACGGGGTCGCTGATTTCAAACCAACTGTCAGAATTTACGAATTCAAGATGGCGGATTGTAACATTTTGAAGTTTACGCGATTTCCACCAAACTTGGTAGTATACTTGGGGCTTGGGGTTTTCGGTTCGTTTTGGGTTTTTGAAAGCTTATGCGAGCAAAGACAAAATAATAAAATGTTGGCCAATTCTTCTGGAGAAAAATCCAAAAATTAAAATTGGCTTCAAAATATTAAAATTCAGAGCACTTTTGTCTTCAAATTCGGGTGATAAAACGTTTTGCTTTCGTTCCTAGTGAAGTCGCTGATTATTATTCCGAACTAGCTGACCTGACAGACGTTGGTCCTGTCTTAGCTATGAATACTCAATTCGAACTGGAATCTATATATATAAAAATGAATCCCTATTTCCCTTGGTCACGCCATAATTTGAGAACGACTTTACCGATTTCATTAATCTTTTTTTTAAGTTTTCTAATACTTTGTCCAAAATTCAACTGAAAATAAAAAATTGACTCCCTTAGTTTTTCTGTATAACCATGTATACCACGTGTTAGTCTATCAAAACTTACCAAAAATTGATATTAAATTAAACTTTTAATATAATACCCAAGATACACGGGCACGGTCGAATGAAGATCCAGCACGGATCATCATCGGTTGTACCGTGTATCACCGCGGATTAAGTTTGAATCTTCATCCGTTAACTTCATCCGAACTTATTCGGATGAAGTTCCGACAACTTAATTCTCAGTGAATAAAGATGGAAGGCCAGGAAAAATCAGCTGATTTCCAGTGTCAAACTGTCACTGAAAAATAAAACTGAGTGGCAAACGACACAGAAATGGCAAAATATTAGTAATGTAGTTAATTTTAAGAACACGGTACAACATATTTTTTATTTTTTATTATTAAACTTTTAATTCTTTGCGATCTTCTTCTCAAAACACCAAAATTATTTAAAAAATTCATTAATTCCGCTGTTTGCATTTTGAAACGTAAAAACGAAATGTCATCGACTCGAATGAAGATCGCAGTATGCCCGTGTATCATGAATGGAATGAATTAAAATCCGAATGAATTTTCATTCGTCGGATCTTCATTCGACCGTGTCCGTATATTTTGAGTATAAGGCGTGATTGCGGTGAACTAACTGCAATGAACAAACACTTCTCAAAAACCCCACTGAACAAACTGAAAACTGGATAAACGTTCCGATCAAATGGACTGTGCACTAAGAAATGAATAAATGAATTTTTTGATCGATAGATGCCGACCAATGTCGCGAACTGTCAAACGCGCGAAGTTTAAGTAGTCGTTAAATTTTCTGAAATTTTCCAATTTTCTGCGCAATTTTCTTAATTTTTCTTTCCATAAGAACCTTCTACAAAGTATTAGAAAAGTTAAAAAAAAAGATGAACGAAATCGGTAAAGTCATTCTCAAGTTATGGCGTGACCAAGGGAAATAGGGATTCATTTTTATATCTATAGATTAACTAATTATTTTGATTGCAATGATGCAAAAAATCTTGGTAAATGGTTTCACAAAAATTTATAAGAAATAACAACAAAAGGCTTTAGCAGCACCAATATGACCCGCCGTTTTGGTCAGTTTCAGCAGGAAACTTTCAAAATGGCGAGCATATTCCCTTAAAGAAAAAAAAAACAATAGTATACATAAGAAAATTTAACAAATATAATAAAAAAGGAGTACCTAAAATTATTTTTTGAAGATATATTGCTTTAAATATCCGATTAATAAAATAATAAACTGGAATAAAATATTTTCGGAAGTGTTTGAGCTGGGTATTATTATGCAATAAATGGAAATTTATTTGTTGGAATTTTGCATCTATCCCGTTTTTGTTAAGGGCGAATCCGGCGTGCACAAATTCTTCAAAATCGGATACGTCTCACCACCGATAAGTGTTATTAGCATTGGCAATTTTTTTTGTCGGCACCATATACAATTGTTGGCATTGTAAACAATTGTTCCAATATTTCGCAATATGTGCCGAAATCAGGTTTTGACTCGTCGAATGGCTCTATATTAACAATGAATGCCATTTTTCGCTAAGACACTTCTAATACGATTATCAATTACTTGCCAGACCCCGAGTAACAAAACTTTCATTTAGTAGTCTCCAAAATTTGTGTTTTGTGTTCAGGTCTTAAAAATGGGTAGTTCTTTATTTACAGATTCAGACTCAATTATATTCCAATAGCACTACATAGCAGTACATAAACGGTACTACAAAGAAGAGAGAGGAATTGCTAATACATAGAGAGATATAGATTCGAAATTCTTTTTCTTGAATATAAGTGCTCACCCGAAATTACTTTTAAATATATAAAAATGCACATTCGAGTTTAGTCGTTTATCAATCATAATATATCCAGTTATTTGACTTCATCATAGCACCCAAACGACCGTATCCTGAATGTAAATTAAATCAAGATCCAGGCGATACCTTTTAGCAAAAGGTACAAAGACGGCCTTAGGAAAGTTGATAATGAGGTCCTCACGGGCACATCAGTCAGACTACTCGGAGTGCGGACGTCATTATACTAGTGACAGACAGTTGAGTCAAAAGTTCCGGTAACTATGATTAGCAGGCCTTCCACGTAGCCTATGGTCTCATAATCAAGCTCACTTAGCCTAGTTAGCAGACAATCGACCACTAAAAACCAAAACAATGCCGATTTGACTCCGCCGTGTGAGCATCCCCTAACAGCTCTAATGCTCACAGAGGTATTTCCTGTATTACGATATATTTTACTCCATTAGCTGGGCTTCCACGCATGCAACTGTGTATGAATCTATACATACCCTTGCTGACGAGAGCCCTAAATATTGATTCGTAGCTAGTGTTGTCAAAACCACCTATTCCACAAAGCCTGCTGTTTTACCTTTATAGTATACAATTCGAGCCTTATGGAGCGAATTAAATTTCTCCAAAATGTGTCAGATCAGTTTAATCATCTCTCCATTGTTTTTACTTTCCTCCACAAGAACGGTATATACAGTGGAACCTCTTTAACTCGAACCCCGTTAACTCAAAATCCTCTCTAAAACAAAGAAATTAATTATTCCCTCCCGTTGAAGTACAAAAAATCCTATAACTCGAATTATTTAGACGCTATAACTCGAACTGAATATGATTTCCCTGTGATGTACTATTCATACATATTACGCTCTGTAACTCGACCTACAAATCTAGCGGACTCTATATCTCGAAGAAGCAATAAGTAAATATTTCGGCTTCTGTAAATCGAAAATCTGTCTGTAAGACTCTTTACCTCGAAGTAATTAAAATTGAATCATGACTCTATAACTTGAAGTATCATACAGAGAACATATACCTCTATAAGTCGAAATTGACAGTTTAAAAACTCCTTATCTCGAAGTCCTCGATAAGTCGAAGATTCGTTAACTCGAAATTTGTAACCTTTCCCTTGAAGTTCGAGTTAAAGAGGCTCCACTGTATATGTATATCCCCACCTTTAACAAGCTCGAAATATAGCGATCAAAGAGTTCAGGATCGTTTCCATACTGTTCTGTAGGTAGAGTTTTAAAAGGTTTTAGGGACATTGTCCTTGTCAAAAATGACATCGGACTTGCCGAGGGCTCTGCGGTTGGTGTCGATTCCATAATCAGTGACGGCAAGATAGGACACATCAGCCCCAAAAAGTGTATCCGTAATAGGTATTCCAAAGTTTCCCGCTGTGTTTTTGTGAAGGTGCCATACTCTTTCTTCAAGAGTCCATTGGTTGCGTCCTTAGCGAGTACCTTCTGAAGGCGAAATGACTCCGGCAAGGACTCAATGCCTTTAAAGCGTCTTCTCCACAACTCGCGTTTCGAATGTCTCAATTCTTTATTCTAATCATTAAGGACGCACTTATGTCCCACTGCTTAGTGCGCTTGGCTTTATTGAATAACCTTCTAACACGCCTTCGCATGTCCGAAAGCTATTCGTTCCACCAGGGCACCTTTCGTACCGCTGGATTTGGAACCGCAACGTTGTTGTCATAGTGCCATCCCTAGGGAAGTAGGCGGATGCCAGAACAATTTTTGGCATACCGCCTAATGTGGAGATCCTCTAACAAGTCCTCGGTCTTGGCCACTAATAACCCAAGATTCCTGGATGAGCGCGAGAGTTACTTGTTGGACTTATCCTCTGATCGAATCCGTTTGGATTCAGTTTAAGGAGGAATTATTTTGGTAATCTGCAGAGACGGTTCCCTAGAGAGGCTACTTGCCATTGCCTTCTTAAATTTCCTTCTTTCCGTATTGGTGACTTGATGAATCCAGAGCCTTTCAAATTCATCCTGCCTATCTTCGTACCTATCGCCGTGAGTCCGGACCTTTCCGAATACAAGCTAGCACTGTCGAGAACCTGGGTGCAGATGGAGCCTGCATTCGAGGAGCCTTCTCCAGATAGCATACTCCGTCTGTCACCTGCCTGTTCTGACGACAGCGCAGGCAGAGTAGGGTCGCAGTAATATTTCTGATCGATCGACAGCACATGACACTCCTTCACAACACAAATGTCGCTACCGGTGGCTACAAGCCGTCCAGTGACCAATTATTTACTTTACATGGAAAGTACATACATGCCACTTCTTATTATCACGTGTGAGCATCTCTTTGGAGGTTGCCTCTACAAGACAATTCGTTTTTTTGTGTCCAAACTGATTGCACTTAAAAAACTTACGGTCTTTATTTTTATGTGGACAAGCGTGGAACTCGTGATCCGATAATCCGCCACCAAAGCAAAGTCGTTTCGACGTAAACTTTTAAGAGTTTTTTTCAATGTCTCTTTTAAAACATTTGTCCGCTTTATTTTATTTGTTGTTAAACGGTTTATTATTTTCTTTATAATTTTCTCAAAAATGTTCAACTTTGTTTTGAAATCTTTGTATTTTTCTAGCACCATACAGAACACTTTTATTACTCGAATGGTCTTAATACCCTCGATAACTTACTCGAGAATTGGGAACAAGTTAAGATTCTGTGAAGTTTCCGGATTTTTATGAAACTTTGTAGGAATTTTCTTTTGAAGCCCACACGAGCCAATATGCAAAACTTTTTGTCGGGATATTTAACTATAAAAATGTTTTTATTTACAAAAAATGCTTGCATATTTCCACAAAAATTCCTGCACAATTCCACTTCAACCATTAACAAAATTCACAAATAGCACTTTTAAATCATTTATTAATCCATTAACTCCTGTACTTAACCATAAATGGATCAGAAAATATTGGAACAAGGTTATTTTAAATAAAAATTAAAGAATGTTAAATTGGCAATTATTATTTTTATTTATTATTTTGAGCAGAACACTTTGCAGGCAGACACGATCTTTATGCTTAGAAAATCTTCAAGAGACTAACTTTGAAACTCTTTCTTGTACCTACTTATTCTTACCTAACTAAAACTCGTTAAGTGTCCTTTACATATTTTGAACACATGTTTTATTGCCCTATTAACAGAATCCAGAAAAACAAAATTTCCCAGCCTTAGTTTATTGCACTTAGGGTTCGGTTTAAGGGAAAAACCTTTTTACATTGCAACATCTTTAAGCCTTTAAAGAAATACCTTCAATAGATAATTTTTGTAAACAAGATAATAAAGATATTCCAACAGAAAATATAAAAAAATTTACATTCGAATTACCCCTTCTACCTTCGTGGATGCGTTCAGTAAATTAACATGCATTCGTCAATAGATCAGAATGCTTTGAAAATAATAATTATTATTTCAAATTAATTTTTTTTAATATTTCAATGCTATGAAAGAATTATTTAAAAATGTTTAATGTGTTATGTAATAAAATTGAGGATAATATTTATTTCGGTTTATTATATCCAATCCAATCAATACCCATTTTGTAAAAGGAAAATCTTCAGTTACTTGGCAGTTTGAAAAAGGAAATCTTCAGTAAATAGGTAGTTTGTGAAAGGAAAATATTCTGTAAATAGGCAATTTGTAAAAGGAAAATCTTCAGTTAAAAGCCAGTTTGTAAAAGAAAAATCGTCAGTAAGTAGGCAGTTTGCAAAAGGAAATCGTTAGTAAATAGTCAGTTTATAAAAGGAACATTTTCAGTAAATAGGCAGTATACAAAAGGAAAATCTTCAGTTAATTGGCAGTGTGGCTAGCGCGGTGGTAGAAAGAAAAGGAAGTTATTCTTAAACGATTTTATATTTCTCGATCAATTTTACACTCCTGGAATTCTTCAATCTTGCTTCCTTCGCGGTCGATTTAAGAGTTGATCTAAACTAGGGTATTGCCACCAAAACTGACTCTTCCAGAGTGTTGCCGCAGCAGTTTGCAAAAGAAAATCTTTAGAAAATAAGCAGTTTGTAAAGGGAAAATCGTCAGTAAATAGGCAGTTTGTAAAAGGAAAATTTTCAGTAAATAGGCAGTTTACAAAAGGAAATCTTCAGTTCATACGCAGTTTGAAAAAAAAAAAACACCTTCAGTAAATAGGCAGTTTGTAAAAGAAAACCTTCAGTAAATATGCAGTTTTTAAAAGGAAATTCTTCAGTTAATGGGCAGTATACAAAAGAAAATCTTCAGTAAATAGGTAGTTTGTAAAAGGAAAATCTTCAGTCGACAGGCAGTTTGTAAAAGGAAAACCTTCAGCCAATAGGCAGTTTGTAAAAAAAAATCTTCAGTCAATAGATAGTTCGTAAAAGGAAAATCTTCAGTTAATAGGCAGTTAGTAAAGGAAAACCTTCAGTAAACAGCAAGTTTGTAAAAGGAAAATCTTCAATTAATAGAAAATTTGCAAAAGAAAAATATTCAGTAAATAGCCATTTCGTAAAAGGAAAATGTTCAGTCAGTAGGCAGTTTGTAGAAGGAATTGGTATTTATCACATTTATCACTTAAAAAGAGAACATTAGTAAACCGACATAAATATTATCCTTAATTTTATTACATAATACATTAAAATAATTCTTTCATAGCATCGAAATATTAAAACACTAATTTGAAATTATTATTTTCAAAGCGTTTAGATCTATTGACGAATGCACGTTAATTTATTGAACACATCCGCGAAGGTATGAGGGGTAACTTGAAAATATTAAATGTCAGTTTCACTAAGCTGTCACGGTGGAATGGGATCCTGTTAAGGGAACTAAATAAATAATGTAAATTTTTTCATATTTTCAAGTACTTTTATGGATAAATAAAGGATTTAAAAGTGCTATTTGTGAATTTAGTTAGTTGTGGAAGTGAAATTGTGTGGAAATATGCAAGAATTGTTTGTAGATAAACATTTATTTAAAGGTAAATATTTGGGAGTTGTACAGCTTTCCGCCAGAAAATGTTTGCATATTGGCTACGAAAGACAATTCCTACAAAGTTTCATAAGGATCCGGAAACTTCGCGGATTCTTAACTTAAGCCAATAATTGGTAGTTAGTCTTAATCGGTTTACAACGCAATGTAATCATAATATAATATATTCACGAAATGTCTCGACACTTTTTCCGTTCTTTCTGCCAACGGCTTAGCATCGTAATCCACGAAAGCCTTCGCTACACCTCTTAGCCAACGCTTGTAAAAAATAAACTTTTGTAATTCATTCCAATGGAAAGTGTCAGCATATTGCTCGAATTCTGTAAGCCATTTTCTCACGCTCACCGTCTCATTATCGGATAAATACCGCAGAATGATTTCAAAATCCGCGAAACTAAATTTTACCAATTCTTCATTCACACTCGTATTTATTACTCGTGTGGACGATTCACTTCACACGAATCGTCCCTGAAATCCACTGATGTTACTGTTCTGCATATTTTGTCTTCTTCTACCATCCATGTTAATAACAATGTCAATGGCATCTGTTTTAAAAATTTTGGACCGTAATATATTTAAGCTGTGAACACCGCAAATGTCCAAATGTTGATCCTGGCGCACAACAAACTTTCAAGTTTCAGTGAGGAAGGCTTTCCCGCTTTGGAGCTTTCAGGGAAGGAAGCTTTACCACATGCTTCCGGCGCTACATGGAGCCTCACTAAGCGGAAATTAACAAATTGGATATGAATGTGTCAGCGTCGCGTTGCTGATTGAGAAATTTAAAAATTGAAAAGTTTGGGGTTTTTGGGTTATATGGCTACTAAGCCCACTGCTATGCTAGCGCATGGGAACACTCGAAATGCGCCATTAGATTCTATTGTTTCAGCTCCACGTTCAAAAAAATTATGTTATTCTGCCTTACCTCGATTTTGGATATTTGTACTAGGCATCCATTTATGCGCTCTTCTACACCTTGTCCACCTCTCCAGAGTATCTGCTTGTCCACTTTTCCACTTTTTCCTTCACCCGTCACGTTTTGTATTCCTGTCCTTTTTCGTTCTAAATTTTCGTTATAATTCCAGTTAAGCCCCCAAATTATGTGAAAATTAAATGTACAAAAGGCTGAGCTAGAAAATTAAAAAAATACCAATACAAAATTCAACATTCACGATGCATCCACGCCACGGCCACGGTCAGGCGATGAGTGAATATAACAGGATGTCAGTGTCGGCAGAGGAGCCGGAAACGTCATACCGTGCGACAGTTCCAACAGGAATTGGGCCCCATTAATATACAAGGTGTTTCTTATAGCGTATGCCAAAATGATCTGACCTAGACAAACAAAAAGTTGTATGGTAGAGGGGGGCATGTCAACCGTTTGGGAGTTACAGGGTGATTCGTAAATTTAAATTTTCCATGTTATGTACATCATTATTTTATTTTTATCTTTTGATATACTAAACGCAGTGTCATCCAACTCACGTCAAAAATCTATTATCCTAATGTGCTTTCCAAAAATGTCAACAATGTTGACTTACCATTGCACTTCCAAAAGTGGACAAAAACTTTTTTTTTCCTTAAAATTCACATTTTTCCCGAATTTTCCCCGAAATTTACGTGATTGATGCAATTATTTTATTTTTATGGCATTGCTTATCTTATTACCATTCCAACAAGGTACAATACGTCTAAGTAAAGGAAAGATATGAAAAATTATTCCTGGAGAACTTTTTGTGGAATATTAAAAAAAATCGAATTTTAAAGAAATTAAACTAAAATTAACCCCAAAATGCATTTTGTTTAATTAAAACCCGATTTAAGTCAATGCTAATATCTCACAAAAGCTGCTTAAAATATCATCCGCCACTTTGGATACATGGCAATAACCTTCTTCTAACTCCCTGTTTAAGGTGGCCTGTCTCTCCTGTATTTTCGTCTCTGCAATCCCATTTCTGTTAATTGATTTCTCCTTGGTGTTAACAGGACTTGTTAACAGGACATCCTTCCTTCATCGTTCCCCATAAAAAAAAAGTCCAACGGAGTTAGGTCTGGAGATCTACGAGGCCAAGGAATAGGTCCACCTCGTCCAATCCAGTGTTCAGGAAAATTTTGATTTAATATTAGCTTCAAAATGTTACCAGTATGCGCTGATGTTCCATTGTGTTGGTGAAACTTTGTTCTTAAATTATCCAGAGAGATGTCTTCAAATAGATCTGGCAGTGTATTCTCCGAAAAGTTCGCATAAATTTGTCTGTTAAGCACTTGCGGCAAAATGAATAGTCCTATTAAATGATTGCCAATGATACCAGCCCAAATATTGACACTGACTTTATGCTCAAATTGATGTCACCCTTGTCCTTTGTGGGTTAGTATCTGATGGGTATGAGGGTTGTGGAAGTTTGTGATAGATTTCGGTCTAGAAACGATCTGTTGTCTATGTCGCATTCCAGAAGCCAAGTGCAAAACTCCAATCTTCTCTCGCAATATCCTTCCAGTAATCCTTCTACTTGGATATAATCATATGGATGTAATTGCTTTCGATGCAAAACCTTCCAAACTTTAGCTGAAGACACTTCTAATCGCCTTGCAACTCGTCTCGTCCTCGTTTTAGGGCTTTGCTCGACGATTTTGATTATTTGCTCCTCAACGCGGTAGAATCTTTCGATGTTCCTTATCTCGATACTCTGCTATTTAAATCCACACTTCCGGTTTCTCTTAACCTCTGGAAAGTCCACGAAAATACACATTTGGGATTAGGAAATCTCCTTTGGTATTCCCGGGCAGCCGTTTTTTCTTTTCCGTTTACTACACCGAAATTGTAAATTATATCGGCGTATTCCTCAAAAGTGTGTTCGGCCATTTTTTAACTATTTTAGTTAAAGAACACCCATAGTTATCGATTGTATTTTCAACTATGATCGATGTTCTTTCTAACTGGCGAACTTTTATAGCAAAATTTCCATCAGGTGTCAGTAACAGGGTATAAGTATAATATACCTAAGTATGGTTGGCTAAGGCAAGCTAATTACGGGAATAAAATAATTTCCATTAAACTTTTTATGATTTTCCTGGAATAATAATTAAAATTAATTACCTGTGTATGCTAAGCAAACATGTCCGATCTTCGACTTCAAAATCTTGTTTGTTTTACGAATTTTCCAATTACAGGCAATAAAACAAAAAGATACCAGTGAGGATTTTCCAAGGAACAGTTTTTCGACTTCTACTTTACCTCGACATATTGTACGTTCTTGAAAATATAAGGAGTGGTCCAGAAAAAATTGACCCATTGATTTTTGTTTGTAGTAAAATAACTAATGACAATTTTGGAACAAAATTTATGTATTTTATTTCTGGTTACCTAAACTTACAAGTGCCATACTTCTTTCCTAGAAATTATTTATTTTGAAAGAATGTTTTGACTTTTTTATTCAACCCTTTCATTAGATTTAGAACAGTTATATTAGTAACATTTTTGTAGGCTCTTTTCCATTTATTTTTAAAATCCACCTCATTTTTAGCAAATTTCTTAGTTTTCCTTAGCTCCTTTTTCATTAATGCCCAATATCTCTCTACTGGACGAAGTTCGGGGCAGTTTGCTGGATTGGCTTCCCTTGGCACGATATTAACTTGATTAGTTCTGTACCATTCCATAGTTGCATTTGCATAATGACTTGTGGCCAAATCTGGCCAGAAAATAACAGACCCTTCATGTTGCTGGATAAAAGGTAGAAGGCGTTTTTGAAGGCACTCATTGATGTATATATTTGAGTTTATTGTCCCTTTAACAATAAATTCACTGCTTCGAAGACCACAAGAACAAATCGCCTGCCAAATCATGTACTTCTTCGGAAATTTTGTCATTCCTTTTGTTGAAATATCTTTGTGTACACTGCTCCGACTTTTTGCAGTAAAGTATTCGTCGCCTGGTATCTGGGAAAAGTCTGCCTTGCAGTAGGTTTCATCATCCATTACGACACAATCGTATTGCGTCAAGTAATTTTCGTAAAGTTTTCTCGCTCTTCTTCTTGCAGTTTTCTCTTCTTCTTCCTTCCTCAGGGGCACTTTTTGTACCTTGTAGCTCCTTAATCCACAAATTTTTTTATACCTGTGCACGGTAGACTTTGATGTACCTGCCAATGTCGCCATATCTCACTCCGAAGTTCGTGGTTTCCGAGAAAAAGTACTCTTCATCTTTTTGATGATGTCTGGACAGGAAGGCCCTGGTTTTCTACCTGACCCTCGCTTCCTTTCTATTGATATGCCTTGCCTGTACTTGGTAATTGTCCTTTTTACCGTTGAATAACTTGTATTCAAGGATTTTGCAATTTTTAAAAATGAAATTGTGGGATTTTCCAAGTATTTGGACAAAATCGCTTTACGTACTAACTCTTCGCTTTTAGACATTTTAACTCTTTGGCTTGTAACACACGAATGGTTCATATGTACTCAAACTTCAGTATTTATAGAATTTGTTGGCAAAAAAATTCAGACCAAAAATGTTATACTTTTACAGTTATAACAAAAACTAAATGGGTCAATTTTTTCTGGACCACTCCTTAATAAATTATTAATTTGATAAGAATAAAAAATAAGTGCATTCATTACATACATTTCAGAGACAATGTGGGGAAAATGTGAATTTTAGAAAAATGTTGTTTTCCACTTTCGGAAGTGAGTGTACCTGCAGTGGTAGGTGGTAGGTAAATATTATTGACATTTTTGGAAAGCATATTAGGATAGTAGATTTTTGGCGTGTTGAATAGATCAAAAGATAAAAATAAAATAGTGATATGCATACCATGGAAAATTTGAATTTAGGAATCAGTCTGTAACTCCCAAATGGTTGACATGACCATCCCCCCTGCCCTGCCGTACAATTTTTTATTTGTCTGGGTCAGATTTGCCATCCCACTCATTTTGGCATACGCTATATGAAACACCCTGTATATGTAGTCTTTATACATAAAAATCTCGTGTGACGATGTGCGAAATTTTGTAAATGTGTATTGTTTGGTCCAACATAAAAGATAAGATAGTTTTTATCTTGATAAGTAGCCGTCAATATTTTTTATTGCAAATTTAAAAATTTTTTATAGAAAAAGGGTTTTCATTTACGTGTATTGCGCATAAGCTCCTGAGTGCTATAGGCAATATTTTGTAATTGTATTATGTAATTTTCACCAAACTTGGTACTTGGGGGTTTTCGGGGTCACTGATTTTAAGTTTATGCTATTTCCAGCAAACTCAGTACTTGGGGGTTTTCGGGGTCGCTGATTTCATAAGCTGGAGATTTTCCTATTACAAAATATTTCATCTATAATATGTACATATAAATAAGCGAAAGTTTGTGTGTGTGCTTGGTACGAATGGACTCCTAGGCCGTTCAACCGATCATCCTGAAAATTTTATGACGTATAATTGAAATTAAAAGCAGTAAGGGTTACGTTTTTTTTGTCTGTCTGTCTGGACTAGTCTTCGAAACGGCTGTACCAATTTCAATCAAACTTTACAGACATGAAGAGGAGGTTGTCAGGAGTGACATAGGCTACCTTTTTGTGTCTGTCTGTCTGTCCGGGCTAATCTTCGAAACGGCTGAACCTATTTCAATGACACTTCACATACATAAAGAGCAGGTTGTCAGGAGTGACATAGGCTACCTTTTTAATTATTTACTATTGTTAAAATTTACGAAATTCTAAACGCCAGTGATATGTTTATGGAGCCACGAAAAAAGCAGTTATCAGGAGGTGACATTTTACGGGCATGTTGCCCATAACCTCAATAGTGACATAGGCTATGCATCGCAATCGAAAAGGTGGGGTGATAGCGGGAAATTTAGAGCAGTACTTATCCTATTGAGATGATATTGTATGGGCATGTTGCGCACAATCTCCTATCCTAAGTGATAAAAGCTATGCATCACAATTGGAAAGGGAGGGGGGAGGGGGAGGGAGAAAGAAGAGAGACGGAGAAATAAATGTTGAGCAGAGATATGTTTACGGTGAGTCCTGCAAAAAGTATTTAGGCGATTGAGAAGAAATGCTATGGGCATGTTGCGTTTAACTTCCTGAGTGACATTTAACAAAATTCAACAACGTCACATTTTTATGGAAAGTTGTGCCAGGGCAACGCTGGGTACGGTTCAGCTAGTATAGTATAAATAAATTTTATATTTGATGTCTACGAGCTCTAAAAATAGTTTTGACATCATTCATTTTCCGAAAACTTTTCATCAGATACAATAGAAATGGCAAAATATGGGTTCATATTTTAGATTGTTCGTTTGACAAAGTATTTTAGTTATAAAACCGTGGGTGCTAGAATTGCATGATTCAGATGAGCTATTATTCGTAAATAGTGACATTTGAAACCAACCAAGACCTCTGAATTACATTGGTTACATCTTTAGTCATTAAAGAGCGCTCGTTTAGTGCAAGACTTTCATGAATTGTATAAATATTTTAATTATTGTTGTATGGCTAAAACGCTGATTAAAGTTATTCAGATGTCTTTTTTGGTTTCAAATAAAATTCAATCAACAAATAATGGTATATTTGAATGGGGTGGTACAATGGCCAAAACTGAAGTCCCTTTCGAAATGAATTAAATGAGCCCAAACACGAGAGCTCCAGATTTAAACATTATTTTGGGATGAAGTCTTTTGTTTTTACTAACTTTTAAAATAATGTTTTAAAATTCATTGCAAAAATGTAATAAACTGTCTAGTCAATAGGTACTAAAACTTTCTTTTTCATTTTCAGGTACATATTTTAATTGCATAATGTTTATGGTTGCTTCATCCGTTGTGTCAACAATATTGATATTAAATTATCACCATCGGAATGCGGATACTCATGAAATGTCTGAATGGGTATGTTTGAAATATTAATCAATTTAATTTAATGAATATTCAAATTAAAAGAATATAAATACAAGAATACTTGCGATCTATTATAATGGCAAATTTAAAACAGTTAAATTATATGTATATGTGTAGTAGTATAGTAGTGCGGGTCAGAATTCAGTCATTATGCATTACTTTAATAATTTAAGCTCAAATCTATTTGAGCTAATTTCATTTGTCATACCTACGGTTTCTGTTTCAGATTTTTTTTTTTTTTTTTTTTTTTTTTTTTTTTTTTTTTTTGAGGGATAAAAATGCTTTATGCTCCGTCATGGTGTGTTAAACACTTTAGTGTGTGGGATTCGAACCCGCTAAAAAACCTCCTCCATGTCAGGCGTTTCTGGAAATATTTAGTTGAGTTTTGTTAAGTGCATTTCCATATGTAATGATAAATTAATGATAATTTTATTTAAGAGAACCATGTTAGCATTTGCAAGACTTCACAATAATCTACATATGTCCTATTATCGATCGGCCAAGACTAGGTAACTTTTACTTGGAAACACATGAATGGTTAGCGATAAATACTTATGAAATGACGGCAGCCAGTAATAGGTCATTAATTAGTCAATAACTAGTCCGCTCCGGTCATTATTTAGTCATTATAGTCAATAACTACTCCGAAGTTTGTCCGGCTATTGCCGGATTGCCCATTTAGTAGCACAGATAATATATAGATGTCCAATTCTAGAAATGATGCCGCTGAAATGTGAGCTGTTTATTTTGAAAGTGGTGCAAGTCCAAACTGTCATAAGGTCGATTTTTCTATGTATGTATATTCTTTTAAGGTAAATTCGACCATATGCCAGTTTGGACTTGCACCATTTTCAAAATAAACAGCTCATGTGATTAAAGGCCCGCGCCCATAGAATCCGTTTGCGCTACTCATCCGCATTTCGACGACGAGAGCTTTAAGTTTTTGACGTCCGAACACGAGAGCTCGCCCATACAATCCGTTTGCAGTACGGAAAAATGTTTGCATCTTGACTAAAAGCACTCAAAATTGTGGTCATCTTGACTTAAAGCTCTCAAAGTTGTTGTCATCTATTGACAATTTGTTCAGAGCGCGGGAAATTTTAATATTAATCAAGGCAAGAGACAACGATGGACATCAGTTCATTAAATAATTTTCTGAAACACTTCTGGACGAACACTTTTTAACGTTAAAAACAAACTGTCAGTGGTCACAGCTTGAAAGCACTCGCTGACGAAGCTTTGAAAGTGCTCGCTGACAAAACTTTGAAACGCATACAGTACGGAGCAAAAGTTAAGAAATGTTCAACTTTTGCTTGCGGTAGTCGGGTGCGGAAACGAACTGGATGGGCGCGGGCCCATAAGAAAGCATGCATTTCAACTTTTTCGATGCGGATGAGGAGCGCAAACGGATTCTATGGGCGCGGGCCTTAAGGCTCGCGCCCATAGAATCCGTTTGCGCTCCTCATCCGCATCGAAAAAGTTGAAATGCATGCTTTCTTATGGGCCCGCGCCCATCCAATTCGTTTCCGCACCCGACTACCGCAAGCAAAAGTTGAACATTTCTTAACTTTTGCTCCGTACTGTATGCGTTAACGAGGACTTTCAAAGTTTTGTCAGCGAGCACTTTCAAAACTTCGTCAGCGAGTGCTTTCAAGCTGTGACCACTGACAGTTTGTTTTTAACGTTAAAAAGTGTTCGTCCAGAAGTGTTTCAGAAGATTATTTAATGAACTGATGTCCATCGTTGTCTCTTGCCTTGATTAATATTAAAATTTCCCGCGCTCTGAACAAATTGTCAAAGTAGATGACAACAACTTTGAGAGCTTTAAGTCAAGATGACCACAATTTTGAGTGCTTTTAGTCACTATGCAAACATTTTTCCGTACTGCAAACGGATTGTATGGGCGAGCTCTCGTGTTCGGACGTCAAAAACTTAAAGCTCTCGTCGTCGAAATGCGGATGAGGAGCGCAAACGGATTCTATGGGCGCGAGCCTTTAAAGCTCTCGTCGTCGAAATGCGGATGAGGAGCGCAAACGGATTCTATGGGCGCGAGCCTTTAACCGACAACAAACTTTTCCTTAGCGAAGACTCAAACTATAAACCGACAAAGCTTTTATTTCAACCATTGATTACATGAAGAAATAGTAGATGTACCCCATTGATTATAAATTAAATAAAAACCTTGTTGTGGGGTTGTCACATAGACGGCTATGCTTATACTGATTTGACACTGAACAATATATATTTTCTTCTTTGCTTGTTGTAAAAGCTTTATTTTTTATGAAACAATATTTATCCGAATAATTTTCGCAGTTTATCATATGTGTCTCACAATACTCACATTTCATGAGAGTGGAAAGTTTTTGGATATCTTTATACATATATAAAAATCTCGTGTCACGATGTTCATTTACGCTAATCTCCGAAACCGCTGAACCGATTTCGATGAAATTTTGTAAATGTGTATTGTTTGGCCCAACTTAAAAAATAGGATAATTTTCATCTCGGTCACTTACGTCAATATTTTTTATTGCAAATTTAGAGATTTTTTATAGAAAAAGGGTTGTAATTCATTTATGTGTATTGCGAATGAGCTCCTGAGTGCTATAGGCAATATTTTGTAATTGGCAAATGGAGGGGAGAGGAGAGGAGGGGATGGCGGAATGTCGAATTTTAAAGTTTATGCGATTGCCAACAAACTTGGTACTTGGGGGTTTTCGGGGTCATTGATTTTAACCCGGCTGTCAGAATTTACGAATTCAAGATGGCTGACTATCAAATATTGAATTTTATGCTATTTCCACCAAACTCAGTACTTAGGGGTTTTCGGGGTCGTTGATTTCATAAAGTGGAGATTTTCCTTTTACAAAATATTTCATCTATAATATGTAGTACCTGTATATAAGCGAAAGTTTGTGTATGTGCTTGGTGCGAATGGACTCCTAGGCCATTCAACCGATCATCCTGAAAATTGTATCACATATTATTGAAATTAAAAGGAGTAAACTGACATAGGTTACGTTTTTTGTGTCTGTCTGTCCGGGTTAATCTTCGAAACGGCTGAACCTATTTCGATGGCACTTTACAGACATAAAGAGGAGGTTGTCGGAAGTGACATAAGCTACATTTTTAATTGTTTACTATTGTTAAAATTTACGAAATTCTAAACGCCAGTGATATGTTTATGGATTCACGGAGAAAGCACTTATCAGGAGATAAAATTTTACGAGCATGTTGCCCATAACCTCAAGTATGACATAGGCTATGCATCGGAATGGAAAAGGTGGAGTGATAGTGTTACATATTTGAATGTATTAGAATCATAAATGTATAAGAGAGTTTGTAAGTTTCCACCAAGTCAGTCCGCTCTTGGCAGCTGGCGAGTGCAGACACCATTAAAGAGGAAGTATCATTGAAGTGCATTTTTATTTAAAAACCAATATATAACATGGCGCAGCCGGAATTAAAGAAAATACGTGCTTAAGACTGACTTAATAAAAAGTGAAAGTGAACGTGAAATAAAAATGGAGCTAAGTTTTCGAGCGCCAGGACCAATGTCCTTTGAAGGAAACGTGAGCACGGAGTGGAACAAATTTAAGAAATTGTTTGAAATTTTCGTTAAAGCCGTGGGAAAAGAGACCCAAGAGGATGAAAGCAAAATTGCAATGCTGCTAAATTTAATGGGAGAAAAGGCAGTGGATATTTTCGAAACCATGAAACTGTCAGAAGCCCAAAAAAAGGTTTACGCCACGGTAATAAAGCACTTCGATGACTATTGCTCGCCAAAAAATTACATCATATACGAAAGATTCAAATTTAACTCGAGGAATCAGCAAGCGGGAGAACCGTTTGACAGTTATTTAAGAGAGATCACGAAGCAAGCGAACAAGTGTGATTTCACCAACTCAGATGAGCCCTTAACGGATCAAATGATTCGTGACCGGATCGTACTAGGCATTAACAACGCTGATGTCCAGGAGAAGCTACTTCGGGTTGAGGGTTTAACACTACAGAAGGCCATAGATTTTTGCAGAATGTCGGAGACAACACAAGTACAAGCTAGGGAGTTACAGAAGTTGCATCCAGTGCATGAGATCAGGCAATTCAAGCAAACAACGCAGACAACCAACAGCGGCCAGCATCGTGTCCAGAGTAAGCAACAGGGCAAGAACAAAAGGCAAAACCATCACAAGCAAATAGGGCAATCAGGTTTGATAAAAAATTGTAACAAATGTTCCTTCTCGCATAAAATTAATGCATGCCCCGCTTTTGGAAAAAACTGTAAAAGGTGCGGCAAAATCAATCATTTCGCGAATGTTTGTAAAAATAAAATTACGAATGCAACAAATAAAATAGATAACATAGAAAGTAACAGAGCAAATTCTACAGTAGACATTGAAAATCTTGTAATAAATATTATACAAATAAGCAGTTTAAAAGGAATAGGTAACGGTTGGTACAAAAAATTAAAAGTAGAAGGTCAGGACTTAGAACTGAAGATAGACTCGGGTTCGGAGGTAAATGTGCTGCCGTTACGCGTATTTAATAAATTTAAAAAGGGGAAAGGAGAAGTGGAGCCCGTGAAGTTGATATTAGAAGCATATGGTGGTTCAAAAATTGAAGTCTTGGGTAAAGTAATGCTTAAAATAGAAACCGAAACTCAGTCTACCGAAGAACCTTTCCTGATTGCAAACGTTGAATCAACTCCCATACTCGGCCTGAAAACATGTATAAATTTAAATATAATTAAACGGATGGACACTATAAAAATAAAAGATAATAATCAATTAAAGAGCGAATTTATACAGCAAAATAAAGATAATTTCACAGGACTAGGCTGTTTTCCAGACAAATGTAAAATTTACTTAAAGAGCGATTCAATCCCAACTTTGAAACCCCCGCGTAGAATTCCTTTGACACTTAAAGACAAAGTACGAGTTAAATTAGAGGAGATGGTAAAGGCAGGCATTATTCAAAAAGTAGATTACCCTACGGATTGGGTCCACAATTTAGTCTTAATTGAAAAGCCCGACAAAAGTATTCGCTTATGCTTGGATCTAAGAGATCTAAATAAAAATATAAAAAGGGAACCGTTTGAAATTCCAAAGGTAGAAGACTTAACTAGTAAACTGAAAAATATGAACTTTTTCACAGTAATTGATTTAAAAGACGGGTTTTGGCAAGTCCCACTTGACAATAATAGCAGTGATTTGTGTACCTTTAGCACCCCGTTTGGATGCTACAAATTTTTACGTATGCCTTTTGGCTTAAATTGTGCGCCAGAACTTTTTCAAAAACTTAATACCAAATATTTTGGAGATCTGCCTGGCACTTTTATTTATTTCGATGATATTCTCATATATGGGCAAAGTAAAGAAGAGCATGATGCCAATCTTGCAAACGTTATGGGAAAAGCCAAACAATACAATATAAAATTTAATCCAAACAAGTTGCAATTTTGTCTAACAGAGGTAAAATATTTGGGGTATATATTTTCAAAAAACGGCCTTCAAATAGATCCGGAAAGAATTCGTGCAATAGAAGCTATGGAAGAACCAACTGATAAAACAAGTCTTCAAAGATTTCTAGGATTTATTAACTACCTATATAAGAAACTTCATACCCAATATGTCGGAATTAACAGCGCCTTTGAGAGGCTTGCTCAAAAAGGGAAGTGAATTTAAATGGCTTTCATTCCACTCAAAATCGTTTCAAAAACTCAAAAATGTCATATCGCAGGCTCCCACTCTACAAAATTTTACAGAAAATCTACCTATAGAAATACAAACAGATGCTTCACAGGAGGGATTAGGAAGTTGTTTAATTCAAAATGGCCAACCTATATGTTATGCTTCAAAATGTCTAAGTAATACTGAAAAGAAATATGCACAAATCGAGAAGGAGCTCCTTGCAATAATTTTTGCATGCAATAAATTTCATAATCTTATATATGGTAGAAAAATAACAATTCTAACCGACCATAAGCCCCTTGTACCGCTACTAAATAAATTAATAAGTGAAATACCGTCCAGTCGCTTGCAAAGAATGAAATCTCTTTGTCTACAATGTTGCTGAGGCAAGGTAAAGTAACTCGCGCGCATAGTGAGTAGGTCGAGGTAGAGGTGTATCTCGCAGCTTACCACGAGGTAGCGCGCCACTGCTTTTGAAGACAAAAATGTTTGTCTTTTCGAGCGGTCTCTCGCGCGGTGCTTCTCCGTGATTGGTCTACGGTTGCGTATTTTAACACACTATGGGCGGGAAGGGTATTAATACCTTTTCCACAGACTGGCGCCGATCGGCGGGTCGGGTATTAATACCTTTTATGCAGAACGTACGCTAAGTGTTAGTAAAGCACTTACCAATGCTTGCTTTTTTTCATTTAATGAATATTTTGTTTTGCACAACTCTTTCTAAGTAACCTTCAGGTTGTTTTGTTATACCTTAGATCCCTGTCTTGCTCTTCGTCCTAAAAAACAATCTAGATACGCGTATGCATTTCCTGATGCAATAAATGAATTTTAAAAGAGAAAAGAACCCAGATATTTTATTTCTTTATTAGAAATTTGTTCGAGGTCCTTATCTTTAAGGTGTTTTCTTTACGTTTTAGAACAGGCAGAATTTTGAACGGAAATTTTTTCCAATCGTTCAGTCTTATTGTAACACTCTTACTGTTTGTTGCATTTTGCTAACTAATTTTAACGATTTGATTTTCGCCCGCTAGACGTGTGAGTCAAGCTCATGGTGTTACACGCCCATAGTGTGTTAATTATTGTGAAGCTGATTACAGTGTTGGTTAATTTTTGTGAAAAACTGTGTACGGTAGTGAAATGAAGGACGATATAATTATCGCGGTGCAAAGTCATCTAATACTAAGCAGCGCGCTAAACCTCCTCACTATGCGATAATCCCTCTATCTCTACCTTTACCTCCACCTTCACCTCTACATCTACCAGTACCTCTATCTCCTCACTATGCGAGTACCCTTAGGGTACTCGCATAGTGAGGCGGCAGAGGTACAGGTACAGGCAGAGGTGAAGGTGGAGGTAGAAATCGCGGTACCTCGAGGTAACACAAATACTTTGTGTGTTATGGGCGCGCGCATAGTGAGTAGGTCGAGGAAGAAGTGTTTCTCGCGGGTTACCACGAGTTAGCGCGCCACCGCTTTTAAAGACAAAAATGTTTGTCTTTTCGAGCGGTCTCTCGCGCGGTGCTTCTCCGTGATTGGTCTACGGTTGCGTATTTTACACACATTATGGGCGGGAAGGGTATTAATACCTTTTCCACAGACTGGCGCCGATCGGCGGGTCGGGTATTAATACCTTTTATGCAGAGCGTACGCTAAGTGCTAGTAAAGCACTTACCAATGCTTGTTTTTTTTCATTTAATGAATATTTTGTTTTGCACAACTCTTTCTAAGAAATCCCTGTCTTGCTCTTCGTCCTAAAAAAACAATTCAGATACGCGTATGCATTTCCTGGTGCAATAAATGAATTTTAAAAGAGAAAAGAACCCAGATATTTTATTTCTTTATTAGAAATTTGTTCGAGGTCCTTATCTTTAAGGTGTTTTCTTTACGTTTTAGAACAGGCAGAATTTTGAACGGAATTTTTTTGTGGTAAAGCAGCGCGCTAAACCTCCTCACTATGCGATACTCCCTCTATATCTACGTTTACGTCCACCTTCACCCCTACATCTACCTGTACCTCTATCGCCTCACTATGCGAGTACCCTTAGGCAGCTTATCTCTGAGATAACTTACAGCTTTCTAAGCTTTTTCAGCTTTATTTTAAAAAGCTACTTAAATATCATTGCTTCGATCCAAAACCCCGGGATTTTTACCGAAAACGATAGTGGCACACCAAACGTAACAGACTTAAAATTTCAAATCTTAAGGCCCGCGCCCATAGAATCCGTTTGCGCTCCTCATCCGCATCGAAAAAGTTGAAATGCATGCTATCTTATGGGCCCGCGCCCATCCAGTTCGTTTCCGCACCCGACTACCGCAAGCAAAAGTTGAACATTTCTTAACTTTTGCTCCGTACTGTATGCGTTAACGAGGACTTTCAAAATTTTGTCAGCGAGCACTTTCAAAGCTTCGTCAGCGAGTGCTTTCAAGCTGTGACCACTGACAGTTTGTTTTTAACGTTAAAAAGTGTTCGTCCTTTAATTCGAAATGGAAGGTAAGATAAAATGAAATTTATATAAGAATTGTGAAAATGTTATTTGTTGATTAATATTAAAATTTCCCGCGCTCTGAACAAATTATCAAAGTAGATGACAACAACTTTGAGAGCTTTAAGTCAAGATGACCACAATTTTGAGTGCTTTTAGTCACGATGCAAACATTTTTCCGTACTGCAAACGGATTGTATGGGCGAGCTCTCGTGTTCGGACGTCAAAAACTTAAAGCTCTCGTCGTCGAAATGCGGATGAGGAGCGCAAACGGATTCTATGGGCGCGGGCCTTTACTTATCTATTTGTACATACATATATAATCAAAGTGTGCCATTAATAAGCGTGGTGGCGCTGAAGTCGCATATTTTCGAACTTTTATAACTTCGTCAGTTTTGAGCTTGTCAAACAACTTTTATTATTCAAAAATTTTATAAACAAGCTTTATCGAAAGCAAAAGTTCATTATTTTTGTTCGAATGCATTTAATTAGATATATGTACTTATTTAGTTAAAGTGCTAGGAGAATGCGCACATGAAAATCTCTTTCCTTGTTATTACTTATGAGTGTGTCAGATAGATTTATATTGGAAAGTAATTATACTGTTTTTTTAATAACCGGACGGTGACATTGGGCAGTTAATAATTCATATGGGCAGTATTCAACTTTTGTTGTGGTAATTAAATTTGTAACAGTAACAAGTAACTAGTAATATAAAAGAATTTGAATCAGGGACCGTAACGGTTATAAGTTTTAAGATAAAAATCAGACAATAACAGTTATTTTTAGCTGTAAATCTTATTGGTTATCGTTTAACCATTATTTTACATTTTTTTTATTTTGGTTATGAGAAAAGAGTTATCGATAAACTTTTATAATTTTTCTCAATAGTAAGAGTTATTTCTCGAGTTTTATTTTTTTGGTTCCGAATAACCATTATTCAGAAATTGTATTTTATTGGTTACCGGGTAAGAGTTATCGATCAACCTTTATAATATTTCTCAGTAATGAGAGTTATTTTTGAGTTTTATTTTTTTGGTTACCGAATAACCATTATGCAGCAATTTATTTTTGATGAAATGGTTACAAAGAAGGAATTGCAATATAATTCAAAAGACGACATTATATTCGGCTTTACGGATCTCTCAACTTTAGGTAGAGAAAATAAAACTTCGTCTTCCATAATGTTATTTAGGTTGAGGGGCTTGAACCAAAATTGGAAACAGGCAACTAGTTACTTAGCGGGTCCTGTAAATGCAGAGAGCCTCTGGCATATATTGCAAGATGAAATAAGTAAATTAATTACAACTGGCTGTGATTTAGTTGGTGTAACTTGTGACCAAGCTGCGACTAATCGCTCTTGTTATAAAAAGTTGGGAGTTACCATGGAGCAACCTTACTTTTTAGTACAGGGGAAAAAAATCTACGCTTTTTATGACATCTATTCAAAAGTATTCGAAATTGTTTATTTTCGAATAATATTGAAATAAATGATAAAATAGTATCATGGGATATCATAAGAGATGTCTATCATTTTGATAACAAAATAAGAGTAATGTACAAATTGACTGACACTCATATAAATCCCAAAAATTTTGATAAAATGTCCGTTAAAGTTGCTACTCAAGTGTTAAGTCACACTGTTGCTTCCGCTATTTTAACTGCACTTGGACTTGGCTGTTTTAAAGGGGATAAAAAAGATATCGCACAGCACATACATACATACATACAGCAAATTTTATTTCCACTCTTAACACTTTGTTTGATAATCTTAACAGCGTCATGAAATTTTCAAGGAATCCACACAAAAAGGCCTTATCTTTAGATAATAATATTATAGATAATTTAAAGGAAACGAAAATTTACATTGGGCAGTGGGAACATAAAGGGAGAATGAAGCGTCCGTTTTGTTTTGATGGATTAATTCAAACAATCACAGCAATTGAAATGTTATGGAGCGATCTTCAACAACAGCAAGAATATTTTATTATTAGCCATATTCATCAAGATCCTTTAGAAAATATGTTTTCAATGATACGAGGTTTCAAAGGTTCCTATGAGCGTAATCCTTCCGTTTACAGAGCATACAGAAATATAAAACAAATTATGTTCCAAAATGTATCACCTTCAGAATATTCAAGCTACGCTAATTCTCAGTCAGAAAATTTAATTAACTTCAAACCAATTTATGGAGAAGAAGAGCTGATCATTTCTGAGGATGTAGCTTGCAGTACTTCTGCTCTTGAAGAGGATATTTCTACTGAAGAATATTCAGAAATGCTTCAAGAAATATTTGATGCTGGTAGTCCTCACGAAAAATTAAAAAACAATGCAATTCTTTATTTTTTCGGATACCTTTCGTATAAACTCGTTGATAGTACGAAGTGCGAAGCATGTAAATCCCATATGGTAAATATTTCTCCTGATATTTCAAATAAATACCTTTTTATTCAGCACAAATCTTTTAACGCGTCTTCAAAATCTTATGGTTCACTTACTGTGCCTTCTGCACAGTTTGAAGTGCAATTATCTATTATATATTGCGAGTTCCAAGAAATGTTTTCTAAGGTAATGTGGAAAAATGATATACTTGAAAGGCATCTCTTTCCACCAATTAATGAAAAAAATAAAACAGTGGGCAGGTTGTGAACATAAGCCTAATGTCTTAAAATATATATTAAAACTTTTAATATGGGTAGAGATAAAAAATATTAATAAATCTTTAAAATCGAAATCCATGACTGCAAAACTAAATATTTTAAAGAATATTGAATAAATGTTTTTTTTTTTTACCATACCACCACCGAAATTTCGAATTTTTGCCTTGTTTTACGGGAGAAAAATGTCACTTTTTTACCTCGGGAACAAAACCGGCGATCGGGTAAAAATGTCCTATTTTGTTCCCTTAGTGAACAACACACTCTCATTTTCAAACAAATTTCGTTATTAGTTAATATATATGTGTATTATATACATTCATAACAATTTATATATATTTTTGAAGTTGGTATACGACCTCTAAAACGAATTATGGCATCATTCATTTTCCAAATTTTTTTCAATAAACAGGCTGCAATAGGTAGTATTTCCTAAACATACCTAGAAATGGTCAGTAGGACTGTAACCTTGAAAAATTAACTCAGCTGTAGCTAAACAAAAAACAAGGTAAAGCAAACCATCTGGAAAAGCTTTAAACTAAAAGCTGCAGCTCGCGCAGCTTTTGTTCATATATTTCAGATTGATACCCCTAACGCCATCTAGTGAGATGGTTGCACAAATGTTTTTCCACATCTATGTTCTGTATAATCAAAGTAGGAGGCTTTGTTTATGTTATGTAGAACCTTATCAGTAATATTTAAGGCCCGCGCCCATAGAATCCGTTTGCGCTCCTCATCCGCATTTCGACGACGAGAGCTTTAAGTTTTTGACGTCCGAACACGAGAGCTCGCCCATACAATCCGTTTGCAGTACGGAAAAATGTTTGCATCGTGACTAAAAGCACTCAAAATTGTGGTCATCTTGACTTAAAGCTCTCAAAGTTGTTGTCATCTACTTTGACAATTTGTTCAGAGCGCGGGAAATTTTAATATTAATCGACAAATAACATTTTCACAATTCTTATATAAATTTCATTTTATCTTACCTTCCATTTCGAATTAAAGGACGAACACTTTTTAACGTTAAAAACAAACTGTCAGTGGTCACAGCTTGAAAGCACTCGCTGACGAAGCTTTGAAAGTGCTCGCTGACAAAATTTTGAAAGTCCTCGTTAACGCATACAGTACGGAGCAAAAGTTAAGAAATGTTCAACTTTTGCTTGCGGTAGTCGGGTGCGGAAACGAACTGGATGGGCGCGGGCCCATAAGATAGCATGCATTTCAACTTTTTCGATGCGGATGAGGAGCGCAAACGGATTCTATGGGCGCGGGCCTTTATACTGACTGAGCTTTTATCTGCAAGCTGGGACGTTGAACTTGTGCTTCGCGGTACATGATTTTTTCGTTTTACTATAAATTTGGCGTACAATTTGATCCCTTTAGAAAGTAATTGTTTACGTTAGATTCAATCTTAATCTTTTACGATATTGGTGAATAGTACGCCATACACTAAGAGTTTCTTCTTTCGCAAAAACTGTCGGTTTGCGCGTTAAAAAAACTGCCACTTTGCGTTGCGTGTTTAAAAAAGCTCTTTGCCCACACATTATAAAAGTTAATTTTTCGAATTGCGTGGCAGTTAAAGTGCTTTTGAAAAACAACAACAAAATGTATGTGTTTGACTCGGCGTGTGGAGTGTCGGTTTTTTCAACGTTCCACGCCACAAACCCCGCAAACTCGACAGAAGAAAGAGTGAATTTACATTTCATAAAATATCTGTTTTTAATATGACGGAAAATTTAAATACAGCAGTAGTTTATGCGATGATGTTTCTAGGAAATAAAAATATCTAGAAAAAAGTAAAACCTAAAAGACTTTGTTTGCCAAAAAAATTGGCTGGCTAACAGAAATGAATTTAGTGACACGAAATTACTAAAGGAGTTGAAAACAAATTATCCGGCAGATTTATATAACTATTTAAGAATGGATGCACATGAGTTTGGAAATCTACTTGAAGAAATAAGACTATATATTCAAAAAGAAAACACTAACATGAGAAATAGTATCCCACCAGAAGAACGTCTTGTAGCAACATTAAGATTTTTGGCTAAACACCTGACACGATATCACCACACTCCAAATGACACGCCACTTTTTGATTTTTCCCATTTGTGGATAGATCAAAAGGAAAACTTTAAAATTGAGTGTCAAGTGGAATGCAGGAAAAATTGGCGTGAGATGTTGACCACATACGGTAGCATAAAACTGGTAGATTGCGTGGCGCGGCAATTGGCGCCTAAACAAAACTCTTAGTGTATGGCTTACTAATGGTCTATATTCTATATCTTAAATCGTGATCGTTAGCATATTAGGTACTGAGGATATGAATGATCATGTCTGAGCATGTTGTGAAATTCGCAGGTGACTTTGTTTATGCCATGTGGAGTCTTACCAGTATCTAAACTTCTGATTGGTTAACTTTTGATTACGTAATCGTATTTATTTTTACTTGAAATTAAAATACCAAGCGCCGTATACTGAAAGTTCTAATTTTTATGACTATAATAATTGTACTGAGTGCGCTTTAGGGGAAGAATTTCGCGATTATGTTTATTTTGATATATCTCTTACTAAAGAAAAATAGACAGAGACAGAGGCAGAGACAGAAAACTAGGAGTGAAAGAGACAGAAGATACACAGCTACTATAAAAGAGGTAGTAAGCAAGATCCAGTTGAGTTCATCGAGTGCCTTAAAGTGATCAGTTTAAATAGGATAAATAATAAAAACAGTGAAAATGCCTCAGCAGAAGACAAAACGTACCATTACTGAAGAAGAAAAATCAACTCGAACCTTAGATGTACTCAAGAAATATGTATTTAACCCATATATCAAAATGTCTGAGCACACAGCACACAGAGTAAATATATGGAATCAGGAAAATTACAAGAAGATATGGAGACCGCATCATACTGGAGTTGCAGGATAAGCAAATGTTCCTGCCTGCTAGATATGGCAACTTACCCGACATCACACTGGAGGAAATCAGGCATCAGGGCAACTTCTAGGTGACAAATTTGAGTCCTCTTGGTGGCTCGTTCAACATAAATTACTCAAAATGAGGGCGCAGGAAACTTTGATTTGTCATACTTTGTACCCAGTCATTATTATAACAATTATTAAAAAATAAAATAAAATAAAAATAAAATGATTATATATAAAACCAAAAACATCTTTCATATTTCCCAATAATATTCCCTGGCCCTCCACAAATTCTCTAAAATGGATTGTAATAATATGAGGTTCTGGTAATGAAAAGTTATAAAGATTCTACTAAGTTGCTAAAGGAAGACGGAGACAAAGGCAATAGATCAAAAGTATTAAAGTACCAGATAAATTCTGCTACAATTAAATCAGTTATAAAGTCAGGGCAAGCATCTGAAAGTAAAAATACTTCTTCCGTACGTTACCAAAAGATAAAAGGCAAGTAATGAAAACCAACTTTCCAATCAACCAATCAAGCCAACTAAATATTTCAGATAAATATTAAGAAATTCCTTGACGATTACTCTATTATTCTGCAAGAAGAGCATAAGGATAGAATATATAATAAAAAGGCTACCAATTTCTTTGTCAATACGAAAATTCTAAATATGGTGAGCATTATACCAACTGCTCATGTTCGAAAGATAATGCAACCTCAGGACCAGATATTTGTGGATATCATATTGTAGAGCGGTACAATCAAGAAATTCAGCACCTCATCAATTTTTTCATGGGAATCACAAGAAACAGTTGTGGAGAATGCCAGAAAGGGTTCGATTTATACTAACACCAGAAACACATTTTCCAAGTGTGAAACTTTGTCTAGTCGTAAGGGTGAATGGTATATATGCGCAATCAACAGGCTTCGATTTCAACAGAGAATCTTCAATACAACTGAAATACTGGAACCAATATTGGATCAAACCATCGTGACAAAATATATCTTGCTTGAGGGAAGTTTTGTCGACATGGAAGTCGAAAATGGTAGAGTTGTTTGCCTTCCGCAGCATTCTAGTAAAAGGTTCGAAGTGACCGTAATTTGTACGATGATTTTCAAGGCGAAATGTGGGGAAAGATCGAACGTTGCGAGGGTTAGTGTTGAGGGATATGTTGTGTAGGAACTTGGGACAGTCAATGGAACCAGTTAGGACTTGATGGACGAAGACGATATCAGCGACATCACGACGTGAGGAAAGAGACTGAAGGTTGATTAATTGTAGACGACTTTCGTAAGGAGGAAGGTTGAGCTGGTCTGTCCAAGGAAGGTCACGCAACGCGAAGCGAAGCGAAGGAATCTGCGTTGAACTGACTCAATTCTATTGATGATCGTAGATTGAGAGGGTGACCAAACCTGACAGGCGTACTCAAGAAGGGGCCTAACGAAGAAGATATAGAGAGATTTAGTCACGTAAGGATTGGAGAATTCCTTAGACCAGCGCTTAACAAAGCCAAGGGCAGAGTTGGCACAACTGATGATGTGATCAAAGTGGGGTCGGAAGTTAAGCTCACTATCGCAGATAACGCCAAGATCGCGGAGGGAGTCGACCGAAGGTATCGATTCTCCTGAGAGCACGTAGAACCGAGGAGAGGTGGAGGAGCGCTTACGGGAGAAAGTGATCGATTGGCATTTGGAAACGTTAAGATCAAGAAAGTTCTTCGAGCACCAGGTAGAGAAGTTATTCAGGTCGCTTTGAAGGAGGGAGGAGTCGGATATGTTGGTGATTTGTTTAAAGAGTTTCATGGCATCGGCGTAAATTAAGATGTCGGAGTGTTTCACTACGTTCACGACGTCATTGATAGAAAGTATGAAGAACACGGGGCCGAGGTGGCTGCCCTGAGGTACGCCGGAATGGGATATAAAGGGATTAGAAATCGAGGAGTCGAAGCGAACGCTGTAATGGCGGCTATTAAGGTAGGAATTGATCCATGAAATAAGTCGGGGAGGGAAGCCGAGGTAGCTTAGCTTGAGAGTGATAATTTTGTGAGAGATCTTATCAAAAGCTTTGCTGAAATCGGTGGCAATGACATCAACCTCCGCACCATTTTCCATGGCTGAGAGAGTGCGGGACACGAAGGTTGTCAAGTTGGTAGTTGTAGACCGGCCTTTAAGAAATCCGTGTTGAGCTGGGGATAAAATGGACTTGCAGTGGAATGACATTGAGTCGTAGATAAGACTTTCGAAGAGTTTCGGAATGCAGGATAGTTTAGCAATTGGACGATAATTAGAAACATCGCTCTTGCAACCCTTCTTATGGATTGGGATGATATAAGAATCTTTCCAACGGTCGGGGAAGATACCCTCTGAAAGTGAAAGTTTGAAAAGGGCGGTAAGCGGTTGAATTAGGTGGGTGACACATCTCTTTAAAACAACGGCAGGAATACCGTCTGGGCCAGGGTCGAAATCATCAGTAAGAGCGCTGATTTTACTCGCAACAAGAGAAGGATCGATATCAATGGCGACAAGGGAAGTTTGTGGGGAGTGCTGCATGAAGGAAAAGTAGTTGGGATCAGGTGTGGAGTCGAGGTCGCTAAAATATTTCCTAAAGAAATCCGCAAAAAGGTTTGCAATAATTGTGGGATTAGACGAAGATGTATCGTCAAGCTTAAGGACAGGGGGGTATCCATTGGGCTTTCTTTTTAAATTAATGAAATTGTAAAATTGTTTGGGGTCGGAAATAAGTTTAGATTGCATATTGTTGAGGTAGTCGTTATAGAGGGATTCACAACGTTCGGAGAAGAGGGACGAGATGGTGGCATAGGAAGAGTAGTCAGAATCAGACCTTGATCGAAGAAAGGAATGCCACAATTTATTCCTCTTGTTGCGAAGGGAACGAAGATCTTTATCATACCAAGGCGGAGGTCTGGAGCGGTTTTTTATGACTTCGAATGGGACACATTGCGACAAGCAGTTAAATAGCTCGGTGTAGAAGAGATTAATGCTGTCGTTGATAGGTAATTGGGGAGTACTTAAGGCTGGGAGGACTAGCGAGTTATTTAGGAGGAGGTTTAGTTTCGCAAAGTCGGCTCTGCGAAAGTTGTATTGAAAACGGGGCTCGGAATTGGTGTAGTTGATAGAAGAGGCATGGAAAAAAGTTAGGAAGAGAGGAGGGTGATGGAAATCAAGAGTGGAAAGAAGATGATTACTCTCTATAACAACTGAGTCTATTGGGTTGGAAGAGAAAACCAAATCAAGTTGTCTACCCAGATGATTTTTCACGCCACTGACTTGGCACAGGCCAGTGTCAGAGAGATGATCAATAATTAGCGATTCAGTTGCTGAGGATACATTAGAAGGGAGGTAGTGGGAGTCATCGTCAGAAATGGACCATTGGAGCCGAGGAAGGTTGAAGTCACCTAGGACTATAACGTCATCAAGGGGGTTGGAGAGAGCAGACAGGGCGTCAATTGCGTCGATTGCATGCCTGTAGGCCTCGAAAGGCTGTGCTAGACGAATATAGCAGCACAAGACGAATAGGGAACGATGATGAAGGGAGATTTTGACAGAGAGCCATTAAAAAGAAGATGAATTTGAGGAGTTAATCAGGGTGGAGTTAAATCAGTTGTAAACAGCAAGAAGAACGTCCCGACCGGAAGGAACAGAGTCATGAGAACTACCGTCGGCGTGAAAAATGTTGAAGTCAGTCGAAAATAACTCATTATCGATTATACTGGGAATTAGATTAGTTTCGGAAAGGGCAAAAATATCGTAGGGGAGAGACTGTGACTTCAGGAAAATGTGTTGGGTTTTAGATCGGAGCCTTCTGACATTTTGGTAATATAAAGAGATGCAATCGAGCGGGTGGTTAATGCCGGGAGAAGGAGGGAGACGGTGGGGTATTTGAAGAATAACTGCCGCAGGGCAGTGGGGTCAGTCGGGAGACCTTCTTGATGCAAGGAGATCATCACATTGGTTTTAGTTTTACCATCAATGCAAATGAAATCAGCCTTGTTATGAAGGTAGGCAAAATAGAGACGCACGTTTTCGTAAATTCTGTGCTCACGCAAGCGGGATAGCAGGTAACGTCCGTTAGGAGATTCGGCTGACTGCATAGTAAGTTTGACAACCGGAAGAAGGAGAGGATCAATAAAGGAAGGATTATTAGAACTTGTGGGAGAGGAGGGCGGGGCGGGAGTGATCGTGGGAGATGTATGAGCTGAGTTGGAGGTGCAAAGATCCGGGAGAGTTGAAGTGGTGGTAAGGGACGGCGGAGTGATTAAGGAAGGAGTTTGTTTATCAGAGAGTCCAGGTGTGGAGGGAGCAGATCGACATGTAGTGACAGTAGGGTTTAAAGTGTGAGAGTAAATGAAGTTGGGGTATTTTACGGGAGTGGCCAACTTGAAACTGGGAAATATGCCGGTTTTTAGTTGCCAATTGGAAGAACTAGGATTAGGGGAAGAACGCTGTCTATTGCTTTGGCCTTTAGGAGCAACCTGTTTAACGGAAGCCTTAGACGAGGCAAACTTTTTGACTGGCCGGGGAGAGATGGCGTTAGAACTATGAGTACGTTTAGGGGATGGGTTAGAACTTGGGGTAACATTAGGGGGGTTGTTCTGGCTAAACTTACGGTTAGAGATGCTAGTGCGCTAATTTTAAATTTAATGGACTTAGCTTTAAATTTAGAGATGTGAATCTGACCAAAACTTATAACTTGATTCGAAGTGCTAGTGAAGAGCCAAACGTATTTAGTGGGAATGCCTATCACAAATTTTCCGGGGGATGACATTTTTGAGCAGGATGTTAAATTGATGGCAAAATTACGTTTGAAGAAGTTCTGCACCCAAGCTGCATCGGAGTGGCGAGGAGCGCCAGTAATAAGAAATTGGGGAGGTTCACTGTGAGTTGTAGCAAGGCTAAAACTGTTTAGTTTTGAGAGCCTTTGGTTCCAGTCACCTGCAGTCCACGTAGTGCCGAACATATTTATCTTTGGTGAAGGAGTACAGGGAGCCTCAAAATCGGCGGCGCAGGTCTGAACGTGAATTGAGCGAGTAGAAGGCGGTGAAGATGATGGTGCAGGAGTCTGGTCCAATAGAGACGATGGAGCGGTTGAGCTACCAGGTCCCAGGGTGATATCGACGATGGCGGGACTAGCATCCGGGGCAGCTACAGGCTGAGGCGACGAGAGTGGTACAGCAACGGGCGACAGTGGAGAGAGCAAACCAGCAGGTCCAAAGGGAAGACGTAGATCGGCAGAGATGGAGCCCAAAAGTGCAGCATTAGCAGTCACAGCCGCCGAGCAACAGCCGAGGTCGTTCCTAATCTGCTTCATGCTTCGACGGACGAGTGGAATATACCTGAAAATATAAGGAAAATAAGAAGCACTGCCCACATACAAATTAAAATGGAAAGTGCGTGATCATTACAAGATGGAGTCCTATAGAGCATCACAAGTTATGTAGTTTGAAGGAAATATTAGTGTGGAGTGGCCAAAATTTAAAAAATTCTTTGAGATCTTTGTTTTGGCAAGCCAAAAAGATGCCTGGAGAGAGAAAAATTTCGAGTTTGCTGAATTTAATTGGCGAAAAAGGTTTAGGAATTTACAAGACTCTTCCTTTAACAGCAGCAGAGAAAAATAATTATAACCAAGTTATTGCTGGCTTTCGACTCATATTGTGATTCAAAAAAAATATACGATCTACGAAAGGTTTCTTTTTAGCAAAGATGAAACAATTTAAAATCAAATGATAAGAGACCGAACTTCTTCGTACGGACAAACTAACGTTAAAAAAAGCAGTAGAAATGTGTCAGGTAGCAGCAGGAACACATAAACAGGCTCAACAATTGAGACAAACACAGCCAGTTCATGAGGTTAAAAGACCTAAATCACATCAACAACAAAAGTGAACAAAAAATATAAGTAAAGGACAGGGACACCAGGGCAATCAAGACGATAAAAAGGCAGACAAGATCATTCGGAATTGCAGTAAATACTCATGCACACGGAATCAACAGATGTGCAAAATTGGATGATGAACACCTAATAATGTTGGCAAAAAATTTCAATTGGCGGTTTTTTTTAGAACAAAAAGACTACAAAAAAATTGTTTTGAAATGTTTTTCAAAAGCACCAAATGGGAAGTCGGCAGGGTACATTAAAAAGAAAGAAGAAAATTTTAAGCTTCTAGGTCAACGGGAAGTAGTTTTAATGTATCAGACAGTACATAAGTTAGTCTGTCTGTATGATAATACACTATGAAAGAACATATAGTATGTATCTTGTTATTGCATTGAGTTAGAAACTTGAATTTTTTACAGAACTATGAGGACATAAGCTTTATTATTTAGTATTTTCAACGTAAGTTTAACTTGATACCTCTATCTGTTCCTGAGAAAAATGGTCCTAATGGACTGGTGGATAACAAAGTGGAAGGTTTACGGAACCCTAATGAACCAACAGATAACCCACCTTATATTAATAATTATTTTATATATTTTACTAGCTGACCCGTACTCGGCGTTGCCCGGGCGCAAATATTACTATAATAAAGCTAAAGTTTAATAAAGATATGGCGTTGCCGATTTCAAGTCAAATGTCACTTATAAGGTTAAGCGCAACATGCCCATAGAATTTCTTCTCAATCGTATAAATACTTTTGTATGACTCAACATAAACATATTACTGCTCATCATTTCCCTCTCTCTCTCCCCTCACTATTCAATTGCGATGCATGTCACCCAGGAGGTTATGCGCAACATGCTCGTAAAATTTCATTTCAATCGGATAAGTGGTTTTTGTGTTGTTGTAATACGATAAATTAATATTACACTAAACACATTTAATATTCTAAATCGCATAAACTTCAAAATCCATCTTGAATTTGTAAATTCTGACAGTCGGGTTGAAATCAGCGACCCCGAAAACCCCCCAGTACCAATTTTGGTGGAAATCGCATAAACTTAAAAATTTGTCAGTCCGCCATCTTGAATTCGTAACTTCTGACAGTCGGGTTGAAATCAGCGGCCCCGAAAACCCTCAGTACCAATTTTGGTGGAAATCGCATAAACTTCAAAATTTGACAGTCCGCCATCTTGAATTTTTACATTCTGACAGTCGGGATAAAATCAGCGACCCCGAAAACCCCCAAGTACCAATTTTGGTGGAAATCGCATAAACTTAAAAATTTGACAGTCCGCCATCTTGTGAATTTGTAAATTCTGACAGATTTTTTGGGCCACGAACCGTCGCGGGCATCCCCAAAACACTCTATCAAAGTTTCATCACAATCTGATCAATGGTTTCGGAACGCATAGTGACCAAACCTTTTTCAAACATTGATTTTTATATACTTACATATATAGATTAATTTATTTATGTTTTATTTTTTCAGATTAGAATTGTTTTCCTATGTTGGTTGCCTTGGATATTGCGAATGCATAGACCTGGAAAACCCCTAACATTGGAGTTTCCACCAACACCGTGTTCCGATACATCGTCTGAAAGAAAGCACCAAATTCTTTCAGATGTAGAACTTAAGGAAAGGTAATAACATATATAGACTAGTCTGTTATATGAAATTATGCCCTTTTTTGTAAAATTTCAGATCATCGAAATCTTTATTAGCTAATGTACTTGATATCGATGACGATTTTCGTCATAATTGCAGACCACTTACCCCAGGAGGAACACTGCCACATAATCCTACATTTTATAGAACTGTATACGGGTAAGTAAAAACAGTGCAGTAAATATAATCAATCAAGAAACGTAGTATAGGTGAGTTTGTCAAAAATATTGACGTATGTTATATTACTGAAAGCAAGTTCCTTAAAATATTGAAAACCAACTTTTCTAACTTGGATCACATTGTAAAATAATGGTTTACAATGAACCATTACCTATCTGTTTATTAAATATGTAATGTAAATTGTAATTATTTAAACAATTTGAGAAAACTTTCCGAAAAATAGGTTTTGCTGTCCTTCATTCGCATAAGTTTTTGCATATTCTGATATACACTGCGTTGCAAAGCTGTAGACACAATCTACGATAGTGCGGTTTACCGTTAGAACTTGACTTTTGTTAATTTAACTGTAATGAAAATGCACTAAACTTAATAACTAATTTTTATAAATAACTAGTTGAGTAACCCGGTTTCACCCGTTGTATCAAAAATACTACTTAGTTAAATTCTTTTAAAATATTGGTACTTCAGCCAGATTAGGAAGTTTAGAAGTATTACCGAAATCTGTGGATGTGGTATAGAACCGTCCAAAACTCATTTTGCTGCCACAGTCCACATTAGAAGGGTTCATAATCGATTCTGTACTTATACGTTTCCATTGTTAAGTAAATGATCGGCCCCAGCGTTTAGACGTGATTGAGCAACAAACTTTCGATTTTATGATTTTATATATGTAAATATAGGGATTAGTAGCTCCATCACGGTTGCCAAATATGTCCGGAAGCCTTTTTGACATAGATACCACGTACAGCATTAGCCAAGCCTCTTTAAGTTCATGGATGGTGTTGAGTTGCTTCGCATTTTTATAAACTTTTCGAACGACAATATCTGATTAAAAAAACCGTCAAATTTGCAAGCGGTAGTTTGCTGTTTTGGGGCACTATATTTTCGGATAAAGGTAGCTTTTAACTAATGGCTAACAACCGAGTAAACATTACCGCCTGAGAGTCTATTCTTCAACGATCATCAGTGAATGAAATTTATTCGTCGAATAAACTTATCCCATTAATCAATTTGGCTGGCTATGATTTAAAATTCTTATCAGATGGATAAACTTATTCGCTCCTTATGCTCGTTCCGGCGCATAGTGTTTCCAAATGCCGGTTTTTTGGCCAAAAGTCATTTTTTTCATCGGGATGTGATGAAATTGTGTATAGTAAGGTTTTTTGGGTCGCTGATTTTGAAAATGCAATTTGTTTTTCTAAATTCAAAATGGCGGACCCAAAATGGCCGCCATATTTGTTTAAAAATTGCTTTTAACAAAAACAATTCAGTGTACTGAGTTTGTATGAAAGACACGAATTTAAAAATGAAATTGCATTTTCAAAATTCAAAATGGCGGACCTAAAAAAAAGTTTTTTTTTTTTTCTAAAAAAAAAAAGGGGGTAGAAAACATACAAAAGAACATTCATTAAGCAATGCAAAAATTTTATTGTTAAATTAAAAACATACATTGTTAAATAAAACTACTTTTAACTACTTCTGCTCGTTGAGGGTTCTGTCAGATAATTCTGCAGAAACAAGTAACTTTAATGCTTCTTTTGTCATATTTTGCCCTTTCTTATTTCTAATTTTTCGCATTCCAGTTATTAAAGGATCTGCAGATGTCAGGAGCCAATGGAATACATCTTGCATAGTTTTTTCTCTAGAAATTTTGAGGAAAAATAAGGAAACTAAAATGGCGGTTGCTCGCGCTAGAGCAACTAAGAGCAGCCAAGTGCATAACCAAATTAAAGCTGAGTATGTCCCCTTTACGATGAATATAAAACCGCAGCGGCCTTTTCAACTGAACGTCTACACGAACATTGTGCAGAGTTTAAAAAAACGCGATTTTACACGGTCAAATTCCGAGTGCCCTTTATGACATAAAATTAACGACTTTTTGAAAGAAAAACAGTTTACAATATGCATACCTTGGGGAAGAATGTCCAAAAAAAATTTTTTCAAAAACTTCAGTATTTCACTAACTATGCACTATTAAAGTTTACTCCGTCAGCAGGGCAGCGAGCGCGCAAAACATCCAGCTGCTACGAACTCTGTTTTCAAACTGTTCCCCTGCCTCAGGAAATACACCTGGAAGCTTATCCTTTCGGAGAATAACGTCCCAAAGTGTCCTCTACAGGATCCCATAGGAAAAAAACCGGAATGCCGACCTTCGATTTTCGGACTTTTGGCCAAAAAATCGGCATTTGGAAACACTGTGCGGCGGTCAGAACATCCTCGGGCAAATACTTAATTTGGAAGAGTTTTTACCATTTTTTGAGCGGAAAAACTACTTAATTTTGCGTATAGTGCTGGGCTGGAATTACCGCACACACTGTTTGAAAAAAATACCAGTTGAATTTTACACTCACTTTACTGCGCTTGATACACCAGAGCTGACAGCATTTTTGTGTGCGCCTTTGACGACCATCCAAAGCAGAGAGAGAAAAAAGGAAGTTCCTTGCGTTAAAAAGCCGCTAGGTGGCTCGAAGAAAAATGCAGCTAAGTGGCTGACATGTGGTTAGATGGGGGTTTATAATTATAAGTTTTAATTAGTATAATCCTAAACATTCTCCCCCCGTTAAGAGGGAGTCTCTTAACAATTACAATCAATAGGTAATTTACATAGTTTTACAATTGGTCGTTTAAATTCACCACGAGTAGTCTTGGCTGTGACTACTCTTAATAAATTGTCCTTGCCGGGGTGCGTGCTAACAACACGCGCTAGTAGCCAAGCGGATGGTGGTAGATTGTCCTCCTTCACGAGGACTAGATCTCCAATACTGATGTTGTCCGAGGGTGAGATCCACTTCGGTCGTTGCTACAGAAGTGTAAGATATTCTATGTGCCATTGTCTCCAGAAAGTTTGGTGTAGCTTTTGCAAAAGGCGCCACCGATTAAGTGTCGACAATGATGCGGTTTCCGCTGATTCCTCCGGAAGGGCGACAGTAGGACGACCTACCAGAAAGTTGGCAGGGGTGAGGACGTGGAAATTATGGATGTTACTGGACATTGGGACCAGCGGCCGTGAGTTGACCAGAGCTTCTATTTGGCATAGGAGCGTAAATAATTCCTCAAACGTTAAGCTTGACTCACCAATAACCCTTCGCAGATGATGTTTGATCAGTTTTACACCTGATTCCCAACTTCCTCCAAAGTGAGGTGAGGCAGGGGGAGTAAAATGCCAGCTGACCTGTTGAAAGGATAAGTAATCTGCAACGAGACTATTATGGATTTTAGAAGAGGTTTGTTCAAAAAGTTCATTCAATTGCCAGTTTGTGCCAACAAAATTGGTACCGTTGTCGCTGTATACTTATGTTACTAGGTAATCCTCTTCTTGATATGAAACGCTTTAAACATGCTATGAAAGCATTAGACGTCAGTTCACTAACAACTTCTAAGTGAAGGGCTCAGGTGCTTAAGCATGTAAATAAAGAGATGTACCCCTTGATCTTTTTCGCACCTCTTCCTTTGTGGCGCAGTAGGTACACTGGCCGGCGTAGTCGACTCCTACGGTATCAAATGCTCTGCCAAACGAGACACGGGGCTGAGGAAAATCAGCCATTAATTGTTCAGAGGTGCGAGCACGATATCGAATGCACGTGATGCATTGGTTGATGTGTTTCTTGATCATGGTCCGAGGAGACACTATCCAGAATGTTTGGTGGATGATGTTGAGCAGTAATGAAACTCCGACATGTAAATGTAACTTATGCAGGTGGGAAATGAGGTGTGTTGTGAAGACATGGGCCTTGGGAAGAATGATTGGATGCTTCGTCTCATAGAAACATGTTGAATTTTCATGTCGGCCCCTGACACGAAGAATATTGTTGAGAGCTGAGCCCATTTAATGCAGAGGTTTCGTGCAGTGGTCAATTCTTGTGTTGAAATCCATGCATCATTTGCCTGAGGTTTCTTCCGCTTCCATCTGAGACAAAGCGCAATGATACGAAAGATCTTTGTAAATGACGAAACTCTTGTGAAGGGATCTTCAAGTGTGTGATTATTCAAAGTGGTGATGTAGGAATCTAAAAAGCGCGGTCGAAGCTCCTCGGTTACATCAGTTGATGGATTTTTTGAGACTTCGTCATGTAGATATGCTTCCCAGTTTGATTGAAGCCATGTTGGTCCGTTCCACTAGAGCGTGGAAGTCAACAGTTCGGATGCCAAGACTCCACGTTATACAATATCCGATGGGTTGTCCGCTGAGTACACATGATGCCATACATGTCGTGGTAATGTTGATAAAATGTCAGTAGTTCGGTTTCCGATGAAGCACCTCAACTTTCGTGGCTCTGAGGACAACCAAGCTAGCACTACCTTTGAATCTGTCCATGCAATACACCTTATTTGCGACTCGTTAGTTTGCAGAAAGCTCACTACCGATCTCATCTGTTTAGCAAGGAGCAAGGTTGCACAAAGTTCTAGCCGTGGAATAGAAATTTGTTTAATGGGACTAACCTTTGTTTGTGAAGTGAACAACGAAACTAAAACGTCGTCATTGTCGGAAATGGCTCGGCAATATACAGGGTGAGTTTTTTAACTTAAGACATCCAAATATCTCGAAAAGTACGCAATATCGCGAACAATTTTTCAGACAAAAGTTGCAAGGTTTTGAAGGGGCCAGAAGACGATGACCTTGACCTGGAGCCCCATTTGCAAGGTCAAATAAGGTCAACTCTGATTTTTAAATGGAACCCCTATTTTTTATTGCATATTCGTAATTTGCATGAAAAAATACGTATCTTTTGTAGGCAACACTTTTTTTGAAAATGCGTTGTTTTCCCGCTAGAACATTTGGAACATTTCTCGAGATATTGCGTACTCTTTAAGTAATCAAATGTCTAAAGTCAAAAAAAGTTAACCTTGCAGCGCCCTCTAGCAGGAAAACAAGCAGCCAAAATAGACCGTCTTCTCCACCAGGTCAAAGTTTACTGTATTGCTGACTGCGGTGGGAAAAGAGAAATCTTCGATTTGATTTCACCTGTATCGACTTTTCGTGACTAATTGTGAAGGGAATTTAATCGCATTTTCGATCAAAGCTGGAAATTTAGCGATAACCTATAACTTCCAGGGACTCCGATAAGTCATTTTTAACAGTTCCTGCAATTTGTTAATGAGCTGCAGCAGTTACTAGCAGAACGCTTCCCCAAAATTATAGGCTAAAAAGGGATTTAATAGAAAGATTACAGGCGGTTATTTAGAGATAATCAAAACAATTCGGTACAAACACAAAGCGAAGATAGTGAGGGTGAACCGTTTTGCAGCAGTTTCGGTCAATCTGAATTCGAGGGCGTTGTAGAAAGTTCTCAAGCCCAAACAGAAACAGCCGACGACACTGCGATTTCATATCATAGCGGAGAGCGAGGAGGAAACGGTAAACACAATTGGAATTGAACGCGACCAGTTTTCGCCTGAGGAATTGGAAAAGGGCGCGTTATTCGAAAAGAAAATTAATATGGCTACTACCTCATCAAATGGGTTCGTTTTTAAAGAAGTCGAGGAATCTCTAGAGAGATTCAACGGTAAATCAGGAAGAACGGTATTCGTCTGGCTAAAAGAATTCGAAGATATTTCTACTCTTTGTAAATGTGGAGATATTCAAAAGTATCTATACTGTAGGCGTTTACTTTGTGGTCGAGCAAAGTTAGCAGTGGAGTCAGCTGATGGCATTACTAGTTGGAAAATCTTTGAAAACCCTACTAAAAGGGGAATTGGACCGGACTCCTTCTATCTTAGAGGTGCCTAAGGTTTTAAAAAAGTGGAAAAAGGTCGCCAACGAATTTTTAGAATATCTTAATTCGATGAAGAGGGAAAATGTCAATGAGCGATCCATGGTCGCGTTCATCATAGCAGGAATATCGGACGACGCGTTGAAGAAAACTGTTTTGCTCGAAGCGGAAAACTTAGATGATCTAAAAACGAGATTCTAGGCATGTCAAAAAATAAAAAGTCAGTAAGTTATAAAAAGTCGTTTAATAAAAAGTGTTTTAACTGCGGTTCCACTTCCCACCATGCAAAAACATGCCCTAATTGGTCCAAGGGTGCTTCTACTGCGGCGAGTTTTGCCACATGCCTCCTAATTGTTCAAAGCTATGTTAGCTTAATCAGAAAATCGATTCACGATAACATCCGAACTTTCATGCTAGTATTGGACCTAGTATTGCTTTAACTAGTTTCGGGACAAGACTGAGCAAGACGATAGATTCAGTTGAGGGTTCTCTTCACATACAGAATAGCTAATGCTCCTCCAGACTGCATATTGTACCAGATAAGCACAACACTGGCTCCCAGTTTCTTTATAGTAGGGGAGCCCACGATGAAAAATGGGGATTTACTCGAGCGTCGTGGGGACCTATTGAATTTTGAAGGTTAGATGGTAGAAAGAAAAAAAGGTTATATCATGTGTACCCTTTCACCTTCAACTGAACTTAACATCGCTTATGTAAAGGAATTAGTGAGTGAAAATCGTCGTTTAAGTCTGACAGAGATAGCAGCTGAAGTTTTTCTGCCTCACGAATCAATTCGCACCATTTTAAACGATTGTTTGGTCATGAAACGCGTTGCCGCTCGACTAGTGCCGAAAGACCTGAATTTTTTGCAAAAACTCAATCGAGTAAAGGTCGCTGAAGACATGTTAGAACGAGTTAATTCCGACCCCACATTTATACAACGAATTGTAGCTGGTGATAAGACATGGGTGTACGAGTTTGATATGCAAACCTGTCAACAAGCACCTGTTTTCAGACGATAGATGGCATAAAAGAGATTTCGCGGCGAGTACTGAAGTCGATTTCAAAAAATGCATTTGAAAAATGTTTTGATGATTGGATTATTCGTTGGCGTAAGTGTATTATTTCGGAAGGGGCCTACTTTGAAACCGATACAATAAATTTGGATGAATAATACATATTTTGTGTTTCATTGACCAACTCTCGGTACTGTTTTGAAAGAATGTATATAACGACGGCCGTTTATAAAGACGGGAATTTGCTGGTCCCTTGGTCGACTTTCACTGCACATACATATCTTTGTAGCGGGTATAATTATCTAAACGTGTACCAAATTTCAGCGCTGTAGACCTAATAGTCTCTGAATTAATTGGGTGTGACATACGGACTGACGTACAGACGCACAAGGCGTACTTATTAGGGTTCCTTGTTTTGCTAAAAAATTGAAAAGTGAAAACTTGTTTATTTCTGATTTGTGGTTTTTACTATGGAGCAGAAAAGCTTCCTTAAACGTTTTCTTTTCCAAAATATTTTAGATAATTTTATATTATATTTAGTTTAAGTTATTCACATTAATTTTCTTACAGTCAAGGGGATGACGGAAGTATTGGACCGATTGGAAGCACGCGTATGCCGGATGCCGTTACGCAACATACGTGTATAAAGTCATCGACGGACTACGAATTAGGTTTAATTCTTAAAGAAATTCGATTTATAACCGATCAAGTAAGTGCTTTTACAGTCCTTAACATGTTGCTCTTCATTTTTCTGGATGTTTATTATAAACACACTTGTAGATATTTTTAAAATTATTTAATATTTCAAATACATAGGTTTTATTATTGTGTTTTAATTTATAATGCTAATAATCCCTTCCCAGCTCCGAAAGGAAGACGAGAACAATGAAATAGCCAATGATTGGAAATTCGCAGCTATGGTCGTTGACAGACTGTGCCTTATCATATTCACAATGTTCACAATATTAGCCACAATAGCTGTACTATTTTCAGCACCACATATTATTGTCTCGTAGCCATATGAGAGAGGTTATTGTTATTGGTTTTATCAAAAAATCAATTTGTTAATTATTAAATTATTATCGAGACTTTTTAAATAAACCTATATAAAAATAAATAAATAAAACAAATAAAAAATAAAAATTACCACGTAAATATTCAAAAAACGCGATAGGAGGCGATAAATGAGACGATCTCATACAAGTATAAAAGAATGAATTTTTTTTTCTGTGTTTCGATCACAAGCACGCCTAAAAAATACATCACGCAATAAACAAACTAGTAATCGAAAGGAAAGTCCTATGCGATATATGGGATGATTAGCGGTTTGGTGTACGCGAATGGAAACCGTTCGTAAAAAATCAAATAATCCTTTCCGAAGCACGATGAGATTAAGGCGATTATAGTGTAAACAATTAAATTGATATCATATATGTATATTACATTGATTCTTACATTTTCTATACTTTTAACACATTTTCTAAAAGTTTCGAAAAAAGACGAAATATTTAAAATAATCTTATACTATATACCATATAAGTCGAAGTATTTCTAGGAATATTAAGATATTTTTCTTCTAGGGTGAATACAGGCGAGAATTTTGTGTTCAATTCTCTGAAACGATCTGGTGATTTTACAAATCCATGACTTTCCTATTGTCAGTTCAGTTTTAAGAACAAAAGACATTATCCGTTTTATTCAAAGCATACACTACATTTCTATAAGAGCAATTTTCTTCCAAATGGGTAAATGAAATTACTCTAAAAATGAATAAAGTTGTCCATAACATTTTAGAAGGAATTTTTAAGACTGTTGTTTAAGGTTGTATTTTCAGAAGAGATCAAAGAATTTAATCTACTTATATATTCAATTTAAATACATGTGACGAATAAAGGTGCTTACTGTCTTCAGAAACATTTATGGAAGAACATAAAAGTCTGCTACGTATTCATTCATGGAAGAAGAATTAAGAGAGTATCAATTTTTAAAAAATTATCTAGAAGGAAAATTAAAAGCAATATTTGTTATTTAAGGACAAAGTGAATAGTATGAATATATATAGATAAAAATATATTTCAAGAATCTCTACTATTAAATGAAGACAAACAATTCAATCATTCCATTCATATATAGAAATATGAAGGCCCATTACCCAATAGAGAACAAGTAAAGTTCATAGTTTCAATACTTCAATTTCATCAAGAATCTTTTCTTCGCATCTAAAGTACTTAATACTAGTTTTTATAAAACGCATTGGAAAAGTAAATAAAACGAAATACAATCAAGTAAAAAATCTTTACAAAGCAAATGTAAGATAAAACGGTTTATTCAAACACAATAACTAAGGAAGAGAAACAAAAAAATACATTAGTCATTTAAGGTTAATTTGCGCACAAATCGGGAAAAAACCAATAGTAATAATAACCACGAGAAAACTAGTCACAACGGATAGCGTAACTAAGAAATCCAATAAAAGAGCTACTGTGACAAAAAATTCATTTTCTGAATTTTTTATTAAATTAAAAAATTGGCATTTGAATAACTTGGTTGCGAGTAATAATATCTGCGTGTTGATTAAAGTTTAAGAATTCAGTCAGTATTTTGGTAGAAATTTGAACTGCACTAAATTTTTAGTATTTAAAGGAAAGAACATGTCTTGGCGCTGAAAGAAATTAGGCTTTGCAACTTTTTCAATAACTTTTCAAGTTGAAGTAATGGTCCAAGATTTTACATTCATAATATTTTTATAATTTTAAAACCATATAACAGTGTTTCATTGCATATAATGATTTTTTTAATTACTATTAAATTAAATTAAATCTTTTTTTCAAAAACTATACTGTCTCTCAAAAGATAAGGATTTGATATGTGCCACAGAGATAAATGCTGAGAATATTTAATTGATAAGTTGAATTTGAGCATGGTTTTCAAAGAAACCAATTATAAATATATTTTAACAGAATGTGACCTAAAAGCCAAGAAATTTCCTTTAATGTTTTTTTTTAATTTAGGGCTACAATTGGCTAGCACTTTACTGACTGAATGTACAGCAAATAAACTAATAGCTGCAGTTATTTGTCTTCTGATTGTAAATCTTGTTGAATAGATATATCAGAATTTATGGAAAATACCAAATATGTGTATGTAAAATGACCATTGTATAAAATTTAAAAGTAAGCTATTAATTTACATTCTCCTTGTTTTCGTATACATATACAACTAGTATATAAAAAAATAATTTAAAGTATATAAATAACTCATAAAAAAGCCATAATTCTAAATTAAACAAAAATTTGTTTTTTGAAGTTTTTACGATGAAAACAAATTTTTATAAAGTCGAATATACTACACATTGAAACTTTATCGTAACAAATGAATTTAAAAAAAAAAGTAAAATGAAACTACACATCATAACGGCGACATTAAATTTACTTTTCAGGGAATTATCCTAAAAAAGAATTTTTGTTTTCTAGCACAATGTTCTACTTCAAGTATGTCAAAGAAAGCGTATTATATTAAGTAGATTTAAAAAATTAGAGTATAAATTACTGTTTTCAGTTATTTTGTATCAACACTGATTTAAATTTGCCATTTAAACTAAATTTAATCTTATCAGTTAAATTTTAGTTGAAATAAATAGCTGAATATAATAATTGACTTAAAAAATATAATATTACGAAATAATTACAAGTAAAATATATTAGTATCAACAGCACGACTGTGATATATTTTAAATGTCATACTTAATATAAACAAAATAAATCAGTAAAACGCAAATACGTACATTATCATACACCATGTGTGCGTTCAATGATACTAACGGATAATTTTCTAAATTACAATACCTACGAACAATGTAAGAAAAACAATTTCTAGTTTTGGAAATTAAATAATTGCTGTACTTAACTTAAAAGAAGTGGGAGTTTTCCAACATTTATTATTGCATTCTTGCAATATATTAATAGTAAAGCTCATTTTAGTCAATAATATGTTGACGAGCAATAAATTAAAAGTAATTCATTTTGGTTTTTATCAAAATTTTGGAATATACTGTATACCTGGCTCACATAAAAGTAATACTGAAACTCTTATAGAATGCACTTCATGAATTGCAAGTGGCGGTTTTCTAATTCCAAAAAAGCTATCAAATTTTAAGTAATGTTATGTACTTTGTATTTTCTTAACATTTTATTCTGTTTATTTTTTTTATATAAAGCAAAAAAAGCTTTCGTAATCATTAAACCATTAAGTATACATTTCATTAAATAAGTAAACAATTTGCAGTTTAGTTAAAATTAAATTAACTTTTTGATATCAAAATATTTATAAAGTAAATGAATGATCTCAGAAAATGGACTTTAATTTTTTTGATATGCCATAATTCACACATAAGTGTGCATTATTTAGAATGATATTTTATTCTTAATTTAGTAACAAATTAATTCTAAGAGGATTTCATCTGAGACATGATTGAAACTTTACACACTGCCTTATATGTAGTATGCAATTTCTGATAAAATGGAAATATGATTAAAATTGAAGTCAGTGACTACAGAATACAGGAATACGCAAGATTTAACTCAGCTTCCGTTTTAATATTAAAAAGTTTTTCACGCAAAGCTCTTTAATTTGTATTCAATATTCATTATTCATATACATACATATATCGAACATGCTATACATGCAAACTCGTGTTTGACTGGAACTTCAGAAATTTTATATCATTTTATTATTTGAACTTTTTGTGGAAATCGACAAGTTATATTTACAAAAATATTTTCTATGGGGACCGGACAGGTACATAAATGTTTTATTTCAATCAAAATATACATTTTTCGAGAATTATGTATATTACTGCAAGCAGAAATTTGATCGAGACTGTTGTTTTAACATCATTCATTTCATACGAGTTACAAACATTAGGTGCGTTAGTTAGTTAGTTTCCACACTCCGCACAAAAGTAAAGTTCCACAAAATAAAAACTAACTTAAAGAATAAGACTGTCTTTAAACAATCTAAAATGTACAAAATAATGATTCAGCTGCCATCGCTGCCTCTGGTTGACGTGACAAACCTCCTCAAACCAAAGTGAAATTGGAGCTAATACCGTTCAATGAGCATAAACGGAAAAATACGTCTTTTTTTTTCCTTTTTCGTAATTTCACTTTTCTTATAAGATTGGACATTGTTTATGCTTTGGGTGCTGGGAAAAACTACCAGAGACAAATATGAATTTTAAGAAGGCGTTAAAATCCACATTTTTGTTGTAAAATATTTAATAAATTACAGAAAGTACTCTAAATAGCAGAAGCTTAATAGAAAATAAAAAAACAAATTAAATGTTTTCGGAAAGTCCAATAAGCATAAAGAATTCAGAGTTAATTTAAAAAAATTATAGTTTTTATTCTACCACTTTGGCTACGTGCACGCGAGTGCGAGTTTCTATATATGTGGGTGTACCTGCATTAGTATGCACAAATATGTAATATATACATATACATGGGACGCACACGCCGAAGCCATTGCGCATACAAGCTCTTTATACTATAATAGCTCCAGATGAAAACATCAATCGGGTTTCAGTCGACCGTGAGAGCACGCGACCAATCTACATATTTGCTTTCAAATTTTCGACTAAGATGTGAGCTGACACGGTATGTCATCGTTTTCAAATACCATCTGCGCCTAAATCGACTTTTCCTAATATTTCGTTGAGATCTTTCGTTAAAAATTTCAAACAGGGCACGCCACGCCGTTCAAGGCTTTTGGAAGCTGAAAAGGACCAATCATTTGTACGTTCTCTATTCCAGATGAGAGGTTAACACCAATCTATTCTTTAAAATTTGATCCTCGCGGCAAATACGGATTATTTGGAACAAAAACGGGTTTGGCGCATTATGTTATTACTACCCGGTCACATTTGTGTATATATATATGTTTTTAAGCTATGCTTATATGTAAATAAGACCCCATTTACGCTATCATAACCATGAGTCTATTTCATGAGCGTTGCATCACAACTTGTAGAAGCAACGAAGGGTTTAAATTATAGTTTTAATCAGACCAGAACATCCCTTTAAATATCCTCTATGATATATCGGAACTCCTTCATCCAGTACTTTTATAACATAAGAATAGCATTCATCAGCTGAACAAACAACTACATACAGGGTTTTCCAATAAGAGGTGTTATTTTGATATTCAAAGAAAAATGCCATTTTTTGAGATAAATGATCGCATGTTTATTTCATAATAAAGAGGAAGGTATGCCGTTAATAATGAAAAACAACATCAGCCAAATGGCCACCACGACCACGCTTACAGGACCATATCCTTTTCAGGAAATTTTCCATAACCAAATCGCAAATTGGCTGCCCTATGTCCTCGATAGCCTCACGAATTCCATCTTTGAGGTCTTGAATCGACGCTGGGCTGTTGGCGTAGACCTTATCTTTCACGTGGCCCCAAAGGAAGAGTCGCAAGGTGTTAAATCACAAGATCTCGGTGGCCAATTGTGATCACCTCTTCGAGAGATAACACGGTCCGGAAACTTTTCCCGTAAAAGATCAATGGTTTCGTTGCTTGTGTGGCACGTAGCGCCGTCTTGTTGAAAGTAAACGTTGTCCAGATCAATACCATCCAACTCCGGCCATAAAAAATCATTAATCATCTCTCGATAGCGCAATCCATTCACTGTAACTGTTGATCCAACCTCATTTTCGAAAAAGTAAGGTCCAATGACCCCGCCGGACCATAAACCGCACCAAACAGTCACACGTTGAGGATGGAGAGGCTTCTCAACAATAACTCTTGGGTTTTCCGAGCCCCAGATGCGACAATTTTGCTTGTTGACGTAGCCACCGAGGTGGAAATGGGCCTCATCAGTCAAGATGATTTTTCGATGGAATTCCGGATCATTTTCATGCATTTCAAGGACCCAATCAGCAAAGACACGACCTTGTTGATGATCGGCCGGCTTGAGTTCTTGTGTTAACTGAACTTTATAAGCCTTAAGACCCAAGTCTTTATGCAAAATACGGTGTAATGACGTTTGTGGAATGCCCAATTCCAAAGAACGACGAGGAATGGACAAACCTGGGTTTTCCTCAACACTTTGGGCTACAGCAGCAATATTCTCAGTTGTTCTTGAGCGACGTGCACGGGTTTTATTCTTCACATCACTAACTTGTCCCAACAGCTCGAAGTTTTCCACCAATTTCTGTATTGCGGTCCGACAAGGTGCTTCACGACGACCCAAAAATGCTTTAGTTTTGCGAACTGTGACTGCAAAATTTTCACGATTTTTGTAGTGAATTTTAATAATTTCAATGCGTTGTTGCAGCGTGTATCGTTCCATTTTTAGTAATGGCGTAGTTTCTACTTGTCAATTGTCAAAAAATAACAGCTACCGAAATAGCGGGCTATTCAAAATAACACCTCTTATTGGAAAACCCTGTATATTTCCTAAAGTCATTTGAAGCCATGATTCAAGGAATATATCGCTTACTTTGCCAGATTGTCAAAGTCACAACACTGTCATTTTTATGATAGAAAACGCTCATGAAATTAACTCATGCCCATGATAGTATACATGTGGTCTAAGTCTTTATGAAGTTATTTGACCAAATCCTAAATTAAATATATTCGAAAAAGTACATAATAAAGCAGACTTTTTAGTTCCACCAAAATCTCCATTAACAAGTTATAAGGAAACGTGGTATAAAAACATTATAATTTTTCGATACATTTAATTAACTAACTTAGCAAAAATTAATGTTTCTTACAGTTTCTAGTCAGAGAACTTTCTGTAATATATTTGGGTACTATTTTTCAAAAAATATGCATTTCAACAATGTTTTTTGTTTAACTCATGCTTGTTCCTGTTTGTTTCTTTCTCTAAGTTTTGTTTGCATCTGAACATTTTGAAATGAAACCAACTTCAGACAGTGACACTGCTTGCAGTTTTACCAAAATAACTCTCATATCGAAATTCTTCGTTCCTGTTTATAATCCTAAAATTGTTTTAGTTGGCAGCAAATCAAATTGATTGCCAATAATTTTCTAGCATTAAATTTAAATCAGTCAAACATCTAGTAAGATCTTGGATTTTATATTGTAAGTAACAGCGAAGAATTCCATATTGAATGTTGTTTCAATTACTTCACTTTTTTATACCATATTTATTAACAATATTGCTATGTATGTCCTTCTTGGCCTACCTGTTTGCTCTAACTAGTGGCACAGACTTAAAAACAAATAAAGGTTTAGGAGTATAGATAAATCTTTATTCTCACTCATTCGGTTACCATGTGGAGGCCGTTATTGGCAAGTCCAAGGACTGAGATTACGATATTCCTTTCCTTTTTTTTTTTTTCTGTTTATTACATCAATCCTGAAATACACCTGTACAATCTGCTTTCCGCGTTCGCGTTCTATGTACATATTAAGGTGCGCTTCTCGTTTTTAATATGACAAATTCAAGCGGTTATAACTAATATAGCTTTTTCACATTCTGACATCATCGTTCTCCGGCAGCAATGAAAGAATATTGTCGGCTTAACTACATTGCCGCGTAAGCAGTTTTCGACTTATTTTACGAAATTATGAAAAGAACTAAAACTTGAAATAAACATCATAAAATGAGTGAAGTTGAGCAGTGTTAGAACCAGAATAACACGGACGCGGCCAGCCCGACTAACATTTTCTTACGGCTAGAATCAGGGTCGGATCCGGCTTTCCCGGATCAATTAATCTCAGGTCCTGATCATCTTTTTTTTTTCAGAAATTTACTTTACTGAAAAAATTATATTATTCACGTTAGATTCAGGGCCACATCAGTTCAAATAAGATGTGCCGTAATAAAGCAGACCTATTTGTACCTAATCAGATAAAAGGGGGCTCAGGATAAAGCATATCTGAAAAAACAATTCATATACGATTTCCGGATGTAAAATATCATATTACGACTCGCCCTAGTTCACCCTGATGCAGTATGGATGAAATTAGGGCTTGCCTGAAGATTGTTAGTTGGGAATGGTTACAAACATTTCATTGTGACAGCACTGTGTGGCGAATTTTATAAACAAAACATATGAGGCTTCCCATTTGCTGCTCTTAAAAAACTTCCCATTTGCTACTCTTGAAAAACATTTGAACAATTTTTTGTTTGTAGTTTTTGTGTTATAAAAAAAAACCGCCCATTCAATTTTGTTGCAAACATTATCAGGTATTCATTATGTAATTGTGCATCGAATGAAATCGGTCCGGAGTCGATACCATTATTTGTTCACGAAATATGTGAGGCAGAAAAAAAGCCCTAGAACGTACGTATAATACACACAGTCATCTTTCTAAAAACAATGCATTCCGACTATAAGGACCTCAAAACGTGGAGATAAGTCAAAATTTTCAATTTCAAAAATCGGACCCATTACAACAAATTACCAATGAGAAGTTAATAAATAAATAATTCAATAAAACGAAATCACACAAAAATGAAAAAAAAAAAACATTTTGAAGGCCTAAGCAGAAACTTTCAAATGCTTTCATCTATTTCTTGTAAGACATTTTCTGCATACCATAACAGTCTCAAAGTTCATAAAAGATTAACCGAGCAGTAGGGGATGATAAAAATTTTTGAGCTTCTGCTTCACAAATAAGAAGTTAGAAGCTTTCAAAAAACCTTTCGATCACTAAAATTGAAGTATTGTTCGCGGATAATTGTCAAACATTTTGGAATTTTTGGATTATCCCGTAATTTTTTTAATGAATATAGTATGGCATTGTTTATAGTTTTTATAAAACTATTACTAGAAATTTTCAAATGGTTAGTTTTCAATCAGCACACTGTCAAAATTCAAAAGTAGAATTTCAGCTCAGTTTTACCATAAAGAAATAAAAGATAAAGAGGCGGCAAGTAGAACATTGGGCGAGGAACCACTTTTTGAAAGCTCTGTGTGAAAGCTAGGATGCGATCTGAAAGCTCTTCGCTCGCGGCTTGCTGGCGTTGCCATATTTTGTGTAAGCCACCGTTCGAATGCACTAATCCACTCAACCAGCCATGACTGGAGCGCAGTGCGTAAACGCCTTTGCGCTTACACGCGTTCGTCTTTCCTCGAAATCCCTAGCCTATGCTTATTTGCTGCCTGCATTCGGCTGTACACTGCAGGTTTATTTTGACTTCTTATAATGACGTAGGCATTTGGAAATCCCCTTTAAGATTACTGATGGGATTAGGTTTTTATTGGCGTTTAATTTTGAATACCTACAGAACCAAATTTAACATTAATTTTAGCAAAATGAAACGTTCCAGATAAAGGTAATTCCAACAAAATTATAATTAAATTATTATGGTAATGTAGAACTTTATGTGTTAATAATATTAAGCTATTTGCCTGCTTTTTTTGTTGTATAATTTTTTCGGTTTCCCACTGACGAAGTTTTTTTTAATAATTTTTCTATGAAATAATTAAGTGCATTTATTTTATGTTGAAAACAAATATTATTTTCTTCAAACCATTCTCTAAATTTAACACTTTCTTTTGTAAGTGCAATACTTTTATTTTTTATTGTTTCTTTTATAATATTATAGATTTCTTTCGGGACTTTCCAACTTGCTATATGTATATCAAAGGATATATCAGATTTAATTAAAGTATTTCGTATTGACTTGAAAAGATGGGGAACGTCAAAAATAACAAAAATTTTTTGAATAAAAATAAAAATATGGTTGTGCCGAATTGGTTTCAAGCAGCTTTAGAGCACTCCTGTTATTGGAACCTTGGTCAAAAACTATAGCTCTAATGTTGATACCAATTTCATTGCAATAACTTATGTTGTCTTTTATTTTATTTTTAAGGTGCTCACTATTCATTACATTACTTGTTGCGAAATAACTACTAATTATTATTTTCCAATTTGAAAATATACCACGAATCATAAACAATCAAACATGTTTTGCTAATTCAATGGTCTTTTCATTTCCCGTGTCGTATCCAATAATTTCATCTTTAGTTGTATCAAAAGTTAAATTGCTACGGATATCTACCTCATCCAATAGTAAGACTGCTTGACATACTTCCAAATTACAGCTTGATATTAAATCCTTTAAATTATGGGTTAGTATTGGATTAAAACCAGGTTGCATATACTTTATAGGCAACCAACGATTTATTGATCGGATGGAAGGTAAATCAATTTTTAAATATTTCTGCATATATCTATAGCAAGCTGGGGATTTATAGTGAAGAATTTGGGCTAAAAGTTTAGCATCTTTGGGCACTTTGATCTTGAAGATGTCACCATTTTGGCTAGTGTTTTAGCTTCTTCATTAATATTAACTAATGAATCAATTACATTTTTTAAAGGAATCTTAGCTTCCTTTTTCAACTGTTTTGATTCCTCAAGTTTATTTTTAAAGGCCAATCTAGTTTTTTTTACTTCTGCCGACTTCTTTTGGAACTTGCTTTTTAATTTTTTATATATTTTTAATAAATTCATATACCTCAGCCTATAAAATTGCAAATTTTTTTGTGACTGCAAACATTGCTCACATGTCGAAACATAATCTTCTCCATTGTCTTTATTATCCTTAATGCAACATGATGTTTCAAGTTCAATGAGATCTTCGAAACTTAAATCATTTCGTTGAGAAACTTCATAGCTCTTTCCGGAAAATAGAACTGGTATAGTGTCTTCATTTTGAGGCGTATTATTTTCTATTTCAACAGTGTTTGTTATATTATCGTTTTGGCTTAATTGTAAAGAAGGTACAGAATTCATTTTTAATTTTTTTGTCTAGCTGTAAGAATAAGAATAAACAATAAGGTGTTAGTAACACTCCCAAACTGGGTAAAACACCAAACCTGAGCATTTTAGATGTATTTAATGAACGATCAAATGAACTTGCCTGTAAGTGATGTTAGATCATAATTATATGAAGACAATATCCTTCGATGATCACAATTGTAGTTACCTCTTCTCCACTGAACTGGTGCCACTACTTTCAAAATAAATAACTCAAAAAGAACCAAATCATAGTCACTATGCGTATACATATCTACTTTTCACATTCTTTCAGCTTCTTACTCATTTGGTTCAAAAACAATTCATATTCTCACAATTCGCCAGGGAAGAATTAATTAATTTGTTGTGGGAATCTTTAGGGTGGTTTGGTGATCATCGAAGGACATTGTCTTCGTATAATGATGATCTAACATCACTTACAGGTAAGTTCGTTTGATCGTTCATTATCAGACGTCCTTCGATGATCACAATTGTATTATATATGTATGTTTAAAGCTTTGAATTGTGAGCAAAAAACTTCACTTTCGGTTTTTAAATAAGATTTAACAATTATTTAACACTCTTCAAGTCAATAAAAATATTATTGAAAAAAACAAAAAACCCGACTGCCTAAACTGAAAAATTGTGAAGTAAAAAATTCCAAACTTACTTAATAAATGAACTGAAAAGATAGAAACAAGTTGAAAAAATTAAACATTTTTTCTGAATTTGAATGATCATGGTTGACAGTGTTCACAAACGCAGTCGGAGGCATCAAATATCTAGAATACGTTCCATCATGAATGACTAGTTCTTTTGTTGGTGATATGAATAGAGCAAGTGAATACGTAGTTGGAGAAGTCCCAATATCCTAACTTTCACATCATAAATGCGAAAGTGAATTTGTTTATTTGTTTCGCGTACTCAACTGATCATCATGAAAATTGCATAGGTGCACTTTCAACGGATTCGATAACAAAATAGAAATCATAATTAATGTATTTGATGCCTCCGACTGCGTTTGTGAACACTGTCAACGATGATCATTCAAATTCAGAAAAATTGTTTAATTTTTTCAACTTGTTTCTATCTTTTCAGTTCATTTATTAAGTAAGTTTGAAAATTTTAACTTCACAATTTTTCAGTTTAGGCAGTCGGGTTTTTTGTTTTTTTCAATAATATTTTTATTTTAATTTTTTTAGTTTTCGTAGTAAAATATTAAATGGGAGTATAAGCCAGCTAAACTGTTACCGCCTTTACCGCATGGAGGTACTCCCAGCTTATGATATTAATATTGTTGCGCACAAGTCTTTCACTTTTTGTTGCCAAGGCTGATAAGTATAAGCGTTGTCTGCCATACACACTGAACCAGCAATAGTAACGTTCGGATTTATTATTAGTAACACAGTATTGTAATCTCTCTTTTCCACACATAAATATAATTTACTAGCTGAGTAACCCGGTTTCAAGCGGTGTATCAAAAATACTAATTAGTTAAATACTTCTGAAATGTTGGTACTACAGCCAGATTAGGAAGTTTAGAAGTATTAGGTACAAAAATCTGTAGATGTGGTATAGAACCGTCCAAAACTCATTTTGCTACCACCGTCTATATCAAAAGGGCTAATGATCTATTCTGTACTTATATGTTTTCATTCTTAGGTGTTAAATAAATAAATAAAGGTATTATTTTTTTGTTTACTATTTCATCGCTACCTGACTTAAATTCGTTGAATTCCAAAAATTTTTGTCGTCATATTGGTTCCGCTATTTTGAATTTCCAAATTTTGAAAGCAGATTCGAAATAAGTGGCCTCAAAATACACATAATACTAATTTTTAATTAAATTCGTCGAAGTTCGAAAATTTTCAGTCGCCATATCGGATCCGCTTTCTTGAATTTCTAAATTTCGAGCATAGATTCGCAATCAGGACCTCCAAAAATCCCTAAATAACAATTTTCACGGCAATCCCTTCAAATTTACCATCTCTGGCTGCCATCTTGGGTCCGCCATTTTAAAACCCGTAAATAAAAAGTAGCCTATATGTTAAGCCGAAATTTGTAGAGCCTTCGCTCAAAAAATGAAAATGATCGGACCAACCGTTAAGGCGTGATTAAGCAAAAAACAAAGACACATATTGGGTCGGCCATTTTGAATTTCCAAATTCTGATAGTAGATTCGAAATTAGTAGCCTCGAAATACCCGTAGTACTAATTTTCGATTGAATTTATCGAAGTTCAAAAATGTTTGGTCGCCATATTGGATCCGCCATCTTGAATTTCCAAATTTTGAATGGAGATTCGCTATCAGGACTTCCAAAAACCCCCAAATACCACTTTTCACGGCAATCCCTTGAAATTTATAATTTTTGGCCGCCATCTTGGGTCCGCCATTTTGAAATCCGTTAATAAAAAGTTACCTATATGTTAAGTCGAGGTATGTAGTACCCTCACTCAAAAAATGAAAATGATTGAACCAAGTGTTATGGCGTGATTAAGCAACAAACATATAGGGTCCGCCATTTTGAATTTCCAAATTTTGATAGCAGATTCAAAATTAGTGGCCTCAAAATACTCATAACACTAATTTTCAATTAAATTCGTTGAAGTTCGAAAATTTTTGGTCCCCATATTGGATCCGCCATTTTGAATTTCCAAATTTTGAGCGTAGATTCGCAATCAGGACCTCCAAAAACCCCCAAATTCCAATTTTCATGGCAATCCCTTGAAATTTACAATTTTTGGCCGCCATCCTGGATCCGCCTTTTGAAATCTGCGAATAATAAGTAGCCTGTATGTTAGGCCGGGATACGTAGTATCTTCAATCAAAAAATGAAAATAATCGGACCCAGCGTTTAGACGTGATTGAGCAACAAACAAACAAAGAAACAAACAAACTTTCGATTTTATATATATATGTATATAGGGATGTGGTATCGTTCAATATTTTGTTGTTTTGTTTTAGCATTTTTCATTCCAAATTACATGTAAACATAGAAGTTGCATAATTTTTTGCAGCTATTTATGAAACCCTTTATTTTGATACCCCACTCGATAAGGTTTGAGAAAAAATATTTTTGAAGACATAATATGGCGGCAAAAATCGGCCATTTTAATTTTTTTCAATTTTGATATACCCAGTGTCACTCTCCAATTAAAACGAATCTAACAGCACCTCTCAAGCTGAAATCGATCAAGCCGTATACGCTACAGAGCGTGCCAAAGAAATATACATACATACATTCACTCGAAAAACATAACCCTCCTTCTGGCGCAGTCGGGTAAAAAAAAAAAATATATATAACATTCTTCAAATTCACAAAATAATAGATTCAGTATATTGATAGTATTGTAATGAAACTTGTTATATTTATACTTATGTATATACATATGTAATCCCTTCTAATTCTAGTAATAGCTAATAATTGATTTCGCGAAATTATTCTGCCAATTACAGGTCTATTGTAAAATTTTGTAAAAGTTTGTGAGTTTTCAGTCCATCCTACAGTCGTTCTTATTATATCAACGCTTACACCCCGTCTAGCTGCAGCTGAGGTGGAAGCATGTCTGGTGCTGTAAGCAGAGAATATATTAATATCAACTCCGGTTTTTCCTAAGATGTCTTTAATCCACCTATACTGATGGTCGATGTAGAAGCTTTCTTGTAAGGTTTCTTAAATGTTAAAACCAAGTCGTCAATTGTTCCTCTGAGATTTTCAGTTATTTTCATGTAATATATAATAGGTGTAGCAGGGGATATTTTCGGATCATTAGTAAAAAAAGGTAGCCCAATTTAAGGCTGATATTTTCCTGGAGCGGTGGTTTTTACAAAATCAGGGATTCTGATTTCTAACTCGCCAGACTTTGTAATTATATTACTTATCTTTATCAAAATTATTGTCTGAATTCTATGTCCAGTAGAAAGAATAAGTAGTGTAATTATTTTCTGAGCGGATTTAATGCTATTAACTGTACTGTAAGATGCACCTCTTTGAAACTCACTTCTTAAAAAAGAAATGACAATAGTTACTGAACTCTCACAATAATTTAAATTATTTCAATACAGTACTCATTCCAGGCACCAATACCTGAGTAGTATTGTTTACAAGTGTTCTCTGAGATGGAAGCTAACATAATATCTACAGAAGCAGAAGAGATACCACTCTTCATAAATGCAGCCAAACGAAGACTTCCCTAAAGAGGGTGTGCTGTGCCGGCATCTGAAGATAAAAGAGTAGTACATCTAGGTTCAAAAATTACCAGTTGAGATGTTAATATGGACTTATACATTGGAAACCATGGCTGCGTTTCCCAATAAGGTATTACCACATTTCCTTTAGCCCCATATTACCAATCTTTTTCAATGTCTTTATGAGAATCGAAAAAGGTGGAAAAGCATAAAAAATGAAAGTAGACCAAGGTAAATGTGTGCACTGCATGTATATGCTTCACATTTGAAATTAAACCTGAATGCAAAAAAGTATATTGCCGGGAGTCCCAGTTTAATTACAATTTTATTAAATGCCCTTTTTTCTAAACTGCATTAAATTTCCGTCTTTTGTCTTCTGGATTCAAAGTCTGCTACATAATTTTTTCCAAAACTAATATAGGCTGCTTATACCCATAGACTTCTTTCCTCACGCCATTTCCATATATCCTTAGTAACCGAATGAAGTTGAGGATATTGTATTCCCCCCATTCTATTGATATAGCTTATAGCCGTTGTATTACCTATTCTTAAAAGAACTTCTGCATTTGTTAAGCTCTTAGCGAATGTTTTTAGACCAAGAAATGCAGCCTTAAGTTCCAACACATTTATGTGTAGTTGCTGTTCCCCAATCGTCCAGAAACCGTGTATTGTTTTCATCTGTTTCAACTTGTTCCCCATCCTGACCGTGAAGCATCTGAAAATATTTCATTTGCATATTTATATTGTCTAATTGGGTTAAAAGATATAAAAATATGATCTCTCCACCATTGCAAATCATTTAAACACCACGAGGGTGTAGAGACATGACGTTCATAATCACCATTAAATTTAAGGAGGAGTGATAGATATTTATGTCTCTCTAACTCTTTAGTATATAAACACGCATACGATATAACAGGACATGTTGCAGTAAGTGACACCAGTATTTTAGCTACATGTGTAATCTTGAAACGCCTTTTATTCATAAAAGTTTCTAATAGACCTGAAATACGCAATCTTTTTTCCTGAGATATTTCCAAAATTAAATTTTCGGAATCAAAACAGAAGCCTAAGAAACTGCACTCTTTTGCTGGTTGCCAACAACTCTTTTCTTCATTAATTATAAAACTCAAATTCGTTAGCAACATTTTAGTTTTAACTGCATTAGTCATACATTCATTGAATGATTTTCCAACACAATGAATATCATCTAAATAAATAGCGGATATGAAACATAATGACCTTAAGATAGCAACAACTGGTTTCATGAGTTTTGTATAAACACACGGCGCAGTGCATAGTTCAAAAGGAAGGACATTAAACTAATAAGTTTTTCCTTTTAAATAAAAGTGAAGATATTTTTATCACCTTCCCTTACCGGAACCATAAAATATCCTTAAGATCCAAATTTTCAAGGTAACATAACTTAGTGATAAGGTTGCTAGCTGTCCTATAATCTTCCAACTTAAAATGTTTTGTTGTTATGAATTCATTTAACTTTTTCAAATTTAAAATAAATCTCTAAGAACCGTTAGGCTTTTTAACAACAAATATTCTAGAAAGAAATTGCTTTCTAACTGAAATACACTCACTATAGCCCCTTTTTTTAAGAAGAGACTTATGTAAGCTCATTATGCAAAATTATATTCTCGGAATCTGAAAGACGTTATGTAGTATATGTGTTTGGCTGGGTTGCTTATGGAAGGGAATTCCATATCCTTTTACCCAATATAACACAATTGGATCTTTACATATTGTTAAGCAATTATTAAAAAAGTATATTAAACCGCCAACCTGCATTAGCGCCTGCATTGCTGGAAGTGGTTGTTCAAGGATATGCTCTGTTTGGAATAATTGTTGGGAACTGCTGGTAGTGTTGGGCTTTGATAAACTTGTCGAAGCCCACCTCTGCGGTTCTTGGACTGACGAGGCTCTTGAACCGTTTGCCCCTGTGCTTGGCGAGTTGGTCCCTTCCAAAAGACTGAACTCTTTTCGACAAGTTATGTTTAGGTTTATTTTGTTGGGATTTGAGATCATGGCCTCTTTTAACAATAGTTCTTGCAGCTCTAATTCTCTCACTTAAATTATCTCCGAGGAGATAAGCACTAAGCTTTGTCTCTAAGAGAATTACTCTTATATTTTTATCCAGCCCAGATGTCATTAAATTTCTTCAGGTAAAGTGTATATCAATAAATAGTTTTGCTGTATTATTGAGCATTTTTAATAGCGTGAGCTTTAATCCGAGGGCTGAACCTCGGAAAGAACTTTTTTGATGACCTTACTTAGGCTTGCTAGGCCCACGTTAAGAAATTTTTGTCGGACTTCAGTAAAAGTGTTTATCTTTTTATTGAATTATGTACTTGCTGCTGATACTTCTGGATTCGTTTCGGGAACAATTAAATTAGAAAAATTGTCCGTTGTAAATAAAGTTTACGTATATTTTCCCTCTCTTCGTGCTCCCGCCCATATTGAATAACGTGATCCCACCTTTATGCAATCTGTGGGTGTATCTTTTCTGCCATTTCCTGTGAGTTCCCTGTCCTTTTTACTAGCACGGTAAGTATAGACTCTTCTAAGATATCTTCTGGCGTACCCGCATCTGCAACTTCGACTGAATTTTGCTCCTCTTGTGAATTTTCCACCAGAGGAGTTATCTGCAATATAGGAGTATCTGAAAACAATTTTCCGTTAATACTTATTATATCCGGAAGGCTTAGTTAGCAGTTTAGCCTCTGCTCCTCCTCTCTTGCTTTTGCAAAGAACTATAAAAGGGTGAATTATGCTCATAATCTACATAATTATAGCAGGTATATTTCTGTAATGTAACCCTTAGAGAACACAATCAAATCTCAATACTCTAGCATTTCCAAAAATTCGAAATTACATCTTTAAAAATGACTTCTCAAATTTTTGTAGGGAAATTCGGATGAGAAAAAAAGTTATGGCACTATATACATATAGCCACGTGAGAGAGCTCGGCCTTGCTCTCCGCAGCTGTCGAGCGCGCGGCGACTGCGCGTCCCTACTCTCTAAAATAACGGTTTCTTCTCTATATATACTCATTATATACTGTATGTTTGTGCTTCGTGTATTTGATTTCAGTTATATTTCGGTCTCATATAATAACAGTGTATATAAATAAAATGGCTTCATATTTTTAATAAATAATACGTACTAAAATTTTAAACGCGTTTTTCTCAAAATGGAATTTTTCAAGTAGGCCGCAAGTTAATCTCCGGATCTACTGAACCGATTTCAATAAACCTTAGTGCGTTTTATTTATTAAAGTACCCTGTATAACAATTCACCACATTTTTGCATAAATATATAAAAAAAAAATGACGGAAGATAAAAGGTAAAAAAAATGTCATTTTTTCAAAATTTTTTTTCAAACATTCGAAATTTTTTTCTTTTCGGAATTTTTGACTAACGGTGGTGAATCGTCACGTAAGAAACCTTCCTTTTTAAAACCCCATTCGAATTTGTTGTTTCAGACATGCCAGTTCGGAGATTAACTTGCGGCCATGGAACCATCTTTTTTTTTGACACTTGACTTTGGCGCCCTCTATTTAATAATAATAATAATAATAATATGCCCAAAATAAAATTTGTTTTGTAAACTATAAGGGTCCATTTACATTTTGTGAAAGTTTCATGACAATACTTAATAAAGCGGCTGAGAAATAAAAGTTTGAAAAAAGGCCTTTTTTTGACGCTCTAGAGTAGAATAGTACCTTAATGATAAAATTATAGCCATCGAACGACCCCTTGTGTCGATCCTAGGCGTAATTATTCTTGAAACTGGACGAATGAGGAAAGGATGTGAAAAGTATGTAGATATACGCTACGCATGGTGACTATGATTCGGTTGTTTTTGAGTTATTTACCTTGAAAGTAGTGGCACCAGTTCAGTGGAGAAGAGGTTACTACAATTGTGATCATCGAAGGACGTCTAATATATAATTAATTACTTATAGTATTTATGATACACCGGGTGAAACTTGGTTGCAGCACGGCCGTAGCTAGGGGGGGGAGGGCATTGTGGGGCAATGCCCTACCTTGAAATTACAATGCCCTACCTTAAAAATACCAAAAACTAAAATAAATTATTATAATTAAATTGTTTGTTCATAGACAAACTAGATGCATAGATATGTCCAGTCGCATGTAAAATTTTGCGCCACATTATTTGTTTACGAATAGCTGTTGAATGTACATCACTGACCTAGAGGTCAGTGATATACATAGTGATTGATTTAGGAGCCCGTGCTTCGAGGACAGATCAATTATGATAAATTTTTTACTTCCGCCCTACCTGTAACCAATGCTGCCCTACCTCAAATTCGACTCTAGCTACAGCCCTGGGTTGCAGATGTAGATATAGATTTCAGGAGGCGGAGATTGTAGCTCAGCACTTAGACCATGTGGTCTATTGTTCATATCTCAGTGGACGATATGTCATCTAGGTTAATTTCATCGCCCATCGTGACTTATGAGCCGTAAGTTGATTGGTTCGTCTAACAAAACTCAAAATTCTGGGCAGTGTCAGTGCTTGTAGCTCACTTGTAGCAACTATTCGTGAACCGGATAGCTCGGCTCTCGCGCATATAGAGGGTTCACAAAGAAGGTGAGTGATTGATTCCTCTTATTGGCATTTACCATACATAATGACGAATCAGCAATGTGCATATTTTAGAGATGCTTATTCAGGCTGTAGTGTCCCGTGACGACACTTAGCGCAAAACAGATGCTTTAGCAATTTACTTAGACCGCGGTGGATTCTCTTTAAGATAATTTTTAACTGCCTCCTTTTTTGCCTTGCATACCAACTTTTTTTGCTCGTTTAGAGCCCATTTCTCAAAGATATGAGTAACAAAAGAGGATTTTAAGCCCACCTACAGGTCTGGGCATATCATGGGTGTGCTTGATTCTTCTTTGGCCAGAAGGTCTGCAGTTTCGTTACCTTCCACGTTACTGTAGTCTGGGACCCACATAATCGCTACGTTGTTAGCAGCGATTTGGTTTAGTGAGCTTATGCAAAAAAAGTGGACATGATTTATCAAGGTCCTTGAATTCGTTGATTTTAAATGATAAATGAGGCATTAGCTGTTTTTAGGCACATTTTGTTACCAAGTCTATAACGAAAATGGCTGTACATAATGAGCTGTAAGTTATGTACAATATTACTCATAGCCTGTACGTAAACAACAAATATGTACTAAAAATTGTTATTATACATTAAAAAAAAAAAAAATTGTAAGTAATTTACGAACTCATCTAACTTCTAATTTAACTAACTTTAATTTCTATCTTAACTAACTAATTTCTAGCTATAATTTTTTCTTTTTAATTTTCATTATCGATCACAAGCTTGAGATAATTTCTGATCATGATTAAAACTTCTTACTTTTTAGGGTTTTCCATAGTACACAACCCTCAGTACGTGAGTCCGACTCGCAGTTGACCATTTTTTAACACTTATTTTTTGAAAAGCCATTTTTTAATATATTATTTTTAATAGTTTTAATATATTATAAAAAAACGAACTTTTTTTTTTTTAAATGGCATAATTAATTTTTTTTTAGTTATAAAATATTCAAAACTCTGGCTCGAGAAACTATAATGGGAACAATACTGTACAAGAATATTTTTGAAATACATATTCGGATTCATGATTTATACTATAGAATTCATGTTGACTATGAAATGGGAAATTTTTCCCGAGATAAAATTGTCTTTATGAAGACTACTCTAGTCTCTTATAAGAATGTTTGAGCCTTCCATACAAATATTCTACATAGTCTTCCCAATTTGGTGGACATAGAAAAATTAATATTGCCCGTCTAACGTCTCTGGTACAGAGCTTCTCTCGTACTAGAACTTAGAATTATAGATACATGAATTTGAGGCCGTCTTCAGAATACTAACTTCTTCCGTACAAAGTTTAGCGTTTCTCTCACTCAGAGGTGCTGAAGAGATTTTTCAACCATCTCTTATCGCGTCTAATTAGAAATACTGTATTAGAGACGGAGACATGCGACTCTCGTAGAAGTCCTCTGGGATACTGAAAATTTTTATTTGCATAACCTCAGCTTTCTTACATAGTTTATTGTAAAAATATCAGTTAAATACTTTTTATTTGAAATTGGTCGACTAATTAGCATCTATTATAAAACTTGGTTTTATTTTTAACGATGTGTTGTATACTGCAAATAAAATCCATTAAAATTCCTTGTGGTAGGTACCCCATTAAATGAACATTTCGTTTGGCAAACCAATGGAATTAAATTCAGCTCACCGAGTACTAAAATTTGGTATCAATTTGATGCTTTAATGCTATAACCTAAGGCAGTTTGATAAGTCAGTGACTTTTTGAATTTCTCGCGCAGTAATTATAAATGCAACACTTCTCCAGTCAGCTGCAATCTATTAGTAGGCTACTGTAAAATTTTGAGCAAGGAGCATCATTTTAACGAAAATGGAAAAAAGTGAATTTCGTGCACTGATTAAGCATTATTTTTCCTTTTTCCATTTAACCATAAATTGGGCTACGAACTGCTACCCTATCGAGCATATTCTCCAGATTTATCCGGTTGCGACTAATTCCTGTTTCCAAATCTGAAGAAATGGCTGGGCGGTAAGAAATTTGGGTCGAATGAAGAGTTCATCACTGAAACAAACGTCTATTTTGAGGGCCTGGAAGGAATAAAAAGATTGGAAAAACGCTGCACTAAATGTATAGAACTAAAAGGAGACAATGTTGAGAAATAAAACGCTTATTTGCCAAACAAAATATATTTTATTCAAAAGTCACTGACTTATCAAACTGCCCTCGTACAACGCTCTGTTCAGTGGGAAAGCAGTCGCGCACTGCGATTTAATGTTGGTTTGGTTTATTGTAGGTACGAATTGTTCATTCAGGCTCATTCGCATTTTGGGTTTTCTACAGCAGCATTGTTTGCTTTTGTTTATTAGATGGGCAAAATAAATGAGAAAAGATTAATACATATCTGTCCGGATGATTTGTCGTTTCAAAGCCAAGCCTCAGTAGCCATATGCCGAAAATTCGTCATTTGTGTATTGCTCTAAATAATTAATATTTGTTGTAGTTACTGCGTGGCGTGCAAGTAATGCCGGCAGGATATGTTTTAATTGATTTGGTAAGAGAAAAATCGTTATTTGCACAGGGTGTCCCAAAAAGAAACATCCAAACTAAAATGGATGACGGACCAACTCTTGTTCGAATAAGCTAAACTTACCCTAAGTAAAAATATTCTAGTTTTCGAGATGATGGCATTTCTTTGAAATTTTGCAGTCGTTAACTTCGAACTATTTTGTCGGTGTGATGTCTAAAAACTTCATTTCTTTATTTTATTATTTTACAAACAATTATCCAATATGGCTATCGTTTTCTCACAACAAAGAAATCTTTTTAAATTTTATGTGTTTCAACATTTTTTCCTTCAAGTTTGACTATTCATTTCATAAAAAAAACATATACTGAGCTCGACTGGCCAATTGACCTAAAAGTTTGCGCATGTAGTCTAGATTTTTGAAAGGTTTTACACCTATCACTTTTTTGCTTAAGAAAAGAGATATTGCTATTTAAGTAAAAAAGAAACTGATTTTTTACTTATCCCATTAACAGAATTTCCGATGAAAAACTGCCTTTTCTTCATCGCAATACCATTTTAAAGTCTTTTCGGCTAGAATTTTAAACGGCCAAATAATAGGCCCATTTGAATTACCAGAAATCTTGGACGGAAGCCACTATCTTGGTTTGTTAAAAATCAAAATCCAATATTGCTAGAAAAAGCGCCATTAGCTGTAAGAAACCTGATGTGGTTTCAACATGCACGCCAAGTCACGACTATTTAATATAACGAAACTATCCACAACGAAGCTTCGGGCGCGCTGATTCGATTTTATAGCCTCCGCGCTCTCCGGATTTAAATCCGATGGATTTTTATTATTAAAATTATTGGGAATGTCCCAAAGAAATGGTATACCGGAAGCTAGTAAATTCTGAAAAGGAGCTGAGCAAACGCATTCATGATGCAACTCAGAAAATAATAACATAATGTTTAACGACGACGTATCAAAATATTTTCGAAAAGATGCGCCTGCATTTTGAACATTTAATATATTTTTTTTTATAAATTTAATTAAAGCGATTTGCTTTTATTTGTCATTTTTAATACAGATGCTAAAATTATTTATTATGGTACTACATAAATTCTATTCCCATAATGTTACTAGATCGAAAATGTCAATAATATGATAAGTTAAAAACCAGTTCCTTTTTTACTTAAATAGAAAAATCTATTTTCCTAAGTAAAAAAGGTGGTAGGTGTAACAATTTTTTAAAATCTAGACTACATGTGCAAACTTTTAGGCCCAGTATATTTTTTACGAAATTAATAGTCAACTTGAAGGAAACATTTTGGATGCACATAAAATTGAACAAGATTTCTTAGTTGGGTGAAAACGACAACCATATTGGAAATATGTTTGCTTACATTTGACTCCGTTTCGGAGTTACAGGGTGATTCGTAAATTCAATTTTTCCATGGTATGTACAAAATTTTTTTTTTTTTTTATCTACTCAACGTAACGACATACAACTCACACCAAAACTCTACTATCCTAATGCATTTTAAAAAAATTGCAATAATGTTAATCCACTGCATGTACAGTCACTTTCGAAACTGGAAAAATAATTTTTATTTTCATTTTATATTCATGTAATTAATTCACTTATTTTTTTGAATTGCCCATCTTATTACCTTTCCAACAAGGTACAACGACGTCGAAGTAGAAAAAGAATGGACATTTATTCGTGGAAAACTTTTTCTGGTAAATTTAAAAAAAAAAAAAAAAAAAAAATTAAACTAAAATTAACCCCAAAATGCATTTTGTTTAATTAAAAACCCATTTAAGTCAATGCTATTATAATATCTCACAAAAGCTACTCCAAGCGGTTGATATTCAATTTTTTGTTTGGCTAGATTAGATCTTTGATCCCATTCATTTTTGCATACCTACTAAAAAACACTCGGTGTAACATGCAGCGTAACGCAGGATAATATACCTGGTCCATATTATACTCAACTTTTAATTTATTTCATATTTTGAAATTGGAATTATTTTAAAATCAATCAAAATGAAAAGAAATTATTCTTCCTGATGATTTAAATAAATATGAACCTTTGGTTCTATGTATTTTGAAATTTATTTCGCAATAAAAGATGGGTGGTCCATATTTACCTCTCTTACTCTATACATATACTAGCTGCGCCCGCTAAGCACAGACTAATGAAATACGTAGATAAGCTATGAGAGTTCGGCGCCATTTTTACGTGTATTTTTAAAGGTGGGCTTAAAATTACAAAACGGTCCCAAAAGCTCGTCGTCTACGTCTAGCAATAGTTTCTAGGTGGGTGACGTCATGAAAGTTCTCTTGTGCGCTAGTATGCATGTGCTTATAGCGCATATATGTGCATGCTTGGGTATGCATTTGTTCTTATAGGTATGTATCTAGGGTGGAGTCTAGGATCAAGTCGGAGATGTCGGTTGGAGTCTAGGGTCAAGTTCATGAAATGAACCTCCACTTCCCCGCTGATAGCTTTACATATCGCACTCGAGGTTAAAGTCCACGATACAGGTCACTCTCTCATCACCTCGCCGAAAACTTTACTCCTATCCTTTCTGGTTGTGAAATGCGCAGGTGGCTTTATTTATGTTATGTGGAACCTTATCAGTAGTATTTATGCTGACTGAGCTCTTATTTGCAGGAGGGGACGTTGAATTTGTGCTTCGAGGTACACGATTTTTTGTTTTACTACAAACATTTGGCGTATAATTCGATCCCTTTAGGAAGTAATTTTTTACGTTAGATTAGGAATGAAACTTTTAGGGTATTGGTGAATACTATATTAAGTTGTTATCGTTAGCATATTAGGTACTGAGGACATGAATGGTCATGTTTGAGCATGTTGTAAAATGCTTAAATGGCTTTATTTCTGCCGAGTGAAGTCTTATCAGTATTTAAGCTACTGATTGCTCAGTTCGTGATCACATAATCGTATTTGTTTTTACTTGAAAGGTTTTCTGTCTGAGAATCTAGCGTTAAAATACCAACTGCCTCATACTGAAAGTTCTAATATTCATTCATTAATTGTACCTACTGGGTGCGCTTTACCGCAGGACTTGCCGGTGTCATACTGCATAGTGGTACAATCAAGAAATTCAGCACCTCATAAATTTTTACATGAGAATCACAACAAACAGCTGCGAAGAATGCCGAAAAGGGTTTGCATTATACTAACACCAGAAGTATATATTTTCCATTTGTGGAATTTTGCCTATAGAGGTAGTCGTAAGGGTGAATGGCATTTATGCACAATCGACAGGCTTCGATTTCAACAGAATATCTTCAACACAAGCGAAATACTGGAACCAATATTGGATCAAAAATATTGCAACTAAATATATGTATAAAACAAGAATGAATAAATATTAGAAATAAAACGCTGGTTTATATTTTAAAAATTTAGTAATAATTTATTGTTTGCATTTATCCAGGAGTTATGTTTCGATGAAAATTCTAATCATTTAACAAAAACTTTATTTCCAGTATTTTTCAGTTAAATTTTCTACAGCTTTTTGGATGTTTTTTTGTGATTCATCATCTTGTCTCCTTATTTATCTATCAACAAAATTTTTAGTTGAAACGTCAGTATTTGTCTCAGGTTCGCCAAGGTTTGTGTTCTGTTTGAATACCAAATCATAGTTTGCTTTCGAGGTTAAAAGAAATCCAATTCCTGTGTATCCAATTCAGCCTTGTTATAATACACACCGTAAGTTTTATCACTTCCACGACTAACTAATTGTTTATATTTATTCAATATCTGGTTGAATGAATTTTGTTCTTTTAATGTTAATGAATGTATTGGTGTAGCAAGCTCTTCATTTTCGTTTCGCTCCCAACATCATCATCATCTATTTCCTCCTCCTCACCATCTTCACCATCATCCTCTATTGCTGAGAGGGGTACTAGTAAACTGTACCTTTAAATATTTTCATGATGGGAATACACTCCCTGTCTGTATGTATAGCTATATAGCTTGTGAATGATATTACAAAAGAAACCTTCGCGATTATGGTACAAAAGACCTCCATGGTAATAGTGCATGAACTTTTTATGTATTTAAACATCTTTATTAACCCTTTCACTACGGCAGTGCGCTCCGTCAGAGTGACACCGCTGAACAGGCCATTGAACGGAGCACTGCGCCGGAAAGTGTGCATGTTGCGCTTCGGTAAACTGGTGTTCGGACTTACATCTTACGATGCCGTTTACAGCCGACGCTTGTACACAGATCGTCGCGCGGATGCCGTCTATAGCCGACGCTCGTAGCGAAAGGTTTATATTAAAAATCATCAGTTTAGTTTTGATATCACTATAGTGAAAATAGATTGATTCCTCCTAAACTGGGAAATTCAAAATTTTCTGCAAAGTTAAATATTGTGGATTTCCTGTTTAAGTATGAGGACGCCTTACTTGAGTGAGTTGGAGAAGAAATTGTAAGATATTATAATAAATTACGGTCATACATTCATAAGGAAATTAGTAATATCCTTACATGGTAACCATTACAATGAATGTATTTGGGCTGACAATAATACTAAAATCGGACCAGGCTCATGCGGGTGTTATTTTGTTGGTACGGTTTTTAAAACTATAAATATAATTGTGAAACTACATCAACGATGCAAGCCTACTAAACTAAAGAAGGAATAGTATAGAACAGTATCAACGCATTCATAAAGTTTATAACATCTTCAGAGTGAAAATGGATTAATTCCTAAATTGGAAATTCAAAGCTTTCTACAAATTTTGGTATTGAAGACTTCCTTCATGAGCCTATAAAAGAAAGACAAATTCAATCGCCATCCTCAGTCAGTGGGAGTACTCATATTGATATAGTTACATATATGTTCAATAGCTGCTTACCAGTCTATACATATATCTCTCTACCTCTACCTGTATAGCTGCCTGTCTGTCTACCCGTCTGTATAGATGCTAAACAACCTGTACAGCTGTTTGTTTGCCGGTATAGCTGTATGTACAGTTCTAAATTGAAGAGTAAAATAGATGAAAAGCTGATAAAAGTATTATAAAGACGAGCCATGTATTAAAGAAGCAACAAATAATTGAAGATTGGCAAGTCAACATTGAAAGTTGAGGATGAAAATCTTGTTATTGGCGATAGACCATACAAGATAACCAAAGGTTTAACTGAACTGATTTTTATGAAACGTTCCATTGGTTACAATAAAGAAAACTGGACCAATTATCAATCAATTTTAAACGATACATGCACGCACTGACGTAATTTTAATTAAAACAAACAAATAACAGGAACAAATACCTATAAATATAAAAACATAATGAAGAAATTGATTCGAACTCCTAAACCGCATAAAAGGACAGGAATAATGAGGATTCCAAAGGAAAACATTGATTATTTCTATTGGGATGATCCCAATAAATTAGTTGACAGACTTCGTATGCTAATAGCATTAAAACAAGCAGGAAATAATAGCCGTGATAATGAAATAATAGGAACAAATAGCATTATTTATATCAGATCTCGAAAATTAGCGTTGACAAGTTTGGTTGATCAATAAGAAGTAACGTAAAGTGTCCTGATACAGATTGAAGCATTGTTCAAAATATAGCAACATTTGTAGTATACCTAATTATATATTTTTGCAATTATTTTGCGTTTTTAATTAACCTTAATAACTAAGGTCTTAAACTAATGTAAGTATACCTAAGTAATTTTGAGTCGGCCCGAGTGGTCGTGCGGAGAGCGCATTTTTTGGAATGTTAATGTTTATCGCTGGAGATTTCATGTTGCATTGTTAATTTGATTTGGTTATTTCTTTAAATTTAGGGTAATTTAGTGATCTTTGTTCATTGATTGTTTGGCGCCGACTCAAAATTACTTAGGTATACTTACATTAGTTTAAGAACTTAGTTATTAAGGTTAAATAATAAACGTTTATTATTTTTTGCTTTTCAGTTTTTTCGGAGGTTTAATTGTTTTTGTTAAAAAGTTTTTATTTTATAAGTTTAGGTGGCTATAATGCAGAGACTGAGAGGTCTACACACAAGAGACTGACAGATCTAAAGCTCATTCATCGTGAGGTTTTTTTTTTAATTAATTGTAATACACAACTCAGCATTAAAATCTGTGAGTGAACAATAAATCACCCCTATTTTCCTACCCTTAGGGTAGGAATTTATTTTCCAAATTATCAAAATCGGACTACTCTGTAAAAAGTTATGCGTGGTCATGCATTACAATTAGTGAGTGAACAATCAATCATCCCCTGTTTTCCTACCCTTAGGATTGGAATTTGTTTTCCAAATTTATATGGGACCAACTTGAGGGTATACCCTTTCCAATAAAAAAAGAATTTTCACAATCGGACTACTCTGTAAAATTCCACACATGAAAAATATGTACTTTTGGTGTTAGTAAGTATAATGCAAACCCTTTTCGGCATTCTCCGCAGCTGTTTGTTGTGATCTACATAACGTAAACAAGCCCACCTGCGCAGTTCACAACCAGCATGTGTAGGGTAAAAATTTCGGCGGGATGGTGAGGAAGAAACCTGCATCCCGAACTTTAAAGTCGATTGCAATAGGTAAATCTATTAGCGGGGGAGTGGAGGTTTACTTCATGAACTTGACCCTAGACTCCAACCGACATCTCCGACTTGATTCTAGAATCCAACCCACACCACTATATGACACACTAGACACCCACCTACATGTATACATACATACCCAAGCATGCCATACATACATATATGCGCAATAAACACAGGCATACTATACCGCACAAGAGAGCTTTCATGACGTTACCCAAATTGCTCCTAGACGTAGACGACGAGCTTTTGGGGCCGTTTTGCAATTTTAGACTCCGCTAGTCAGGTATGGAACCCTACACTAAGCATGGCCCAACATGCTCTTGACTGTTTTTAACACGTTCACTGCCAGGTGTACCGAAAACGGTACACAAATGAAAGCTCTCTCTCATCAAATGATTTTTTACATGTAAGTCTCTCACGTAAGCTTTCTTGAAAACTCTGGCAGGGAACGTGTTAAAGGATATTAAATTCGTATTCTAATTGAAGCAGGGCGATTGAGATAAAACAACAAATTTTGGGTCACTAGTTTTTTTGTGATGCGAGTACAGTAGATTTTGCGTGCTGAACGAATAGACAACCATTTTATTAATATATTTTATTATATTTATAGATATATAATATTTTAAAAATTTGAAAACAAACTAGACTGAGTTGAGAATATCACAAATACACCAATACCAATCACTCGATTTATACGACATTCGAATTGCACGATTTCGTTTAACCCGGTTGAAGAAGAGCTGAAGAACTTCCATTTACACGGCACTTGCATTTCACTTTACCCCGGTTGGTCAGACAAATGCAAAAATTACATTAACTTTTTTTTGCAACTACCAAATGGGTATTAAAATAACAGAAACTTTCTAAAAAATTTGTTGTAAAAGGATGATGAAAACAAAAAACAGATAGGAAGAAAAACTTGAAAGAAGATATATTGAAACAGATATGTACAGTATTAGAGATAGTAGGCAAGAAAATTCAAAATACTGCAGAATTGGAAATTTTTTTGTTTCCGTTCTAATCAATTTCAGGTACTCAAAGGTACTCAAAACAATTTTTGTTTTATTGTCTTTCAACACTTATATGCTACAAATTGGCACCCAAAACTTTTTTTTGAGCTTTCTACCTTTAAATCAATGTTTTTCCTTTTGAGAATTTTTATATTCTTGTAAGTCTTTGAATACTTGAACTTCTCAGATGTCATGTTTCATCTGTTTTTCGTGAATAATTATCAAAGTTTGGATTCTATCTTTATTAATTTTGTATTAAACTAGCCTAGTTATTACTTTCACGTTAAGTTGGTGAACAAATTTTCAGCTAAGTTTTCAACCACTCTTCTTCCCCTTCCCCGTGTGGACGGTTGTAAAACAGTTTTGTACGGATTTTATCCACTTACATATAATAGTTTTTCTTAAAAGTGTGCAGTATTTAGGAACATTATTATTAGTTAAACACCAGCTTTTATTTGACGCTGTCTCCATTCCTTCCATCAGATAGTGAAAGGACACTTTGTTTTGCACAGGACTTCAAAACATTGGAGTGCAATTTAATTATGTGAGATGAGAGAAAACCATGTCCATTCGCTATAAAAATTGTGCCTAATAATTTCGAAGATGATAAAAGATAACGCAATGCAACTTTATTCAAACATCTTTTGAAGATTCTAAAAATAATAATTTAATCCTATCCTACTAATATAGTATATAAATGGGGAAGTATGTTAAGATGTTTGACTGAACATCACGCCTCAACGATTGGTTCGATATTGTTTTATATTTTAAGTGAAGGTACTGTATACTCCGACTTAACATATTTATTTTTATTTATTTATTTATTTTTCGCGGGCTTCAAAATGGCGGCCAATAATTATAAATTTCAAGGGATGGCGGCCCCATAAAATGGTATATCTAATATGGCGAACCAATTTCTCAGTTTCTAATTAACAAGATTGAAAGGGTTTTCATATTTTGATATAAAATCTTGAAAATGAAAGCTTGCAACTCCAATGTAGCGAACAAATTTTCCACCATTAAAAATAATGTCATGACAAAATAAATACAATTGGAACAAGGTTTTTGATTATCTTTACTCTATATCTTTAGATGTGTGACAATATGATTAAGTAGACGATAATTTCTATCCCAAATAGGCAATTAACATAAGATTTTCAGCTTTAATGTCCTCACATAATGCAACGATACAATTAAGGGACACGAGTTGAAGATATTCTGACGTGACAACGTCTTACAATTCAGATGTTCAAAAAGTGAGCGTCACGAAATTTTGCTCTCGGGTCCGTGGAAATTATAATCATTGAGAATAAGCAGTATACATAAAATTTAAACGCACGATAGTATAACTCGGTCCTTAAGCTGCATGCCTCACAGGCAAAATTATTGTTCTGACGTCATCAGACTGTGTTGGAAGCCACGCAGCGAACCTCTGATTTCGTGCGGTATAGTATTATAGGTGTGCCTGAAACTGTTGTAGCGATCATTCGGCTTATTCAATCAGAGAATTTGTGCCGATGTGTGCGTAAAAGGACAGAACAATTAGAGACATATCAGAAATCGCAAATAATAAACATAAAATAGACTTTCTAACAATAATTATTTTCTTTGGAAATAAAATATTTGCTAAATTCAATATATTGCACTTAATCAGCGGCATCTTCTTAAATGGGTATAATATACCTTTCTTGCTCATCTTCCTCCATTTGAGCATCCATCGCAATCAATCGCTTAATTATAAAATTTATAAGAAAAAACAACTTCCTTGACGCGGGAAATGACATTTCCGAATTGATTTCTAAAGCCTGTTTCGATCTCTGCTATTGCCTACACGCACTTTTCAATTCTTCCGAAAATGAAAACATCTAATTTTCGTATTCGTTTTCGTATTCGCACGAAAATAAGAATAGGGCCCTAAGCCGTTTCGAATTCGCATGCACTTGCACTTTTGACTTTCCGGACCGTACTTCATTGCATGAGGACGGATTTACACTTTTCGTTTTTTTTTTTGGTAATAAAGGCTAGTCCGCCGAAAGCAGACATCCCATAAATTGGTCAGCGTTTCGATCTAGGACACCGGCCAGATCTCTTCAGTGTGACTAAACAGCCGGTGCCCTTGCCACAGACTTCACGATATCGAGCGAATGGAACGCCATCCAGTCCTCATATCCACTCGATTAAAACTCTGAGTGTGAATTACAAGGAAGGAACATTTTGTAACAATATTAACAATATCAGTAGCTCTCGATATTTTAGTAAACTTGCAATCAATAATCTACCTTTCCACCTCACCACCTATAGGCGTTGTCAAGCAGAAATATCTTCGCCCGCGTTATATTACTGTTTTTTTACAAACCGACACTTCACAACAGAACATTTTTTTAAAGGTGAAAGTGCTAAAGTAATATAACCTTTTGATAAATGCATAATTTCCTATGATGCTTTTCCTATCCAATAAATGCAAAAGGTGTACTTACATTACTAGTTATGTAGGTACGTAAAATCGTGGAGGTTGGTTTTGTAAAAAGATAATAAAGATTGAATACCAAAATCACTGTAGTGACAATATTAATTACGAGTAGGTAGGTAGGGTATATAAAATTAATAATTTCTAATGGTCAATTGACCCAAACTTGAAAAAACGAACTTAAGGAAGTACATACTTTGGTGTTTGTTTACCTGCTCCTTCCCTTTCATATTAAGAATACTGTTGATGCGAAGATGTCTAAAGCTAAGGTATAAATTAAACGACTATTATCAGCATAGTGCTTCACGATTAGTTTTACACAGTAGGTATTTTAGCTCGATTACTTCGTAATTGTATACGTCTACTGAGTTGAACAATAGAAGACGCAAAGCAGGAGCAAGGAAAATTATGTTAAAGAAATAAAAAATTTTTGAGGGGTTTCTCAAATTGACAAACGTTTTTGATTGTTCGTTTACATCTAATGCAATAAAGGAGGTGATAACTGAAATAGGCATTAGGTGTTCATATGTAGAAAAATTGATATAATTTATTATATAGATTACGAAAACTAAAAGCGTTCAACGCGGAAATATGTTGCGGAAACCCAAGGACTATGGGTAATGTGGTCGTTATGATTGCTATTATGAAGACAATATGTATACATTTATTATACTCATATATTGACTGTTTAGTTATTTATTTGAATAATTTAGGTACAAACAATTTGTAAGTTTTCTTATCCAAAAGAATACCAACAAAATTAAAAGCCAAAAATAAAAACTAAAAAAATATTCTACGATTTTTTGCGAATTTATAATAATTAAAACCTTCTGGGTTCTCAAAAATAATTTTTCGAGCATTTACCGCGCAGATAAGCGTTACGTTAGCATGTTCCCCGTATGAGTGATATAGAAGTTTACAAAAACAACTCCTCACTCAAAAACTGGTACTCACTAATTGAACTCAATTAATTATTTTATAATTGACACTTTCACTTTGAAAGCGCTGGCAGTCAAAAAGTTAATCAATACAAATTATTACACATTTGTAGTGAGGGTACAATTCAATATAGCACATGAAAAATCTCATCATCATTTTTACTTTTTTTGTATTGTATTGTTGGAATTGATAACAATAGCCAATTGTGATAGATCACATCACAGTGGTAGCGGCTGTAGTTTGAAACTATACTCTTGTTTTATTTTTGTCTGCTCCTAGCTGACAAACAAAATATTATTTTTTGTGGTCTACATTCTTTGCCTTCTGAATTCGGGAAGTGGTGTAGAATATTCCTTGATGTTTGCTAATTTGGGTTAAAAGGCTGGCCTAGGAACTGGAACCGGAGAAATTCGTTGTGGGTTTGGGATGTTTCTTCTGGGAGGAAGTGATGGATATAAACTTATATAATTACATACTTACATTGTCTGCATTTTGGCTGCGAAAATCAACATTTTCCAATTTTAGACAAAGGTGAAGGGCTTGTGGTAGGTCTACAGGTTCTTTGAAACTTAGCAATCTAGGAAATTCACCTCTTAGGTCTCTTATGAAATTATCAAGAGATTTTTCCCTATAAGATTGTGTCATGATATTACGTGATATTATACCACATAACCTATTGAGTATGAGTGAGCTATTGGTACACTTCTTGAGCAAAGGCATGCACAGTGGACCTGCATTGTCCAAACGTCGTTATTCGGTACTCAAGGTACCCAAATCGCATTTGTTTGCGTAATGCAGTGTACCTTGCTATTTTGTCCCAGCTATAGCGGTATATTATACATATGTACATATGTATATGACTCTAACCAAAGACGTTTAATATACGAAGACATCTCACAGCCGAAAGCTCAGCCAAAATTTGCTGATTTCGGTAGCTCGCCATGGGAAACATTTTGCTGCTTTTGGTGGTTTTGCTGCTCGCTGGCTTCTCTGGTTATTGCTGTCACTGCCATTTGCTCTTGATTGTAGTATATTCAAAGGGAAAAGGTCAAAAGCAGGAAGAGAAGACAACATTTGTCGGCTAGCCGTCCTCCGACGGATGTTGACATTGTCGAAATCAGATTTTCTCTCGTGTGCGTAATTCTCCGAAATCAAGATACTTCACTAGGGCAAATAAGCTATCAATGAAATTCTTGAATATGCAACAGAGATTGGAAAATAGAAATTTTTGATTAAGCAAAAATAAATAGGTATTCAGAAAAATTTTATTATTTGAAAAAATAAAGAAGTAAATAAATAAAATTTTAAAGAAATAAAAATTGCCTGATAATCGTTGTCAAAAGATCGAAAAATAAAAAATATTTGATAATCGTTATCGAGCGATCGCAACATAAAACTTGCTTCGTAATCGTTATCGAGCAATCGAGATATAAAAATTACTTGGTTATCGTAATTAGGTAATTTCTATTTGTTGGTCATAATCATTACAGTCCCTGAAATAATAATAAAATTTTCATGAGCATTTATAGAAAGATATGCCGCTTCGTTGGGTGTTTCAGTATGATAATGACCCGACTCATACATCGAAACTGGTAAGTGAGAATGGAATTGAAGTTTTTGATTGGCCGGCTCTATCACCAAATCTGTATCCCATTGAAAATTTATTCAGGATCTTTAAGCGACGAGTCTCAGGTCAGAGTTTCCGAAAAAAAAAAAAACAGAACTAATGGAAACACTAAAAAACGAATGGGAAAGCATATGTACCTTAATCTGCAATTATGAAATTATACGTTATTTTTTTAAATTATTTGAATTAAATTGAATTGTAAATTTGTGCGAAGTCAACTATTTATAGTGTTTCATGAAAGGAGAAAAAAGGATATAGCTTTTAATTTTTCACTAATTAAAATGAAGGAAAAACTACATTAAGTTGCTAATGTTTTGCACAACACTGTAATTCCGTACTGTTCGTAACTGTGTGATATGTCTGTTTAAGCAGTCAAGTTCTTTATAATTTTGTTTATTTACTTCTTTATTTTTCCAAATTATAAAATTTTCCTAAATATGTACCTATGTATTTATTTTAGCTTTTGTAGTAAATCTGTATTTATTTATTTATTTTAACCATGAAAGGTGTACAGTTAAATCTCTACGCTATCAATGTCTATATTTATATGTATGTACGTCTAATGATAAAATTAATAAATAAAAAACGCAAATTTCTACTTATTAGGAATAAGTATTCACGATTTTTTCTTACTTCTTATGTCAAACTAAAAATGAATCAAAAATTTTTATTTCCCAATGTCTACTGTAAATTCGAAAATTTCGTTCATAGCTCATTTGGGCCAACGAAGAAGCTCGGTTTCAGAGAATTACGCACACAAGAAAAAATCGGATTTCGGCTTAATCACACAATGTCAACCCTTCTCCGCACAACACCCGTCGGCAAAGGGTTGACATGCTTTTACACTTTTGCTTCAATCAGGAGTAAATGGCAGCGATAGCAGCAACCAGAGAAGCCGGCGAGCAGCAAAACCACCAAAAGCAGAAAAATGCTTCCCATGGCGATCTACCCAAATCAGCAAATTTTTGTCTGAGCTTTCGGCTGTGAGACGTCTGCGTATATTAAAGGTCCTTTGCTCTAACGCAATGTCGGCATGTGCGACCATTTTGTTCCGAACACTAAGGATACCGTAGTACTTTGCAGTGGCTTTGAATGGTTCGCAAATTGTTAGAATTTTATCTACACTCATTTTCCAGGACCCGAATTCTCCGCGTTTCCCAGAAAATTCCCTGAGACCCTTAACTACGTCAGTTATTTTTAACCGACGAAAAAAAACGGAGGAGGTTCTCAACTCGACGCGTATATTTTTTATATGTATGACCACGCATAACTTTACAGAGTATAGTCCGATTTTGATAATTCTGTTTTTTTATTGGATAGGGTATACCACGAAGTTGCTCCCATCTAAATTTGGGAAAAAACCGGCCAAGTGCGAGTCGGACTCGCGCACGAAGGGTTCCGTACCATTATCTATAAAAACGGTAAGACCGAGAAAAAAATTGGAAAAAAATCACGTTTGTTGTATGGGAACCCCCCTTAAATATCAATTTTATTTTAATATAATTATTTATTTTTATAGTGAATATATAACTAAATATTCTGTGAATATTTCAAGCGTCTACCTGTTGCCGTTATCAATATCGAGCAAAAGCGAGCAAAAAAATCACGTTTGTTGTATGGGAGCCCCCTTAAATATTAATTTTATTCCGTTTTTTAGAATTTGTTGTTATAGCGGCCACAGAAATACATCATCTGTGAAAAATTTCAACTGTCTAACTATCACGGTTCATGAGATACAGCCTGGTGACAGACGGACGGACAGCGAAAAAAAAACCTCACGATGAATGAGCTTTAGACCTGTCAGTCTCTTGTGTGTAGACCTCTCAGTCTCTGCCACAAAAACTTATAAAATAAAAACTTTTTAACAATAAAATTAAACCGCCGAAAAAACTGAAAAGCAAAAAATAATAAACCTTTTTTATTTAACCTTAATACCTAAGTTCTTAAACTAATGCAAGTATACCTATAGTAATTTTGAGTCGGCGCCAAACAATCAATGAACAAAGATCACTAAATTACCTTAAATTTAAAGAAATAACCAAATCAAATTAGCAATGCAACGTGAAATCACCAGCGATAAACATTAACATTCCAAAAAATGCCCTCTCCGCACGACACTCGCGCCGACTCAAAATTACTTAGGTATACTTACATACATTAGTTTAAGAACTTAGTTATTAAGGTTAAATAAAAAAGGTTTATTATTTTTGGCTTTTCAGTTTTTTCGGCGGTTTAATTTTTTTGTTTAAAAGTTTTTATATCCATATCTGATTCGTCTAAAGAAGTGTTAATTAATTGATCTGATTATTCGCTGGCCTCGGAATGTGGATTTAGAAGGGAACTATGAGTTTGACTTGTCTTTTCAATACATCTGTCACCTAGTAACTTTTTCCGATGTTTTGTCGGGGAGATTAGAGGGACCTCCTTCGTCGATAGTCGAGAGTAACCTAGCTGGCTTTATAATATTACTTGATTCCATTTTACGCACATTCCTTTCACAGTAAAAAATTTGTGTTTTGACTATACAATTGATTATTTAATTCATTTGATTGATAGAACAATTCGAGAATAACTAAATATCCCATTTTTTTAATTTCGCAATTAATACTCTATAATTTAGCAGCACTTTGATACTCAATTTGATGTAAATATTTTAAACTACCTTTCCGATAACTTTGAGATATTTCGTTTTAAAATTTATATAAAAGAAAGAACGATTATTTCTATAAATTGCAAAATTTTCTAACACAGCGTATAGTACTCGTTCATTTTCTCGTTCATTTCTTAATCTAAAGAAAATAATAATTGGCTTACAGTAGTAAAACTACCAGATGGAGGATGTTCATCTGGCTGGTGAGTTTGACTTTGACGGATTTTAACTCCTTTACTTGCCACAGACCCACTTCGATTTTCTTGACCGGTATGCGGTTGATTGCCACGCACTACAAAAATGCGAACGGTTACGCGTGTCTACGCTTTTCGATTTTTTCTCGGAAGAGTTCTCTTTCAACGTTACCTGCTTGGGCGCCAGTTATCTTTCCGTGTTCTCAAAATTTAAAAGAAAAACGACATAAATTGAGTTTTGAAGTCTCCTGAAGGATTTTGATGAAACTTTATAGGAATGTTCATTTAGGGTCATAAATAACGGATATATAAACAAAATTTGTCGGTCGCTTATACTTATTTCCAGAGATATTTAACTTTAAGATTCTAAAAAGTGATAGTTTTCCGCTAAAATGTATCTATTATCCTACATTGTTTTGGTGAAAATTATAGAAAAATCCTTAATTCAAAAATATTTTCACTAAAACAATTCCGTAAAAGATTCTACACGAGTGCAGAAAACAAAGAAAATTGTATTATACTTTACTTCGATTTGTCATTTTATAAGACAAATGCATGCTCGTCACCGTTGATAAGGCGAAAAAAATATTTACCTTTAATTCGTTAATTTCAAAGATTCTTGAAGAATTTTTTAGAACAAAAAGGTGAAAATGTTTTTATTGAAAGTATTTATTAAATTTGCAACAAAACTGTGGGAATATGCAAAAATCGTGGCAGTAAAATATCAATTTTCCAAATTTCAAAGTTAAATATCTCGGGAAGTACCAGTGACCGACAATTTTTTTGTTTTTGCAAATGTAATTATGTAGCTACCGAAACGCAAAAAACTAGCTGATATCTTTTTGGCAAAATACTTCGAATAAAATTTTCAGTATCCCAGCATCTCCTATTTTATCGACCTTCATAGTATTTCAGATAGTCTCTCAACGTATTCCGGCAGAAGTAGGTATACTCTAGTTTTTTAAAGTAATACATATGTATTTCATAGAAATACTCGATTCTTTAGAATTTAATGGACTTAGAAAATTTCACATCGCCCTTATTGTTATATTAATAATACGTCATTTATGCAGTAATATTTTTTGAGAAATCGGAGTATTTTTTCTAAGAGACTCGATCCATAAATCCAAATCTTTGTTTGGAATACTAGCCACTCCCGTAGGGAGTCTAGCGTCTCTCATACAGAGGAAGGCATTTTTCAAACGTTTCTCATCGCGTCTCCTTGAGTGACATGTGGAATACTCTATGGTAGACATACACACGCGTCTTTCATTGGAATAGTCTGGGATATGATCATATGATTGTTGACCCAGCGTTGCTCGGCATAGTGCTTATTTAATTTTTACCGCTACTTCGCTCGTGTCTAATTATTTTGCCAATATTCAAGTGAATAACACCAAAGATATTTTTCAAATACAAACTTTTCCACCCACTTGCAACCCTATAAGGTTATGCCTACTGGGGACACCACATTAAAAAGAAAAACCACAAAAAATAAAAATGTTAACAACTGCATTACGTATACAGAAATCATTAATAAGATTAAAATGTAAAAAATAGAAAAAAAACTTTTCTTTAAAAACATTATTTTCTAAAAAAATGGTAGAACTAGAAAGTAAATAAAACATGATATAAAAAATTATGTTTTAATGCTTCATATCCATAAGGATGGACTCTGGTTAAACCTGTCTTATGGTAATTGATGATAAAAATAATAACGTCCTGGAATATGAATTACATATGCTAAATACATTTCCGAAAAATTATATACGATTTATCTTATATGACTCCCAAATATGCCATGGTGATATGGATATCCAGATCAAAGATAATATTGAACATTTTATTGTCACAAGAAATGAAAAATTAAAAAAAATTAGCAAAAAAATAAATCTTGGAGTGAGTTAAATTGAGGTTATCGAATTCAAATAAACTGGATACTTCAAGTTATACAAATTCATTGATTTAAGTGTTATAAAAATGTATGTGTCACACTCAAATTATGATAAAATTAATAATAATACTGAAATAAACTTAAATATTACGAAAAATCTAATTATATTATATTATCTGAAATTACATCTGATAAATTTATCAGGGACTTTGTTGCATAAGGCCTACGATTTCCTTTTTAGTCAAAAATTAAAGAGGTTTAACATTAATTAAATTTGAAATTAAGTTTCGGTTGCTTTCAATGTAATTGACATTTTAAAGAATGCAGTCGAATTAATTATTGAATTATTCTTGTAAAAACATTATGTTTATACCATTTTTAATTTACTTGTTAGCTCTTTTTTTTACCATATTTTTAGAAAAGCACGTTTTTAAGAAAAAATTGTTTTTATTATTTCTTTTATTTCATACGATAGACCTGAAAATTACTTTAATAACTTCTTGTTGAAAGTAAATCTTAAAGTATTACCATTTTTTTAATGTGAAATTTCCAAGTCTTTGACGGTCCTTATCAGTATCGTATATTTTATACTTATGTATACGTTTCCATTATGAAGTACTAAAAAAAACAAATAAGGGCTTTCATTTTTTTTCGCTATTTTATCGTTGCCTCATTGGAAAACAATAAAGCTGCAAACTTTATGTTGACTGCTTATTCGTAGAAATTATCGTCTGACTAAACATTTGGTTACGCATGCAAATGTATAATATTAAATTATTTGGTATTAAATCAAGCAATCATTCCAATTTATTTTTTCATGATATTACTTTGAATCGTGGAAAATTTAGTCGCCATAGTTATAGTTTATATTCCCCCAAGATTGATTGGTGGGTTTGGGGCGAAAGGCTTTTACGCGGCCTAGCGATCACTGCAACCAAGTAGATCTATTGTGATCCCCCGACTTCTAATTAAACTCTTAGGCTCAGGCCTCTAATCAGGCCTATTATGTGCTTGGGATTGGAACCCCAGACCAATTTAGGAATTTGGGAATGCATCGCCTAGATAGGTTAATCTGCGCCTAACTAGTGCAGGACATTGGCAGAGTAAGTGCTGAGAGGTTTCTGGTGCCTCAGAGCAGAAGCGGCAGATAGCTAAATCTGCCCCGCCAATTTTATTAAGGTGATACCTTAAGAATCAATGCCTGTAATTGTGCGAATCTCGCATCTACTTAAAGTGATAAATGTTTTGACCTTGCCATGCACGGTATGTATAAATGTTTTTGCCTGTCTTAGACTTAGGCCAATTAAGGTACTTCAAAAATGCTGCTAGACTGTCATTGTTGGCGGTTCTTTATAACCACTTCGAAACGGCGCTCAAAGTTTATTCTAGATATGGATATGTCGGTTATTTTTGTCTCTGATTCTGAGAATTTTGAGATGACTAGTCGCCCGATTTTAAATTCATTGTCTTGTGCAGCCGTAAGATCCTCCTTTTTCACGTAAAGATGCAAAGGTGCAGAGAGCTTAAGGATCCCTTGTATAGTTGCAGTGGGGCAGGTGCTCCCTGTTATTCCCAGCTAGACTATCCGCTGCAGTATCTTTTGGACAGTTTTTGGCTACCATATGAGAGTTGCGTATGTGATCACGTGGGTCTGACAATCGTGGTGTAAGAGCCAATATATCATTTTTGGTTTTAGACCCCATGTTTTGCCTGTAGGTAAAGCGTCGTCAAGTATGTACAGTGGATGGTCAAGAAATTGGAACAGTCCGCAAATTAGTTACATTTATATACTCCAATTCGTCTAGCTCTGCATTTGAGTAATGAGTGTGTACTTTATTCTTTTTTCGAAAGATACGTCAAAGAGTTTTCCAAAGCTAACGGCATCTTATCCTCAGGAGTCAAAATTGTCTGTGATATCAATTCGCAGTGATACTTGGACAAGTAAGGGTGGCGAAAAATAAATATTTAGGTAGTTTGTGAATTTCTTTATTTATACCGTTAATTTCTTATCGACATTGTTGTCATTGGAAAATAACCAACGTTTTCACGTGGAACGTGTTCCCGGGTTTAATTTAAATCGATTATGCGTAGGTAAGAAAATGTATATTTTGTTTTTTTAACACAGAAACCTGGCTCTTACAATGCCTTGGTGGCCACCCCCCTAATCTCTTAAGCTCTAAAATAGTAAATATATAATTGAAAATGGTACTTATCTTAAACCTATGCTGTATGATGTATGAGGCGCGATGTATGGTGTGTTCGTTCGATGATGGTCTGATGTTGAGTGTGATGTGTGGTTGATGACTTCTGCTGGGCTTGTCTCGGTGTGACTGATGTGTGGCTAATGTTTGATGTATTATGCTCGTTGTATGAGGTGTGTTTGGTGTGTGGCTGAGGTTTGATGTATGCTCGTTGTATGAAGTGTATTTGGTGTTATTTGGTGTAGATCGTGTTCCGTCTAACTGATGTTAGATTGATGCATGTCTGAGGAATTATGTGTCATGCTTTGTAAGGTGCGTGGCTCTGTAATCGACGGGTGAATGATGTATGCTTGATGAATGTTGTATGTTCAATCAATGATGTGTTTTGGATGATGTGCTGTGTAGATTGTGTCCTGCGCGATTGGTGTGTGTGACTGATGTATGCTTGATGTTCCGGGTAAGGTTTTCAACTGAGGTTTTTAATTGAGGTTTTCCTTAAGGTTTTCCCTCCCAAAATTAAATAATTAGGGACTTTTCATAAAAAAATCTATCCACAACGATATTTTGGGTTTTCCCTTACCTCCTCTCCACTTGCTCAGATTCTTTAATATCGCTGGGTTTCTTTAAAATTCCTGGATGCTCAGTCCGGACGTCCTCCTCCTCGGCTCTCCAAATTGCGAAAGAAAGTTTTTGTGGCCGGAAATGATGGCGTACCCATGTACTTTATATAGGGCAAACCCAAACCCGAGTTTAATGCTGTTTCACATTTTAGTTTTTCTTAGAAATTATCTTCGGTTATGCAACTGAATCAATGATCATAACCGCCTCTGGCAATTCATTCTCCGCTTAATTTACTTTGATTGCCGGGATAAACTGTAGCATAAATAAAATAATATTTCTCAATCCACTTGTGGAGAGATCTCGCTATGGGGTTCGTGTACTGGCTAACAGCAATGGAGAGAAGTGGGACGAGCTTTTCAATTAAGCAGATGTTGCACCAAAATGGCATCAGTGTGGGATCGGTACGTTAACGATGTACAACTTGGACCAGACACATCACCGCCTCACATGTAGATGGCGATACGGCATCATTAATCTAAATTTAATCTATGTCCTAACTAAGTTAAGCCTACAGAGATGTTCACAACTGCGTCTAGGGGAGATAACTCAGGGAGCACGTTACACACGATCTGTACATTCATATATGAAAAAAAAAAAAAACAATTTTGGCTCTTATCAAAGGAGGGAGTCATTAAATCAAAGGGGGGGTGCACTAAGTATTAAAGGCAGGGGGCCTTGTTATAATACATATTATGTATCCACTATTATATCAATACATATAAATAGAAAAGTAACTTTCACGCCTAAACGCTTGGTCCGATCAGTTTCATTTTTGGAGTGAAGGCACTACATATTCCGACTTAACATGTAGCCTACTTTTTAAATTTCAAGGGATTGCCATGAAAAGTGGTATTTAGGAGTTTTTGGAGATCCTGATCGCAATCTTCTTTTGAAATTTATAAATTAAAGACGCAGGATCAAATATTGCGCCAAAACGTTTTGAAATTCAACGAATTTAAGTCAAAATTAATACTAAGCGTACTTTGAAGCCACTAAATTTGAATACTATCAAAATTTGGAAATTCGAAATGATTGACTCAATATGGCGACGGATTTTTCGGAAATTGAAACGACTTTAATGTGAATTAATGTAAATGAAAATTACTGACACTAACTTCGAATCTACTACCAAAGTTTGGAAATTCAAAATGGCGGTCCCACAATTATTGGAATTCTTCAAATTTAAGTGAAATTTCGTACTAAGGTGCCGCTGATTTTGAATTCCTAAATAGGTACATATCAACTCGAAAGATTGTTTGTTTATTTGGATGTTTGTTGCTCAATCACACCACAACGGTTGGTTTGATATTTGTCAGTTTTTGTCTGAAGGTACTAATACATCCTTTAATTTAACATATAGACTAGGGACATTAAACTAAGGGATTCAAAATGGCGGACCTAAGCTGGCGGCCAGCAATTGCAAATTTCACTGGATTGCCATGAATAGGAATCAAGATAAAAGACCGAATATGGCGACCAAATTTTCCTCGATTCAAAGTAATATCATGAGGAAATAAATCATAATGGTTGATTTAATACCCAATAATTTAATATATTGAACATTTGTATGTCTAATTAAATGTCAGACCATAATTTCTATAACGAATAGGCAATTAACACAAGTTTTGCAGTTTTAAAGTTTTCCAATAAAGCAACGATGAAACAGCGTAACAAAGTGCGTACCATTATTTACTTATTTAACACTTTACAATGGAAAAGTATAAGTATAGAACAAATTATGAGCCCTTCTGATACAGACCGTGGTAGCAAAATGAGTTTTGGATTATTCTATACCACATCCACAGATCACACTGGTCTACATGCAAAAGTATTCGAAATAATTTTAACTAATTTTTGCTTGTCTACTTACGCTGAATACGAATTGATAAGTAAAAATAATTTATTAGTTTAAGTTTTCACGATACCTGATATCTTCCGAATTTAACGATCCTACCCTCCTTGAACTTGATAATGTTTATATTTACTTAATTAGTTAGCATCAAATGTTAAAAATATTGTGTTTTAGTGCTCTGTTCTGTATTACTAACACGGAGAGGCTACGCTCTCGTACTCACGGATTCGCACAAAATTTTGCATATTGGTAGCTGGTACCTTCCCGAGCATTTGACCAAAATCCTAGCGCGCAACTCTCCGGGATTGTCCGGCAAATTGACCACAAAGTTGACCGCTCAAAGCCGCGCGGCTTATCTTCAGTTTTACCGACACTGCTGAGCATAAGCCGGCGTGGCCTGGGGGTAACGTGTCAGACCAACAACGGCCCGAATGTTCCTGGTTCGATTCCCCTTCTTATTCATTATGCGATTACATTTTTTTTCACTAAGATAATATCGGTCAATGGGCCACCATTGCCCATTAGGGCCGCTAGGATTTCCAAAGAAATAAGTCTGTACGATCAAATTGGGCTATTCTGTGGGTCAATGTAAATCGCCAAAACGTGACATTAGCGGCCGGGAAACGCAGTGCACTGTGTGCGGGTTAATCGTTCTGTTTGTACTTTGAACCACGTGTTCTCCAAACCGAATTTGTCAATTTTCGATAGCAAGAAACAGTTTATTATGGTTCTGAAGCGCTTACTAGTTACAGTGACAGTGTTGTCGATATCATCCCCGAAAGAATTTAAGCTAATAATTTTTCGTTTATAAACGCCACCCTAAACCGTGACTTTGAGATGAATTAATTTCTCTTCATGCATTGCAATAAATAACTATGTACTTATTTATAATTTTTAGAACATAAATATTTATTTCAATTTATTTTCAAAAAATAAAAATCAATATGATATTGAAATATGTTTTCTTATGGTATTTCATTCGCATAGTAGAAAAATAACTAAGGCTCCTAACTTATAACCTTTTGTTTATTTTGTCTTACATTAAAGTGGTAGTAGATCTTTTTCTCTTCAAAAACAACTTCATTAAAAATATAACTTATAAATTATGATAAATTACTGAATAAATTAAATAAATCATTATTTAAAACTTTGAGTGTTAAAACTGTATAATTGTACTGCACTATAAAAATGGTGTAGCCAAAACTTAACACATTATCATGGAAACCTCTTATTGTTATAATAAAATTTTAGAGCCACCCGAGATACAAATTTTTAGTATTCCAACAAAAGACGTGTGTCTTCGTCTCCCATAGAGTATTTCGGATATGTTGTTATATACAGTGGATTTGGGTTTTCAGTATAATAAAAACAAATTCAGAGTTAACAAAAGTTCAATTTATTGAACTGAGTTTAAAAAGACAAAAACCCTTGAACAGCCTCACAAATTTTTAGTTTTGTTGAACCAACTCTTGCTGAAACAATCGACGAACTGAATTGCATTCACATGAAAAAATAGAATAAAATACCCATCGCCTGCCAAGATTTTCCGCTAAAAAACTAACGAAACGATTTAACGAAACCTCAAAGTAAAGTAATCCATAAAACAGTAGCTAACAATTAGTTGAATTGATCAATTCTCAACACTCCTCCTTGATCAATTTACAGCGAAGCGTCTCAAAGACTCTTCTGTTGAGCGGCTTGGTGAGAATGTCTGCGATCTGCTTGCTGCTCTCAACGTGTTGCAGTGTCACAGTGTTGCCGATGTGTTGCTGGATGTACTTTCGTGGTATCTCAATGTGCTTCTTTCCTCTGGTTGTCTTTCCTTCGTGAGCATTCTGTAACATATGTATGGCTGACATGTTGTCAATGTACAGAGTGATCGGCTGCTCAGCTTCTAAAATACCAATTTCCTGTGCGATTCTTTTGATCCAGCACACATCGTCAATCACTGACACTGCAGCTCGGTACTCGGCTTCTGCAGTTGAAGTCGCTACCAGACGCTGCTTCTGTGAGTACCAGATCACTGGCCCTCCTCTCATCACTAACACTCCACTCGTCGACTGTCCTGTCTCAGAGTCTCCTCCAAAGTCTGAATCGGTGTAGGCCACGAGTGTCTTGTCTCCTCCGAAGTGAATTCCAGCTGTCGTGGTCCCTCTCAAGTACTGGAATACACGTTTCACCATCGCTTGATGGCTCTTCATAGGCTTGTTGCAGAAACGACTAAGATAGTTCACGGCGAAGCTAATGTCTGGCCTGGTTATTGTAGCTAAGTACAACAAACTTTCTATTGCCTTGCGATAGTTGTTGTTCGCCGGGAGTGCTTCGTCGTTCTTGAAGTCTGTCTTCTTGTTGATCATTCCTTGTTCAATGGGTGTAGATGCTGGATTACACTGCTCAAGTTTCATCTTTCTCAGGATCTTCTCCGTGTAACGAGACTGGTTCACGGAGATGCCATCTTGGTCAATCTTGATTTCCATGCCCAAATACGTTATCTTGGTTTGTACTTTCTTGCTGAATGTGATCTCGAATTCCTTGCTTATCTCGCTTAAGAGTTTGTATATTTCATCTTCATCTTTGCCAGCTACTAATCCATCATCCACGAAGAGTGAGAGCATAATGCTCTTGTCGTTGTTATAATATATACATGGGTCGTCATCCGTGTTGATCAGACCTATCTTCTTCTCAAAGTGAGTGGTGACCCTCTCGTTCCACATCCTTGGAGCTTGTTTAAGTCCGTAGAGACTCTTGTTCAACTTGCAAACTTTCCTTGATCCGTCGTCGAACCCTTCAGGCTGATTCATATAGATGTCCTGCTCCAGGTTCCCATCCAAGAATGCCGTTTTCACGTCGAACGATACCAACTACAATTTCTCCGACGCTGCGTGACTTAGGAGTAGACGAATTGATGCATGGCGGGCTGAAAGTTTCCGTGTAGTCTACTCCCTCCTTCTGTTCAAATCCCCTTGCCACTAGTCTAGCCTTGAATCTCCCGTCCGCCTTCTCTCGAAGTACCCAGCGACAAGTGATCGGCTTCGCTCCTTCTGGACAGTCCACCAGCTTCCAAGTTTTCATCTCCATCAGCGAATCGTACTCCTCCTGCATTGCTCGACTCCACTTCTCATCTTTAAGTGCTTCACTCACCGGGATGTCCTCCGTTTCACCAATCATGGCTACTTTGGCGCTCTTTCCTCCACGACGAGAGTCAAGTACACAATCTCTCAGTCTCGGTGGTGGTTGCAAAGTCCGACGATCTCGCAGAACTCTCCTTGTTGACTCCTCTTCTGGCGCTGGTATCTCATTCTCATTTTCATTTAGCTCCTCAGCACTTTCTCCAGTTCCCCAATTCTCATCTTCTTCGTCTGTCTCGTTGCTGCTTTCTTCTTGCTTCTCAGATGTGCCCTCTGATGCCTGTGTCTCAAGTTCAGTGCCTTGCCTCAGTCTCATCTTTTCCTCGTCGAAGATCACATTGTCTGAGCTGACAATTTCCCTCTTGTCTTTCAGATAAACCCTGTAGCAGGGTGAATCAATATCATAGCCAACCAGAATTCCCTTTTCTGATTTTCTATCCATCTTGCCTCTTTTCTGTTTTTGTGGCAGCACATAACATTTGCATCCAAAAGATCGCAACTTCTCAATCTTCATTTTTCTTCCGAACCAAAGTTCTGCTGGGCTTTTCCCTGGTACATTGCTGGTTCCAGTCTGATTGATCGTGAAGATCGCATGGTTCATTGCTTCTGCCCACAGTCTCTCGTCCAACTCGTCCGTGTGTATCGCTGTTCTGGCTGCCTCGACAATCGTTCTCATTTCTCTCTCAATCCTTCCATTCTGCTCTAGCGTGTATACATTCGTAAATGTATGAAAGATTCCCAACTTGTCCATCATCTGTTGACTCTTTGCATTTTTCAGTTCAGTACCGTTGTCAGATCTCAGACTTTTTACTCTCTTCCCTAGCTGGTTTTCAACAAGTCTCAGATAACATTCAATTTTCTCCAGGGCCTCACTTTTCGTCTTCATAAAGTAGCAGGTTCGGTAGTGTGTGAAGTCATCCTTGAACATGAGCCAGTACTTGGCTCCTCCTAATGACGGAATGTTCATCTCGCCGGTGTCGACATGCACAAGATCTAAAGGCTGCTGGGCTGTCTTGGGATTGTTTGGATGCGAAGATCGATGTAGCTTGCCATACGAGCACCCTGTGCACACATAATCATTCCAGTCATCAATGTATTTTATTCCTTTTCTTTTCAGTATGTCCCTCACATACTTCACATTTTGATGGGCGAGTCGCTCGTGCCATATTTTGATCGACACGGCCATCAAACTTGCCTCTTCTTCTCGCCTGAGCATCATTTTGTAGAGATTTCCTTTGCGCTTTGCCATTGCCACAATTTCTCTGCCATCCAGACTGTAAAACGTTGACTCGTTTCCGTTTGCCTTCTGTACATGTCCCTTGTCTAGCATCTGACTTACTGAGAAGAGATTAAAGTTGAGGTTTGGCACGTAAATGACATCTTCCAATACCACAGGATACCACTGTTGACCATCAAAAGCTTCCATCTCGATGTTTCCGACTGCAACACCATCTAGCCTGGTTGAGTCTCCAATTACAATTGGAATAGACTCGTCCAACTCAACAAGCTGAACAAACCACTCTCGGTGAGACGTCATGTGTTGGCTGGCTCCACAGTCTTGATACCATGAAGTGGCCTTGTCCTTCGAAATGTCGTTGTCCACCGTCGAGAGTGCTGTGGTCAAAAAAGCCTTCCTTGGTAGTTTCCCGTTTGTTGACTTATTTGCTTCTTCTCGGGATTCACAGTCTTTTGCGAAGTGTCCTTTCTTCTTACAGATGTTACATGAATACTTCTTCTTGCAGTAAGCAATATATTCATCACACGCTTTGCCTCTGCACTCCTTGAGCACGTGACCTTTCTTTCCACATTTGTAACATGTGAGCTGTGACTTTTCCTGCTTACTGTTTGACGACTGTCCCTGTTTCTTGCGTCTGACCATGAGAGCGTTGTTGATGCTGCCCTCTGCATTTGTCGTCGTTTCTTTAAGTCGCTCGTCCTCGAGTCTCAAGCGTTCCATGAGAGTTTCCACGTTCTTTGCTGTTCCAGTCACGTTGTCCCAGGATGTCCTGAAATGTGCCAATTTTGGCGGTAGCACACTCATGATCCTTGTCATGATCCAACTTTCCTTCACAGGATCTTTTTCAGTTGACACTTCTTGAGCGAGATCCAAAATCTCCATACAGTTCTCTACAGCTGACTTGCTTTCATCATACTCATAGGTAAAGAATTTGATTCGGGACGTTTCTAAAGTTACATCAGTCTTTGTACCATATAAACTGACTAACTTGTCTATCATATCTTTGGCAGTTTTACAATTTGCAATTTTGGTCGCAATCTTACTGTTTACATTTAAGCCTATCAACGTTTGAGCTTCAACATCTTTCTTTAACCAAGCTGCGACTGTATCAGTTGACGCAGCACCTGCTGGTCTGGGCTTTGCACCCGTTATTATATCGTACAAATCTTTGTTTTTAAGTGCTAGGTTTAATTTAAATCGCCATGAAATGAAATTGACATTTCCCTGACTATCTGCACTTAACATTTCCAACTGAGACTTTACAGTGTCCATTTTGCTTTAAATTAAAAACGACTTGCGTGTTCGTTGCTCAACGTTGTCTTGCTGTGCGATGGCTGCTCCAATATCGCTGATTTGTAGATTATGTTGTCCTTGCCAATACCGACGTTCTGGACTGCTTTCTCGACTTGCCTGCCGATTTTCTTTCCTGATTTCTGAAGAAACCCTTTTACAGCTGCCCTGGGCCCATAACCTGTTGTTATATACAGTGGATTTGGGTTTTCAGTATAATAAAAACAAATTCAGAGTTAACAAAAGTTCAATTTATTGAACTGAGTTTAAAAAGACAAAAACCCTTGAACAGCCTCACAAATTTTTAGTTTTGTTGAACCAACTCTTGCTAAAACAATCGACGAACTGAATTGCATTCACATGAAAAAATAGAATAAAATACCCATCGCCTGCCAAGATTTTCCGCTAAAAAACTAACGAAACGATTTAACGAAACCTCAAAGTAAAGTAATCCATAAAACAGTAGCTAACAATTAGTTGAATTGATCAATTCTCAACAGGATGTCATTAGGAAGACACGATGACAGAGGCTTGAAAAATTGCTGCGGCACCTCTGTATGAGATCCTAGACTCTGTACAAAATTCGCTAGTATTCTAAACAGAGATTTAGATTTATAGGCCGAGTCTCTGTCTGAGCTACTCATGTCTCAGAAAACATACTCGGAATTATAAAAAAAATATTAAGGTTTTTGTTTTCCCATATTGATAACTCCTTCACTTTTCAAAACACTGTACTTGTACGAATGAATAACAAACAGGAAGGAAAAGTGAACAATTTCATGTGCGATTTCTTCCCTTCAAGAGTGATCGCATCCCTACTTCTCTTGAAATGCCATCGTATCGTAAGTTGTGAGTGAGAGGTTTTTGCGTGCGTACGCGAGTGAGTGGTTTAAAATGTTGAATTTCTCGCTCGTGTGCGCACGCGAAATTTCTTTTCGTTCATTTCATGTGTGTGCGATGGAAGGAAAAGAAAATCACACAATTTATCGCACGCGGGCGTGTGCTGCGTTTACGTACTCTGGCAACAACAAAATGCACGTGACACATATTAAATTATCCATTACACCCTTTTAATATTTTCTGCCTTGAGCTACTACAATTTTCAATTGCAATTTACTCTTACGTATTTATATATATAAATATGTATGTACGTACGTATACATATGCGAGTATAACTCGAAATCTATCAAGTAATCTAGGTACTAACCCTTTTGTCATTTAACCAGCTAATCAAACATTTTCTATTTGAATAGAAATAACATCAAAGAGTGAATGCCACTTATATGTATATTTAATAATAAAAATACACTTACACTTAGCTCCTCTGCAATTATTGCGGAAATTAGTGTAGTTGCGCACTCTTGATGTACGTGTCGCCAGCTAGCATTTGGCATGAAAACAAACGAAAGCCCGTTCTCTTTCTCTATCTTACTAATTCATAATCATGGGGCACGTTATCTTCCATACACATATGTATGTATGTAGTATTCGAAAAGACATTGTCATATTTCTTGAAAGTGGAAAAATATTTGATCCGTATTTTTTCGCCGTATAACCATTTTGTTTTCTTCAAATACGTTTGCTTTTATTCGTAATTTACGAACCTCGTAAAATCGTTTGCTGGGTTGGGGAAGCTTTACCTTATACGATGTACAGATTCGTAGATTCGTCGCGTAGTGAATTAGAGTTCCCATAAGAGTTTGGGAAAGAAGTCTTTAGCTTGCTTTCAAAAGTCTTTTTTTTTCGTATCTTCATATAGACAACTTTATATTGAACTTATTAACAGTTCCCTAAAATTGGGATTTGGAATTTGCATCAAGAACACATAAAATTGCCATGACTTATAATAAATGCAAATTTCAAATCTTGTACTAAACATTTTTCAGATGAATTTTATACTTGGAAAGTGGATAAAATGCAAATATTATATAATATTTGATAAGTCATTACAATGTGATACAATTTTTTGATAATTTAAAGTCGCTGTGGGTTATTCATAATAAATTTAAGCAAACCTTCCTTTTATGCGAGATGGACGAAAAGAAGACACCTGATAACAAATTCCTCTCTGCTCACCGCTGCTGACAACACCTTCAGTAGCGTATTTATCTCCGTTTTATATTAGTATTATTAGTAGGTGCTGCCCTCTGATTTCCCCTAGGTTAACTTGTTTTATTTCTCCATTCATGAACGAACTTAGTACTAGGATAGTGAAATTTCACTGCCGAAAATTCCAAAGGCGCGAAAATCGGAGACGAAAATGTATGGGATATAACATTTTACAGTTGTATTTTAACTCAGTCCTGGGCTTAAAGCTTGGTGAATTTTTAGATGTATTGCTATTATTATCATTAAGCGAATTTACCTTTTCCGGTGCTGCTAATCTTTCTAAAATTAAATTAGCTCTTATAAGTTTAAGATTAGATGGTGATATCAAGTTGTTTATTTTAATTGCACGGACTCGATTCGATAGTCACTACATTGCCGTACAAAATCTTATTATAATTCAAATTTATAACCTTTTACCTGTCATATTAATTTCTGTAATTTCGGTAGTAATGGCGCATTAAATTGTCATTAAGTTAAAGTATTCACTTCATTCTACTCACTGCTGTAGGATCTATTCGTATCTCAATTGCCATGGAGAGGACCTGTGAAGAACTTTCGATTTGGTCAGTATTTTTACTTTTGTTCCCAGAGTTACCATTACGGTATAATATTCGTAGAGGCTAAGTTACCTTTCTATGGTTGACCGCGTTTCGAGTTGTCATCTCATGACCATTTAACCCCAAGTAATCATTATCATCAGAAGTACCCCATATATTAAGTCTGAATACTTACCTTACAGTAAAAAAAAATGCAAATTATAGCACCAAGCATTTAGGCATGAATGAGCAACAAACAAACAAACGTGCGATTTTATATATGTATTTACCGCCAGGTTACTAAACAGCCGTTTCACTAGAGTCAGATACTGACCACAATATCTCATAATATAGCAGCATACGCCTTTACATTTTAAGATTTGAATCCCATTGGTTTTTCGCTGAAACCATTAACCTATTCGTCTCGTTAAATGGATCATCGGTACACTTGGCTCCACGCCCAGAAAGATGGAATTCTAATCAGGAGTTGTTTACACCAGTTAACACCATTTTGCCACAGAACAAGTGATATTTCATTTCTATAGAATTTTTTCCGTAGATTACAATTTCACAAACGAAAATGTCCCACACGTCACGTTTTCGAGAAGAGGAATTTGAGCATTTAACTTTTCTGGGGGTAGTGTTATTATAAAGAGATCTTGTACTTGAGCTGTATTGAACAATTTAACCTACTGCATTTCTACGATATGCCGTCTTCGGTTCGGTGGTTTGACAGTACAGTCCGAACGTAATATATTTTAGTAGTGCGGTTTTCGAGCACTGATTATGTTTCGTATGCGTAGTATGAAGGCGGATTTTCTAACAGAGGTTCGTTCTGATGTACATGGTAACGTCGTTATACCGTTCCAAACAAAACTTAATGATTTCCAGGGTCTGACATGCATTTATGATATAATCAGTAGTCTCACACGGATACCCACACCTACTTCAGACGTCTTCAAATAGTGTGTGCCATAATAAATGGCTAGCCGAAATATTTTTGCCCAATGTCAATGCACAAATAAATTCTATATGCTAAAATTTTACTATAAAATGCATTGCGCACGACTATCATTTTATTTCCATTTACTTTGCAACGGCTTATGCAAATATACATAACATTAACTAGACATAATTAAAACACCTTGAGTTTTAAATCTAAAGAATGCATTTCCATTTCAATAAAAACATATTAATAGGTATATAAATCTAGAAAATATTGTTTTATATTCATAAATTTTTACAAAATACTATTTAAAATTTGTCACATGTGTTAGCACGTTGGAACTATAATTATATAATGTAAATTTTTCTACGAACATGTATGTTTTTTGTTAATTTATTTTTAGGTTTATTGATTCTTTTTATCAATATATTCACATTTTGAAAAGTTTCCTGGTTTTATTAACATGAGAGAATTATATGTATAAATATTTAAATTTGAACTAATACAGCCGGTCATAATTGAGGATTTGGTATTTGTTTGAAATATTTCATGAATATTATAAGCGTAACTGTACCGAATACATTTTAGCCCATGGAATATTCAAACAATAAATTCTGATGTTGCGCAGTTTGTCAACGTCCATATACTTTGATCTGGAAGCTTTTGTAATCATCTGAAGAGAAAGAACTATACGTATGTATTCATTTGATTTATTTTATTTTTAAAATAATAAGCATGCTTTACATCCAATAGCCCAGTAAATTTAAGCTTTAACATTTATAAAAGTTCGACCAAGCTCGTATGTTCAACGTGGTGAAGGATAAGGACTTATTATGTAAAACTCATTTAGACCCGATATCTTTCTTGTTTCTTAGTTGCTCTCAACCTTTTAACCAAACGGGCTTTGCATTCAACAAATTTATTTTTAATTTTATTTTTTATTTTATTTAATCGTGAATCAAAATGGTGGGGATGAATTGTTAATGGGGTGATATGCTACGCCCATTTCTAAAACTGATTTTTTTATCCATTTTTTCTTAATTAACTTTGATCAAAACTTGGTTTCGTATTATTATCACTTCGATATCTGGTTACATTCAAAAATTGCGAGTTTTGTGGAAGAGGTATTTTTCGTTTTGTTATAAATATATTTTACTTTTTCCATGATAAATCGTATATTTCCCAACCGATTTTAATCAATCTTGGGTAACATGTTTTTCGCGGCAATATTTCGATTAGAGTGAGGGGTGTTACGGGCTACATTCCTTTACGTAAATATTATTTACATCCGATATGTCTCGTATTTCTTCCTTGCTGCCGATCAAATTTAGCTTAAGTAGATAAACTATGCCGTTTCTGGACCAAAAGCCCATAAGGTTTATACAGCGGGTCAAAATTTCCAAAATAGATATTCTGTCTCCTAATTCGTAACGATCCGGTATTAGATCGATTTATAACTATCTGAGTTTTTCAGATAATAAGAACCGATTCAGTCGATGGAATATCCATATTTGTTTCCTTTCCGTTCAACTCCGCTTGATCCATCCGTGATAGGGCATCAGCATTACCATTCTTCTTCCCCTTTTTATACTCAATTACATAGTCATAATCTGATAGTTTTAACCTCCATCGTACTAGTTTTGAATTTGGTTCCTTAATCGAGAAAAGCCACGTGAGTGTCTTGTGATCCGTTTCAATGACAAATGTTCATCCAAAAGAGTAAAGGGAAAGTACTGTATCTCATGTTCATTCAGAGTACGACTCGCATAACATATAGGGTGGTCAGATCATACTGTGACAAAACTGCACCCAAAGCAAATTGACTTGCATCCGTAGTCAAATATATTAATTTTTACATTTTTTTAAGGTATTTCATAATTGGTTTGGCAATCCTAGAATAATCTTTTATAAATTTTCTATAATATCCCGTCAATCCCAAAACATTTTTAATTTGTTTATTTGTCCATGGCACAGAAATATTTTTTACGCATTCCACCTTTTTAGGATTTGTCTTGATTCCTTCTGATGTTACCACGTACCCCAAAAATTCAGTTTTTTTTTAAAAATTCTGAATTGTCCATTTGCGCAATTTGGTTGACACTTGTAATTTTCGGGGGTTCTGGGATCTCTGCTTCTTCTGATGATTTTTCGGCTGAAGATGTTGGCATCTGGATGGAGATAGGCGGTACAGGTACAGGTGCAGGTAGGTTCGTCTTCACTGAACAGCGTATCCTGAAGGCGATGATGATGATTGCTAGGATGGCCAACGTGGATAGACTGAAGTTAGTTATAAGGCCTAGCTTATTTTTGGTTTTCAGGAACTTTTTCTCCTGCGTATTATTTACGTGTAGTTCTTTCATGGATTCCAGGGTGAGGATTGCTTCGTAGGTGTTATGGGCGGAACTCAGCTGTAGGATAGCAGGTAGTGGCTTGAATCCAGAGAACTCTTTTGCTGTAAAATTCTTCTCGCCAACGGTGATGGTTTCGTTAATGAAACGAATGATGAATGTTCCAGTAATTTTAGTTGCCTCGTTGTTAATTAGAATGGATCCATTGAACTGGTTCAAAAACAGGAGTCCGGGTGCTATTTCTTCTACCGTAGGTATGTGTAGGCCAGTCGTCTTGGTGCAGGATGGTCTTTGGCTGCTCAGCAATTTAGGTATGCAATCTGTTTCACTTAATTCTACTATATTATTCCTATTACATATATTTAAATCATTAATATTATTACATCTTTCTTAATATTATTACATTTTTCGTAGCTATTTTTATGTTGGCAAATTCTATCGCTTCTTCAATATTTATGTAAGGAATATTATTTTCTTCAAAAGATTGTCTTACTACATCTAGTTCCTTATCGTCAAGAATAAAAGAATTTATTAACCCTGCTTTGGCCCAGTGGAAGGCATATTCTATATTAATTAATTCTTCCTTAATTATTTCTAATTGAAATTTTATACTTAAAGTAAATTCATTTCTTAAACCGCTGTTATCCTTTACAAGTTTCATAATCTGATTTGTAATATTTGATAATTTATTTATTCTTTCTAAAGTAACTCTATTTAGTACAACTTGTTTATTATTATTTTCCAAAACATTATTGATTTTCTCTGTTAAAATATTTAAATCGTCGTGGTCGGGGTTTCCCGCGATCCACTTCCATGCTTTCCCTATAAAGTCTAGTGATCTTTTTACCTTGATTTTTGGCTTGAGTCTGTCTAAATGGGTTTCAATTTGGGAAACTTCGTGGGTCAGGAAGGGATGAATAGGGTCATTTTTGTCTATCTTTGAATTTACTATTAGTTTTATTTCCTGGATCTTTTTTTCGTATACCTCTAGTTCTATGACGTGGATAAGTCTAAATGTTCCGGTTTGTAGTTTAGCCGTTCCCTTGTGCAGCGTTACAACTTGAGAATTCGAATAATCCAAAATCTGAATACTTGCAAGACACGGTACCAATAAAAATCTAAAAAGGGATGGATATTAACTTTTAATGTTATTCTTATGAACCACTTTGCCTGACTGTGTTAAAACTGTGCTCGTTCTGTCTTCTTTGACTATTTCCTTTTTAAATCTAGGCGATAATTTTGATCCTAATCGTTTGTTAATTTTAACATAAATAGTGTCACCGGGGTTATACGTTTTTACTGGTTGTTTTTTCTTGTTGTGATAATTTAGGTCCTGGGTTTGTTTTTCTTTTAATCTCTCTATGTTGGATTGTCTAGCTTTCTCGAAATCGTCGGGATTTGTGCTGATGATTCTGCCAAAGAAGGTTTCTACGGGTCGTTGTTTTGTGGTGGAATGAACTGAGTAATTATACTCGTAAACTGAACGATCGAGCAATTCTTCAAAGGATTTATGGTTGCGATTGGTCCTGAGGCAACGCATGATCTCGGAGAGAGTGGAATGGAATCTCTCAACTTGCCCATTTACGGTGCTAGCATAGGGTGGAGTTTTATAAATTTGAATACCCAATATATCTTGGAGCAGGAAACAAATGGATGCTGAGTTAAAAGACTTCTCATTGTCGAAGACAACAATTTTGGGTACCGCGAAGGAGAAAAGGATCTGCCGTAAAGGCTCCCTTATATCTTCAACGGCTTTGGACTTAAGGACACGGACTTGGGCGTATTTCGAAAATTTATCTAATGCGGTAAGAGAGGTTCCGAAGTACTCAGAGAATTTAAAAATCTTTACCGTTAATGCATTCTTGCCATAATGAAAGTATTTTGTGTGTTAATAAGAATCTTTCGTAGAAGCAAGTTTTTGAAAATTCCATTTGAAAATAGGAAAACCTTCAAATTTATGGGTGGATATATAATTTTGCAACAGAGTGTATATCTATATGTAAAATGTGGCCAGGATATTGCGGTATGGGTGTGGGTTGCAATTCCGGTGTCAGTGGATGACGGTCGTATTTATGCTGTTTGCAGACTGAACACTGGCTGACTATTCTATGAATTTCGGCTTTAATTTTTGGGAAGTAAATGCGTTGAAGTAATTGGATTTTATTTTCTTCGCCATTTCTATGAGCTCTTCTGTGCTCCTTTAAGATCTCTTCTTCTTGTTCCGAGGGGTTCGTGACGTCCCTTACGCGTGTCTGTGTAAATCTCGATCGGTAGGATCTGAAATGGAGGGGATAAACGGTCTGAATTTTGGCCATTACGGATTCGGAGGTATATAGACCATTGATGACACTAGGATTTAGGTATCTTCTGAGTATATCGATTAAATTAGCAGCAGTGAATTCCTTTTTTATAATGATATGTCTATGGTAGGTGGGGAAGGGTATTTCGAATTTGTAACTGTCTTCGTTCCCTATCGACAACATAACTTGATTTTTGAAAACGTTAATAGGTGTTGCTACAGCGGGTACCAACTCATGCGATGAACTCTCATCGCTGTGTTCTGTAGGCGTCATTGAATTCACCTGGGTTATTCGAGATAGGGCATCGGCCACTACGTTACTTCTTCCGGGTTTATATTGCAGTTCATAATTGAATTCCTCCAGAATTGCCTTCCAGCGCTTCATTTTAGAATTTTGGTTTTTAGGACTGAGGGCGTAGGTTAAGGGTTGATGGTCTGTATAGATTTTCACCTTAGCAGTGCCATATAGGTAATTTCGTAGGGTGTTAAGTGACCAAATGATCGCCAGCATTTCTTTCTCATTTGCCGCGTAGTTTTCTTCGGTCTTACTCAATGTTCGGGAGATAAAGGTAATGGGGCGATTGTCTTGCGACAAAACGGCTCCCAGGGCTACGTCTGAAGCGTCAGTTGTTAACTCAAAAATTTTATTGAAATCGGGATAGGAAAGGATTATGTCTTGCAAAACGAGGGTGTTTTTCAATTTTGTAAAAGCTTCCAGGGCTTCGGTATGCAGGACTACAGATTTTTTTCCGGATTCGGCTTTGGAAAGTCTTCCCTCTTCTCCCCTTAGTAGACTCGTTAATGGTTTTGCAATTTGCGCATAATTTCTTATGAATCGCCTGTAGTACCCGGAAAGGCCCAAAAAGGATCGGAGCTGTTTTAGAGTTTGGGGTACAGGGAAATTCGTGATCGCCTCAACCTTCTTTGGATTTGTTCGTATTCCATCGGATGAAACCATAAAGCCAAGGAATTCGACTTGACGTTTGAAAAAGTTACATTTATCCAACTGCACCTTCATGTTGGCCTAGTTAAGAGTTTGGAACACTTCGGAAACGTGTTTCAGATGTTGGGCTTCATCTTCGCTGAAGATGATAATATCATCTATGTAGACATAGCATGATTTACCTATGTGAGCTCGCAGAATATCGTCAAGTGCTCTCTGGAAGATCGAAGGTGCATTTTTGAGGCCGAAAGGGAGTCGCGTGAACTCAAATTTTCCGTTGTTTACTGAAAACGCGGTTTTTTCTATGTCGGATTCCTTCAGGGGAATCTGGTGGAATCCACTACGTAGGTCAAGAACGGTAAAGAATTTGCTCCTTCCAAATTGCGCGAGGACCTCGTTAATATCCGGTATGGGATAACGGTAGGCTATCGTGACGGTGTTCAACTTCCGATAGTCTATTACCATTCTAAATTGTTTGTTTCCTTGCGAGTCACACTTTTTCGGTACAATCCACACCGGTGAATTGTAAGGGGATCTGGATGGGCGGATTATTCCATCCCTTAGGAGTTTGCTAATCTGAGCTTCAACCTCGCCTCGGAGGGATGCAGGATAGGGATAGGATTTGGAGTAAACTGGGGTATCGGTATTGGTGCGGATTTCACCTACAACTTGGGTAGTATAGGTAAGTCTTTCGTCGGGCTCGGAGAAGAGATTTTCGAATTTCAGGGTTAGGGATTTTATCCATTGCCTCTGCTGGGCGGTTACTTGTTCAAGTTTTGCTTCTAATGAGTTAACGGAGGGGGACTTTAACTGTTTAATTTTAATTTTGGTATTATTTAAGACTTCCATATAACTTTCTTTTGTGTGAATGACAGCTGATTATTCCTTCAAGCTGTCATTACCGAGAATTCCGTGAAAGGACCTTAACGTGGGCAGAAGAAAGAATTTTAGTCGGACATTATTATTGCCAAAAAGATTTATAAAAGTATGGTGGCTTATTTTCACATCACCAGCAATCGACTTTGCATAAAAACAGGAGTTATTAGGGAGAGGGTTCTCGACGAGCTCGGGTTGGATATAATTTTTGCTTGATCCAGTGTCTATCAGGAAATTTAGAAATTTACCACTCTTCGTTCTACACTGGAAATAGGGCAACGAAGAGTCCGTTAGCCTAAAAAATTCAGATCGGTGTATTCGGGGAGTTCATCATTACCGGTAAAACTCGGTTCTTGAGACTGCGAGTATTCCTCGAAACTTTGCTCATAGTTTGGATCATCTGACGCCATGGCGTTGTAGTAGCTACTCATGTCTTCCCGCTCATTGCCTGCGGCTATGTGGAAGTTCCTTTGGAACTTGTGGGGAACGGGTTGATGTGCCAGAGGACCGGGAGGTCTCTTCTCAGCATATCTGAAAGCAGCTGATGGCTTATTTTGGTAATTGATGGCGGCCGTTTGTATGGTAGAGGTGTCCATCGGTTTAGGTTTTGGTTGAGGCTTCGGTGGCCGCTGTGGAGCTGGGTGCGATTGGTTAGCGTGTCCCGGGGTCATCTGATAATTTTGTGGCTGGTATTGGGGCCTAGATTGAAACGGATATTGTTGGGGATACATCTGGTTTGGCCAGGTTTGTCGGAATCGGGGAAAGGGTTGCATCTGAGGGAAAGGATTCGCACATTGGGAGTAAAATGGTTCTCTACGGATTTGCATTTGAGGCTGAGGATTAGTTCTGCGCTGAGGAATTGAGGGGGGCGTCGAGTTACTGAATTTTTTAGCGAACTGTTGATTGTTATTTGCGTAAGCAGAGCGGAAATTTTGATTCTCGAGTTTAAGACATAAATGCAGCGCTTGAGGGAGGTCCACGGGCTCGCGGATGCCCAAGAGTCTTGGCAAGTCGCCTTTAAGTCCACGGATAAAAGTATCCAAGGCCTTATCTCGATAAGTCCGTGTAAGGAGATTCATAGATTCTGGCGCGATCTCCATGCATGCGATTTTATTTAAGATCAGGGATAGATGAGTATAGACAGCCTGATAGAACTCCTGTACGCTAGAGTTCCCTTGGACCAATGATGTCATCTGGTATTCTAAAGTCCCTAAATCCCTTTTGTCGGCATAATGCAACGTGAGGCAACGAGAAATCGCCTTCCATTCCAAGGGGGTATTGTACGATTCTAAGGCATTATCAGCACTTCCCGTAATTTTGTTACGAATTACGCTCAGGATTCCGTAATATTTCGGCGTACCGACTAGTGGTTCGTAAATACGGAGGATCCTATCGACACTTTTTTTCCACGAGGAAAACTCGATGGGGTTTCCCGAAAATTCGCGTAGGCTTTTAACGATGTCTGGAACTTTTTCTAATTCCAGTAAGCCTGCTCTTGCCAGTTCGGGGCGAATTTCTTGGTCTCGACCGGCTGAGATTTCCGAGGTCGGGTTTAATATAGAATGGATCATTTGTCTCCCTTCATTATTGAATATTCTATTTACAACGCTAGTAACCAAGCTGACTAGTTCCGGGGTAAGATGTTCAAAATTCGGAGGTTGATTTTCTGGGTTAGCCATTTTGGAGGGATTTATTTAGGGTTATTTCAGTATAGCCGTAAGATCACTATTATCGCAAATAAAGATAAACTATAATACTAAGATACGTCACTATTGCCTATTTACGTTTTCTCAGCTCTACTTTTATAGCTGCTTCCTTTTCTATCACTCGAATGTATTCACAAATTAATTTTAAAAAATAGTTCGCACAATATTCTTTTACGCCTTTCAACTAATTTATTATTATTTAGAAAATGTTCCTTTTATCTTCTTCTAAGCCGTTAAATACGCTATTTAACACTTCTTATATTCTATGCTTACATTAAGATCCTACTAGGGCGCTGACAAAATCCATGTCTCCGGTTCGTCCTTCGGTGAAGGTTACTGGGGGGCCTCGTTTCCCTAGTGAGTTTCCTGGGTTCTGGAACCGTGACGATCACTCTGCACTAACTAGATTGAGGGTCGATTATTTGCACCTTTTAGGGGCACTGGGTCGACGGCACTACTTGAGGGCACTGACTGCTTCTAGAATAGTAACTGAACTTGTCGGTAGCAACACTGGCACTTCTTGAGGGCACTGGTTATTATGCTTTCGCCGAAAGTTTCGAACGCGGGCACTTCTTGAGGGCGCGGGAATCGATATCACCACGGTCACTTCTTGAGGGCACTGGGTGTTACTTCCGGGTACTTCGACAAGTCTAAAGTTTGCACGTCACGGTCCCTGCTCGGGCGCCAATTAAAAAACTGTTTATTAGTTTTTGGAAAAAAATTAAACTTTATTTCGGCAGCGGTTCTACATGCGACTGATTACGAAAAAGCTAGAATGAATTAAATCTATCAGCTTAAATACCTAAATTCTGCTGACGATGTGTCTGGCCGGGCAGGTGAACTGGCTCAGGTGAGCAGGTGAACGGTGCCGCTGACCGGGGTGACCGATGTCACGAGGCGCTGAATAAACTGAAGAATTTGGATGGCTCACGTGGCGATAGACTATAGACTATGTGACCTGAACTTAAATGATGTTAACTTATACTCTTTTAATACATGGTTCGTAAGTCTCTGAAGTGTTGCCGGTGCCGTCTTTAATCCGAACGGCATCCTTAAGAAGTCATAATGTCCGTTGTTCACACTAAAGGCAGTCTTATGAACATCTCTTTCATCTATTTCTATTTGATGGTAACGCTTCGCCAAGTCAAGGGTCGTAAAATATATGACAGTTACCCAACTTCTCCAATATTTCATCCATATTCGGAATAGAGTACCTGTCATCGACAGTTACCTCGTTCAATTTTTGATAGTCAATAACAAACCGCCACTTCCGTTTGCCCCTGGCATCTAAGCATTCTCTTGGGTAGAATCCATACAGGTGCTGAGTACGAAGAATCAATTGGACGAATGATATTCTTTTGCAACATTTCCTGGATTTGTTTTTCCATCTCTTCTTTGTGAATATAAGGATAATGATATGTCGTGCTTTGTATTGGTGCATTGTTGTACTTATCCTATGTTAGTTCTCGTTATAAAATACATCCCTAAATTCTTCCAAACGTCTTTACAATGCATTACGTCCCTTCAAATGCAAGTGATCAATTCTGAATTGTTCAAAAATTGCAGAGTTTTTCAGGTCCTCTTGTTCTATAATATTATAATTCTTTCGATCTACCTTTTCTACTTCCAGCGGTTCGTATATTTCAATCTTTGAGCACATCTACCCGTACCCGTATTTTGAAATTCTCAATATTATATGTAATTATATCCCTTCCTTAATAATGATATGGTTCTCCTTTCGTTCCTTGACGTATCCCAGTCCATTTTCCTGCAATACCGTAAATTCCATTTCAATTTCTTCTATTCCTGATTCCAAAGAAGAGAACGCATTTAATTTATCATCAGGTTCAAAATGTAATTTAATCCTTCTATCTCCAATTATTATGTTATTGCTAACATAGTCGATTATCGCCTTCAAATGCTTTAAAATATATTTCCAATCAAAACGTCGAACCGATCATAAAACCTGCAAACGAGAAATTCCACTCGGTCTTCGGTATAGCCCATCTCTTCAAATAATGGAATAGTTACTTTTTTTCCGAACTTCAACTATGTGATTTAGAGTTTTGAGTTGGAGGGGTTCTTTAAAGTTGTATACCATTTTGGATGACATAAATTTGGATTTATTACCGAAAGCGTCGCGCCACTATGTATTATGAATTTAAGTGGAACTGCTTTAAATTTTACCACTGTATGGGATATTCCGAACCTGAGGCTGAACAGTGAAAATTGTTTGCATCAGATTGATTTTTTGTAGTAAATACGTCAACTTCCATAGGTACCGGTCTATCGTTGTTACTATTTTTCCCGCCTGCATTAGACCGATTGTAATCTAGATCTATTAAAATTATAATTCTGGTTATTGGGATTTTAGTTTGAACGAGTAAAAACTTGAATATGATTTGTTCCCAATTGTTCGCCAAAAGACGATCTTATTATTCTTGCCTGAATTAGGATCATTACCATTATTGTTACTCGTATTTGGACTTGGATTATTGTTACGATTTATGTTATTTCTATTATATTATAATTTCTGCTTTGTTCCTTATTTTTATATCCTTTCCCTGAGTCATTATTTTGCGCTTTCATTGGATTTGGATAATAATAAGCATACCCACATTGATGTAAAATGTCAATGCTTGTTTCTGTTGTAGACTTGTTGGATTTCTACAATACAACAATGAACACATTGGTTCTGGAAATTTATTCTTGAATATTGACAACGCCATAACAAAAGGCAACTGCAGCAATTTCACAATTAATAATCTTCCCTACTGGAAGATATTGCAAAAGAGAAAATTGGAGAAATTTCAAAACTAATAATCTTCCCTACTGGAAGATATTACAAAAAGGAAATTGGAAAAATTGCAATACCGGCGAGGTGGTTCGAATAGAAGACCGGGGCCAAGGAGAAACAAAAGGAAGATCTAAAAAAAAATAAGGAACAAGGGTACTTAACTTTTGCGGGCCTTGCCCGATCACGCCAAAATTCCCGGTAGCGTGGCCCAGCCACTCTCTGCAACCCGTCGCGATCCCGATCCTTCCAGGCAATCCTCCTTCTCTCTGTCCGTCTGTCGCTCTCCTACTCCTCCGAATCCTCTTCCCCGGGCGGGCTTCTTCGAATTTCCTTCCTATCCCGATTGATTCCAGCGTCCCAACGATTTCCTCGCAAACTCCTCCTCCTGCCTCGTGTTCGTCCTCTCAGCAAAAAGAAAATCGACGCGCGACTCAACTTCACAACTTCACTGCTTCACTGCTCCTGCTGGACTGAACTCTGAGGACCGCCCGCTTCACCTACCGGAGTTTTCAGATCGGCCCGGCCGATTTTAATCGATCTTGGACGGCCGATTTTTTTTCTTGCCGATTTTAATCGATCTTGGACGGAAATGCCTTAAGGCTCTTTTCCATTTCGCCATTTTGGAGTTTTCCTCAATCAGGTTGGAGTTTTATTCAGCATTTGCGTTGGGCGCGGTGCTGCGATCACCTACTCGGGGTTGCGGTTGGTCCTCTCGACTGAAACCTCCTGTGTGTTTTTTTTTTTTTTTTTTTTTCGCGCGGTGCCTCCAGTACTCCGATCAGGAATCGGGGAATTTTCCTCGGGGATAGCGACTTGCGGCATAGAGAGGGCTGGGACCAGGCGATTGCTTCAAAAAAAAAAGATTCAGTGATTAGCTGATTCATTACTGAGTTAAGCACCCCTTGCCATAACGCGCGATATCGTACCGCGGCCCCCAACTTCCAATCTCGAACCCCCTTGCCGGTGTACAGCGATCTTAACATATAATATCAAATAATTTTGTTTCTTCTTCTATAGAATTAGCCTACCAAGTAGATTCTCCTGTCCTCAATGATAGGATCTTATTTTACGATAGAATTACATTTTAGAATAAAAGAATAAACATCTTAGCTGCCCTACTCCAAACAATACAGGATCTTATTTCACGATAGAACTACATTTTAGAATAAAAGAATAAACACCTTATGCTGCCCTACTCTAACCAATTCAATGATAGGTGCTACTCTAACAATACAATTACCAATTACACCATAGAAGAAATATTTCAGGCTGCGCTCGTTTCAGCTCTCGTTACGTCTGTGCTAGCTTTCCGTAGCTTCGAAATGGTAGGTTCCATCGGCTCCTTCCACCTTATAAACGAGTGCGCCCGAGGGTAGGTAATAGCAATGGGCCTCCTCAACTTCTTCTATCTCGACTAAACAACTGCGCCCGAGGGTACGTATGTAATAGTAATGGGCCACCTCAACTTCTTCCGTCTCGACTAAACGACTGCGGCTTGGCCAAGCCAACTCCCAACCTGGAACTCTCCACGGTCTTGCCCAGACGGTCTCCCACAGCCCCGAGTCTCGTCCAGGGATAGGCGCCCCGAGTCTCCACCACATACTCCGTCGCTGCTCTGAAACGAAAGATCTCTCTGCAGCGTCTTGGTCCCCTTTCACATACATAGAAGACGACACCAGGGGGGGGGGGGGGGGGGGGGGAATGGCTCCAGATATAACCCTCGATCCCGTATTCCAACGGTAACAAGTTCATACCGCCAGAAGAGTGAAAGACTATCTTCAAGAAAATGATATAGAGCTTCTGCAATGGCCATCAAGGTCTCCAGATCTTAATATTATTGAAAATGTTTGGGGTCATCTTGCAAGAACTGTTTATCAAGGAAACAGGCAATTCTCAACCATAAATGAATTGAAAATTTGATTATGGAAAGTTCGCACGATCGCGATTCTTCAAATTATGCTGCGCGTCGCGTGGTTCGGGGTCGCAACGGGATTATAACACCCCAACCGTTTGACTGAGGCTCCGACGAAGTTACTTTTACATCGATTTCGTTTTTTTCACTATTTTTACATTTCCATTTTAAAATGACTGCAATGATAACAAAAATTACTAAGGTATCTATGCTCAATGCAAATGGTCTAAATTTTGTGTTTTCATTTGAGATTTCTTCTATGTTTATGCTTCCTATTCCTATTGCTTATATGTTTTAAATACAGTTCTTCTAATTTTACATTGTTAACAATTTTTTCCTCTTTAGTTTTTGTTACAAAGTTCGGTAAGATGACTTTATCATAGAGTTTAGTTTAGGAGTTTACAAAAGTTTGGTTGTTTATATCTATTTTACAATTTTTGAATTTTATAAGGTAGTTTCCGCTAATTCTTAAACTTAGTTTATTACAGTTATGTTCCAGAATGGTTTCGTTAATGTTATTTGTAATAATAATACTATCATTGATTTCTACTCTGTCTAAGATTTGTTTAGTACAATATGTTTCTTTTAATTTTACAATGTTCTTAATACAATCACTTACAATATGAACAGGGTACTTTTTCATGTCATCTCTGACTGGGAATTCATAGGCAGTGTTGTTTTCGTCTACTAAAATTTTATCATTATTTAAGAATAAGAACTTTCCTTCGGTGTCTGGAATTGGTTCAATAAGTACTTTGGAGTGAGGAAGGTTAGAAAATTGGGGAATTAAAAGGACTATAAGTATTTGGCCTTTATAGAATGTAACGGTTATTTTGATACCCTGGTAGGTTTCTAAGTTTGGAATAGATTCTAATTCTTCCGCGGTGACAGTAATCCCAACTTACTGGAGAACGGGGTATGTTCAATATCGTCCACGTGCTTTCGGAGCAAGACGATGTCGTGATTTATGTTCTGGATTTGATCTGATATCTTGTTATTGATTATGATTTGCTTATTATTTCCTTCGATTAGCTTCTCATTGTAATCGAAGAGTTTATCCAGTTTCTGTTCTATTTCGACTTCATCTGCGTGGTCCATTGTACCAGCGATGTATTTTAATCCTGTGCCTAGTAGTCCTCTTTTCTGTCTAAAGTGTAACTTCGGATTTTTAATCTTAGCCTCCAAGAGAATGAAATTTTGATTAACACTGCTAAACATCGGTCCTATCAATTCGCATTTCGATTACATTGCCAAAAGGTTGTTTTTGATATAGTTCGTTGTTATTTCGAATTCTATTATATTTATTATTTGAAGTATTTTGCTATAGCTTTTGATTAAATTTACGTTTCCTAACTTAAATGTAATATACCCGTCATTAATGTTAAGATTATGTAGTTCTACTTCCTGTGCTCCCGACAGGTTTGATGCCAAAATTGCCAATAAAAGGCCAGTGAAGAATGATATCCTTTCCATGGTATTCCTGAAATTTATTCTTAAGGTTTGAATTTTGTTATTTAGTTGTCCCTTTTTTGTTATTACAATTATTGTCTAGTTAATTTATTTAATTTGATTATTATTGGCTGAGAATATTAGTTGAAATATTTGTTATTGTAGGTAAGTATTATTATCTTAGTTATTTAGCAATTTCTACTTATTTCGTTTGGATTTAATTCTAGGGTTCCCCTTATCTTGGTATTTCTTTGTTTTCCGAACGTGGGTCTTGTAATATTTTGGATTATTTTTCGTGTCTATTAAATGTTCGTCGTCTACCTTTGTCGCATTTATCTTTCGGTATTTAGAATGGTTCTTACAACCTCCAATTTCTCTAATAAAATTTAGTCCAGTATCTAGTTCTACATCGGTTCTATCGGAGTTCAACCTGTTGATGTTTCTCTCCTTCTTTGCTTGTATCCTTTCTCGTATTTCATTATATTCATTTTCTACTATCTTTCCGTTCACGAAGTTCACTGGTTTCTTATTCGTTGTGCTGTGAATCGTACTATTGTAAAACCCTAATATCTTTACGATTTTCTCTTCTACCGTTTCGCAATCGTTGTTTTCACTATGCCTGAGGAGGCGAAGGTGTTCGTTGATCGTATTGTGTAATCGTTCAACATCGGAATTTGAAGTGTGGTTGCTATTTGAGGCGTAATGGATCTGGACGTTGTGGTTGTTTACAAAATCGCGCATTGGAATAGCCTTGAAACCTAATTCATTATCTACTATTAATTTGGACACGTTCCCGTGGATACTGAAGTATTGTAGTAGACATCTTTTGAATTCGGTCCAACTGCAGGAATTGATTTTGATTGCATGTGCTAGTTTACTAAATTTATCGATTATCATAAGGAATTGCTGACCTTTTAGGGTATAGAAAACGTCGATATGTATAATTTCGTTTGGTCTTGATGGGATTTTGGTGATTTTGAATTTTACTTTAGGTGGATTTCGCTCGTATTTTTCTAGTGAACAGATCTCGAAGTTGTTGATGACTTGTGTAATTCTCAATTTAAGTTTTGGGTTGTAAATACTAGCTTTTAATTCCCTGAATACTACTTCTATTCCGCGGTGGTTGTTACGGAGGTGTTCTTTTTCTATTAATTCGGCTAATTTCTCTTCATCTGTTATGTCTTCGAGCAGGGAGTGACAACGTATTATTCTGAATTGTTTGTTATTGGAGAAATGTCATATGAAAGTATTCTGCAACGTTTTGAAGAAATCATCATCTCTTATTAATATGGCGTTAAAACTGGTAGGGTTAAAATTGTTTTTCAATATCGTTGTTGCAGTTAATTCGTCTAGGGTTTCCATCGAAATTATTGTCCGATTTTTATCGAATACTTTCATTTTTCTCATTCTTAGAGTGTTTGATTTGTTTATTATAATTTGCGATTTGAAAACATTTATACAAAAAGTGGTACACGGTATTAGGGAATTCACTTCTCTTAGGTTAATTTCTTCGTGAGGAATTCTTGACAATGCATCGGCATTGCTGTTTTTAAGACCCTTCTTATACCGAATTTCGTAATCGAATTCTGGAAGTCTAAGTGTTCGAAATTGAAACAGAATTGATATTGGTTATGAATTTATTTAAAGGAATTGTAAATCGCCTAATCTTTCACCATTTATCCAAAGAAAAACTCTGACCTTCTCGATTGTTTTCTTTCAGAGCCTACTCTACTAATACTTTTAATTTGAATTAATACGGTGTCTTTCCTATTCATGACCAACTACTCAAACTATTGATATATTTTAAACATAACCGCCCGCCTCGTCAACGGAATGGTGATGAAACTAAGTAAATGTAGTTGAAAATTATGAAATTTAAGAAGTTTAACTAAACAAGAGAAGTACATATTTCTTTTTAAGGTAACAAATTATGAATGAATCTGAACAATTAAATTCTCAAGAACTAATAGGTAATGGACACAATTTTACAATAGGCCTCTTGAAGGTTGAAGCTTTCGTTTTAACCGTCACCACACGCACTAAACCATCTGGTCCCGCATGTATATCAACAACTCTTGCCATAGGCCATTTGCTTCGAGGATATCTTTCGTCTACGATTAGAACAAGAGATCCAACCTTGATTTGACGAGAAGGATGATGCCACTTGGAAATGCCTTGTAGATGTTGAAGGTATTCAATTGACCAACGCTGCCAAAATCTTTCTAACATCTGCCTCAACAGTTGCCATCTTGATAGTCGGGAACTTTTGAGATCTATAACAGAAGGTTCTGGAATTATAGTTAGTGCGGATCTGATCAAAAAGTGACCAGGCGTGAGAGCTTCGAGGTCATTTGGATCGACAGAAAGTGGACATAAGGGGCGAGAATTTAACACCGCTTCAATCTGGCACAGTAATGTCGTAAATTCTTCGTAAGTAAGGGAAGCTTCTCCAACAACACGACGAAGATGAAATTAAACCGACTTGACTCCAGCTTCCCATTTTCCACCGAAATGTGGGGCAGAGGGAGGGTTAAATTTTCATTCTGTGCCATCTTGAGCTAACAGAGCTGCTAACTCTCGAAGTTGATCTGAGGATTTAGAAAATAGTCATCTTAGTTCAGCATCAGCTCCGATGAGGTTCGTACCACAATCGCTGTTTAGTGTAGCACATATGCCACGACGTCCAACAAAGCGACGATATGCTGCAAGGAAGCCTTCCGTTGAATAGTCTGTTGCTACTTCCAAATGAATAGCAGATGAGGAGAAACACACGAAAAGAACAAGGTAGCATTTATAAGTTTTAGCTCTTCGACCACGCCAAGTTCTTAAAATAAAGGGTCCAGCATAATCAAATTCAGAATGAAGGAAAGGTCTCGTTGAATGTACACGAGCTTTTGGAAGTTGCTCCATAAGTTGACGTGCAGTAGTCGAACGATGTCTGGCACAAACGACACATTTTAGAATGAAACTACGCACGAGTGCTCTACCGGCGATGACCCAAAACCGTCTACGAAGGGTAGCAAGCATAATTTGAGTACCACCATGAAAGGTAGATTTGTGGATATCATCTAGAATTAGTTCCGTCAGTCTTGATGAGCGTGGTAAAATTAGAGGGTGTGAGACATCTGGATCCAGAAAGGCCTTTTTGAGCCGCCCGCCAATTCGAAGTAGTCCTGCAGAATCGACGAATGGTGTAAGACGAAGTAGAGGATTAGTAGAAGCCAGTGGTTTGCCTTGCAAAAGAATGTGAATTTCAGCAGAGAAATAAGCACATTGAGTTTCTTTTGTCCAGAATAGGAGCGCTGCATCAAGTTCTAAAACTGTAAGATGGTTGTATAAAACAGATCTCTCTTTAGTTTTATTTTTGCAGTTTTCGAGGAAACGGAAGCATCTTGCAGTGATCGCGAGTAATTTCTTCAAACTTGAATACTTGTCAACCAAATCCCAAAGGCAGATAGGAGTGATGGCGGAAGTCGTTGCTACCAGCATTCTCCTTTCTTCGAGATCGACGTCATCATCGAGGGTAGATTTGGAATCAGGCCAGAAACGCGAAGGGTTAATTAGCCAATCAGGCCCGTTCCACCAAATGTGATTTTGATTTAGTTCATCCGGAAATAAGCCACGGGAAGCACAGTCTGCAGGATTATTGACGCCTTCTACATTATGCCACTTGGCTTCTGGCAGAGCATTTTGAATTAGGGAAACACGGTTTCGCACAAAGTCTTTCCATCTTGAAGGATGTGCACTAATCCAGTGAAGAACGATAGACGAATCAGACCACATATGTATAGGAATATGTTCGAACCGAAGAGCTTTACGAATTCCTTCAACGTGACGAACAAGCAAAACCGCAGCGGAAAGTTCTAATCTCGGTATAGTAATACGAGCTACGCGAGATCGATGGTTTGATTTTATTGGCGCAACTTTCGTCTTTGCTGAAACAAGGGTGATATGCACTTCATTATCTTCATTTATCACTCTAAGATAAACAACCGCACCAATAGCTAATTGGGACGCGTCGGAAAACCCGTGCAATTCTACTGAAATTGCAGACGGAGAAAGTCTGAGTCACCTTGGTACTGAGAGAGAAGACACCTGAGGAAGTTTTTCGAGAAATTTCCTCCACCGAGTTGCAAAATTATCAGGCAATTCATCATCCTAATCAAGTTTAATTGTCCAAAGTTCTTGCATGAAAATTTTTGCACGAATAACAATAGGTGTTAACCATCCGAGTGGATCGAAACAACGCGCAATACGAGATAGCACTGACCGTTTAGTAAAACCAGAGTCTTTGAAATTATCGTCGGAAATAAACACAAATGAATTAGTATTTGCTTGCCACGAAAGTCCTAGAGCATTAAATAAAGGTTCATCTTGTACAGCTTTGGAATGAACTGAGGCACGATGTGATTGAGGAATATCACGAAGAATTTCTTCATGATTAGAAAACCACTGTTGCAATGGAAAGCCGCCCGCCATAAGGAGGTCCTTAGTTTGGCGGACCTTTTCTTGCGTCTCCTCAATAGTATCAACACCTGAGTGAATATTATCGACGTAAGTTTCTTCCATTATGATTGGAACAGCTAGCGGAAATTTGGAACCTTCGTCTTCAGCTAACTGTCTCAATGAACGAATAGCTAAAAATGCAGCCGAACTTAGGCCGTAAGTAACCGTATTTAGCTAAAAAGTATTTATTGGAGAAGTAACTGTTGGCCTATTGTAAAATTGTGTCCATTACCTATTCGTTCTTGAGAATTTAATTGTTCAGATTCATTCATAATTTGTTACCTTAAAAAGAAATATGTACTTCTCTTGTTTAGTTAAACTTCTTAAATTTCATAATTTTCAACTACATTTACATAGTTTCATCACCGTTCCGTTGACGAGGCGGGCGGTTATGTTTAAAATATATCAATAGTTTGAGTAGTAGGTCATGAATAGGAAAGACACCGTATTAATTCAAATTAAAAGTATTAGTAGAGTAGGCTCTGAAAGAAAACAATCGAGAAGGTTAGAGTTTTTCTTTGGATAAATGGTGAAAGGTTAGGCCATTTACAATTCCTTTAAATCAATTCATAACCAATATCAATTCTGTTTCAATTTCGAACATATGGTCCTTCGAAGCCAGATCCTCCGCGGGATAATCCGGAGCTGCTTTAAAGGGATTAAGAGAATTTATTTTCTTGCATTGTCGAAAGTTTAAGTTAGCTTATTCCGTACAAAGCCTCAGAATGCCTAGCCATAATTTCTACTTGGATACTCAAACGAATCTAAGTATTAGGACTTATTGGTAGAGCTGTTGAAAATCTTAATAAAATTGGTAAGGAAAAAATGAATCAGCATCACATTAATGTTCGTATTGGAGCTCTCAAGTCCAACTGGAAAAAGTTTCAAGATAACCATGAAATATTACAAGAACTCAAGTGTGAATCTGAAGAAAAGGTAATCACGGAACTTACCAAGAGTGCTTATTATTCTGAGAGACTTTACTACAAGTGTGAAGAACTCTATCTCGACGCTATGGGGCAGATGACCACTATACTTGAAGGTTTTGAGTGTTCAGACATTAAGAACAAAGCTCTATCCGAGAAATCAACAGTTGTTTTACGGGATAGAAATATGCATTCGCATCGCTTATCCCGCATCGATTTGCCGAAGTTTTCAGGCAACTATTCAGATTGGGTTACTTTTCGAGACTTGTTTACTTCGCTCGTCGGCGCTAATCCGGACCTCACTTGTGTGGAGAAGCTCCAAGCAGAAGATCAAATTCCATCCTTCGAAAGGAAAATGTTATCACACTTCTTCCTCTACTAATTCCATTCAGGTTCGGTGCTCCTCATGTAATGGTGGTCACTATATTTCGTCGTGCCCTGAATACTTGTCCATGCCGTTTGAAAAGCGCAGTGTATTCGTGAAACAAAAGAAACTTTGATATAATTGTTTGGGCAATCATCTTCTTCAGAACTGTAGAGTTAAAAAACGATGTCCAAAGTGTGGATCTCAGCATCATACATCACTTCATATTCAAAGTTCAGCAGCTTCTAATTCGGACTCTAATTCTGCCTTAATAAATACTGTCCCTAGTGAACATTCTTATATTGATTCTGGTGATTCCAATATTTCTGCCCTTCTAGCTACAGCCTTAATTGATGTTATAGCTGCTAACGGTGACAAACTCGTAGCTCGTGTACTTCTAGATCAAGGGTCTCAAGTGTCTTTGATAACAGAAAATCTCGCACAGAGACTAAGACTTCCGCGTTCGTGTGCTTCAATACCAATTATTGGTGTTGGACGTTGGTGAAAGTTGTTCTCAGGCAACTCATGGTGAAGTAATTTTGAGCATTAACTCTCGTGTCTCTGACTTTTCATGTAAAGTCCACGCCTGAGTGTTACGACAACTTACTGGTCATTTTCAAATTGAGGCGATTCCAGGACAATCTTCGAGTCATTTAAAAGGTCTTTCATTAGCTGACCCAGACTTTCTTCGTCCTCGCAAAATAGATATGATCCTCGGAGTTGGTGTTTATGCTCAAATTCGTGACCAAGGACTAGTCAAAGGTTCTTCCGGAGATCCCATAGCCCAAAAGACATCTCTTGGGTGGATTATTTCTGGACCAACAAAAGGTAATTCTACAGCTTATAATTTTCATTGTTCAGTTGACCGGGAACTAATTGACCTTATGAAACAATTTTGGCTTCAAGAAGAAATGTTCATAAGTAGTACGAATGAGCCTTCCCCTGAAGAAGTGGAATGTGAATATCATTTCGCTACAACTCATACAAGAGACTCTACTGGCCGGTACGTCGTACGTTTACCACTCTGTCGTTCTATCAGTGATTTAGGTGAGTCCCGAAATTCAGCCTTACGCCTTCTTCATAGAATGGAAAGGCGGTTTGTAAAAGACCCTTCGTTTAGTGAGGCTTATTTTAAATTTCTAAATGAATATGAGAGCCTTGAGCATATGACAAAGTGTGAAGAAGATAAAATATCATCTCGTCGATTTTATCTCCCCCATCATGGCGTTTCACGTGAAAGCAGTTTAACCACAAAGCTTCGAGCGGTATTTAATGGATCTAAGAAAATAAACACTGGTTTGTCGCTCAATGACTGCCTTCACATAGGTCCAAAAGTGCTAGTGAATCTGGTGGATGTTCTTCTTCGATGGCGGAAAACACGCTATGTTTTCTCAGCAGATATAGTTAAAATGTTCAGGAAAATTTTGGTCGCTCCTGAAGATCGTGATCTTCAACTAATTCTGTGGCGCCCAACAGTTACTTCTCCAATAAATACTTTTCAGCTAAATACGGTTACTTACGGCCTAAGTTCGGCTCCATTTTTAGCTATTCGTTCATTGAGACAGTTAGCTGAAGACGAAGGTCCCAAATTTCCGCTAGCTGTTCCAATCATAATGGAAGAAACTTACGTCGATAATATTCATTCAGGTGTTGATACTATTGAGGAGACGCAAGAAAAGGTCCGCCAAACTAAGCACCTCCTTATGGCGGGCGGCTTTCCATTGCAACAGTGGTTTTCTAATCATGAAGAAATTCTTCGTGATATCCCTCAATCACATCGTGCCTCAGTTCATTCCAAAGCTATACAAGATGAACCTTTATTTAATGCTCTAGGACTTTCGTGGCAAGCAAATACTGATTCATTTGTGTTTATTTCCGACGATAATTTCAAAGACTCTGTGTTAAAAATCCAGAAGAGTCGACCTGGCAACTCTTAGCTGAGCCTATTCCCTTTTACCGCTGTAAGCGCTTCACTGAAGAATAAAGCTAGTCTACATCTGAGATCCGAGCCTTTCACTTCACGCTACCTTCTCCCTTTAACTAAATTCAGTTCTTTGCTCCCCCTTTTTTGGGCATAATTTCGAGACTGGTGCCGAAACCCGGGACGGTACAATATTAAAAGGTTGGTTTATCGGTTAGAATTCGGGACTAAACGAAACGTGTAAAAGGTCAACGACGCTCGATCTCGCTTGAAATGGACGCCGCCAGTCGTGGAGTGTATCGAGGGCATATCACGAGGATTACGAGAAGTGTTCTCGAATATTTAACAAGTCCGGAGTCCCAAGCTAAGCCTGAGAATCAGGAAAATTTCGATTCAGCGATCGAAGAATTAACCGCTTTTCAATCGAGGCTAACGGCAGCCAGTGAGAACCTAGAGAAGGCTAACGGTTTTGTTTTCACCAGCATCAAGCCGGAGGAGTTGGAAAGGGAGCATGAAGCCATCGCTGACTACAAAGACAAAACTGTAAATTGTGCTTCTCGCATAAGTTCGAGATTAGAGAGGCTTAAGGTGCTACGGGATCGCTTGCTGCCTTCTTCTTCAGCGACTAGCCCAGCTTCAGACCATTCGATGCGTTCAAAGCAGCTTGGTGTAAAACTGCCAAAAATTGAACTAAAGAAATTCAGTGGCAATCATAAGGAGTGGCTGTTGTTTTGGGAGCAATTTAAAACGTTGGTGCATGAAAACAGTGCTTTATCCGCTTCGGATAAATTTGCTTATCTCCAAACGGCATTATGTGGCAAGGCAGCAGCAACGCTCTCGGGATTTTCGCCTAGCGGTGATTGCTACGATGCATCTATTTCTCTTCTGCAGGAAGAGTTCGGTGATGTGGGAAGACTGGTCGACAAACATGTGCAGCAGTTGATGTCCCTGTCCAAGGTAAATTCTCGTCTTGATGTGGGTGGGCTGCGGCGTCTATATAATGACGTCACTACGAACACAAGATCGCTAACAACTCTAGGCGTTTCGTCGCACAACTACTACGTAATGATGAAGACTCTTCTACTACAATGCTTGCCGGCTGATTTACGAATTGAATATCACAGGACGTGCAGGGACTTTGAAGAGGAAGAAGAAGCAGAATTTAATAAAGATGACAGCGAATCTGTTACATCGGGTGCTTCTGTTTCATTGTCCTTTGAAGTTGATCGCGGGGTTAAAAGTATTCTTAAATTTATTAAAAAAGAAGTCGAATCACTGGAGAGAGCGGGTATAGTAGCGACAAATGGAAACACGCCGTCTTCCTCCAGTAAACTCAGCCAGAAGACGACCGCAGGACTTAACGCACCATCAGAAGGCAAGGCTTATTGCATATTTTGTAAATCCAATAATCATATTGCAGATCGTTGTAATGGTACCCAGACATTATCTGAAAGGAAACAGCTTCTTAAAAAAGACGGACGATGTTTTAAGTGTGCTAAAAGAGGGCACACTTCCCGTAATTGCTATGGGAAAATTAGAAGTGGCAAATGTAATGGCCGGCACATCACTCCTATGTGTGATCCTGACGGCACCAAGAAGCCGGTTGATTTGCAGAAGACTCTTAATACTCCGCCCTCGACAACGAATCTTCATTCAACTAACGCCTGCCAATCGAATATCTATTTACAGACCGCTTGCGCCTTTGCTTTGTCACCCTCTTCGTCAGCACAGCTTCTCGTTCGGATTGTCTTAGACGGCGGTAGTCAACGATCATACATAAGGACCAGCGTAGCTCAAGAATTAGATTTACCGATTGTGAGTACTGTACGTATTCGGATTTTACCCTTTGGTTCATCAGAAAGGACACCGGCGCGAACTTGTTACTGCTTTAAGGTACATATTCGAAAAATACATGATGGTCAAATTGTTCCCATAATTGTAGTCGGTGTACCTGAGATCTGCTTGGACACTCTGCCAATACCGGATTCAGCAAGTAAGAAGCTTGCTGGATTTACACTTGCGGATTCTCGAAGTTGCGGCCAACCAGTTGACGGCATATCTATGCTCGTTGGGTCCGACTATTATTGGAAAATTGTTTCAGGGGAGTTCAGGAGAATCACGAACGACCTTACAGGAGCAGTACATACTAAACTCGGGTGGACTGTTCAGGGCCCCGAGTCTAACGAATTTCGCAGCTGTATTGATGTAGCGACGATGTTTTCTCCGACGCAGGGTCAGGCCGACCCACTTGAGGCGGATGTAAACAAAATGTGGAGCCTGGAGGCGTTGGGCATATCTGGCTTAACTCGTGAAGCTGAGAATATGGACATAAACAGATTCATTCGATACTCTGGAAGCAGATATGAGGGATCCCTGGTGTGGTGTAAATCTGATACACCTCTTAATGATTATCGTGAAGGTGCTTATCAACGTTTTTGGAATCTAGTTAGAAGGATGTCCGGTAAACCATCACGTCTACTGGAATATGATGCAGCTATGCAAGAGCTGATTAATTCAGGATTTGCGGAAGGCGCTGAAAAGGTAACTTCAAATCGTTTATGTTACATGCCCCATAGGCCAGTGTACAGGGATGACAAAGAAACAACGAAATTGCGAATCGTATTTGATGCTTCTGCTCGGTCCCCTGAATGTGCTTCCTTAAATGATCAGCTTGATGCGGGACCAAATCTGCTTCCAGACATATTAAAGATTTTGCTTAATTTTCGGGCTGGAAAGATTGGTCTGGTCGCCGATATAGAAAAGGCGTTTCTGCAAATATCGCTTCGACACGAAGATCGAGACACGCATAGGTTTTTTTAGTTTTCTGAACGAGTGCGGTCTTTAGATAATTTGCCCTCCGTTAAGGAATATCGAATGACACGAGTTACATTTGGCGTTAAGTGTAGCCCGTTTCTCTTGGGGGCTGTTTTGCAAAAACTGTTTGAAGATCCTATCCACTCTTTCGCCTAGATACTCACCGCACCAATTACGGTCACTTTGAACCCATTACCCGAATGCTACGCAAAGTCAACTATTCCGCCTCCTTCGACTTTCACGTAGACAAAGACACTCTTAGACATGCCCTCTTCAACCCTGTTCTTCCTTCCCTGTCTTCCCTTTCTTAGGTATTAGTATAGTTAGTTAAGTAGTTTAAGCCAATTTATTGTAGCTTGTATTAAGCGAAATAAATAAATAAAGACGAAAGTGCTGAACATCCGGAGGTATGCGAGTTATTGAAGAAGACGTTTTATGTGGATGACCTAGTTATCAGCGTAGATGATGAGGAACTCGCGGATAAAATATACAAGACAACGCCTGTAATTATGCAGCGAGCCTCAATGAACATTCGAAAGTGGAATACGAACCTCCCAAGCCTTCGCGGCCGAATAGCCGAGAATACTGAACCGATCGCTGTGCAAAAGGTGCTCGGTATTATTTGGTTTTGCTTGGCGGATGAGTTGGCGGTGGATTTACGAGAGGCAGGACAGCTTATTTTGCAAATAGGGGTGACTGCAACAAAACGAAACGTCCTGCAATTGATGGCCCGAATATTTGACCCATTGGGTATATTAGGTCCACTTGTAGTTAAGCTGAAAATTCTTTTTCAGGAGCTGTGGCGTTCGAAGATGTCTTGGGATGAAGTCGTGCCAGCCGAGTTGCTAAAGGTTTGGCAGAAATGCCGCAAAGAATTCGAAACGCTGAAGGAAATAGTTATTCCCAGACATGTCAGAGCTTCAAGCGAAATCTGCTCCTACCAGCTGCATATTTTCGCCGATGCCAGCCCGTCTGCCTACGGGGCGGTAGCTTACCTGCGAATTCAACAGGGTGACGATGCAGTACTGAAATTCATATGCTCTAGGAACAGGATTTCTCCTCTGAAAACTGGTGCTGACATTAATCTAACCCTTCCAAAGCTTGAACTTACAGCCGCCCTCATCGCTTCACGTTTACGAGATTATATACCGAGAGAAGCTAATATCGAATACGATAGAGTATTTCTTTGGACGGACTCTAAAATTGCTCTTCATTTATTAAGGACTCTGCACAGTGGCCGAATAGCTGTTCTGGGATTGAAACCATCAACACTATGTCATTAGCAGCGTTCCAACAAGTTGCTGAGCAGCCATCTGCATTAAAAAACTCTGCACCGATAATAGATGTAGAAAAATATGGCTCCTACATCCGAGTTCTTCGACTCACTGCATCTGTTCAGCGATTTGGTAAGCGTTGTCGCCGAATATATATAACAAACAATAAATTTCTTGTACATAGGTGCTGAATTAGCCCTAGCCGAACGATATTGGATATGCTACATTCAACGACAACATTATCGAGCTGAAATAGAGGCTCTTGAAAACGGAAAACCTATTCCCACGAATTCATCTATATTGACTTTGAGGCCCTATTTGGATGATCATAAGATTCTGCGAGTGGGTAGTCGTTTGCAATTTATGAATATCGACTATGAAACCGCTTTTCCTGGCATTCTACCTAAAAACGAATATTTAACTAAACTAATCGTCCGAGATATGCATCAACGTACATTACATGGAGGTGTTAGCGTAGTTTTATGCAGACTTCGCGAGAAATTTTGGATACCGCGCTGTCGCCAACTGGTAAAAGGCGCCGTAAAGGTATGCAAGGTCTGTAAGCGTTTATTTGGAAAGGCCGCCCAGCAACCCTTCGCTCCTTTACCCCGAGATCGTCTTGTGTCATCGAAACCATTTGAAACTACAGGCATCGATTTCGCTGATCCTTTATTCGTGAGGTTTTTAGAGGGCTCTGGCATCAATAAAGTTTATATCATGCTGCTTACTTGCTCTACCGTTCGTGCCATTCATTTGGAGCTGGTGCCTAATCTAACTGTGGAATGCTGCTTATTAGCTTTGAGGCGTTTTTTCGCGAGAAGAGGAATACCAAAAACAATAATTTCAGACAATGCCCGAACCTTTAAACGAGCATCTAAGGAATTAAGAGGTATTTCATGGAAATTTATAGCAGAACGTGCTCCATGGTGGGGGGGATTTTGGGAGCGACTGGTTGGAAGCGTGAAAAGAGTTTTGAAGTTGTCTATTGTACGAGCCACCATCACTTTTGAAGAGTTGTGCACCATTATAAACGAAGCTGAGGCTGTAATAAATAATCGGCCCCTCAATTATATGGGGGACGACCCTTTGGATTTGGATCCTTTAACTCCGTCTCATTTTTTACAATCCCCGAATCTAGTTCCACCTGGCCTTAATGATCAGCAGGCTTCACTTTCCGAATCCAGTGGCTTTCGGGACATGTGGAAGAAACGCTTTAAACTTATTAGCTCGTTTTGGAGACGATGGCGAGTTGAGTACGTTCAGCAGCTGCGATCATTTCATCATTCACAGAACTTTTCGGAGTCCAACTTGAAGGAAGGAGATGTTGTCTTGGTCCATGATGAACGATTGAAGAGAGTGAATTGGAAACTAGCCGTCGCGTCGTTCAAAAGAGCTTTCCCGAACGTGATGGCAGAATAAGAGCATGCGAGGTTCGATTTCCTGACGGTTCATCGCTGAGAAGACCCATTCAGCTTTTATATCCTTTGGAGCTGAGTGAGCAACGACCTACGTCTACGCCCGATTGCAGCCCGCCCCCCGGAGGATGTTAAAAATCCAGAAGAGTCGACCTGGCAATTCTTAGCTGAGCCTATTCCCTTTTACCGCTGTAAGCGCTTCACTGAAGAATAAAGCTAGTCTACATCTGAGATCCGAGCCTTTCACTTCACGCTACCTTCTCCCGAATAAACCTAAATTAACTAAATTCAGTTCTTTGCTCCTCCTTCTTTGGGCATAATTTCGAGACCCTGGTTTACTAAACGGTCAGTGCTATCTCGTATTGCGCGTTGTTTCGATCCACTCGGATGGTTAACACCTAGTGTTATTCGTGCAAAAATTTTCATGCAAGAACTTTGGACAATTCAACTTGATTGGGGTGATGAATTGCCTGATAATTTTGCAACTCGGTGGAGGAAATTTCTCGAAAAACTTCCTCAGGTGTCCTCTCTCTCAGTACCAAGGTGGCTCAGACTTTCTCCGTCTGCAATTTCAGTAGAATTGCACGGGTTTTCCGACGCGTCCCAATTAGCTATTGGTGCGGTTGTTTATCTTAGAGTGATAAATGAAGATAATGAAGTGCATATCACCCTTGTTTCAGTAAAGACGAAAGTTGCGCCAATAAAATCAAACCATCGATCTCGCGTAGCACGTATTACTATACCGAAATTAGAACTTTCCGCTGCGGTTTTGCTTGTTCGTCACGTTGAAGGAATTCGTAAAGCTCTTCGGTTCGAACATATTCTTATACATATGTGGTCAGATTCGTCTATCGTTCTTCACTGGATTCGTGCACATCCTTCAAGATGGAAAGACTTTGTGCGAAACCGTGTTTCCCTAATTCAAAATGCTCTGCCAGAAGCCAAGTGGCATCATGTAGAAGGCGTCAATAATCCTGCAGACTGTGCTTCCCGTGGCTTATTTCCGGATGAACTAAATCAAAATCACATTTGGTGGAACGGGCCTGATTGGCTAATTAACCCTTCGCGTTTCTGGCCTGATTCCAAATCTACCCTCGATGATGACGTCGATCTCGAAGAAAGGAGAATGCTGGTAGCAACGACTTCCGCCATCACTCCTATCTGCCTTTGGGATTTGGTTGACAAGTATTCAAGTTTGAAGAAATTACTCGCGATCACTGCAAGATGCTTCCGTTTCCTCGAAAACTGCAAAAATAAAACTAAAGAGAGATCTGTTTTATACAACCATCTTACAGTTTTAGAACTTGATGCAGCGCTCCTATTCTGGACAAAAGAAACTCAATGTGCTTATTTCTCTGCTGAAATTCACATTCTTTTGCAAGGCAAACCACTGGCTTCTACTAATCCTCTACTTCGTCTTACACCATTCGTCGATTCTGCAGGACTACTTCGAATTGGCGGGCGGCTCAAAAAGGCCTTTCTGGATCCAGATGTCTCACACCCTCTAATTTTACCACGCTCATCAAGACTGACGGAACTAATTCTAGATGATATCCACAAATCTACCTTTCATGGTGGTACTCAAATTATGCTTGCTACCCTTCGTAGACGGTTTTGGGTCATCGCCGGTAGAGCACTCGTGCGTAGTTTCATTCTAAAATGTGTCGTTTGTGCCAGACATCGTTCGACTACTGCACGTCAACTTATGGAGCAACTTCCAAAAGCTCGTGTACATTCAACGAGACCTTTCCTTCATTCTGAATTTGATTATGCTGGACCCTTTATTTTAAGAACTTGGCGTGGTCGAAGAGCTAAAACTTATAAATGCTACCTTGTTCTTTTCGTGTGTTTCTCCTCATCTGCTATTCATTTGGAAGTAGCAACAGACTATTCAACGGAAGGCTTCCTTGCAGCATATCGTCGCTTTGTTGGACGTCGTGGCATATGTGCTACACTAAACAGCGATTGTGGTACGAACCTCATCGGAGCTGATGCTGAACTAAGATGACTATTTTCTAAATCCTCAGATCAACTTCGAGAGTTAGCAGCTCTGTTAGCTCAAGATGGCACAGAATGAAAATTTAACCCTCCCTCTGCCCCACATTTCGGTGGAAAATGGGAAGCTGGAGTCAAGTCGGTTTAATTTCATCTTCGTCGTGTTGTTGGAGAAGCTTCCCTTACTTACGAAGAATTTACGACATTACTGTGCCAGATTGAAGCGGTGTTAAATTCTCGCCCCTTATGTCCACTTTCTGTCGATCCAAATGACCTCGAAGCTCTCACGCCTGGTCACTTTTTGATCAGATCCGCACTAACTATAATTCCAGAACCTTCTGTTATAGATCTCAAAAGTTCCCGACTATCAAGATGGCAACTGTTGAGGCAGATGTTAGAAAGATTTTGGCAGCGTTGGTCAATTGAATACCTTCAACATCTACAAGGCATTTCCAAGTGGCATCATCCTTCTCGTCAAATCAAGGTTGGATCTCTTGTTCTAATCGTAGACGAAAGATATCCTCGAAGCAAATGGCCTATGGCAAGAGTTGTTGATATAAATACATGCGGGACCAGATGGTTTAGTGCGTGTGGTGACGGTTAAAACGAAAGCTTCAACCTTCAAGAGGCCTATTGTAAAATTGTGTCCATTACCTATTAGTTCTTGAGAATTTAATTGTTCAGATTCATTCATAATTTGTTACCTTAAAAAGAAATATGTACTTCTCTTGTTTAGTTAAACTTCTTAAATTTCATAATTTTCAACTACATTTACTTAGTTTCATCACTGTTCCGTTGACGAGGCGGGCGGTTATGTTTAAAATATATCAATAGTTTGAGTAGTAGGTCATGAATAGAAAAGACACCGTATTAATTCAAATTAAAAGTATTAGTAGAGTAGGCTCTGAAAGAAAACAATCGAGAAGGTCAGAGTTTTTCTTTGGATAAATGGTGAAAGATTAGGAGATTTACAATTCCTTTAAATAAATTCATAACCAATATCAATTCTGTTTCAATTTCGAACACTAAGCCTCTAACGGATAAGCTTGGAGTTGGGTTCCTTTATGGAGAAAAGCCACGTTAACGGATTGTGGTCTGTTTCTATGATGAATTTCCGCCCGAATAGGTAGGTATGGGCGAAAGTATTTTCTAGCCCATATGATCGCTAAGCATTTTTTCTCGATGGTTGAATAATTTACTTCGTGTTCGTTAAGGGTACGACTTGCAAATGAAATCGGGTGGTCTTCTTGGGATAAGATTGCTCCGAAAGCATACTTGCTCGCGTCGGTTGTTAACGTGAATGTTTTATTCAGGTCTGGGTAATGCAGAATAGGGTCGTTGGTTAATAATGTTTTGAGGGTGTTAAAACTGCTCTGATAATCGGGGTCGTTGATGTTTATTTTCGCATCTTTTTTAAGGAACTTCGTCATGGGTTTCGCGATCTTTGAGTAATCGCGAATGAACTTTCGGTAATATTCAGTTAGCCCTAGAAATTGTTTAATCTGTTTGGCTGTTTTAGGAATTGGGAACTTGGCAACACATTCAACATTTTGGGGTTTGGTTTTATCCCGTTTTGATTCACGACGTGACCTTGGACCTTGTTTCCTTTTTGAGAAATTCACATTTGTCCAGTTTGAGCTTTAGGTTGACTTCTTTCAACCTTTTGAAAATTTTATTGAGAGAGTCCAGATCTTCTTGTAAAGATGTGCAGAAGACAATAATGTCGTCCAAGTATACCAAACATATTTTATTGATGTAATCCTTCAGGACACGGTTCATTAAGCGTTGGAAAGGCAGGGCTGTCTTCAGCCCGAATGGCATACGTGGAAATTCGTAATGTCCATTCTCAACGCTGAACGCCGTCCTGTGGATGTCATCTTCGTGGATTTCGATCTGATGAAATCCCTTCGCTAGATCAAGCGTAGTAGAATATTGGCATTTGCCAAGCTTATCTAGGATCTCATCAATGCTTGGTATTGGATACTTGTCATCCACCTTAATTTCATTCAATTTATGGTAGTCGATGACAAGGCTCCATTTCGCTTTCCGGCTGGCGTCTACCTTCTTTGGGACGATCCAGATCGGGGCCGAATACGGCGAATTACTTGGCCGGATTATACCATTTTCTAACATTTCCTTAATTTGTTTTTGGACTTCCTTTTTATGTACATATATACGGGTAACGATAATTTTTACACTGTATTGGAATGTCATTAATTGTTCGGATTCCATGTTTTATTGCGTTCGTAAATGTAAGATTAGAATCCTCCTGATAAAACATTTCTGAATATTTCCTCAGTAGGGTAAGTAGGGCATTCTTTTCTTCTGAATTTAAGAGATCCGTTCTTAGCTGATCAACAAGTGGTTTTATTTGTTTGTTCTCCAATACACTGAAATTTTTTTCGTCGACTACTCCTACGTCGGGTGGCTGAGAAGGATTTAATTGCATATTTTTATCTGATAGATAAACTTCGGCTTCCATCTGAAAATTCTCGACATTATAGACACCTTCTTTAATGACGTATGAACCATCTTTGGACCGCAGTTCACTAAGGTATCGAAGCCCTTCTTTTTGTCTTACGGGAAAATTACCTTTTACAATATTCGCGTTTTTGGTTTCATTTTCCAGACGGAAATGCAGCTTTACTTTATTTTTACCGGAAATAACAAAATTATCCTTATAGTCTATTATTACACCTGAATCGCTGAGAATATTATTACCGATCAGGCCATGATAATCGGAATGAAATTTACAGATTAGCAACTCAACTTTTTTTTGAAGGATCACCCAACTCTTCAAAAACAAGGGTATAGTTGTTTTTTTATGTATTTCTGCGAAATTTGTAAGGGTTTTTAATTTCATGGGAGTTTCCAAATTTTCGATCCATTTTGGGTAACAAATATCTGGATTGATGATTGAATGGGTGGCGCCAGTATCGACTATAAATTTAAGGGGATATGTCTTAGATTTAAAAATCAGATAGAGTAGATTGTGTTTGAGACTTCTGAGTGAAAATTTTGTGCTATATCGTTTGGTGTTTCTTCATTTCTTCTGGGATTACTTGGGTTACCTATCGCAAAGTCAACATCCATTGGTTCTCGCCTACTGTTGTTATTATTGCTGTTATTGTTGTTATTACTGTTGTTAGAACTGAAATTAGGGTTGTTTGAGTTTTGATTAAATTGATTGTTTGGGTTATATCGTGTGTTATATGGGTTTTGGTTATATCTGTTTTGGTTATTTGGTATAAAGTTGTTTTTATTACTATTATTACGGTTCCAAGAATTATTATAGTCATTGTTACGGTTCGAATAATTTATTAATGTTATTATACTGAGGGACTTTTCTTGTAAAACGCGATTGTCACTGTCTTTCGACTGGATTTGGTTGACTTGTGGGTTATCTAGTGTTTTGATTATGATTATGCGAGTTTTGGTTATTGTGATTTTTGTAATTTGATTTATTCTCATTTTTATTACCCTGGTTTTGGTTTTTATTGTAGTTTTCGTGGGAGTTATAAGAGTTTCTGAACGGATTATAAAATTCATGTCCCAAGTCATACAATATGTTCATCGCAGTTTCTAAGTCTGGTGGGGCTCTGCAATAAAGTATAGATTTCATGGACTCCGGGATTTTTTGCTTGAAAACATTAAGAGCTGAATCGATGTTACCTTGGAGGATCAGATTCGGTTCTTGTCCGGCGATATTATTTTCGTGGGTGGTTTTTAGATTGAGCCTTCTGAGGACAGTTTTAATTTCGTTATAACATTTTTGGCTAGTTGTTTTGAATGTTACTCCTTGTAAATCGTCGAAGAGTTGTTGTGAAGATTTTCTATCTCCAAAGTTATAACTTAAAAGTGATTTTATTTCGGTCCATGATCTTATATGATAATTTATTTCTATCACTTCGCGAGCCCTACCCTTTAATTTATAGTCCAGTCATTTTAGTCAAAATTAGGTAAGTATCTCGGAATTTGAGATACCCAGCTATAAACTTGTATAAACTTGTATTTTGACATCCTAAAAGTTGTCTCAAAACCTACATATGTTAGGGTGTCCGCGACTATTAAAATTCAAGGTCAAAAGTCACAAAACGCGATTTTTTGCACATTTTTTGCAAATATCTCGTTTCCTATGGGTTTTTCGCTATTTGTATTTATTATTAATATTGTAGAGGATTAACTTCCCTACAACTTTAGTTTTAAACATTTTTTTATACGTTGAATTGTTTTCAAGATAAAGGGCGGAGAGCGTGCGGTTGTCTGTTTCTCCGCTAACTTCTTCTAAACCACGCAACGGATTTTGATACGGTTTTCGCTATCATTTAGAGAATTTCTTCCGGAAGGTTTATATGTATATAATACATCCATATTATACTAGAGGAAAAACGACAATTCAGGTACATGGACAGATATGGTGATTGAACAAAGTCTCATGAAATCAATGAAAACAGAAAGAGGAGTACCTATCTCGTGGTCGAAGTACGCAAGAAAGTGTTTTGTGTAAATGGGTATATGCTATGTACGCCACAAACACTATTTGTGAGGAAATGGAGCAATTCTGTAATATTTCCTTGGACTCGACAGAGCAACACGTAGATTCCAGAGATTCAAGAGTAAAAAGAGACAATATTGACGTAAATAAACTAGTTGAATGGTTTAAACTTCATGATCCTTTTCCAAATACTACACAGTTAATATCGTTAGCTTCTGGAATGGTTGGAAATGAGCAAATTAACTGTCACAGAGCTTACGAAATTGGAGTAGAGTCTATGACGAAGATCACTGGCTTACAATTTCATGAAATAAAATTTAAACGCTCTAAAAAAGTAATGCCGCTTTCAATTGTTAACAAATCTGTAATAATTAATGATTGTAAAGTTTCAATAGATCCATTATTACTCTTCCAAAGAATTACTGTAAGCAAATAATTTGAAAGTAATCTTGAAGAATATCTTCAATATGAATTGAGTCCGTATCCAACAGCACTATTTGATAATGATGGCATGAGAAAAACCACAAAATCGTCATTGTACGGCAATATGACGCCAATCGATTTTGTTCTCAATGAAAACAATGTGTCGTACATTATTGATGGCGGATTTCTTCTGCATCGCGTTGTATGGAGTACAGAAGATACTTTTTCTATTATTTTAGATAAATATGTAAAGTATTTACAAACGCATTACAGTTCAAAAATTATTGTTGTATTTGACGGATATTCAGACTACAGTAAGACCATAAAAGTAATGGAGCAGCTGAGAAGAACTGCTGCAATTTCAAAAACATATGAAGTTTGTTTCAAAGAAACAATGGTTGTACCAATTACGCAAGAAAAATTCTTATCAAATCGAAGTAACAAAAAAAAGCTCATTAATATGCTAATTAAAAAATTACAAGCTGTAAATATTACTACCAAACAGGCCACAGATGATGCGGATGTACTTATTATTGAAACAGCAATTGAAGAATCAAAACAAGAAAAAACTGCAGTTATAATAGGAGAAGATATTGATTTACTTGTCATTTTAATTGGGCGTAAACTATCTCATCAACAAAAAATTTTCTTTAAAAAAGTCGGCAAGGGAAATGTAAAAACCAAAATATACTCTTCCAAAAGTTTTGATAAGTATCCTCGTTCAAAAGAACACATTTTGTTTCTGCACGCATTAAGTGGCTGTGATACGACTTCTGCGTTTTTTAAAAAAGGGAAAAAAACATTTTTAAAAGCATTTGAGAAACTGCCGAATTTGCATCAACTTGCAGCAGCATTTGAAGAAGAAAACTGTCCGGAAAGATTGTTTGAGAATGGAATTCAAGTCTTGTTGGCAGTCTATAATGCTCCAAAATCTATGGACAGTATCGATCATCTTCGTTATGCATAATACGTCAAGTCTACAAAACTGAATAAACCTGTGCAGTTATCAAATATTCCACCAACAAGTGCAGCAGCCCACCAACATTTCAATCGTGTTTATTATCAAGTTCAAACTTGGTTCTTGAAATTTTTATTCAATTATTTTAATTTCCACAATCATAAGTGTATTTATCAATAATTAATAAACTTTATCGAGTTTGGTGTTGTTCGTTTTTGAGGAAAATACTCCGATCGTTTTTTATAAATTTAAAAACAGACACAGAACTCATTAGTAAAGAATATAAACACATCATAAGCAAACTAAAAACACAACACGATTAATACATACAACTAAACCATGAAGAAATCTGTTAAATAACGTTTTTCCACCGTCGACTTTTCACATTGTTTGTTTTTCCTGTTAAGATGTTTTAAAAGTTGTGCTCTTGTAATATAATAAATAGTATATATAATACAAATTTTTATAAAAAAGGTAAATTTTAAAATTAATGTTTTTATTATAAATTGTTAAAATTTGTTTATTGTATTAATGTAGCTCCTGATGAAGGGTTTCGCAATAGGACCCGAAACGTCGAGCGAATAAAATAAAAAAAAAAAATCTATAAAAAACGATCGGAGTATTTTCCTCAAAAACGAACAACACCAAACTCGATTTCTCTTGCCCGATCAAAAAAGAACAGAATAAATAAAATAAACTTTATATGGCGTGTTTTTGACCGGGACTACCGGTTGACCTTAAATGATGCTCTAACCGTGCGCTCTCCGCCCTCTATCTTGAAAACAATTCAACGTATAAAAAAATGTTTAAAACAAAAGTTGTAGGGAATTTAATCCTCTACAATATTAATAATAATTACAAATAGCGAAAAACCCATAGGAAACGAGATATTTGCAAAAAATGTGCCAAAAATCGTTTTTTGTTACTTTTGACCTTGAATTTTAATAGTCGCGGACACCCTACCATATGTAGGTTTTGAGACAACTTTTAGGATGTCAAAATACAAGGTTATACGAGTTTATAGCTGGGTATCTCAAATTCCGAGGTGAACTTACTAAGATGACTGGACTATAGATTTTAGCAGGTCAGAGAAAATTAATTGGGAAAGCTCGTCGTACGTTTGGAGGATCGCATGAACTCTATCTATCAGATCCATAAAGTTCTGCAGATGATTGGGATTTCCGTCAAAATCTGGTAATTTCGACAAATATTTAATCGGGTCTATTCTCACGGAAGCGGGTGGAATGGATGAGTGGGCAGGATGTGGGGGTCCTGGCGGCCCTGATTCTGAATTTGTAACATTATTGAAACGGCGCCTTATATTTTCGATAAATTCGCTGATATTTTCTATTTCGGAATTCATTTTTGTTTAATTATTCTATTGCATGTAGTTAATAAAATTAAATAGTAAAGAAAGGCTAAAATAAGAACAAATGTATTTATGCTACTTGCTGTTACTTCTATTCGGCTGTTGTGATCTTGATGGGATGGGTTGAATTCCGGCGTCGGTGTCTGCAGAGATGGTGTTTCCAGCGTTGATGTCCACAAGGTGTTCCTTCGCTGTAATTAAGAGGTGTCTTCAGTTGATGAACAGCCTCGCAGGTTTGGATGAACTTAGGGGCAATTTCCGCACAGCACCAAGATTACTACAGGGGTTGGTTGATTCGGGAACTCCGCACTGAACTTGCTCATAAACTTAGGAGCACTTTCTGCACAGCACAAATATTATTATATAGGTTGATTGATTTAGAAACTATAGATCATTAGTTATAAGTAATTTTAAGACCACTTTTTACTTCACGCTTAAAAATATTCCTGTGTTTTTTTTGTTACTGTAATTTAATTACGCTCACGAATCTTTTCGTGCTTTTTAATTACACTCACGAATCTTTTCGTGGTTTTTAATTATACTCGGGAATCTTTTCGTGGTGTTTTAATTACACCCACGAATCTTTTCGTGGTTTTTAATTATACTCGCGAATCTTTTCGTGGTTTTTTAATTACACTCACGAATCTTTTCGTCGTTTGTTGATGCGCGGTAAAATATTAAGATATACGCGCCGAATCTTTATGCGTCTTCGCGAGAACTCGAACGCGCCGCACATCCTACCGACTGCGCCAGTTTTCTTTCCGTCTTACTAAAGTTTAAAAAAAACACGATTCAATTGGAACACCTTCTTATTGAGCTGTGCAATAAGTGACACGATTGAACAAAAATTACTTTATTTAAGCTTAATATAATTAGAATAGCAAAATGACGCGAATCAACCGAAAGCTCCTCTTTTACGACCTTTTTGGTTTCAGTTCCCGAAAAAACTCCATCGCTTACTTTTACAACTTATTGAGAGATTCCGATATTTTGAGTTTTAGTCTTTTTTATTTACCTCGGAGTAATTACATTAACGAAATCGAAATAACATAAAAAGGTAAGCTAAAATTTTCGTTTTAATTCAATCGCGCTGGCAGTCTCCGTGCACCTTTGACGTTTTGTTCTAAGAAAAAAAAGGAAAAATGCAATGCCTCCTAGTTTGACTTCTGGTTCGGTGTTGCCAGGCTTGCTAACAGTTCCCCCTGGTAAGCTGGATCGTCGGTCCTGGTTACCACCTTCTCTGCAGCCTAGCGAAGGACGTCCAACTTAGCGATCTTCGTTGCTGGTCGGTGGTAGATCCCCGTTGAAGTTTGCACTGCTGCGCTACGCACTTGACCGTCCTTACCAGAAAATACCTCAGATATGATTCCTCTTGGCCAGTGGTTTCTGGGGTTATTTGGGTCAACAAGAATAACAACATCGCCCTTGGCAAGGGGTGTGACTGGGACGTGCCACTTGGCTCGTCTTGTCAACGTCGGCAGATACTCCCGAATCGAACGCTTCCAGAAGGCGTTGGAAAATTGCTCCGCTGTTCTCCAGTTCCTTTTCAGAACAATACCGTCGTCGCTTGCCTCGCCCAGGTTTTTTGCTCCGCTCGATGAACCAAGAAGAAAGTGGTTTGGAGTTAATGCTTCGTCATTGACGTCGTCTAACGGGATATAAGTTAGCGGCCGTGAATTTATGATGCTTTCTACTTCAGCCATCATGGTTAGTAATAGTTCGTCGGTCGGATTACGACTCAAAGGCATGTCCATGAGTACTTGCTTTACTGAGCGTACCATTCGTTCCCAACTGCCCCCCATATGAGGTGCCGCTGGCGACAGAAACTTCCATTTTAGTTCGGCACCCACAAACTCATTCGCAATCCTACCACAATCTAAGTTAGCCACCGCATCCTTTAGCTCTTGACTCGCTCCTCTGAAGTTTGTTCCGTTGTCGCTATTTATTTCTAATGGAGTTCCCCTTCTTGATATGAATCTCTTTAGGGCCAGAATACACGAATCTGTTGACAAGCTGTGCGCAATTTCTATGTGGATTGCTCTTACCGTGAGGCACGTGATTAATACGCCCCATCTCTTCTCCGTATGCCTGCCAACTCTTACGTTAATCGGGCCAAAATAATCGATCCCAATAAAAGAGAAGGGTCGTGTGAACGATTTCAATCTTCCAGGTGGTAGCTCTCCCATCATAGGCGGTTTCGGCTTTGCTCTAAGGTTCTTGCACTTCTGGCAGGTCCTACATATTTTCTTCACTAGGGCTCTTAGACCCGGAATATAAAAACTTTGTCTAATTTCATTTACAACTGTCTCATTATACTGGTGCCGGTATTTTTGATGAAAGCTTCGCACTATCAGTTCAGTAATGTAGTGCTGCTTGGGAAGGATAACTGGTCGCGCCGTCTCGTGTCGGATATCGGTTGCTTTATCAATTCTTCCACACAGCCGAAGAATATGATTCTCATCTATGTATGGTGGCAATTTAAACAATACGTGTCCTTTGTCCAGTTCCCCCATTACGTCTGGAGCTATCTTGGATCCACTGGGAGTGGCGATCAAGTCCGGAAAGGACTCCAAGTGAAATTGGCAGAGCAGGTAATTTTGGGCGGACTCTATGTTTTCTGCTAGGGGTCGCAATACCGAATCATTTAAGCAAAACCGGTATTTTCGGTATTGGCTCCAGACCAATACCGATAATCCGGTATTTTCGATATTTCCGGGATTAAGCTAAAGTTAGCAAATAAAGTTAGTTTGCGGAGGAATAGTAAGTAGGTACCTAACCTAAATGAATTTATCTTCTAAATAAAACAAAATATTCATTGACACAATGTTTATTATTTGATATGTTGGTAATCAATCAGTTAGTTCTTAGCAATAATTTACTAATACTAAATGCCCGTTTATTCCTTTATTAAAATAACTTAGGTTAACTAGTTCAAATACTTTAATTAAATGTAGTGTTTGACTAGGAATTAGGATTCCTACTAACAAAACACGCAATGATGAATGACGTGACGATGACGAAATGTAAACAGTTGAAATAGAAAATTTGACACTTGTCGGTCGCAACGCAACGCAACTAAACTAACTTCAACTCACTCACTTGCACCGTTCGCGCCACGCCATTGGCTCGTTCGCTAATCATTGCGCGGGACAGACAGAGAGCGGGAAGTTCGGCTACTCGGCTGTCGCCGGATTCATCGGTCTTGTCGTAAGGTGAACGAAGTCGCGCGCGCGTAATTTGAATTAAATGGCGCGTAACTTTTTCTATTTGTATTTGTTTTTTATTTATTTTACTAAAACCGAAAATACCGAATATCCCGGTTTTTGTGAAATGAATACCGGTATTAATTTGACCTAAATTTGACCCGGTATTCCGGTATTTTCGAAATTCGGTATCCCGGTTTGCGACCCCTATTTTCTGCTGTAAGGCGAATAATTCAGTGGTGTTGAGGAAAAACCAGTTAACTGACTTTTCTGACATTTTGAGAAATTGACGTTTAAAGTTTAAAATGTGAATCATGTTGTAGCAATGTTGTGCGTTAAAATTCTCATAGAACATTGTCAATAAAGTAAAAAAAAATCAAAAAAACATATTTTTTCCAACCCAACGTTTTTTACAATTTTTCTTTAAATTCAAGTCACTTAACTGGTTTTTCCTCAAAAATGTCAGTTAACTGATAAAGTTTTATACGTTTTACGTGAAATATGGTGTTCGAAAACCCTTCCAACTAGTCTCAAATGAAAGTTCACTTGAAAAGACATCAAAATATATACGTAACTTAATTTTCGAAAAAATGTCAGTTAACTGGTTTTTCCTCAACACCACTGAATTTGTTTCTTGGATCTAACTTTTTTAACAAAGTCAATTAACATAAAAACATGCGCCAGAGCGCGAACCAGTCTAGACCACTTTGAGAATCGATTATAGTCAATTATACTTATTTTTCCTTTAACTTCCCGTACAATGTGCACTCGGGCCTCCTCCGTAGTGTTGTAGTTCAGGGATTCATCTACAGGCCACTAGTTTTCCTTTTCATAAAGAAAGGCTGGTCCTTTATACCATCGACTGTCAGGCTCAAATTTACAGCCACTTCTCCATTTTGTGGCTTCATCTGCAACATTCTCCTTACTGGGGACCCACCTCCAATTTTTGACATCAGTTTCTTCAAGAATTAAGCCGACTCTGAAAGCCACGAAATGCTTGTATCTTCGCTGTTCAGATCTTATCCAATAGAGAACTGTCTTCGAATCAGACCAGAAAATCCTGTTTTCTATACGTACTGAATGATCAGCACAAACTGACTTGCACAGTCGGACGCCCAGCACTGCTGCTTCAAGCTCCAGCTTTGGCACCGACAAATCCTTGAGAGGTCCCACTTTTGTTTTTGCGCCAACCAGTGATGATTCCACATACGGACCAGATAAAAGACGCAGATATGCTGCTGCTGCGTACGCGTTACCGCTCGCGTCTACAAATATATGCAGCTGTATTTTTGTGTTATCGTCAAATAATGGTAGCCTTGAATAGGGGCGAGGTATAATTATTTTTTCGGCCACTGCCAAGTAGCCCACCCATTCTTGCCATTCTTCAAAATGCTTTGCATTTATTTCGTCATCCCATTGAATCGAGGAACGCCATATTTCACGTAACAGGATTTTGGGTTTAATCAGAATATTAGCGATGAGACCCAGCGGGTCAAAGATGCTCATCAGGGCTCTTAATACCTCTCTTTTTGTAGGACATACTTCACCAGAGAGAACACCAGGCTCTAAAACGAAAGGAGAATGTGTCATCAGAAGGTGACCACCACATACCTAATATTTTTTCGGGCTCATTTACGCCATTCCACCTTTCAAAATGTTTCCTCAAGTCACTTTCAATCTCGGCATTAAGCATTGTTAAAACTTTTTCGGAGTTTGAAATAAAATTGTGGATATCAAAACCAGCCTGGGCGTGGATGTACTTTACTGCTTTTGCTATTTCAGTCGCTTTTTCTTCTGAGTCAAAGCTGTCGAGGTAATCATCCACATAATGGTTTTCTATGATCGCTTTTGCTGCTTTTGGAAATTGGCTTTTAAACTCATCTGCATTTTTGTTCTTAATGAATTGAGCGCAATATGGTGAACAGGTGGAGCCGAAAGTCATAACTTTCATCGCATACTCTTCAACGTCCTTTGTAGTTGGGTTCCTCCATAGGAATCTCTGTGAGGCTTGATCGTCCTTGGTTATCCACACCTGGTGAAACATCTCCTTCAGATCCGCACATACCGCCACGTTTCCTTGCCGAAATTTGTACAATATTCCCACGAGTGACGGCAATACATCTGGTCCGCTCAGGAGTGCTGAATTTAACCCTAGAAGCCCAATCATATTTTACTAGCTGTAAAGCCCAAACATAGGTCAAATTTACCTACACGAATAAATATACTCGTGACTCAGTTTATTATATTATATCTATTATTTTTTGATAATGCACAATTATGTTCTTTTGTTGTTAAATGAGAAAAAGGAAAATGAGAGTAATATTTATTTATTAAACTATAAAAATTAAAACTTTAAGTAAGGATACATAAAATTGGTACAAAATGAGATCTTTTCGGTTTTATATTAAAATGCTATATTATAGTTAAAAAATCAAATAATACTTCTTTTTACGACTAACTAATCTAATTTTCATAATAATATTAACAGTTTTAGTATATTATTTTCACTTTATGCACGAATCCAAAAGTTACACAAAGCCCAAAATGAACTATAACATCGCGATAACTACAAAATGACGATACTTACCAAAGCGATACGACCGTCTCCTGTTAGCTCTTGGCGGGCACTAAGTTGGTTTGGTGAATCACGGCGATCGAACGAAACGCGCGAAAGATACAGCAAAAATACGTTTGCGTGTAGGTAAAATTGACCTAGATTGGGCTTCTAGGGTTAAGGAGATTCCATCGACTCTAGCCGCAGCATCCCACACGATGCGCGTTTTTTTTGGCTTATTTGGATTGGTGACTGGAAATATTGGAAGATACCATGTTCTTGGTCCAATTTCGTTTTTCTCTCGATTACTTAGCTTACGAATGTATCCTTTTTCCAGATATTGATCGATCTGAAGTTGTAATTTCTCGGTGAGTGCTAGGTCCTTCGCCGTCTTTGCCTCCAGGCACATCAAGCGGCGTTCAGCCATAGGGCGGCTGTCGGGGAACACAATCTTATCATGCTTCAATAGAAGTGGCACGACGAAATGATTGCCCTCTCGATGTGCGTGCATCTCCAGCATCTGTTTGGCCTTCTCGTCGACAACTGATATCATCGTTTTCGTTGATCTTCCATTTGCGTTTTCCATCATAAAGGACTCTTTGACTAGTCGATGAAGCTTTTCATCTGATTATGTTTGGCATTCACAAATATGGCAGTTGTACGAATCTGATTTAATCGGTTTTGTGGTGCTGTCGGCTCCTTGTACCACCCAACCAAGTCTAGTTTTAAGGCGCCCAGCTGGTTACCTTTACCCTCGTGTGTACGTAAAGGAACTCCTAAGTGCCAGTTGTCCATGCCGATCAGTATCATTGGCCTACCCTGAATGTAAGAGGTAATAGGGATTTCCTTCAAGTGTCGATATTTTGTTTTAATTTTGTTTGCATCGACCGACTGAAGGGGCAGGTCTAGACTCTTTGTGGTTCGGACATTTAACAAATCATATTTTCTTGATTTACCAATCCCAGATATTTGTAAGTTTACCTTTTTTGACATTTCCTCTCTGTGGTGTTCATCAGATGTCCACTTCAACTAGAGTGGGTAGACGTCCCCATTGAGGCCAAGTAAGTGGCTCTTCGTGTATAACAGTGACTGATGACCCGTCATCGAAGAATGCGTATGCGTCGCATCTTGTGGTACCGTTATATAGTGTCACCGGCAGGATTCGAAACAGAATGGAATCATTTCTCAAAGAGTGAACATTGACTACAGCTTCACTATTACCTTGGCTTTTGGAGATTGTCCCTTGACCATGTACTTCCAGTTCTCTATTACTTGTAGACTTATGCAACAGTTTGTGATGTCGATACGTACAACCTTCCTGACCACATTTTTTATTTGAGTTGCAACGACTCTTGCCATGATAGCGCAAGCATGTACGACAGAGGTTGTATTTTTTTATGGTATTCCATTTGTCATACATGTCCAAATTTTTGAACGTCGCGCAGTGCTCTATTGCTGAGCACTTGCTGCCACAAACCTTGCACTCTTTTGCGGGATCACTACCAGGCGAACCCTGTACCATTTGATGCGTATTTACGTAGCCCTTTATTGCTGGTAGACGCTTTTCGTTTTTCTTTTCGGCTACGTAGTTCGACGGAGGCGAGACCTCGACTGCTGCTTGAGCCATAAAATGTAGCCATGCGCTAAGCGTGGACAGGTTGACTTCCCCTTGTTGCTGTTTATACATTCCCCAGCTTAGGCGGATATGAGCTGGTAACCTTTCAACGAGCTCCTGCATCAGACATGGGTTTTCCAGATGAGCTCTCAGACTGTTTGATTCCATTATAGCGCAAATATTCTGAACCGCGAATGAAAATAAGACGAGAGTGTCAAGCCTGTCTGCCCTGGGGGGTGGTTCGCTGCGAATCTTCGACAGAAGTGAATTAATGATGATATCAGGCCTACCATAGAGTGTCCTTAGTGTTTCCATAATGGATTGCACATGTTCAGGGTAAAGGAGCTTAAATCGTACCGCTTCCAATGCCTTACGTTACCTTAAGCAATGGCGGAGACGGGATAGATTTTCATCTGATGAATACCCGCATAAACGAGTTGAGTTTTCATAGCAGCTTATGAAAAGCGGCCAATCCTCCGGGTTTCCGTTGAAATTTGGTAAATCTCTAGGCATCGCATGCCTTGCCGCCAGCTGTAGCTGGCTCAATCCTGGCATTTTAAGGGAATGGCCAGATTGCTGTCTGTTTTCATAGGGCTCAGGCTTATTTAAGAATATATTGTTTGCTTTAAAAGAATCCTGATTTAACTGATTTGGAAATGCAAGGTTATGTAACGTTGGATTGGGCCTACCCACCTGTGAAGTCACGTGACCATCGGATATCCACTTCTCAACCCGTTCTTGAGAGGCATTTAAATCAACGCTGTCGTTCTTCCCCTGACTACTTGAGTCCATTTGCTCGAGAATTTCGTATTTGCGGTCCAGAAACTCACGATCTCTTTTTTCTTGAAGTTCGCGCTCCTCTTCCAATCTTTTAAGTTGGAGTTTAACTGATTTGCCGGATGACTTCGTTATTTGCGAGCTGGACACTGACTTTGCTGACTTTGTGTCTGAATATGTAGTTGAGGAACTTGAACCTGACTGGCGCCTGTAAATGAGTGAGCTGGCTGAGCCTGGGACTGTGACGTCTGCGGCGGAGCAAGCGCTTGTTTCTGCGGGTTTTGTTGAGCGGCTAGTGATTGGGTTTGCGAGGTACGTGGCGGAGCCACTAGTGGTTGTGCATGTGTCGATTCGCCCTGTTGCAAATGGGCTGAAGCTTCCGCGTCAGTTCTTAAAACTGTATTGAGGTTAGGGTTTGAAACCCTCCACGCGGGAGCTGAACCAGCGGGTGCACACTTTTCGCATGTCCAATCGCGATTTTCAATACTCTGATCGACTGCAACGCAAGAAAAATGATACCACACATCACATATATCGCACTGCACCATCTGTTCGGCGCTATCTGGTCGGGTGCATTTAGCACAGCTGGATAGCACTTCATTTGTGCTTGGGGGGGAGTGCTCGGTTTTGCTCGATTTGCAAAATACTTTTTTTGATTTTGAGGACATTTTGCCTTACCTTGTTTATCCCGCGGAAGATGACGAGAAGTAATTTTACCTGGTGCTCCACTTGGTTTTGCACGCGGGAATTGTATCGCCAGAAAATTTTAGGATGTTTTAAAACTTATTGAGAGATTCCGATATTTTGAGCTTTAGTCTTTTTTATTTACCTCGGAGTAATTACATTAACGAAATCGAAATAACATAAAAAGGTAAGCTAAAATTTTCGTTTTAATTCAATCGCGCTGGCAGTCTCCGTGCACCTTTGACGTTTTGTTCTAAGAAAAAAAAGGAAAAATGCAATGCCTCCTAGTTTGACTTCTGGTTCGGTGTTGCCAGGCTTGCTAACACTTACCTAGTTCTGAATATTTATATATCCTGAACTTCGGGTCCCTCGGTCAATCGGAAGCGTAAGAAGAAATACAATTTGGGGTAAGCATTTCCTAGGAATTGCACCTGAACGCTGAGTGTAAAAGTGGTATCGAAGTGGTACAAAAACACTTCTTACGAATTGCACCTGAGTACATCAAGTGCAGGCGACAATTTTGATTATGGTTTAAGGGGTTATTCTACTAATCACCCGGTAAAAAAGAGGTCTTTTTAAAATGAAAATAAAAAAAAAACTACAATAGATATCGTTTTGAAATTTTGCATTATTGTTTATTATCGAATGAACATTAAATTTTTTTCAATTAAAACACATTTAAAAACAAAATGGCGGCTGCCAAGTCCAGTGACGTCATACATAAAAGTTAAAAAAAGTTTTGCGCCTAGTAAAACTGTGGTGAGAATATTCATTTGCAATCAAAAAAAAACATAAAATTATTAGTTTGGGCTATAAACTACTGCACTGACCTAACTTTTATCCAAAATTTATGTGTTTTTGCACTTTGCCACAAGTTTGAAAAAAAAGTGTCAATTTTCGACATTTTTTTGATTAAAAAATAACTTGCCATTTTTCCAAAACACATTTTTTCGCTCTAAACTGTGGTCAGTGCAGTAGATAACCACTAAATAAGTATGTACACAACATTTGAAGTCGATCGGTTAATTAGTTTTGTAGAAATTTTACCACGCGCGAAAAAAAAATTCCTTTAGAGAAAAACGCGTTTAAAGTTTTTGCAACCGAATTTTTTGCTATACACAATACACCAACTTTCGAAATACCGAAGGGAGCGGAAAGTGCTATAAAATCAAAACGAAGTAAGATATCGATGCGAAATTTTAAACTGTTATTCTTGAGATACTTTTCTATCGAAATATGCAAAAAAAAAAAAAAATCGAAAGAAATGTTTTTGATTAGTAGAATAACCCCTTAAAAAAATCAGGACGCAGTCCGAAGGCTTCATCGCTGATGACAAACACGTAGGGAAATATTTGATTACCATTTAAAACTTTCTGTGTTTTAGGAATCCTGGGGCTAGCTTGTATCAATTAAAATAAAATTTTGTGTATGAAATGAACTCTCAATCCGAAATCCGACCATTCGTTCCAATAACTTCAGTAGATAAGTTCACAAATAGCGTTGGCAATTGCCATAAGTACAATGCTGTAAGTGTTTTTATAATTAAAACCATGAGATGGTGGTACGATTCTCACATGTTTCCCGTCAACTGCACCAAGGCAATAAAGAAATTGCCACCTTTTTTTGAAAACTGTAAACAACAAAGATTAGGTCAGTCAAACAATATTGAAACGGTACGGGAAAATTGTAGCAACGAAAATAAATAGTTGTTTCGAATAGTTTGTGTCTTGTAGACAAAAATAAAAATATTTGTTTTATTTTGTTTAGGGGACGAACAAGAATCTTATGGAGAAGAATCAGAAAAAGATGTATTCTCAGCTCCTCCTATACCACGAGAATAACGGAAACTGCGAAAGAATATTTGTGTGTGTGTGCGTGTGTGCGCTGTGACACACCATCAGGCAGCGGTCGATCATTGATCACAAGGAAAAGGAACCGCAACAATGATCCAACAACAGAAGTACTTCAACTACTTAGCTGGAGAAAAATTGAAAGCCATTCATTCGGATGATGAATTTGATGCTTACAGAGAAGATGTAGATCATAAATTACGTAATCTGAAAAGGAACCAACATATATTTGTACAAAATCTTATTAACGATGTTATTTTTGACGCTACAAGCATTAACGAAAGACTTTAAATTTGTACACTGTGCAGGTTCTTCAGGAGGACGTTTTTTAATACAACAAAGTTTTCCTTCTAATACTGGGTATATGCAACCTAGGAATCAAGATTAGCCTATGAGACCAGACTAATACGAATTTCAAGCTCAGGAATTTTGGCGTACTTTGGTAATTTCGAGTGCAATACCTAATATTACCCTATAAATGATTTTCTGTTATCTTTATTACGCTTTCTTTTAAAAAGTTAATGTTTATTTACAGTTTTCTAGCCAATTGAGGGCTTTTCTTTGATGAACACAAGCAATCATTACTTTTACTGAAATTTCAGTTAACTGTAAGCAAATGGTTAAAACGCGTATTTTTCAATGAAAGTAATGATTGCTTATGTGCATCACAGATGTTAGCACGACAATTTTTTGTGAAATATACATTTATTTAATTTAAATTTTATTTCATCTTCATTTCAAAAAGCGAAACATGCGTACGTTTTATTACTTACCTTTAAATAGTCCTTTTGAAGAACGTTATACAGGATGTTATTTAGTGGGTATGCCAAAATGAATGGTTGAAAGATCTGACCTAGACACACAAAACATTGTATAGCAAGGGCGAGGGGTGGGGGAAGGGGGGTCATATCAACCGTTTGGGAAAAACAAGATGATTCGTAAATTCCAATTTTCCATCATTATTTTATTTTTATCTTTTGATTTCCTGAACGCAGCGATATCCAACTCAGGCCAAAAATCTGCTATCTTAATGTGCTTTCCAAAAGTGTCAACAATGTTGACCTACCACCACCCACTACAGGTACTTTCACTTTCGAAACCGACAAACATTTATATTTTTCTAAATTCACCTTTTTCCCCGACTTTTCTCCGAAATTCATGTAATGCACGCACTTATTTTTTATTTTTATCGAATTTTCCATCTTATTACCTTTCCAAAAAGGTATAATATCTCCAAGTAAAATAGAGATAGAGAAATCTGTTCCTTAGAAAACCCTGACTGGTATCTGATTGTTTTATTACCCTGTAGTTGAAAAATTCATAAAACGAACAAAATTCCCAAAAACAAGACCGGAAATGTTTCTTTAGCATGCACAGGTAATTAATTTTAATTACCGCTCCAGAAAAATCATAAAAAGATTAATAGCATTTATTTTATTAAATTGTCTTAAGCAACCATACTTGGGAATAGCCTGACGCTCTGTTACTAATACGTGACCTGACCTGACCTGAAATTTTGTTATAAAAGTAGGTCACTCAAAAAGAACATCGATCATAATTGAAAAAAAAAAAAACCAGCGTGCCTTACAGTAGTCGCATATGATGTGTAACATCTGACATCTCACCTTAGTAATAAACAACATTAACATTATATCCTGAAAAAAATACGGAAACTTCTCCAATAAGCAGCGACACAAATCAACCTCAAAATTTAAAAAAGCTAAATAATGAAATATTTATTCGAATAATTATTCATTACTAGCTGTACCCGGCCACGCTTTGCTGTGGCTCAGTTGTAATACGATAAATTAATATTATACTAAACACAGTTAATATTATAAATCGCATAAACTTCAAAATTTGATAGTCCACCATCTTGAATTCGTAAATTCTGACAGTCGGGTTGATATTAGCGACCCCGAAAACGCCCAAGTACCAGTTTTGGTGGAAATCGCATAAACTTAAAAATTTGACAGTCCGCCCTCTTGAGTTCGTAACTTCTGACAGTCGGGTTGAAATCAGCGACCCCGAAAACTATCTAGTACCAGTTTTGGTGGAAATCGCATAGACTTCAAAATTTGAAAGTCCGCCATCTTGAATTCGTAAATTCTGACAGTCGGGTTGAAATCAGCGACCACGAAAACGCCCAAGTACCAAATTTGGTGGAAATCGCATAAACTTCAAAATTTGACAGTCCGCCAACTTGAATTCGAAAATTCTGACAGATTTTTTGGGCCAGGAACCATCGCGGAACCTGAAACAGAATATTTTTATTAAAGTTTAGCTTTATTGTGGATAGTTGTGGCCGGGCAACGCCGGAGAAAACCTTCATAAAGGAGTCTTTTTGAAGTGTAGCTCGGTCTCGGGATTCGAGAAGTGAACTGAAAAAATGTGTAACGTTTCTAGCATCATCGAAATGTGTAACGCTTCGAGCGTCATCGAAAACTGTAACCGTCATCGCATGAGCTGTATACCTATATACAATTCTTGAAAGCGAATGAAAGAAAGAGAGAGAGAAGAACAGAGTTATAGTTATAGCAAGAGAGTGCAGGTATATGTATACATATGGGGATGCAGGGAGTGGAAAAGAGAAGAACAATAGATATAACAATAGCAAGAGAGTGTAGGTGAATATGTGAAGGGAGGGAGTGGAAAAGAGAAGAATTACAGGTATACATTCCGCAAGATACGATGAGCAGCGAAAGAACACTTGGATTAGTTGGAGTCTTTCGAGATGATGTACATATATTATTTTTAGGAGTATGTATATCTGTATATACAACACGTGCGTTTACACACCGAAGAACGACGCCATTAGATCAGTTTATTTACGTGTTCATTAATTACAATAGCTTATACAAGTTTTGCCGCGTAAAAGCCCTGTACGTGTGCGTACACTCTGAAGTAGCTTGTAGTAGAGTACAGGAAGAGGGACGCGGCATAGCAGGGTAGCTTGTCGCGTTTCTGGTGTAGTGGAAAGTGAATATCCGAAAGGGTATAAAAATGATGCCAGGCTCTTTAAAATTTCTTGTTATAAATGTGGGCTCAAATCTACGAAATTGTAAAATCTACTGTCTTTATTTTTCAATTGCTCCATTTCATTCCGGCAAATTCAACCCAACAAATTTTCTTTTGAATACCCCTCTTTTATCTTGCCTTTTTTATTTTCGCTTATATCGGCTGACAACAACAACACAGAGAATTCGAAAACTTAGATAAAATTTACGCTTAATCTCCATTACAACCATTCCTTGTTTAGTTTATATTTCTATGGTGTGGCAGCACAAACAATCAGTGGAAAAAAGTTAGCTGATCCTGCAAACTTGAAGAAGAACAAGGCGTCGGCTGTCAAATGTTATAGATGGGGAAGTATTGGACACATACGTCGGAATTGCAAAACAAGGAGACAGACTTGCTCAGGCGAGTTTTATGGTGAACCAAGGGCTACAACGTTCATTTGTGAGTGTCTTGCTGAGGATTGCGGATTCTGGCGCAGTGGATCATTTGACCCATCATGAGGAGTGGTTCTCTTCGTACGATCAGTTCTTGAGGCCGACCAAAATTTTCATTGGAGATAAGTGGACGATAGATGCTTCTAGTAAGAGCACGATTAAAATTGAAGCTCTGGTTTTTGGTAAGACGTTAAACTGTCATATCGAAAATGTGCTCTATGTACCTACTACAGGCAGAAATTGGTTTTCAGTGGTTTCTGTAGCAGACAAGGGAATGTCATTTATTTTCATAAAGAACAGCTGTGAATTTGTGAAATAAGGCGAGGTGTTAAGGCGAGCTGTGTTCGGGCGGGACATTTGTTCAAAATGTTAATTCGCGTAATTGGTCCGGAGATGTCGTGTGTTCGAGAAGAGAGAAATGCTGCAGATTTGGCATGAGCGACTGGGGAACCAGGACAAACGTTATATGAAGAAATTACGGAATCAGTTTCGTGGAGAACGATCGGTTTTGCGGGGCTTGCGTTGAAGGCTAACAAAATCGGGGTAGTTTTCGGGAACGTCAGCAACGCGCAACGAAGCTCGGCGAGATCATGCATTCTGACATTTGCGGCCCGATGGAATGTGCGTCCTTGGGTGGTGCGAAATATTTTCTATGCATCACATACGATTTTTCGAGGCTGCGCATAATTTATTTTATTAAGGTAAAGTCGGAAACTATACAAGCGATTGCGAAACTGCTAGAATTTGTTAAAAATTGATGCAGGCGACAGATGCGGGTTTTACAGTGTGACGGTGGCGGAGAGTTTCAAAAATTGCGAAGTGCGGAAACTCATGGCGTCAAACGGGGTGGCATTGGCGATTACGAATTTTTACACTCCGCACACACAGCAGAACGGGTGTGCCGAGCGCATCAATAGGACCTTGATCGGACGATGCTAATTGCTAAGCAGCAATGGCGGAGGAAATTGTTTCATTAGAGGAAAACGCATCCTGGGACCTTGTCGATTTGGTTTGATCGTCCGGGGTTTTAGTCAACGTGAAGGAATTGACTATAACGAGGTTTTTAGCCCTGTTGCACGATTTGATACGATTCGAGCAGTTTTAAGTTTTGCGGCAAACGAAAGTTTGGAACTGGCTCAGTTCGACGTAAAAACTGCTTTCTTACACGGTGTAATTGAAGAGGTAATATATATGAAGCAACCAGATGGATACGAGGATGGCAGCCAGCGGGTATGTAGGCTGCATAAGAGCCTATATGGATTGAAGCAGTCTCCAAGATGCTGGAATAAGCGGTTCAAGGATGCTGGAATAAGCGGTTCCAGGAAAGCACAGCTGATCCATGCCTGTATTATCGTATATCTGGCGATGATAACATATTTGTGGTTCTCTACGTTGACTGACGACAGGTTGGTAACTGCAATGAGAAAAATTGAAATTCAGCAATTTCTGAATTAATTGGAGGTAGAGTTTCGAATAATAGCTGATCCAGTGGGATGTTTTCTGGACGTGTTAATCGAATGCCTCGAGGATGGTTCCATCTTTATCGGATAAAGGAGATACGTGGCGGACATTCTTTGACGATTCGGGATGGAAAGCCCTAATTCTGTTTCAACTTCAATCGAGCAGTGTCAGGTTGCGGGGGAAGCTGTTGATGCCGGGGTGACGGGTAGCCCGTACCGGGAGAATGTGGGATGCTTGATGTATCTGGCAGTGGCTACACGACCTGACATTGCCTTCGTCCTTGGATATGTGTCACATCTTCTGGAAAGGCCTGAGGAGCAGTACTGGGCAATAGTCAGGCGCATCTTTAAATATCTCAAGGATTCAAGCACAATGGGGATTAAATATAGTGCTTCTGATGAGGTCGGTAAGCTGGAAGCTTACAGCGACGCCAAAAAGGCAAGTGACCGAGAGACACGGCGTTAGCGGTACGGTCTTTAAGTACGGCGGAGGTAGCATCGTTTGGGCGAGCAGACATCAGGAGAGTGTGTCCTGTCGACTGCAGAAGCGGAGTATGCCGCTGCTAGTGAGGCTGCAAGGGATGCTGTGTAGCTGACTCGTCTACTCAGGTGGATTTCTCCGCTGAAGCATGTTCGCCTACTTCTGGTGGATAACGCGAGTGCTATCAAACTTGCTAAAATCCGGGGTTTCACATGCGCCTCAAACATACAGATGGGCGTGGTCATTTTGTCATTGATTTGAAAAATTTTATAATTGAGGCGAAGCGTTGGAGTACTTTTAAATTTCTTCCTGATACTTTGCTGGTTTTGCGCTGCTATCACTAGAGTGGGGCAGCTATATATTCAGTGTGTGTGTCAGCGTGTTCTTCAACTCTCTCTGCCTGGTCTTGTGTTCTAACGCCATCACGTGTTTATTCATTGTCTCAGGCTCGATAAATAAATCATATTGAGATTAACAAAGTATATTTTATTCTCTGCGCCCTAAAATATCAACATTTATCTCCATATCTAAATATATCTATAATATAGTCAGCGTAGAGGATGACAAGTCTGCCAAAAGGTTATATCGTGAATCTGTTCGTCTTATGCGTTTAGCGGGCATGCATCTTCGAAATTGGTAGTATTTACTAGGCATCTTCAATAGTTGTGAGAATTATATCAGAGTCGCAAAGTGCTTGGCATAGATTGGTGTCCGCTGTCAGGTGAACTACGGCCTGTATCAGAGTTTGCGAAAACCGTACGCGATCTCGCCAAACGAGATATTCCGAAGTTTTTGTCCCGTATCTTCGACCTCTTGGGAGTACTATTACCAACTACTATCAGGTAAAAAATTTGCTTGCAGGAAGTCTGGAAGTTAAAACTAGACTTTGAACATGTGCTGCCGGCACACCGAAGAAGAACATTTACAAACTGGTGCTCCGAGCTTAATGAGCTAGCTGAAATTAGCATTCCAAGTTGCGTTTTCAACTTTCGAAGTATAGAAAGTGCGTTGATTCAACTGCATGTTTTTGCTGATGCAAATCCTCTCGCTTATGATGATGCAGTTGCTTATTTGCAGAGGCAGGAAATCAGACTGCACTATGTTCCAAGAATAGCGTTGTACTCTTCAAATCTGCAGAAGCTAAAGAGCTATCTTTACCGGAATTGGAATTGACTGCAGCTTTTGTAGCTGTTAGGTTGCATTCATTTTTAATTGAGAAAGTTTCCATAAACGCTCAAAAATTATTTTAAGGTGTATGCATAAATTTTTTTTCCGGATTTTTTGGAAAAAGAGTACGTAATTTTTTAGGGAAATTAATTTTTTTTTAATTCAAAATATTGGCCACCGACTTCTACACATTTCGCCCATCTTTTAGGTAAATTATGAATAGCATGCCAGAAAAACTGCTTGTCTTTTGCGGCAAACCATTCGTCGAGCTGAAGTGCTGCTCTGCGAGCGCGTGAGGTAAAAAAAAGGTTTCTACTTTAATCGGTAAAAAAAATACAACTTGTTTTAAGTGCAACGAAATATCTTTATTCCATTCGTAATGAGTGGCGAGACCGAACTGCCTGACAATTTATTTTACGTTCTAGATGAAGCGGATTGAAAATGAACATGAAGGTATTGCATTACCTTTTCTAAGAATATTTAAGAGAATGTTTTGGCTACTGCGACAAATGTCGTTGCGATACGTGAAAGAATAAACATTAATTTTGATGACTTAATATAATTTTGATGCTTAACATAATTTTTGATGACTTATTATAACTTCTCCCTCCCTAAGATGAACGAAGGGGTACACTAGAGCTGCATCGGTTCTGGTGTCTCCGTAGCGACAGGATCTGCGTCTGATGTCTCTGTTGGTTTGTTGATGTAACCCTTGAACCTCCTGAAGCTGTATATGGCTGCTGCTAGTAAGGTTATGGTGATGAGTCCGTATGAAGTAAAGGTGTGTTCGGTTGTTCTAGCACTCAAGAGATTTATAGCTTCTGTATTCTGGATATGATACTCTTAGTTTTCCCAGATTTAATTTAGTGGTGACCTTTGACGCATTAATTTTTGGGAAGATGGACGAAATGATTTGAACCTTATCCCAAACCACGTTGACTTTACTGGTGTATTTTAAGTCATTGATGAAGACATCGCAGTCTTCGTAACGTATCAGCAGTGTTCCGGAAATTGTTTGGTCTTTTGCTCCGCATGTTGTCTTCAGATGAGTCTTAGGGAGATTTATTAGGAGGACGTAATGATCCTCAGGTTGAAGGATCCCTGGAGCTGTAGGACTTTCGATTAGTTCGCACTTGGCGTCGTTATTATTGATGAGGTTTGATATGCAAGCTTGTTTTTCAATCTGTTGGAGGCTCCTTCTGTTGCAGTAATACGTTCCCTCGATCACAGTGCACGGCTCATCCATGAATTGGATGTAATATTCGTTCATGAAGGCATAAGGGTTAGGTAAAGGGATGGAAAATGTTTTATTAACCGGGAGGTTGACGAAATGGTAAAAGGAATAGTAATCTTTTGATAATATTGGTATATTTATGCTGATTATCATGTTTGAACCGTTATAAAATGCTTGTAAACCCAGGAGCTCATAAACCTGCTCGTCAGAACTGATTTCGATATTTTGATCGATGAACAAATCGGGTATTAATTTTAGTTCCTCCGGATTAAGGATCTGTTTAGAAATTGTATTTAATTTTGCCAAGGTTATAGCTTCGGATATTTCCTACAAGTGATTAGTAAGTATTTCTATATTGAAATTCATCCGATATACACATTGCAAATATTGGAAATCCTCTTGTAGGGTACGAATGTCATTAGTAAAGTTGATATAATAAAGGTTTAAATAATTTTCTAAAAATTGTTGTTGGGAGTTAATGTGATTTGTAATATTGTCGAATCTTTTAATCATTTCTTCGTTAATTCGTATTTGTTTGGTAACATCATTATTAAGGTCTTGTTGATTAAGTTCTAGTGATTTTATTTGTCTGTTAATCTCGATAGCGTCATTTTCGTCCAAATTTCCGGTAAAAGCCTTTATTATCGTCTCCAGCCCGTTCACCAAACCACGCCTATTTCTATATCTTGGCAACAGCGTTGTCAGTTTCCTTTCTAATTCCTTAAATTTTAAAATGGTTGTATTATATTTTTTATGAGATTTAGCTGATTAATTTTCGTGATCGCTTCCATAGATCTTCCAATGATATTGACATTTTCTAAATATGTAATTTGCTAAGTTGATGATATGTATTAGTTTTGTATGAGACTCAATCAATCGAACTGGTCCCAGTTTGAACGATAGTAGTCCTTGGCTGTTCGACAGGTCTTGGATTTCTATCCGTTGTCCCGTTGCCGCCAGTAACCTGAAATTTACGTTTCCTTTTAATTTTATTCTTATGACACTTCCTATTGTTATGAGTTAGTATTGTTACTTTCTTATTGGTTTTTACTTCTAGCTTTTTTGCTCTGGGTGTTCGTTTGTTGCGTCTATTGTTATATTCATATATGATTTCATTTTCCTGGAAGTCGGGTGGTGTTTCGCGGTTTTTATTTAATTTATCAGTTGTTGCTCTATTATGTATTTCAATTTTATCTTTAATTTGGTTGTATAATTTGTGTTTATGTGCGCCTAACTTGTTAATATAATGGTGTTCTGAAATATGTTGTATAGTTTTATTGAATTCAGGAGTTCTACCAGTGAATAATTCAAATAGTGTTAAATTAGTTGCGTAATGAATAGAGTTGTTATATGTTATGAGTGTTTTGTTCAAGGCATCGGGTATATTCTTCTTATCTTTGTCAAAGATTATTCTATATATTTCAGTAAGTGTTGAATGAAAGCGTTCAACTGGGGAATTTCCCGTTGAATTTTGTGAAGTTGTAATATGTATCTGTATTTTGAATTGATCACAGAAATCCTTGACCAGGCTGGATTTGAATTCATCTGCAGAGTCGCACACTATCTTTTTTGGAACACCATTCTGAAACAAAAATTGTTTCAGGGAATTTACTACATTGAGACTGTTACGAGAGTGGAAGATATATGCTGATGCAAATTTCGAAAATTTATCTATAATTGTAAGTATTTTTTGATTTTGTATACTGTATACGTCGATATGCAACACATCCAAAGGCTTGTGAGGAATCTCAGTGCATTCATATTTAATCTTTTGCGAGTGCCTATCATACTTTAGCAATTGACACTTTTCGCAATTGTTTATGATTTTAGTGATTTTTTCTTTCATCTTCGGAAAGTAATATATTCTATGAAGGTGTTTAAAAGTTTCGTCAATTACGTGGTGATTACTCTTGAGGTGGTATTCGTCAATAACTTGATCTTGTTTGTCGCGATCCGTCAGGTCTTCCAGCACTTCTTTACACCTGATTAATTTAAAGCCATTCGCGAAGTATTTATAGAAAACGTCCTGAACTACTCTAAATGTTTTATCATCGGTGTACACAGCTGTGAGTTTGCGGGGGTTTAAGTGTTCCTTGAAAATGTCTATCATAGTGCTCTCGACATGTAAATCGGGTTGTTTAAGGATACGGCGGTGCTTAGTATCGAAAAGCTTGACGTAAATCATTTTTGGTTTATTAATATGATCCGTTTTAACTAATATCAATTGTTGGGAAAATTCGTTGAGGGGGCGTTCTGATATAAGAATTCCGTCGTCTAGATTTTCCTGTGCTGAATGAATAGTGGACAGATTCGAGAATTGTTCCAAATTGTCAGCATTATTTTCAATGGACTCAGTTTCAGTGAAGGCATTTTCGATGGGTTCATTTTCAATGTATTCACTGTAACTTATTTCCACTTTGAGAGGTTGTTCCAAGACTAATTTTTGTTCTTGGTTTGAGATATTTATGACCTCTATCGGACTATACCAGTTATGGGAGTGGTAAATACCTTCAGGCATCCTTAGACATTCATTGATCTTGGTGGGTTTAATGTAAACATCGCCGCCCTCAATGTCCACAGGTAATTTAGCTATTAACTTGGAAAGTGGTGGAACAATATATGTATGATCCGGATGGAAGGTTTGGTTTGAAAAGTAACGGAATTGTTGCGTTATTTGTTTCTAGTAAATTTTCCTTCAAATTTATTTTTGCTCCTAATTGTTTCATCTGATCTAAGCCTATAAGACCATCGAAATAGTCATGGAAATTGAACACGTAAAATTTAAGATTATCTTCAGTATTAAATTCATGGAAGGCAGGAAGTATAATTTGTGTGTTTATATGGTGCTTATTGAAAACGGTTGTGACCATTATTGGATCTATAATCTCATGATGTTGGGGGTTTGTAAATTCGGGGTTTATGAAGCTAGTTGATGCCCCAGTGTCGATGAGAAATTTAAGGGGTCGACCAAAGGGTGATTAAATATGTATATATGGCAACAAGTTGGAACCATGCTTATTAATTTCTAGGAATCCATGTTGCTCTCCGAAGCAGGCAGATTGAATATTTGTGTCGTCGATCTCACATACTTCCGCAACCGGATCCTCGGCACATTCCGGTTCATTACGAAACTGTACAGGTACGTATTCATCTAACTGTTGCTGAAGTTCGAGCTACCTGAACCAGATATATTATGAAGTTCTTTAAATTCGAAATTTGGGGTCGTAGTTTGGTTTAGTGCCTTTTGAAAGTTATTATTATTATTGAGTTGCGGTCGCCATTGTGCATGACTTTGATTTTGGGTGTTTCCACTGGATGTATCCATAGGAACTGGTGTTTGTCTAGATATGCTAGTATTAGGTTTGCCAAAACCGACATTATTAGTACGATTTTGTTGAAAAGACGGGGTACGAGCGAAATGTTGTTGTTGGGGAGCCTCAGAACGATAGAATTGCTGATTCGGAACAAACGAGCGTACCATTTGCTGATTTGTGTTATGGTAACCAATCGGCTGTTGTTGCAAATTTGCATAACGCGGAGGGTGATAATACGAGTTCGGTGCTTGATAAGGTTGCTTATAAATTGTCGGTTAAACTGGGGGTTTTTGTGTGATATTCCTCATGTAATAGGTATTTTGTTCCTTTATACACAAATTGAAAGCTTCTGCAGGCGTACTTGGTCGCATTGCTCTGATGGTGGATCCCAAGGGCTCTTTTAACCTGACTAAATATGTGTTTAAACACATTTCTGCATATAGTTTATGTTTTGCCGATATTACATTTTGATTAGTTTCATGGATATTTACATGGTTATTCATGGTTGATAATATTTCGATTATTTTAGAGTAAAATTGTTCCACTGTATCGTTTGTCTGTCTTACATTATGCAAATCCCGAATTAACGAAGTTTCATTTCGCTTGTCAGCGTAATGAAGTATCAAATTAATTCTGATTTGTTCCCTATCATTCACAGATTTACCCGTAGTATTTAAACATAGATTATTAATACCGTTAGCCGCGGTGCTGCTTTGTTGATCTGTCATTTCGTCAATAAATTCTTTCTTAATAATATCAAATTGAGTTCGATCGCAAGGTACTCTTATATTTGTACGAGTCTTGGGTTTACTAGGTTTAAAAATTTTAAGGGGATTCGGCATAGGATATGGGATGATAGGAAACGAATATTTTTATTGGACTTACCAGCACTGTATAGTCGCCAGAATTAAAGATGTCTTCATTGAATAGTCAGATAGCGCCAAATCTGGGGAGTACGGCGGGTGCAGAAGGATGTCCCATCCAAGCGATTTCAAGGTGTCTTTCACTAGTTTTGCTGTGTGAGACGGCGCGTTATCGTGTAACAAAATCACTTCCATGTCTTCTGGCCTATTCCGGTCGCCTTTCGATTAATGTGTGGTTTAAATTAATCATTTGCTGGCGATAGCGTTGTATATTAACGGTTTCGCCGGGCTTCAAGAGTTCATAATACACAATACCGCTCTGGTCCCACTAGACACAGAGCATGGTCTTCTTGCCGAAGCGATTTGGCTTTGGTGTTGAAGGATCGGCTTCGCCAGGTGAAAGCCACGATTTTTCCTACTTCGAGTTTTCAAAATAAATCCATTTTTCGACACCCGTCTTAATTCGATGTAAAACCATTTACCGAGTTTAATGATCTTCCCCATTTATTTATTTATTTATTTCTTCGCTTAATACAAGCTACAGGAAGTAAACTACGACTTATGACTAGGTTAACCTAAAAACTATGACTAAAATTGAGAGGTGGAGGGGACGGTAGGTAGGTAAAGGTTACGCTTAAGGGAGGTTTTATCAAAGTGGAAATCGAAGACGGCAGAGTTGTTAGCCTTCCGTAGCATTCTAGTGAAGGGTTCGAAGTGACCGTAATTAGTGCGGTGACACTCGAGGCGGAAGGTGGGGAAAGATCTGATGTTGCGAGGGTTAGTGTTGGGAGAAATGCTGTGGAGGAAGTCAGGGCAATCGATTAGACCGCATAGGACTTGGTGGACGAAGACGATATCGGCGACATCACGACGAAAGGATAGAGGTTGAAGGTCGATTAATTTAAGGCGGCTTTCGTAAGGAGGGAGGTTGTGGTGATCTGTCCACGGGAGGTCGCGCAGGGCAAAACGGATGAATCTACGCTGGACGGATTCAATCCTGTTAATGAGAGTGGATTGAGAGGGAGACCATACCTGACAGGCATATTCAAGGAGAGGTCTGACGAAGAAAGCGAAGAGTGATTTGGTGACATAGGGGTCAGAGAACTCCTTAGACCACCGTTTGACAAAGCCAAGAGTGGAATTGGCCCTGCTGATGGAATAATCAATGTGGGAGCGGAAGTTGAGTTCACTATCACAAATGACACCAAGATCACATAGGGAGGTGACAGATGGGATGGGTTCGCCGGAGAGGGAGTAGGATGTGGGAGGAGTGGGGGAGCGCTTGCGGGAAAAGGTGATCGCTTGGCATTTGGATATGTTGAGATCGAGAAAGTTTTTTGCGCACCAGGTATGGAAATTGTCAAGGTAAAGAGTCGGAGGGGTCGGAGATTTATTTGAAAATTTTCATGTCGTCAGCGTAGATTAAGATATCAGAATGGCTGATTACGTTCACGACATCATTAGTAGACAAAATGAAAATTAGAGGGCCGAGGTGACTGCCCTGGGGGACACCTGAATGGGAAACAAAGGGAGTAGAAATCGAGGAGTCGAAGCGGACGCTGTAGTGTCGATTAACGAGGTAGGAATTGATCCATGAAATGAGTCGGGGAGGGAGGCCAATGTTGTTTAATTTTAAGGAAATAATTTTGTGAGAGATTTTAACGAAGGCTTTGCTAAAATCAGTGGCTACAACGTCGACTTCGTTGCCATTCTCCATGGAAATAAGGGTGCGAGACACAAAGGTAGATAAATTGGTCGTAGTAGATCTGCCTTTGAGGAAACCGTGTTGGGCTGAAGAAAGGATGGATTTGCAATGAAAAGACAAGGAGTCGTAGATGAGGCTTTCGAAGACTTTAGGGACGCATGATAATTTGGCGATAGGACGGTAATTAGTGATATCGCTTTTACACCCCTTTTTGTGGATGGGAGTAATAAAAGAATCCTTCCACAGGTCGGGAAAAGTACCCTCAGAAAGAGAAAGTTGAAAGAGATGGGTAAGTGTGTTATAGACGGTAGGGTCTCAGGGAGCCCGGCTAAAGCCCCTGTCCAGCGGTATGCGGCTGCGGGAGCTGGCAGGCTAGCATATGCGGCAGTTGTGGGGGGGTTTGCCGAAAAACCGCTTTGAGCCGCTGGAACGACTCACCGATAACAACCGAAAAATTCTCCCGCGACGGAAACGACGAGCGCAAGGGAAGGAAAAGGACAGTGCGGGACTGAGCCCTGCAACTGCCCGTGAATGACTTCCAGGGGGGGGTTCTGGATGTTAACTGAACCCCCCCTGGCCTAATCCCCAACCACCCGATGACCTCCCCTTGGCCTTAAAAATTTAATGGGGATGTCCCTTTGTTATCTAGGCTACAAGAGCCGCTGAAAGAGAGGTTTGAGAGGACCAAGAAAAGAAAGATAACTTAGATTATCAAGCCTATCATTATTGCTTCACAAATTTTTAGATACATAAATTTTGTTTACAAACCATACATAAAGGAAGTCGTTGGGCGCCTTGCTGCAATGCTGGGGTCGTCGAAAAAAATGTTGATTAAAGAACTGGGGACGGCTGCTACTCCGAGCGTCGCGGCTGCTGATGTTGGTGTCTCGGCTACTGATGTTGCTGGCACCCGGCCTCTTCATTTGGCCCCGATGTGGTGCTCTGGTACACGGTGTCACACGTTAAAGCTGATTTTTCGGGTTTCCTCCTCGTCACTATGTCGTTAATTTAATTTAAATTTTAAATGTTTTATGTTTACTAATTATTTTATGGTTTAACTGGAGTTATTATTGGTGGCGATTTATTTGATCTTAACTTAATTATTTATGTCCTGATCTTCGTTTTTAATTAAATGTATTATATTTCCACGTAGTCCACTTTTGGTTCTCACCGTTATTTTTCTGTTTAAATCTACCCGTTTTTTGTTGTTTTTTTTTTTTTTCAGTTACACCTTGGTTTGTTGGTCACTTCCCGTTTGTTTCACCAGTTTATGCAGATTCACGGGACACGCTTTAAAATAACACTTCTCATCAACTTTGGGGTCTATTATTCTGTTAATTCACTGCCTTATTTAATCTTCTTAAATCTACCTTCACTTTAATTTTATTATTAATTTCTCTTATTTGTTCGCTTTTTCCCCTTTTTCATTTCTTCGTTTTACCCTTTACTTACAACTGAAACTAAAGCAACTGTACACCAATTCCGGGGTCTTAATTAATCGGAATCCCTACCTTTTTACAATCTCACCAGTCTATAACTGCCACAAAGGTATTTAAACTATATATTTCCTCACTTCAGAAGTTCCACCGGACTCAAAATTTTTTTTTTTTGTTTGTTTTTGTTTTTATTTATTTAGTGATATCAGTGCGTTCACTTCGGCCAGAAATTAAAACTTTTCCTTATTCTGATGCCTGTATGGCATATTCAGCCTTTAATTCACGCACACCCGGATTTCCTCTCACTTTCCTTGTTTTGGCTTTGTTCCCTTTTTTTTTCTTTTTTTTTTGGGGGGCGGGGGGGACGGGCGCGACACAACCCCCTTTTCCCGGTTAACTCGCGGCTTCTCGAATCCCGGATTCCCACAAAAATTCCTTTTCCGCAAAAAAAACAATTACTTGAAGTCAAATCAAATCACCCGGGAACTTCACTAGTATTACTTTTTCTTCGATAATTAATTTAAATCAATTCAACCGGACTTCACTACTAATTTTTCAGGAGCTTCTTTTTTTTTCTTTTCGGGTCGGCCGCACACGTCTTTACACTTTTCCTGCCAGCAAACGACTCCTCGAGCTAACGCCGGCTCGAGCCCACGCCGCCGGCAGCGACCGTTAGCGAGGAACCGTTAGGATGCCGACCCATCGCTCGTTGCGCTGGCTTTTGCCTCGCACTCCGAGTTCTGAGCCGGCATCTCGGTCCCCCCGCTCGCGCCCGCAGCGGCGGCAGGAGCTCGAGGCAGCAACTCGATCAACGGCGCGCGTAGCTCGGTCCGGAAAATTTTATATGGGACCGAGGGCCTGGTGCACTTCTTGCACAGCGAAGGCAGCTCGGTCCGGAGATTTTATGGCCTGGGACCGAGGAACTTGTGCACCGCTTGCACAGCGAAGGCAGCTCGGTCCGAAAATTTTTGTATGGGACCGAGAGCCTGGTGCACTTTTGGCAAAACGAAGGCCGCTCGGTCCGGAGATTTTTGTACGCGACCGAGCTACCGCGCCGGAAATTTTTTCTTTAGGCGCCGCCCCTTGAGTCTCGAACGCCGAATTTTGGTGCTTTTTGGGCGACCAAACTCGACGTTCGCAACCCAAGGAACGGTACCGATGTACGGGGCCCGCCAGAGCCGCCGTGAATTTTGGGCCGAATTTCGGCGTGCAAAGCCATAGGCGCCGTGAAGGAAATTTTAATTCCTGACCACAACAAGTGGTTGGATTAGATGGGCGGGACAGTTCTTTAGGAGAATTGCGGGAATACCATCAGGACCGGGGACGGTGTCATCGGCGAGAGCACTGATTTTAGAAGCAACTAAAGAAGGGTCGAAGTTAATGGAGACTAAGGAGGTTTGGGCGCAATTTTCCAAGGAGGAGAAGTAGTTGGGGTCAGGATTGGAGTCGAGGTCGCAGAAGGATTGACTGAAGAATTTAGAAAAAAGGTTGGCAATTTCAGTGGGGTCAGACGAAGATGAGTCGCCGAGCTTGAGGACAGAGGGGTAACCGTTGGATTGCTCGTAAACGTCTGCTGATTGTTTTTTGTGACACATGTAATGCTTCTGCTAATTGCTGTTGAGTTTAAGTTGGGTCATCATCCAATCGTCTTTGCGTTTTTGTGGTCTACCAGAGCTCACTGTCTTTCACACTGAAATCACCACATTTAAATTGTCGAAACCAATTGATGGAGCGTGTTCAGCATATGTTTCTACCAGCAAATGATGTCTTTCAATAGCCTTTTTCTTTTGATTAAATAAGAAAAGCAATGTGTGCTGCAAATGTTCTTTTTCAGCCACAAAACTCGTGTTGGAGTCCTTTGTGAGTCGGCTAACTTTCTTGTTAAATGAAACGCTTGTCGATTTCTTAACTTTATCTATATTTCAAAACTTAAATGCTAACACGACATTTGTGTATTAACTCTAGTCTGCACTGAGGCTCTGTTACTCTAAGACTAAATTGAAACTAAATTTGTGGACTATTTATATTTGGTGCAGGTAAGAATTAGGTAGCAAGGGATTGATGATATTCGGAGAAAAAGGGTAAGGTTATGAGGGTAATGGAAATGTAATGGTAATGGGTAAGGATCAATTTGGGATTTCCGGCAATATTAGTTCTAAGGAAAAAAGGCAATAAACATTAAATCTTAGCTAATGGTTCTTAGAACTAGTACAATTTAAAGAGGTATACAACACCTCCCCTTTTAAGTATAAAGATGCAATCTGCAATACTCTTGTTTGAACTATGGTTGGAGAATAGTTATTAAAAATTTTTTTTTTGAAGTTTTTTCTATTGACAACATGTAACTAGTATAATTGTTATTATTAATTCTAGAATATATGTAGGACTATACTAATATGATTATTTCGTATTTACATAAGATTATTTTACAATGGGGTAGTACTTCTTCTTGATCTAGTTAAATGAGGTCGTCTGATTGTTGATTGTAGAGTTGATAGTTGGTCTTCTTGGTTGTCTTCTTGGTCTTCTGGCATTCTGATTGCTCTCAGCGGGATGTTGGTTTCTTCTTCACGAACAACGACATCTCTTGTTGATTCCCTGTAGTTGGTTCTTAGGTCTGAGTCAAAGTTGCAGTTGATGTAGTTTCTTATGGCAGGAGGCAAGATCTCTCCATTGTGTGGATTTTTGGTGAAACAACACAGGCGTTGGAACCATATGAGACATCCGCAGCAACGACAACAGTTGATGAGTATTATTAAAAATACAATTCCACCTATAGCACTGAGTACTATTAAGAACCAGTTTGAATGAGTTATAATGTATGGTTCGGTGAGACGTTTTGTGAGTACTTCGTTGAGGTCATTAAGCTTCTTGTCGGCAAATCTGAGTTCATTTAAATCAATATTAGTTAAATGAATTGGTTTTAGTTCGGAGTTTAATGCGATATGCAAGTTAGGAATGTTAACACAACAGTCGTGATCAATTATGCTAGCTGTAGGTATGTAGTACGTTGCATTTTTGTTAGCATAATCTAAAGGTTCCAATAAATATAGGGTTGTGTAACCCTTGCAATTTCTTTGTAGATGTAGTATTCCCGTTTGATGTAAAATTATATCTTCTACATGATTAACGTCACAGATGATGGTTAGAGTTGTTGGTTTTTGTAGCACGTACAGCCAATGGTTGTAGTTGATTAAGGACCAAGTTTCAAATTCTGCTTTAATGGTTCTTGTTTCGCAATCTTCTGGGATGAGGCTGGTATGAGGTGATAATAGAGCTGTTTCGCAAGTTGTCGAATCGACAGTTTTTATGATGTGGATGTTGTAGCAGATGTATTGTCCAGCTAGATATTCAGTACAATCTAACAATTCTTGTAGAAGGGTGTACTGGGATTTTGATTGGGATATTAGTAGATAGGGAGCTCTTGGCAGGATATAAGAATATATTGATGAGTTTTGATGTTGTATAGGAAGAGGGATAAGTTGATATAATTCGTATAACTGTTTCTTTACAGTTGGAATATTTAAAGCAAAAATTATTATGTTTTTATGTGGCATTACACTAATAGTTAATAGTTTATATAGAATATGAATATTACTATGCAGGGGCTCAATGAATAAATCATTTTCTCCTTTATACTTTGAGAGTTCGTTGAGAAAATCTTTTGGATTGAATAAAAATGGAGACATAATATTGTTTTTAGCAAGTATTATACTTTCTATTATGTGGTTATAATCTCTCATTACTTTATTTGTCAAACTCGATAGTGAAGTAATATGTTCTAAAATTATATTTTCGTATTGTAAATATTCAATATAATCTGTAGTTTTTGTCTCGAATTTATAAATTTGATTCAAATTATCATTCAATATTTTTTCTTGAGTTTTTAAAGCTGTAAGGGAATAATTGAAATTTCTGATAGTACTTGATATGATTTGAATTTGAGATTTTAATAACGTTTGTGTTTGTTTATTATCATTTAGAAGCATATTTATGCTATCTGTGTAGTATTTCGCGTCATCTGCATCAGGCGTTCCGAATAACCAATTTAGTGCATAAGATACACCATTAATTAATCCGCGTGCTTTTCTTTTTGGCTTGTCTAATAACATTTCTTTGAGAATATCGTGATTTTTATTTATCTCATCGATATCATTTTGTATTAAATTAATTGTGTCTTTACAGTTAGAACTGCTATTATTTTCAGAGACTTTTATTAATTTCTCTGTACAAAGGTTTTTAATTAAACCTGCATTATTAATGATAATATTACGGGTTTCGTCAAGGAAATTTATATTTAAATGGGTTAAGAGAGTAAACTTAGAATTTGATATTTTTGTTATACCTTTTCTATTATAAAATATTCCACTTGAATGTTGCAATGGAGTGTTTTGGAAATAGAAGTTAATGATTGGATGAGGAAGACAGAGGATGAACAAGAAAGTTGGGTTCATCTGGAAAATAGTGTTTTATTAAATTAGTGTGATATTTCACTGTTTTATTTTTATTAATTCTAACTTCTACTGTTTGGTTGGGGAAAACTCTGGTTATCTCGTAAGGTCCTTTAAAATTGCTTTGTAATTTTCTTGAGAGTCCAGGCTTAGTTTGTTTCTGATAGACTAAAATCATATCTTTTTCTTTGAATGTTTTAGGATTAGTTTTACGGTCAAAATTAATTTTACTTTTATTTTTAGCATCAATATTGTTCTCGCGAGCAATTTTGAAGGATTGATTCAATTTGAATTCAAGTGATCTAATATAATCATCGTATGTATAGTGAAATTTGGGCTCTTGAGTTAGTGAAGAAGGTAAGTATGCTTTGCGACCGAAAAGTAGTTCATAAGGAGTATAATTTGTAGATTTGTGGACGGACGTATTATAACTAAACGATGCGAAGGGTAAGAAATCATCCCAATTGCTTTGGTCGGCTTTTATATAATGTTTTAAATAATCTTTTATGGTCAAATGAGATCTTTCTAAACCACCATTTGTTTCTGGGTGATAAGGAGTAGTAATTATATGTTTAGTTTTGAAGAGGTTACTTAATTCTTTAATAAGGTTTGACATAAAATCTGTGCCTTGATCAGTTAGGAACGTTTTCGGGATTCCAAAGCTAGTAAATAATTTTATTAAAACATTTGCTACCGTTTCAGCTTCATGGTTAGGAATTGGATACGTAAATAAGTATTTAGTGAAATCATCTTGTGCTGTTAAGATGAATTTGTTTCCTAATTCTGTTAACGGTAAAGGTCCGACTATGTCTATCGCTAGTCGTTCAAAGGGTTTGTCAAATGTTGTTGTTATTTCCATAGGTTGTTTCGTAGGTTTAAAGTTTGTTTTGTTGGTTTGACAGGAATGACACGTTTTAATATATTTCCTAATATCGGTTTTCATGTTTGGCCAGAAATATTTTTCTTTAATCTTCTTATAAGTTTTATTGTATCCGGAATGTCCGGAGAATTTACTATTATGATTTTCTTGTAATATTTGTTTTATTTCTTCATTGCTTTTCGGGGATATTTTTGCAGTACCTACTCAGTATTTTTATATTATCATTACTTGGAAATATGAATTTAAGCATTTCGTTCATTTGTGAAAGTTTTATATTTTTATCCTTTCTTGGAGGAACTAAAATGAATGATCTATTTTGCAATTCCGTTCTTAGGGTTTTTAATGATTCAAATAAATATTTATATTCTAATTTATCGTGATGTAAATTTTTTGGAAAAATAAGATAAATGGTTTGAGTTTGATTTGTTAATTTACATGATCCATTAAGTGATGGTTGAATATTAGTAAGATCAAAGTTTTCTTGAATATAACTTGAATATGGATTTGATTCGTCTAAATCTAAAGACCAAATGATTATTATGGTATCACGAATTTTGTTTAAAGGTTTACTTTCAATTCCGAAATTTACTACATCATTATTAGTGTAGTGAAATTTTATAAAATCCTTATATGTAATTGTATTTACTAATGAGTGAATTTGTGTACTATGAATTGACAATTTGTTAGTGTAATTATTTGAAAATATTCTTGATAAACCATCTGCATTGGAGTTTACTCGTCCTGGTTTATATTTTATTTGATAATCATATTCATTTAGAGTTAATCGCCAACGCACCAATTTAGAAGATGGATTTTTACAATTAAATAACCATTGGAGTGGTCGGTGATCTGTATATATTGTAAATTGTCGACCAAATAAGTATGGTCTAAAGTGTTCAACGGACTTCACAATAGCTAATAATTCTTTTTCTGTTGTAGAATAATTTCGCTCTGCTGAATTTAAAGTTCGTGAAAAGTATGCAACAGGTAAATCTTTATTATCAATTACTTGTGATAGTACACTGCCAATGCCGACATTAGAAGCATCACAGGTTAAATAGAAGGGAATATTGAAGTCGGGATATGTAAGAATTGGATTTGTGATTAATTTCTCCTTAAGTAATTGAAATGCGTTTTCTTGTTCTTCGTTCCATAAGAACGGTACGTCCTTTTGCAATAGGAGAGTTAAGGGTTTAGCAATAGTTGAGAAATTTTGAATGAATTTCCTATAATATCCCGTCATACCAAGAAAGATTTTAATGTCTTTTGAATTATTGGGTTTTGGCATTTTTGTAATTGCTTCGATTTTAGCGGGATCTGGTTTAACACCGTCACGAGTTATTATATGGCCTAAATATAGGCATGCTGGCTTCAAAAATTCGCATTTATCTGGTTGTAACTTAAGATTATGTTCCCTTAATCTTTTGAAAATGTTATTCAACTTTCGATTATGATCTTCTAATGATGACCCATATATAATTATGTCATCAATGTAAACGAAACATTGTTTGTTATTTAGTCCTAATAAAACGTTCCGCATTAATCGCTGGAATGTTGCTGGTGCATTTTTCAGACCAAATGGCATTCTGACAAATTCAAAGTGTCCTTCTGGTGTTGTGAAAGCAGTTTTCGCAGCGTCTTTAGGGTCCATCTCGATTTGATGGAACCCACTAGCAAGATCTAATGTGGTAAAGTATTCAGAGTGTCCTAATTCATTTAAGATATCTTCTATATTAGGAATTGGATAAGCATCACCGGTTGTTTTTTCATTTAATAATCTATAATCAATGACAATTCGCCATTTTTGTTTGCCTGAAACATCTAATTTTTTCGGAACGACCCATAAGGGACTGGACCAAGGACTATTTGAATGTTTAATTATTCCTTGTTTTAGCATTGCCTCAATTTGCTTGTTTACTTCTTCTTTGTGAACTTGCGGGTATCTGTAAGTTTTTGCTTGAATCGGATGCTCATCGGTAGTAATGATAGAATGTCTTGTAGTTTTTGTATGGGTTAAAGGTTCGTCTGGTAAATGAAAGATGTCTTGGAATTTTGTACAAATGTCTACTATTGATTGTTTTTCGTTGTTATTAAGATGATCGAGACGTAAATTTGATTTTAGATTTGTTAGTCTTGTTTCTTTTGTATTAGAACTTGTGTCGAATTGAAAAATTGTTTTTTGTTCGGGTAAAGGTGTGACAGGTAATTGTAAGGTTGGTAATAAAATGTATTTATTTGTTGGATTGATAGCTGTGATTAGAGCTTCATTTTTAGCAGAGATTTTAACAATTGCATTAGGAATAATGATAGAATTTGTTTCTTGAGCTTCGATTATACCTTCTGTGAGGTTAAAAGGATTGCATACATTTACCTTTACGATTGTTTCATTTCTTGGACTTATGTTTATATAATTTTTATACTGTGGAGTGTTAATAGAAATAGGGATTTGAAAAGGCAAAGCATCAATGGATATAGAAGATTTACCAAAGTCGATTTTAGCTTTTTGGGATCTAAAGAAGTCTTGTCCTATTAGTCCATCAAATGGAATATTGGTACCATTGTCGATTAGTTGAGCTTTAAGAATTATTTTGTGTTTATTGATATTTAGAGTGATTTCGGTTTCACCTAGCGTTTGAACTGGTGCATTTAGTGAAATTCCGTTCAAAGTTTGTGTTTTCCTGTTAGTAATTAGCGGAAAATCAAGGCTTTGACTTTTTATTAATGTTACTGATGCTCCTGTATCGATTAATAATTTTAACATTTTATCTGATGCTTTAGATTGAGGTGATTCAATTAGGACATACGAGAGATCGTTAGTGTCTAGAAAGACGTTTGATTTGTTAAAGTCCATTATTAATTGTTCTGGTTGATTATTAGAATTAGTTTGAGGGTTATTGTTAGAATTAGTAGAAGTAGATGGATTAGAATTTCGATAAAATGAATTTGAGTTTTGATGATTATAATTTGGATTTGTACCATGAGGATTTTGGAAGTTTACATTTCTTTGTGGATTTGGATGATTTTGAATTTGATTTGGGTTGGAATTATTCCGTTTATTATTATAATATTGCCTTTTACGGCACTCTTCAATAGTGTGTCCCAGGTTTTTGCAATATTTACAAGATTTGGTTTGGATTACTTGGTTAATTGATTTTGTATTATTCGTTCTCTGATTATGTATTTTATTTCTGTAACATTCATGAGTGGAATGATTATTTTTGTGACAAATGTTACATTTTTTATTTATTTGAGGAACGCTATATTCGAGTCTTAAAGCTTTTTCCTCAGCAAGACCGGCAGTAAAAGCTTCATTTATAGTTTTAAAATTGCGGTATCTTAGCATTTGGGATATTTTTGGATGACAGTGATAAATAAATCGATTAAGTGTCATATCGATTATCATTGAATTTCTGCCAACTAATTTGTTAGGATCTTCATCGTCGTCGGATGCATATATTACTGCGAGCGTACGAGAACAAAGGTCTTCCAGTCTTTGGAAAAACTGGGAAAGGTTTTCCTTCTTCTCTTGCTGACTGCTATTTAGTTCTTCTAATAATTGATCTAATGATTTTTTATCTTGATACAAGTTAAGCAGTAATTCAGAAATTTCTTCCCATGTGGTTAGATTACAATGAATGTCGATCTGGTCTCTAGCTTTACCGCATATACGACTTTTGACAAACAATAGTAATGGCTTTATTTGCGATTCATGAGCTATTTCAAAAATTGAGTCGACTTGCTTTATAAAACTACGAATTTTAAACCTATCGCCATCAAACTTCTCAGGGATGAGTTTAATAAGGAGCGAAAGTTCAATTTCGGGTTTTGGGGTTGAAGTGGATGCGGTTTCGTTAGGCATTTTAATGTTGAATTGCTAGAATGTTGAAATCTGACTTACGTTTGTTTGCTGGTGCTGGTGTTGCTACTTCCAGAATTTCAGTCCAGTTTTACAAGATTGCGATGCACTCACTAATCACTGATTTAGTTTTATTTGTTCACTGGTGCTGGAGTTGCTATTTCCAGAATTTCAGTCCAGTACGCAAATGTTTACTCACTAATCACTGATTACACTCATCCGATCCTCGTCGCCAGTTTAATGTGTTGGAGTCCTTTGTGAGTCGGCTAACTTTCTTGTTAAATGAAACGCTTGTCGATTTCTTAACTTTATCTATATTTCAAAACTTAAATGCTAACACGACATTTGTGTATTAACTCTAGTCTGCACTGAGGCTCTGTTACTCTAAGACTAAATTGAAACTAAATTTGTGGACTATTTATATTTGGTGCAGGTAAGAATTAGGTAGCAAGGGATTGATGATATTCGGAGAAAAAGGGTAAGGTTATGAGGGTAATGGAAATGTAATGGTAATGGGTAAGGATCAATTTGGGATTTCCGGCAATATTAGTTCTAAGGAAAAAAGGCAATAAACATTAAATCTTAGCTAATGGTTCTTAGAACTAGTACAATTTAAAGAGGTATACAACACTCGACATGATCACTGAACGATAAAACAAAGACGCTAGTTTTTGGCGGACTCAACTTTTGTGTGTTTGTAGATAAAAATCAGACGAACAAAATGACGTATGTGTCAAATTAATACGCTGCGTACTTTTCGCTGGGCCATCTCTTAGTTAAACCGGGAAAAACTTATGCATACACCTGGTATATTGGATAACTGGACATGTAGTAAATAAATGGAAACCGTGTAGCCGCGTATTAGAGATTAACAAAGTTACTCGCTCGAAGATATGGAAGCAATGTCCGACGGACTTGTTGAATCGATGACTAAAGGGTAACTTTTTACGTGAGTCGAAGGGCTATCTGAATCAGTGGTTGCAAGACTTTTCGACTGAGAAATTCAATTATGAGTGTACCGGTCAAGGTATGCCTACTAGATTTTGACAGTTCGTCGTAATGTAATTCTGACAGTATTTGTTTGGCAAATCGGAAATAAGTATTTTTAATAATTATTTAGTAATAGTAAGATACATTACTAAAGGTATAATCATAGTGGAGAAAATTTGCCATTTTTTAAGTGCGATTAGTGGTATTAAAGTAAGTATCGTTTGTTTTGTGACTTGTATCTCTATAAAGGAGCTTACAAAAGAAATTTCAGTTTATAATGCAAGTGTCAATGCTCAAATATTTGTATTGTGTTGTTGTTAAATTCTCAGGTAAGTTATTTTATTTATTGATTTTGCTTAACTTTTGTTTTTATTTTCTCTGAAATAATGTGGTGTAAAGCTAATACACTTCTTAATTAAAAGACACAATTGCCATCTTTACTTACGTAAAAAGGGTTCAGTAATTCGTTCATGGATATAATAAAATTTTGAAAATTTGCAGATGTACTTCCTTAGAACTACAGTAGAGTCCCGTATAACGCGGTTATATGTTTCTCGTTGTAGGAAATCGTAATATCTATACGAGAATATTCCTCGTATAACACGTATAATAAAAATAACATATTTCGTTATGTTTTGGTTATTAGATAAGAGTTATTGATCAACTCTTATAATTCCCATCAATAATAAGAGTTAATTCTCAATGTTTTGTTTTGGTTATCAGCTTACTATGTATTATTCAGCAATTTATTTTTCTTTTCTCACCAATTTGTAGATGCTGTTTGGTCCGCAAGATTTGCCAGTTCTAAGTATTGGTGGAGTTTTCGGAGTCACTAATTTCAAACCGACTGTCAGAATTTACAAATTCAAGATGGTGGAATGTCAAATTTTCAAAATTTGCGCGATTTCCACCAAAAAGGGTTTTTGAGGGATTTTAGGGTCGCTGATTTGAAACCAACTATCAGAGGTGACGAATTCTAAATGTCGGACTCTCAAATTTTACAACTTATGCGATTTCCACCAAAATTGGTAATTGAGAGATTTCGAGGTCGCTGATTTGAAACCAACTGCCAGAATTGATGAATTTAAGATGGCGGACTGTCAAATTTTAAAGCGTGTGTGATTTCTATTAAAATTGGTATTATACATGGGGATTTTCGGGGTCGCTGAGTTCAAATCGACTATCAGAATTTGCGAATTCAAGATGGCGGACTGTCAAAGTTTAAAATATGTACATGAAGCCTATAAGAAAAGATAATGCTCGGAACTGATTGAATTGGAAGTCTCCTCACCAATTTTTATGAAACGTTATATAAGCATTCATTCGGGATCAAAAGTGACACAAAAGTAAAAAAAAAGGGTCTTTCGCTTGAATTTTTCAAGTTACTAAAGTTTCTTCTTTTCCGGAAAAATTCTTAAAATAAACGAATTAAAGATAAATTACTTTTTTGATTTATAAACGGCGACAAGTAAGCATTTATCGTTTGAAATGATAAGTTTTATTTTGCGACCCCGAAAACCTCCAAGTATCAAGTAGTTTGGTGAAAATCGTAAAAACTTCCAAAATTGGACAGTCCGCCATCTTTAATTCGTAAATTTTGACAGCCGGATTCAAGCTACTTGATAACTTCTCATATTTGTGTACTACCAACAGCATACAACTGTCAACTATCAAAAATATATGTATATTTCCGTTGGTTCCGTGTAAATGCCAAAGGACCGTAATGATCAATCGATGCCTTTCGGAATGTTATGTAGTGTGCCTTTTACCTTTCCCGAATTAGGCGAAAAATAAACGATTTCAAACAACCACCTATAAATTATTTAATTTTTTATTTTTCATATTCAGAAACTATTACGATTTTCTTAAATGCTCATATTTAATAAGTCCTAGATGACACATGGTATCGTGATGCGTTTGACTGACCCTCTGCTCCATTTGCCTTGGAACATAGAATAAGACATCATCATTCGTCTCCCGGTACACTAACCCATTAATTAATGCATACATATATGTACATAGTTCTTGCTTCTTCCCAATTCGGCTGAGATTTTAGCAATCACCGGATCGCGATGTTGAGCAGCTGTTAGAGCATACTCAAATGAACCTTCTTCCACCACAAGAACCGATGTGCATCGGCTTAAAGCGTCTACATGAGCCATCTTATTTCCCGCTAGATGTTCAATTTTATAATTGTAATTTTGCAGTTCAACCGCTCAACAGATACCTGGGATTCAAGAGTTTTTTACTTAGAGTGAGGATAAGGCACTGGCAGTCGGTTACAATTTTGAATTCAATACCTAAAAGGTATACTCTAAATCTTCTCAAAGCGTAAATTATCGAAGGCGTGTCGGACTCGTAGCTATGACACCGCAACTCAGGGCCTGTCTGAATCCAAGTCTATGTCTACGTCTTCGTCTCGTTATGACGTTCCTCGCAGCACAGCTTTTTGAAATAATTTCGAAAGTACTATGCAGAGCTTTGAATATGGTTTCTGCTATGATCAAATATCCCAGTGAGGACGAGCTTAGCGAAATATTGAATGGATTTGCCCGAAAAGGGCAAGCAAATATATTTCGCCGAGCAGCAGGTGCAATTGATGGAACTTATGTGAATGTTTTATGGCCACCCCACCTTCACGATGAATACATCAACAGAAAACTGCGGTATGCTATTCAGCTGCAAGTGGTATGTGACCATAATGGGAAAATGCTCAATATTTTTACCGGCTATCCAGGCTCTGTTCATGACCAGCGAGTGTTTCGAAACAGTCCAATCTTTCTTAATGCAGAATATCCTCCAGCACAGTACTTTATACTCGGTGACTCCGGGTATAAAGCCATAACAACACCAATATGTGTTGTTACACCTTATAAAGGCACATCTCTATCTAGCCAGCAAAAACTTTTCAATAAACATCATAGTTTAGGTAGGAGTGTAGTGGAAAGATGTATAGGCGATTTAAAGAATAGATGGCGGTATTTGTTTGGAGACAGACCAGTTGAACTTAAATTACGGAAAGCAGTGAAGGTTATTGCAGTTTGCTGTGCATTGCAGAATATTTGCAATACCAACGGGGATATATTCGACGATATTCGAGGAGAGCCTTCAGTCCGTTTGGAATCTAACAATAATCCTGATGAACAATCAGCAAGCCGCTTTAGAGACCAACTTTGCGAAGAACTGATAAATGAAAGGAGAGCAAACTAATTACAGATGAGCAACTAGCTGTTTGGGATGGAGACTCCACCGAAGAGGAGATCACCAACGGCGGTTGAATTGTATGGTTATCTCGAAGGACCTCGTCCATCAAATTATAGTAAGGCCACGTTAGTGGATTATCTTCTCCGCCTTCAGTTGAAATACCGCTTGGTGGATCCTTTAAATTAAAGTCTATAAAATCATTTTGTTTCTAGAAATATTTCAAAAGACTTTCTTATTACCTTGTATTTTTGCACTAAATTGGACCATTTTTTAGATATGCTTTTTTGATCCAAATTGATGTTTGATTCTTCTTTAACGGTACTTTAAACATAAAAAAGTCGGACAAGTGCGAGTTGAACTCGCGTGAAAAGGGTTCCGTACGATGTTACCTATCATGTTTTTTGGAATCTGACCCAAATTTGTTTGTGGTAACTAAAAAAAGTATGAATAGTACCTGATTGTAGAGGGATATTACTAAATATATTACCTATTGTTGAATTCTGTCTTGTTGTATATTCTTGAATACGTGGAGTAAGACCGAGTGAGAGAAGGTATTCTGATATTTCATTTTTTGTTTTGTCCTTAAAATCAATATTGAAGTCTCCGGCAATAATAATCTTTTCGTTCGCACTGATAGCCTTCTTAATGCATTCGACTGCAATTTTCGGAAGACATCTTGGTGATTTATATACGGTTAAGAATTGAACACCAAATGCTTTAAATTGAAGACATTCACAATGTCCACCCCCTGGACTATCTATAAATAAACCTTTATTGGAACCGTCATCTAATTCATTGACGTAATTACAATTTATATATGCTATAGCACCCCATCCGGGATTTCCATTCAATACATTAGGACCATCTATTCTGCACACTTGCTCAAAACCTTCCAGCTTAAAATTGTCGCTTCGAGAGCCCCAAGTTTCTACGAATAAAGTAATATGAGATGAATTAATTATACAATCAGCTCTTACATCTAGTAAATGTTTACGTAATGATTGTACATTATGAAAGATTATTTGAATTTCATCTCCTGGTGACTGCAAAACTTCGAACTGGGGTACCAATTTATTTTCTAACAGTCTCATCATTTCCAAATGAACTGCACTTGTTTCTGATACCTTTGCTGGGGGTTTGAAATTACCATCTGATGTAACCAAATAAAGACCACTAGCTGAAGTAGCTCGAGGACAGGCTACATATAACATGGATCGCTTCACATTTCTACTCAAATGAACAACTATTTTTCCATAGTGCAGCCTTGAGATTTATGAATCGTGATTCCCTCAGCTGGTACTACTGGAAATTGAGACCGATGTACTTTAAGGTTCGATGACTTCCATTGTTTCACTGTATACGTAGAAGTTTCTAGCGGTGTCCACTGAGATTCTATATATGCATGGTGATTTCGAGTATGAACTTCAAATTTATTCCTTGTCGCAATACCGACATTGTTATCAAACTGTAACCATAATCGCAAAGGTCTTCTTTCATTAGTAGTGATATAGAGCAACGTGACAGTCATGTAAAAGCATAACTCACAATGCCGTAGTAAGGGCCTGCGCCTTACTAAGCATTTATTTGTCATACTGCGTGCGGAATTAAATTGAAAAATTGAAAAATTAATATCTCCTAAAATATTGGCCGTAGAATGCCCATCGTGGGCTCATTTTTTTTGTTGAATATTTATCTACAAACCGATTCAACAAAACTTAACATTGGAGTTGAAAAATATGTTCTCCCACACATTCCAACTGCAAATGTAAGTTACACAATATTGAGTGATTTACCACGTTATTTTAATATCATGGACTTCTTATAGGTTTTCCCATAATCTATAAGTAGAAAACTAATTTCTGTATTTTTTTCAAAATTTTAGGTTTAGTAGTTTCGGAGATAAGGGGGGGGAACGGTCAATTTTCGTCTATTTTCTTGAATAACTTGGAAACTATTTATTTTAAAATTACAAAAAAAATATATTTGACATCCTCACAACAAGCCCTTTCATTTGATATGTCACACGATGCAATTTGCCAAAAAAAATTTTTTAATTTTCCATCTTGCCCCCCAAAAGTGACCCCCATATTCAGATTTCGTCTATTCACGTCACACGTCTGCGTTTGCGTCATAGAAAATGATATGTGTACCAAATTTCAACTTAATCGGTCTGGTAGATTCGGAGAAAATTGACTGTGACAGACGGACAGACGGACACACGAGTGATCCTATAAGGGTTCCTTTTTTCCTTTTGAGGTACGGAACCCTAAAAATAAATTTTCAAAAATAACTATATATTTCCATAAACCTTACTCCCAAGCAGCTTTGTTATTAAAAGTTTTTCCTTTGAAGAGATATTTGAATTTTCTCCCTCGCAGTTCAATTAATTTTAATACGTTTTCTTTAGTCCCTGCAATAAAAACATTGTTCTTCAGAACATGTCTACAATAATTGCAATTCATTTTACTTACATTTTGTACCTGACATTTTTAATTTTTCTTAAAAAAGTCATATTTCACAAACAATTGCACGTTATCTACTTCACGAAGTCAACGCGAGCCTTGACTCGCTCATCAAGCTAAGCAATTGACTTAACTGTTATACTACGTAGCTAAGTTCACAACCATAGACATGAATTCGGACGGAGCTTAGCTCGGTGTGACCTCACGAACTGTTATAACGAGACGAAGACGTAGACATAGACTTGGATTCGGACAGGCCCTCAGTATCAGTGGTCGTTATTCAGAAGTAAAAGAGTGGATGGAATTTACCATCACTCTGTCGTTGCAGGAGAATTGCTCTGATCCCAAAACTAATCGCATCGCAGAGGAGTTGTGTTTCATTCAGCGGACTATAAATTAACAAAATAGGTGATTTCAACAATTTACACTAAAAGTCTCGAAGCTCTTGCGAATCAAACATAAAAGTAGCGTCCTTTTGCAGCAGGTCGTAATGAGGTTTAGTATATAATAATTGAAAAAAATTTCCTATAAATTTCCGAAAATATGAGCATAGCCCGAGAAAGCCGTGGACCTCTCTTATGTACTTAGGGACGAGGAACTCTTTGATCGTTTTCTGGATTGGGATGTATTCCTAACGCATGGACGACCTATCTTAGGTATTCTATTTATTCATAAAGAAATCTACATTTATGATATCTTAGTTGTAAAGAGTTTCTCTTTACATAATAACCTGGTTCCAAGGTATCCAAATGATCTTCATTTGTGGTGCTAGCGATCAATAGATTATGCAGATACACAAAATTTTTGTCCGCAACAATGAGGTCTTTAAAAGTCTGAGTTATATATCTTTGGAACACTAATGGCGTAATTTTAAGCCCAAACGGCATTCTCAACTATTCGAATTGACTAAAGGGGGTGACAAAAGATGTGTATTTAATAGAGTCATCCGGCACTTTTACTTGGTGAAAACCGTTGCGTAGGTCCAAGACCGTAAAGTATCGTTTATTTCGTAATCGATCCAACAGATCTTCTATCAACGGCAAAGGGAAATTGTCACGAACAGTATGCTTGTTGAGCTCGCGATAGTCTACGTACATTCAAACCTTGCGAATTTTTTTTGCGCCAGTGCAATTGGCGAGACGCAGGGGGAGCGGATTATACCTTTCTTTAAAAGATCGTCAATAATTTTTTGCAATTCAGCTGTATGCGCGTCAGGAAGCCTCCGTGGTGGACAGTAAAAAGGCTCGTCTTTACTCAACTTAATGCTCATTTCAAAGTTCGAGCATGAAACTGTTCCATCAGGCTTGGAATAAGCTTCCAATACCATGTTTGTAAGTTTATTTTTTATATCCCACGACATCTTACTATTTATATCTAAATTAAGTTCCAACATATCATCAAGGGTATTAATATTTAAAATTTGGTGCGGAAAATCGGTTAGCAAATTATTTAAATCAGGAGTCTTTTCATGGTTACCTACGCTTTCGGCTTTCTCGTATTCATTAGGATTTACAACTAAAAATTCCAAATTACTTGCCATGAAAAAGTCTCGACCCAAAATTGCCGCTGCGTCATGCTTAAATCTTTAATAATAATTAAACCTTAATATGTATTTCCGAAATGGACGTTACCAGATGCCTTGGCCAGAACCTGGGGTGAACTGTTATTAATTCCACAGAATCGATGTTCGTCGGAGTCAGCTCTCGTCATCACATAATCTTATGGTTGATAAGTCAGTGACTTTTTGAATTTCTCGCGCAATAATTTTAAATGCAGCGCTGCTCCCGTCAGTACTGCAGCACTGCTCCCGTATTAGTATAATACTGTAAAATTTTGAGCAAGGTGCGTCATTTAGTTTATGTTTGACAGCGATTGAAAGCAAACAACCTCGTGAATTTTAACGAAAATGGAAAAAAGTTAATTTCATGTGCTGATTAAGCATTATTTTTCCATTTTTCCATTTATCCATAAATTGGGCTACGAACTGTTACCCCATTCAGCATATTCTCCAGATTTATCCCCTTGCGATTATTTCATGTTTCCAAACCTGAACAAATGCCTGGGCGCTAAGAGATTTGAGTCGAATGAAGAGGTCATCACTGAAACAAACGCCTATTTTGAGGGCTTCGAGAAAACCTATTATTTGGAAGGAATAAAAAAAATTAGAAAAAGGCTGGACTAAATGTATAGAGCTAATAGGAGATTATGTTGAGAAATAAAACGCTTATTTGCCGAAAAAAATATCATTTATTCAGAAAGTCACTGACTTATCAAACTGGCCTCGTATGTTTCCAAATGAATACACTAAATATATCTATAATAACAAAAGTTTAATATAGGAAATAGCTGGAAATTCTCCCTCTCTGTCAGTAGGTTCGAATGGAGTTTTGGCTGCTTTATTTGCGGCTTCATTTTCTTGTATTCCAAAGTGAGCCGAGGTCCAGACCTGTCTGATCAGATGTTTCGATTTGTTTAAAAGGGCTTGATAAAGCTTTGCTAGCGGCTCTTCCGATTGGTGGTTGGAGATGGCTAGTATGGCTGACTTTGAGTCACAATCGCAGTGGAAGTATTTCAGCGCGTACGAGACGACTTTCCATATCGCCGTTTTAACTCGTCTTCGTAGCTACAAGCTGCAGCCGGCTTCGGTTTAACACTCTCCATCGTAGTGGTATCATGAGCTTTCATTTCAGTATTTTATATTTCCGCAATGCCCGTTTTAGCTCCTCAATTGAATCTGCACCATACAGAAGCAGTTTATTGGTCTGAGAGTCTGGCCGTTTATGACGTAATAGAGGACGTCGGTTTCGCTCATTATGGTCTTTAAGGCAATCTCTTGCATTGCAAATAAATACTGTAACGAGTTTTCTTTCTCCGATTACTCATCTCGTTATGTACTTCGCACTTGATGTTGATCTCCGCAACTAACGCAATAGCAACCTCCCACGATTTTGCCGAAACCATTAATGGAAACAGCTAGTTTACGTTATAAGCCTTTTCGCGTACATAAACCTCATTTTGGAATCGCAATTAAGAAGATCGGCCGACTCTTCGAAATTTTGCATCCACATTTCTATCCCACTGAAGGTCGCCAAAGACTCCTCCACATCTCTAAAATTAAAGGTTGATAACGGTGGACGACAATGGCGACCTCATCTGCAATCATTAAATTCGAAATCTTTCTTTTCAATTCTGCAATTTTGCGGTTTTCTCCAATTTTTGTTGAAGAGCTTCTAGCTCCGCGTCAAGATTCTCGTCCGCATTAGTCTCCAAATCTCCTGGCGAGGTTGCCTCTTCGGATTCTGTGAACAGCAATATTCCTCCAACTTTCCTGCACTCAGATCCCTCACCACCTCTTTCAGCCTTAGCTTTAAAACATTTTATAGACCTGTGGTCGGAAGTTGTAATTGTGCTAATCTCTTCTTTAGTTGAACAGCCGTTGCATTTTCGATGAAGGTTCAAACACCAACCAACCACGAACCATGCAAAATCGTGCCATCCCGTTCCATTTTCTAATTTGCGTCATCTTCTTTCTTGCTTGTGTTTGGTTAACCTGGTTAACTTTCTGTATGTGTGCGTTTTAACCAAAAGGAATAATTACCCATTCAGCAATTATTTTGTACTAGAATAGTGACAGCGCCACAGCTGTCTCACCTGCTGTCAAGATATGATTGCACTAATTATAACACAAGGCACTTGTAAAAATGTATGCGATAATTCCAACCCAGCACTAAGAGCACAATTGAGCAGTTTTTCCGCTCAAAAAGTGGTGAAAAGTCTTCTAGATTAAACATTTGCCTGAAGATATTTTGACAGCCGGCAGGTACAATTACAGACAAGGGCTTGTACTTTACACGGGATTCAGCCAATTCATCACTTTAGCTGGTTCATTTGTGGTTGGTTGGTCGGCGCATTGGAGAATGGGTATAATGCTCCATTCTCAATATTTTGCAAAAGACATGTTTTCCGCCTTATCATAAATGATTTCTCCGAAGAATAATCACATATGATACAGTTTTTTTCTCTTTTTTTTTAGCGATTGCAGTCCATTAGCTGCTTCACATTTCAAAGATTTGCTCGCACATAATTTGCAAACTACATATAGTTTGCTAGCTCACCAAACAAAGATCTTAAGCGGCAGAACGTTTATTTGAAACTGACTAACTACAGAGAGTTTAATTCTTATTGATAGCCTAAATCCGCTAGGCCTAAACTGTAAATCACAATTTATATAGTCTAAAAATTTTATACGCCTACGTGGTATCTGGGGGTTTTCGGGGTCGCTGATATCAACCAGACTCAAAATTTACGAATTCAAAATGGTGGACTGTCAAATGTTAAGGTTTATCAGATTTGCGCCAAACGTGGTACTTGGGGGTTTCCGGGGTTGCTGATTTAATCCAACTATCCGAATTCAAAATGGTGGACTGACAAATTTTAAAATTTATGCGATTTGCAAGAAATTTGGTACTTGGAAGTTTTCAGATCGCTGATTTCAAACCAACTGTCAAAATTTATGAATTGAAAATAGCGGACTGACAAATTTTAAAGTTTATGCGATTTACACCAACCTTGATACTTGGTGTTTTCGGTTTCGCTGATTTCAAGTCAACTGTCAGAATTTACGAATTAAAGATGGCAGACTGTCAAATTTTAAATATTATGCGATTTGCACCAAATTTGTTATTTGAGGTATTTAGGGGTCGCTGATTTCAAATCAGCTGTAAGCATGTATGGATTCAAGATGGCGGACTTCCAAATTATAAAGTATATGCGATTTGCACCAAACTTGATACTCGGGGGCTTTCAGTGCGGCTGATGTGAACCTGACTGCCCGAATGTACGAATTCTAATTTTGTAAACTTGGCTTTCTTATCGGACGTTCTGAACGCTGGTACTCTGCAAGTAAAAACTACTACAAAAATGGGGACGGAAGTGCCGTCATGTATAGATGTATACCTACTTATATTAGCTGCGTTTTTTTCATCCGGATCTGGATCTAGATCACCAAGAAATGAAAAAAACGATCTGGATCAGCACGTGTTTAATTTGAGAAATTGGTATAACTGCCTTCGTGAAATGTCAATACAAAAGTCAGTGACAATAATAAATTTTATGTTTACGCTTCGCAGGAAAGAACAATTTTAAGTATTATGCAGCGCACACTGCAATCGCTGTCGCAGGTAGACGTCCCAGCTCTCTCCTGCCAACATATAAAATACGAAAAAACGACACAAGCGCCTCTTGTAAAATATTTAGTAACCAACACGTTTGAAATCCAGATCCAGATCCGGATAGAAGTGTGGATCACGTGTTGTTGTTGTAATTCCATAGTAGGAAGCTGATCTAGATTCAGATCCGGATGAAAAAAACGCAGCTATTATAATATATAAGGTACGAGCGCACATGATATATGAATATATCTATTACATACATATATAAGCGGCTTTGTCCTGACTGACAGAGAATCAACGTACAGCAAAAACTACTAAACATAGAGACTTGAAATTTTCAGGATATATTCCTTTTATATCACAGGTGCTCACTAAGAAAGGATTTTGCAAATGTTAATTTTAACGGGGTGAAAACGGGCAAAAACCATCGAGGCCAAACTTTCCAACATCGGTCACTCCCGGAGTGCCACCCCGTTTTTTTTTGCACAGTTTTTCATTTCGTGTGACAATGCAATATTCAATATTATCTTTGATCTGGATATCCATATCGTCCATGACGAAGGTATATTTGAGAGCCTGGGGCCATCCTTATGAATATGAAGCGATTATATCATGAAAGATTTAATTATTCTTTTAAAAATCTACTATAATATATAATTTTCTTAATGTTGAAATATTTTCTACCGTTGCAGAACTTGTAATCCATTCACATTTATTTAGATACCTATATTGTTACATAATCAGCCATTCAAACAATATTATTTAGTAATTTTTCAATATTTTCTATCTGTTCTCGAATGTAATGTAATGTGAAAATTGTATAATTTATCAAGTGATTTTGTTGCATAGGGCCCCGGCTTTTCTTTTTAGTCAAAAATTAAAGATATTTAACGTTAATTAAGATTGTAGTTAATTTTCGGTTTCTTTCAAAATTATTGACATTTTAAAAGATGTAGTACAATTGATTATTGAATTTTTCTTGTGAAAACATTATTTTTATACCATTTTTTATTTAGGTTTTAGCTCATTTTTTACCATTTTAAAAAAAAATCATGTTTTAAAAAAAACAAAAAGTTTCATTATTTTTTTTATTTGTGTAGGGGTAAGATAGTCGAGAGTTTCCAGGACTTTGGAAAAACACCACAAAACAAGGCCAAATTAAATAAAAACAATAACACATAATATTTAGGAACCAGTGACTCAGTGCAACGTTTAATGAAAGTAGATCGAGTTTCGTCAGTTAAGCTTGAGGTTTTAGTGGAAAGCTTAACTTTGTCAACGGGTAAGTCCTTAATACGTAAAGAAGTCCACGGAAGTGACGCAAATATGAGACGTCTTTATAACTATTATCACAGTTCGGGCAGGAATGCAGACTCAAAGAAATCACTAAAGAGATAAGAAATCATTTGTGGATCGTGAGAGATCAACGATTCTAAGGATATCCATTGGAGCTAAGTTTTTTTGACCTTTTTTTCTTTTTTTATTGCCTTTTCGTTACATAGGACAGCGAATCCATTAATATTTATATCGGCTTTAAGTTTTAAAGTTACTTGTGCAGAAGAATTTGTGGCTCTCCGGAACTGTGTCTGCCGATGTGGATGGAGGTGGCTGTGATATGTCTGTCTAATGCCGAACGGGGGCCGGAAACCCTTGCTCGTAGGGTCGTCATTAGCTTACCATGGTTGCCAAGGAGCCACGTTTAGAATTTACAAAATTTCAAAACCGTCTCGAATCTTCGCGTAAAGAACTCTTCATGTTATTTAAGTAAATGTTATATGATGAATCCAGTTCTTCAATGAACTGGGTAAGAATAGAACTGTACGCAACGTAATCCACTTCGTCCCTAGAGAGGCCCAACTTCTTCCAGGCGTTATTATTTAAATTCTTACATGTCTTAGGTCGCTATTAAATCACGGAAGAAATCAACGAGACAGTATGTTGTAAAAATTGTTAAGAGCTACGTCAATGTTACGCTCCTCAACGACAGTGCTCCTGTCTTGAATAGAGAGCTATTGATTTATTAAATTAAAGACAGCCTTTTCGAAGTTATAAGTTATAACAAAGGTCAACGGAAACCGAAAAATCTAACTCGAACGGATCGGTGATCAAAGCAATGTTAATATCGGGATGGTTTGCAGTCTCGGCGAAAAGCGGAGTTAACCAACGCGTTGTCGTCGTGCAATTAGTCACATAATTCGAAACGGTCAAAAGTGTTCGACCATTTCCGAAAATGGTGTGGAATTTCGTAGTAATATTCAAAAGCACCTTAAAATTAATTTTATGAGAGGTTTACAACTCGAATCTAAAAAAGAATAAAATGTCTGCAATCATTTCTTCCACACGATAAGTGTGAGTGCCGTGCATTATAAGTTTTTAATTAATTTTAAATACCTGAAACGCCTTTTTGGTTTCCAAAGAAGAAATACAATTAATATATTTTATTGTTTTATTTAAAAGGGTTATGTAAAATCAATTTTTTATTATGAATTTAACAGTGCTCGCTTAATACAATTTCTTATTCTTTTAGCAGTGTTTGCATCAATATTTTCGCTATAATTATTTTTAGACAAATCGTTTGCTTCTTGATCTTCGATTGATGCTAAAACTTCGTCAAACGGTACCTTATAATAGAGATATATGATTATCGTACAAAGCAGCACAAATGCTTATTACTCTGAAAAATTTCTCAGGATGCAGTCTACATTTCTTTTGTAAAAGAAGAATACGCCACCTTTGTTTTAGCACCCCGATGTACCTTTCCACACAACTTATTGGACGTGAATGAACCTCGTTAAATATACCTTCGCATTATTTGCTGCCTGTATGGTTAAGGTTTCATAAAAAGATGGTCCAAAGAATTTGTCGACTAGACATTACCAAGCTTTTGTACTGTACTTTTGTCAGATCAATTTTAGAGTATGCTTCCCCTGTTTGGGCTCCGTTTTATGAAGTGCATATTAATCGCATCGAGGTGGTCCAGCGTAGGTATCTTATGTTTGTTCTGCGCGGTCTACCTTGGCAAAACAGCATCTAGGTCCCTGCTAATCTGCACAGACTTAGGTTGCATATCGATTCCGTCTCGGTTCTTGAGAGCGCATAACGTTCTCCATTTTCCGTATCACCGGACTAATTATGGCAATAATGAGCCTAAACTAGAATGTCTCGTTTTCTTAATGATCACCGCGCTCATTGTTTCGAATTTGGATTGCTAAGGTTTGAGCTGAAAAATTGGCTTAAATTCTAAATCTGTACTAAATTACACAAAATATTTGATTTGATAATTTGCAAAAATTACTAAAAATAAAGTTTGACGTTTTTTGGTCTAAATATTTTATTAAATTGAATCTTTCCACAACTGTATTTCAGTCCCTTTAAGATTTTCAAGAAAAGTATACATAAAAAAATGATGCGAAATTTTATCCTCTACAACTTTTGTTTAAACATTTTTCTCAAAACGTGTTATTTTGTACCTTTAATTCAAGATACCGGCTCGTGCTCACTCCTTTCCAAGTCGAAAACTTGTATTTTTTATCCAGGGTGCCTACTCAAACAAAATCATTACTACCCCCACATTTTGTAAGCCGAAATCCCCCACTGACTGGACTACATTGTAATTTTTATTTAATTTAATATGCTGAAAAATATTGAGAAGTGGTTGCTAGACCATATTCATGGAAATTCAGAAGAGCAATGTGAGCTGGATTTTATAAATCAGGCAATAATGATTTTAATTGATGTTTATTGTTTTCAATGTAAAAATTTAAACTAATACTTGTCGAATACTTCTGCTTATAGACTTTTTACGCGCTATCGCAATTAATTACACGTTTGCATATACACACTCATGCTTTAATTTTGTGTAAGTGGTAAATTTAAACTTGATTTGATATATTATTAGTATGTAGTTTTATATATGTATATCTATAATACAATCAACTTTACGTAAATAGCGACTTTTCCACATACATCGTAGATACGAACATATGTTTGCTACCTTTCCATTGAGATGAATGTGAATATAAATGCTTACTCATATACAGTAAGTTCTTAATCAAACATTACTTGGGGTTCAGAGCAGAAACCTTAACCCTTCACAGTTTTGACTATCAGCGCTTTAGATAAAACTACTCGTGTCGTTTTGAATGTAAATTCATGAAAAGAGAAGTTTACTCAGAGCGTTAGCCGCAATGTAAATGAAGAGCTATTTAGCATATCAACGCGGCCCATAAACTGCAACACAAGAAAATAAACAGTGTGCGCAGTAAGTCTCTCCTTAAGCTGCAAACAAGCTTCCAGGTACATATGATAATCGCAAGTTAACGACAGTGCTAACTGAGTCAGTTTTTTGGAATTCGTACAAGTATGAACATCTTAAAGATGTCGCTGTAAATTTTCTAAAATTCATATTTGATCTAAATCATTTCACTACCAAAAACAGTGCTTAGTTCATAATTTGTTCATTAGCGCGCATTTCCCAGATTGCTTCATGTGATCTTTCGTGAAAATGTCGTAATTTAATTTCACCAATACATGAAAATTTTTTTTATTTTAAGCTCTGTTTACAACTTAACAAATCAATTTCAACGGAAAGTGCACTAATAAAACTGAAAATCTTCTTCGACCTATTTGATTAAACGTAAATCGGTAGTAAGTACACGTTATATATTTAGTGAGCAATTTCAATACAGTTAATTTACTAAAGCTTCAACTCCAACAAACTGAACACGATTTCAGGAGTTTCAGGTAATTCAACTAAAATAAAAGTTAATATCTAGTGAGAAAATTATTTCTTTGAACTGGATTAAATGCAATTTTCTCCCTAAAATGAAAGTTAATCACTATGTTGATATCAATTATATAATTTCACTGACTGAGTTTCATATAATGAAAAATAAATTCAAGCTCCTTTGTTTTCTTTTTTAGCCCCATATGTTATTTGTTTAAGCTATACCATTTTTAGAGGTATATTTCGTGTTTAAACGATGAAGTAAGTAATAATTATGTAATTGAATTAGTTTCATATTAAAAAACAAAAACAAATGTTTATAATATAGGTACTAGCTGAGTAACACGGTTTCACTACTTAGTTAAATACTTCTAAAATGCTCAATTTTGGCACTTCATCCAGATTAGGAAAGGACCCCGCTATAATTATATGGGATTTGGGTTTCAGCGGATTTGGCTGAATTTTTGATATTTTGTAGGTCTCATCATGCCAAACAAAAGTCTCCATGGGCACAAAGCTCGTTATTGAGTATTTTAAGAGATATATAAACATAAAACATCGGGACCATTTGCCGCCCCTTGGATATGCCGCCCGTGTGCGTGGCACACATCGCACTTATGGGCGCGAGGGCCCTGAGCGCGCCTTTCGGTTTCTTAGTCAGATCTAATAATCTATTGGTTTGAGCAACATAGACTGCATTTACACGGAACGGAGTTTAGTTAGCAATTTGGCAAAAACATATTTGATGATATATTTTGAATATTAATCAGCATTTTTCACTTTTTCGCAATTCTATTCAAAATCGAAACCGTTCACGGCCGATATCTCTTAAAATACTCAATAACGAGCTTTGTGCCCATGGAGACTTTTGTTTGGCATGATGAGACCTACAAAATATCAAAAATTCAGCCAAATCCGCTGAAACCCAAATCCCATATAATTATAGCGGGGTCCTTTAGAAGTGTTACTAAAATCTGTGAATGTGGGATAGAACCGTCCAAAACTCATTTTGCTACCATGGTCTATATCAGAAAGATTCATAATCTATTTTATACTTATGCGTTTCCATTGTTAAGTGTTAAATAAATAAATAAGGGTATTAATTTTGTTCGCTATTTCATCGTTGCCCTATTGGAAGACATTAAGGCTGCAAACCTTATGTTTATTGCTTATTCGTTATAGAAATTATCGTCTACCTAAACATTTCGTTACACATGTAAATGTACAATTATTAAATTATTGGGTATTAAATCAACCATTCTAATTTATTTCCTGGTCGTATTACTTTGAATCGTGGAAAATTTGGTCGCCATATTGACTCCACTATTTTGATTTCTAAATTTTGAAAGCGGATTTGCAATCTTCATCTCCAATATCGCCAAACACCAATATTCATAACAATCCATAGAAATTTTCAATTTTTGGCCGCCATCGTCCGCAATTTTGAAATTCTTATTTTTATGTCCATAAAAATAGTCTACATGTTAAGTTGAAGGATTTAGTGCCTTCAGACAAAAAATTAAAAATATCAAGCTGACCAACAAACATGCAAATATCAAATAATATTGATATTTATCTATTATGGTCACCAATTGGCCCCGCTATTTTTAATTTCCAAATTGTGATATGTAGTCGCTGCAATTCTCCCCGAAAAAACAAAGTTATTAATTTGCTTCGAAACGGAAATTTCATTACTACCTGTACCTCGGTTCAATTTCGAAATTCAACCGTACCCATACGCATACGATCGAACGTAGTCTCAGGATCAGTTACTTCTAAGCCAAATGTTAAAAGTAAAAGCCTGCTGATAACTATCGAAAATGCACCAATTTCACACACTGACATGAATAATATTCGATCGATTAAGTAGTGGTCAACAGGCTCTTGCTTCATAGAACAGTAAGACTGTTAATCGGGCTCTTTCGCAATAAAGTGCTTAAAGTAGTCGGACGTTCTGAGTTTTGCTTTCGGCCCGATCATCCTTAAGGTTAAAGTTTCTAGCTTCTAATTAAGAAAAGCCTACAGACAGTAGATTCGAATTTAGTGGCCTCAAAGTACTTTTAGTGTTAAGTTTCACTTAAATTGCTTGAATTTCGCAAAGTTTTATTCGCGATATTTAATCCACCATCTAGAATTTTTAAATTTCAAAAGTATATTCGTAACCAGGATCTCCAAAACTCCTAAATAGCAATATTCATGACAATCCCTTAAAATTTACAACTTTTGGCCGCCATCTTAGTTTCGCCATTTTTAATTAAACTCGCGAATAAAAAGTAGCTTATATGTTACATCGTGATATGTAGGGCCTCACAAAATGAAAATGATAGGACCAAGAGTTTAAGCGTGATTGGGCAACAAGGAAACAAAGAAACTTTCGATTTTATATACTGCGTGTAGGGATTTTTTTAATTTTTTTTTCATTTGTTCATTTTCTATTGCCTTATTCTATAATATTAAACATATATATATATTATTTCTCAACGGTGTTAATTTGTCAGTACGCCATGTCTCCCTTAATACTTCTTCAAAATTAATGATTGATATATCATTTTAAAGTTTACGTTCTCCGCTAATGACGAAAAATAAACAAATAGTTTAAAATTTATGTTTTCGTTCAAAAACTTTTTATAAAAACTGTTGTGCATAAAGAATATAGAAGGCGCCTTCGGTTGACTAACATGTACGGCAGCTGTTGGTTGGAGTTGTTTACATACTATACGCAAGTGCAATCTATCACGCAATTCACCCAAATTAATTCAACGTACATATTATAAACCGATGTTATAAATCGTTACGAACATTATAAATCTTTATAATCGTTAATATAAACCAACGTATAATAAACTGAATTAAATCAACGTGTTAGGATTTTGGATTAAAAGATTATTCACTCACTGTATTATATAAATTAATTTATTCACTTCATTTTCTACAATTTTGATTTCTTCTTTGGGCACAATTCCACCCATAGACACGACCGACATGTCCCACGCACTACTCTCTAAAAGAAAGATAACTAACGGCAACTGAACAATTTAACTGTTGCATATAATATATATAAATTTAGCTTCATTCTCAACACAACGTATAAATCGAATTAAATCAAGTAAGTATTGGATGTGGAAAATTGTATGCAAAACTTAAATCTGTTTTTCTACTTTCCATTAAATTTCTGCTATTTAGAGAACTTTATGCAATAATTATGAACTGTTTTACAAAATTTTGCATTTGCACGACTTTTTCAAATTCAAATATTTGTTACTGACAGATTTACCTCAATAAAAGGATAAAAATAATTCAATCATTATATAAGAAAAATGAAATTAACAAAACTGGAGAAAAGAAGAAAAGTTTTCCTTTTTGCCTTTTGTTCTAATTTCAATGTCATTTCAACCGATTGCCGCCAACTTCACTTTGGTGGGTCAATTGTCACGTCAGTTTAAATATCTACCTTTTAAATGTATGATAAAAACGATAAAAACTATGAAATGTAGGGATATCGACAATATCATTTTACAATTCCTATACGAAATGTTCTTACAGATCGACCATCCTGACGATAAATCGCCAACGATTTATATTGAACTGATGGAAACTTTTACCACTACAATCTAATACAAAGAGTGTGGTTTTACAAAAAAATATATGTAAATGCAGTAACTTGAATTACATACAATAAACAAATTACGTAACCAAACCTCCTGGTTTATAGTATATACATATATGTATATGTATATATTTATTATGCCAGTTATCAAACAACATTTTATTACTTATTCTCTTGATTTCGAATAATGTTTCCACTCGCTTTTTCACTAATATCCATTAAATTCTGCGGTTCGTCTTTCGTGAAGCTATTTTTCAAATACTCGCTTAGTCTATAATTTACGGTACCCTTTTGAAGAACTCCAAGTAAAAGGAAACTCGGGGTTGATTCAGTGCTTTTACTCACGGTGTTATTGTTAGCAAATTATACTTTTTTTATAAATTTTGTCCAGCCATCTGGTTCAATTTCTGACTCTTTAGCCAACATGGTGGTTACTATCCGATTGATTCGTTGGCCGTTAGATTGCGGAGATTCGGTCGCTATTTTGATATGCTGAAATTTACAAAATTTAGAAAGTTCCTCTGAAGTAAAAAAACTATCTCTATCGGAAACAATTCTATAGGGTTAACTGTCATTGGCAATGTGTACTTTAAGGCAATAAAGGACTTCCCCTGAGGTGGTGCTTTTAACCGGATACAATTTAGTGATCTTGGTAAAGCCGTCAACTATTACGAATATATGTTTGTTTCAATTTAGCACAGAAGAAGGTAAAGAGCCGTAGTGGTTAACATGGGTGGTATGGGATTTATCACCTTTCAAGATGCTGTGCAAACCCCTTCTTTTTTGTCTACTGAATGCATTTTAGCATAGATGGCATAAGAATTAGATATCGCAAGGATATACAAGTGTCGAGTATACACATTTGAAATAGCTGGGACATTGCGGAATGGATCACAACACGTATCAGAGTGCGCCGAAGAACAAAAGTTACTGTAAGAACAACAATCATCACCAACAGTCATCAACACAGCAGATACGGGAAAATGTAAGCCAGCGAACGTTTGCACTGCTGAACTGATGTCTCTAGCATCATTTCTCTTTTCGTGTGTATGTAATTAAACTAGAATCGAACGCCACACAACACGATGGGTGGGTGGGGTAAGATGAATAAAAGTGCTCGGATTGAGCAGGCCCTTGATTTGCTCGTCTCACCCAATTCATAGAAATATAAATTGCAATTAACAAAATTTTATTTGTCTTCCTCACAGCCAAGACGATTTTTTGTTTGAAGAATAAAGTTAGAGTGATAACTTGAAACATCGGCCCTAAGCTTAGTGTTCCATATTAAATTCTTCCAGGCAACATTTGATCACATGTATTTGTAATTTACATAATATAAGTGCTTTATTTTCATTCTAAATGTATGACAACAAAATTTGCATTCGTGCATGTTTATTTTTAATACCTGCGGTCACAAACCATTTGTAATGTTTACGAAGCAAAACAACAATGGCAAAATCTAAAATTAATTTCCGGTGTTCATATGTATTAGAAGTACATCCAGCCAGTATTAAACCAAAATGTAAAATTCATGATGGTTTATAATTCGAATACATTCATCTTCTACAATATTGTTTTTAATATAAGCAATTTTTTTATACTTATGAAATATTTTCTCAAAAACAATAAAGTGAATACTGCATATTCTGAAAAAGGTGTCAGATGGTCAACGTAGGTTACCGAAATCGTTTTTTTCACAATAATTTCGGGCAAAATAAGAAGTTCAGAAGGACAAGTTAATACTTCGTCTTTTTTTGTAAGCATACATATGTTCACTATTAGGACAATTAAATTTAGGTAACATTTTATATATAGTAAATATCCACTAAAATATCTCATCGAGGTTAATTCAATATTGGTTTCGCCATCGAAAATGTCTTCTGTTAATTAATTAATTCTTCACATTTTTCATAAATATTCGTATTTTGTTTACTTATATACTCTTCCCTATCTTCGCTATTACTATTTGCTTCGTTAATTAGTGATGGATCATTATCCTCAAAAGTTATTTGAATCATCCCATCTTCATCAGTTTCACAATTACCTGTAGGGTTATATTGCAATAAATTGGAGGAAATAATTTTTGCTAACAATTTACTTATTTTACTAACTGCAGGATTCTTATTATTTCCTCCCATTGCTCGAAGTAAAGCGAAAAGATTTTCTAACCGATCTTTATTATATCGTCCTGTTAAAATAGATGTTATTGAATGTGAAACTAAAATGTCATTACAAGTAAAAGTGTAGAACATAACGCAAGGATTGCACCTTAGCAATGTTGTGTTTTTTGATTTGGCTTGCATAAAGTAATTTCTTTTAAATATGTTAAAAATTCTTCAATATACTTCAGCAGTACGCCGTCTTTTTTAATATCAGCTTTATAAATATTTCGATCGTAACAAGATTTGGTATTCATACTATCGAATATTCGGTCAACTTTTTCTATAAATTTAGAAGTAGAGATCGCCGTTTCGCTGGAAACTTCCTGAAATTTGGTAAGCTCTACAATTGTTCTAATTCCAGCTGCTACACTTTTGCTGAATACTTGACTACCGAGACTTACTCAAATTTTTCAGAAGCATTAGGATTTATATGTTTCTCTGTTCATTTTGTACATATTTTCAACACTGTTTTCTTCTCTAATTCGTGCATTTCACGGATGAAACTATACTAGGCTTCAACAAATGAGGGAAATCGTTCAAAAAGTAAACATTTTCATTACATATGACAGTAAAAGGTTTTTCCGGCGTGATATTCAAAAGCGAAAAACATTTACGGTTATTGGAGCCTTGACCACTAACCACAACCTTTACCTTGAGCCCTATTTTGTAGTACAAGTTCAAACTTTTTAATTTCAGAATGTTTCCTTCAATTAGTTTTTCTGTGACAAAATAATTTAATATGCATTTCCAATTATCTACTAAGCCGCTAACCATAAACACACAAACCTGTTTTCCAATAGCACTTCTTGCAAAGCCAAGGTCCAGCAAACCTTCAATTAAGTCTGCTTTGCTATTATATGCTAGATCGCGTCTTATACATATTTCATCGAATGCCAGAATATGTAGATATTTTTTCTCTATCAGTCATATTTTCAATTTTCTGATTAATTAGATTTGTTGCATTATTTTCTAAAGCTGGCAGAAATTTTCTTACTGGAGTCCAATGATGCGAAGAACTTATATATGCGGCATATTTAGTTTTAAACCATCTCAAAGAAATAGAGGCTATCTATTTTGACGCATTCTGTAAAATATATTTGGACAAAGTAACTTTTCTTCTGGTGACTGGTGACTGATTTATCTGTCTTCATTAAAATTTTACAAAATGTTTTCGAATTTTCAGCTGTACCTATTACAATTTTCAGGTTCATTTAAATGTTTATCGACATTTGTCTTCGCATTAGTTTTTTTTTTTTAATGAAGTTTTATGACTAACATAAAGATTTCTATATTTTGCTTTCAAAATTTTTACCGATTTTTTCAGCTCAGCTATTTTTTTTACAACCAGGTATTTATTCCTGTAAAATTTTTAATTTTTAATACTCCTGTAGGAATTGTTGCATGTACTCTCTGAAGAAGAAAATCGATATCGCTTGCTTGGTACATGTACTTGTAAATTGTCTTCTCCCACATGGAAAGTTTGTCCGCGCTTTCGAGAAGGCGAATTTAATTCAAAAACGTTCGCTTCTTTTAGACTAGGCTTTAAAATCCTTTTCCCAATTTGGTCTGGAGGAAATGCTCTTCGCAAATGCAAATATTGCGGTCACAGTTTTCAAAACCACATCGATATCTCCACATTTGTCCAAGTAAAGAGTCATTAGATGGGCAGGAAGAGATTTTAATCGACGGATGGGTTCCTATCGACTTTCGGCATTGCCGAATTGAAAACTTGCGACCACTAGGTCTTTTTGAAACTTCCATAATTAAGTCGAACAAAAACTTCAAATATAGTTCTAACTAACTATTTAGTGATAATACTAATATTAAGATATAATAAATGAAAAGAATGAATAATGTAAAAAACCACTAAATAATGTTTATAAAAATAGATATAAACAACTACAACAATATGTATAAAAGAATAAGTTATGAATTATCATAGATATAAAGTAAATTATGATAGATATAAAGTATATAAAAGCATTATATTAATGAGAAGAATAGAACATAATATATAAAATATTATGTATACAAAATATAAACCTGCAAGACAATTTTTGAAAAACTTCAGAAATTCTGTAAAGCTATCTAATCGCATAGAACGCTAAAGATTAAATGCTATGAGAAATGAAAATATAAATGCCAGCGCATAGTGCATGATCATCACGCCGTCGACACACACACAGAGATAGGCCGCAATGCGATGCGTCATGCATGTGCTCCTATATTTCTATGAATTGGGTGAGACGAGCAAATCAAGTGCCCGCTCGATCCGAGTTCTTTTACGCCCCTCACCCCACCCACCCGTCGCGATTCTGGTCATTAGATTCTAGTTTAATCCCATACACACGAAAAAAGAAATGATGCTAAAGACATCCGTTGAGCAGTGCAAACGTTTACTGGCTCACATTTTCACACATCTGCCGTGTTGAGAACGTCGACCAAATGTATGCAAAACTGCTCTTACAGTAACATTTGTTCTCGGCGCACTCTGATACATGTTGTGATCCATTCGGGAATGTCCCAGCCATTCAAATGTGTATAGTCGACTTTTGTATGCCTTGCGATATCTGCATATGTATGTAGATCTTATGCCATCTATGATTTTAGGCAGGTATTAATATACCTAGTTCTTGATTTTCGCTTTCATATGAGGAAACCATTATGTGCTCTGTAAATACTTAATTACTGAATTACACTGCTATTGGAGGCAATTTGTGATATTATGTCCCTGTTGTCCACAGCGATATCCGAAGATCCTTTCACAATGTACAATGTTTTGTCCCGTTTGCCTAACGAGATGATTTGGGCTGCGATTTCGATGGCACCGACTATTGCAAATGGGCCTGAAACTCAGCAGCACTTGACTTACGTTTCTCGTATTTTTTCAGCATATGTTTTAAGTCCGAAAGATTATTCGCAGAGTATAAGAGCTGTCTATTCCTTACAGAGTCCGGAATTCGTTTAACAATGCAGTAAACTAGATCCTGTTCGTCAATTTCACCCAAAAAAGCAATTTCTTGCATTGTAAAAAAGATTTATTATAATTATTGACTGTTCTCCAGAGTAAGTACTTAAACCAGAACTAAACTAATAAAAATTAAGCTGCGCTGCCTGGGTGTCGTCGGGGTGGTGAGGTCGATCAACGTGACTTATGCGGTTGTGAGAAATTTGGGAAAGTTGAGTTTGTGGAAAAGTGGGTTCAAGGTGCGTCTGGGTGCTAAAAGTCCGTCTTGGGGCTGCTCGTGGCGGGCGTCGGATTAAGTGAGAACGGATGATGAAATTATGGGAAACTGATGTGCGGTTGCCAACTCATCCCCTCTTAAGCTGAGTGTCCTCGCGAGATTAAAATAATGGGTTCTTGTAGATGCTGCTATTAGATTGATACTGGGATGGTAGATTCTGCGTACTATTTCCGTCCGGTAGTGAATTTATTTTCAGGTTATTTCCAGATTTTCCGGGCATACCCCCAGCACCGAATATTGAATTTTTTCGAGGCGGGGCAAAAACTGAAAAATGCTGCCTCCGCCCACCAATATTTTTATCTTTATCATCATCATCATTTCAGCCATAAGACGCCCACTGATGGACATAGGCCTCTCCCAAAGAACACCATAACGACCGGACTAGCGCTGCTCTTTCTCTGTTAAGCCTATATTTTTTCCAAAAATACATGGACGTGTCGGACATATATTTTAATTAGGATAGGACAGGAGAGGGTCTGAAATAAAACGTGAGATTAAAAATAATTATTATATTGCACATTGAAATTACAATTTTACTCTTCGAGCCTTTTGTTCTGAAAACAAATCTATGGCCTTGTCATAATAATCTCATGAGCAGTTCGATTTTCCATTGCTAATATTGCGAGACTCGAAAAACGTTTCTGGCTCATCGACGATAGTAGATAATTTTTAACAAGTTTAAGTTTGCTAAAACTTCGCTCGCAGCTTGCGGATGTAGTAGGAGGCGTAGTGTAAATTCGCAGAGCAATACAAATAGTAGGAAAGGCATCCTGCAAATCGTGCGTGTAGATCTGTTGCAAGAGATTGAAAGCGCTAGCATTTTTGATATCTCCAAATAAAAGTGGAGCTTGCTCTCTAAAAACGTAGAGTTCCTGGCAGAATTCAACTTTGTTTAAATCTCGCTCGTATTTTCGTCCCAGATTTGTTCCATGCTTTTGCAAAAGATCGCTGGACACCTTGCGCGTTCAATATAATAATATCTTTAGGATGATGATGGGATTGCCCCGCTTCTGCAGTGCGTCAGGGATTTTTGCGGAGTACCAGATGGATTTGGAGCCGTCATTCGCATTTACTTCTTCTTTTGGGCTCTCTTGATGAACTTCCTCAGGATTAGTGTTATGATAATAATTGCACATAAGCTATAGTCAACACAGTCGGTGAGATGTTTTTCCGTTTGGATCGATGAGATTATCCTGTTGTTAAGGTGTAGCTAGCGCATCATTTCCAGGGATAAAACTTCTTCTAGCTCGTCTACGGTTGAGATACTCTGGAATAGAGGGGGTAGGATTTGGTTGTTGGATATTTCTTGGGATATAGATCTTTGATTATTGATAAGGATGGTGGTATTTTCGAATTTTAAGAGTAAAGTTCCGTTTAGGTTTTTCGTTGCACCGTTGATCTCGACCTTTCCCTTCAAATCGTTCAAAAAAAATGACGCCTGATGTAATTTCTTCGACGGAGAGAATGTGGTAACTGTTTGTTCTGCTGCAGTTGGCTAGTTGACTGTTCAGGAGATGTGGTATACAATTAGACTTACTAATATTGAATAAATTCTTATTTGTACAAATTGTGAGATGGTTAAAACTTTTACATTTTCTACAATGCCAAATATAATTTCCTTCGCCTGTAGTATATGCTTAAGCGGTATTTTGTTTATTGTATTATTTCCTTTTACAGGTTTTATTAGAAATTGTTCAAACTCATTTATTTCTGTTATGGGTACATCGATAATATAAAACAAATGTGTCGAGTTATGGGCAATTTTCACGTCAACAAATTGTAAAACTTCTATGTTTCCATAAGGGATGCAACTTTTCTCAAAAGCGTTCACAATATTTTTTATCTCGTTGTGTGCTAATATGTTTGAATTAACAATATTGGATTTTGCTAACTGGATAGATTGTAAAATATTTAGGAGTTCTTCTTTAATGATCTTTAATTTATATTGGGTACTTAAAATTAGAGTTTCCTCGAACAGATTTTCCTTTTTTATTATATTAAGTATTTGGTTAGTTATATTGGTTATTCTATTGATTCTATCGTTATATTCTTGGTTTATTAGCACTTGATTATTGTTGTTATCTATTATATCATCAATCTTATGTTTTGCCATTTCAAAATCTTCGTGATCGGGGTTGCCCACGATCTATTTCCAGGCAATATCAATAAAAATTAAAGATCGTTTACCTTTATGTACTATAATGCGGTCTATTAAACTTCGGATTTGCGTTAATTCATGTTGAAGGTTTGGGAGGAAAGGATTATTTTCGGGAACATGTTTTTTTAATATCAGGGAACTTTGGGTTAGAAATTGGTTGTACCAAAAAAATATGAATTAGTTTTATATTGCGATTCTGGATTCTAGCTCTTCCTGTCTTAAGGATCACAAGCTGGGAATTGCTGTAATCTAGTACGTCCACATCTGCTGGTACCATGGCGAAAATGAACCTGAAATGAATTTTGATTACTTAGTTTCGAATGTCACTTTTATGATTTTTTCCCGAATTGGTTATTATGTAAGTTGGCTTGTTTTTTTTAACGGTTTCTTTCCTAAATCTTGCTGTTAGTTTTGATCCGACGCGGTTGTTATTTTTTACATATACCTCTTGTCCTGCTTCGTAGTCCTTGGTTGCCTGTCTATTTTTATGCAAGAGTTGTGTTGATTTCGATGTTTAATTGATCTTGCATCATGAAGGTAATTGAAGCAGAATTAAGGGATTTTTCCCCGTTTATAACAAATGATTTGGGTACGCCAAAAAAAAAAAAAGGTCACGAAAGGGACCTCTACCATCTTCTATTGCTTTAGATTTCAAAAGTTTTATCTCAGCGAATTTTGTAAACTTGTCTAACGCGGTTAGTATCAGATGTTTCTTAGTTGAGTAACTGTCAATATGTAGGTTATGTCCGGGGTATTCCGGGATTTGGGTAGGTTTTAGGATATGTTATGTATACTGGGTGGCATACAATAACAATTGAGATCTTACTCGGTGCGAATAAGATCTCTTTGTTTAACGGTTCCGGGTTTGGCCCTGGAGGTACTTAACTCGGGGATCTCGGAAGCAGCACGAATGCTTTAACTTCTCGAGATCGGGGCTGCGCTGGAGGTAAAGGTGGAGGAGCCGCAGGGGTGCGTTTGCTCCTCGGGACGGACACGAATCAAACACTGCACTTTTTTAACTGTTCGTTTATTTACTTTAATCACACTCGGCTATTAGCCACGTATTTTCTGGATCGAACTCGCGACTCCCTTATGTATTTCGCGTGGGTACTTTTCGATCGTACTTAAGTATTAAATTCGGACTTAAGTAGTTTTTACGACGAGACCGAACTGCCCGAACTAAGACGACCGTGGTTTTACTTTACTTTTCCCGGATTAGACTCCTCTTTACGACTGCTCTTTTCGACTCGCGATTTTTGACTCTGCATTACGGCTTCGACTATCAGACTCTCCCTGGCTTTTACTGATCGAGTACTTATATCCCCTCGATCGGTTATTGGAACTTTCCAATGTTCCAATTGCCGCTAACGTGCGCGTCGCCACTTGTGTGATGCACATGTTTTGTGTCATCATAAATTACTTAGGTCGATGCACGCGCGGGCGGTCACCCCAGCGTGAGCTTGGGTCGATGCGCTCGCGGGTGGTCGACGCAGCGTAATTCGAAGGTCGCATTCCTTATCTTGCGACTTTTTATTTCTATTGAACCGCTTCAGATTTCAAGCCTGTTGCGTCTTGAATTCTGAAGGGCTCTCCAAAATCTGGATGAGATTTTGGTACCTAACAATTCCTTCCCCCTTGGAAAAAGAGAATTATTCTTTGAAGAGGAATAATTCTCGGGGGTGAAAGGCTAAGGCGTTGGAACAGAAAAAAAAAAAAAAAAAAAATTTTTTAAGATATCGTGATGGTGTTCGTATAACCGCGATTTGTTCAGGGAGTTGCGAGTACGTTAACATAATTAAAATCTTAATATCTAGTACAAAGAAGATTTTTTTTTTTTTCTTATTGTAATACTGTTTTCCTAGCCTATGTTTTCCGTGCCCCTTTACATAGATTATTTATTTGCTAGCATTAATGTTGTACAAACCATTTTTTTTTTTTTTGATTTTGTCTAATTTCTTATGGGCTAAAAGTGTACATGCGTAATTTTGCTTAGGTAAACATATGTAGAGAATTCTCGATTTTCCGACTACCCTAACACTGTTTCGCTTATTACCCGCGCAATAATCTACCTATGGCTAATGTGGTGTCTTATTACCTAAGTGGGCGCTTGAGCTGAGGAAAACATTGAAGCTTAAGTGAATTTATGGCTTTTTATTCTTTTATCATTTTTTTTTTTTTTTTTTTGCGAACCGTCTCGGTGGTGTTTTTTTTTTGTTTTTTGTTTTCCGTATGTTACGGTGTTATATGTCTCTATATCTTTCTCCCCTTTTTTTTTTTGTGTTTATTACCGGAATGTTTTATTTGGGAAAGTTCGGAAGGGTCAATTGGGTTATTTGTTGCTTACAGGAATTGTGCATTTCCGTTGCACTTTTTCTGGGAAATTGTTTAAATGGATTCCTATTATTGTCTATTGAAAAGTTATTTTGAAAAATGGCAATTTTTTTTTTTTGGGTTAAACTGTTAGAGTGGTGGTGAAGTGTACCTTTAAATAGCTCGGGCTTTTGAGAAGCAAAATTTGACTGAGGCTGAATTTACTCAAAATAAGGCTTTAAGCGATTATTATGTATTATTTTAGTTCGCTTGCCAATTTTTAATTCTGTGTTTACTGACGAGGGGATACCTGTTACTGTGTAGGGTCCTACCCAGATTTCCGAGAGCTTATGTTTTTTATTCTCGCTCTTCAGGAGGACTTTGTCGCCTACGTGGAATGCTATTGGTTTCGCATTCTTATCATAATATTCTTTAGACTTTTGCTTACCGGCTAAGAGGTTTATCCTTGCGGTAGCATATGATTTCTGTAATCTATATCGGAGCTTATGATAATAGGCCTCACTATTATAAAGGGGTTCTGGTTCCCTTTTTAAATTGGATGGGACATCCGCTGTAAAACCGTATACACAGTCCATGGGCGTGAGTTTTGTCCCTTCGTGTACACTATTATTGTACACGAACGCAGCTGTTCGTAGGAATTGATCCCAGCTCTGGGAATTTTCGTCTACGAAGGTGCGTAAATATTCAATTAGGGGCCTATGTGCTCTTTCTAATGCCCCATTTGATTGAGGGTGATAGGCCGAAGTCTGTAATTTTTTCACTTTTAATAATTTGCAGACTTGTTTGAATAGATCGCTTAGGAAATTCGTTCCTTGATCTGTAACAATTTTCTTGGGAATGCGGTAGCGCGTGACGATTTCGTCGAAGAAAATTCGCGCAATTGTTTCTGCTTCGGCGTCTGGCATCGCGTACCAGTCTACGAATTTCGTTAGATTATCCTGGAAGGTCAGGATGTATTTATTTCCTGACGTTGACTCTTGTAGTGGTCCAACAATATCAAGGTAAACCTTGTCGAAAGGTTTTTCGGCTATATCCGTGATAACCATGGGCATCTTATATTGCGGAGATGCCTTTAATTTCTGGCATTTGGGACATTTTTTCACATACCGCTTTATGTCACGCAGCATGTGTTTCCATTTGTACTTACGTTTTATTCTTTTGTAAGTTTTTATCACCCCCTGATGACCTCCGAAGACTGAATCATGATAATCTTTTAATATGATCTTAATTTCTTCGGGGCTCGTAATTAATTCAGGGGTTTCATGCTGTGATTCTAAGATTGGGGAATTTTTATTTTTCCCCATTTGTAATGGGTCGTGGAGACCTTTGTTTTCTTCAGAGTTTGATTCCTGAGAAAAAAATTCTGTCGGGATTATTTCTTCGGCTTCTGAATCTACATCTTGTTTAGATTTTATTTGTTGCGGCTTATTGTCTGTCTGCTTAGTTTCTTGAGACTCTTGCGTGGTCTCTTGTTTATTACTCTGGGCGTTTCTTTTTTGAGCCCGAGTTACTGCGCTTATTTTGGCAAAGTTATTTTTCTTTGCGTTTGCATTTGTTGTGTGATGAATTTGGGCCTTTACCGTGCAGGTGTGGCTTTCGTCTTCACTATTTTCTTCCCTAGGAATGCGGCTGAGTGCGTCTGCATTCGTATTATATTTTCCGGGTTTATATTCGATTGTATAATCGAATTCCGAAAGTTTGTGATGGAATCTCACTAGTCGGGAAGTGGGGTCTTTTATATTGAATGCCCCTTTTAGAGGTTTATGGTCTGTATAGACCGTGAACTTTCTACCTTGAAGGTAGCACCTAAAATTTCGGGTTGCCCAGACAATGGCCAGTAACTCCTTTTCAATTGTGGAGTAATTGCGTTCCGCTTTATTCAGAGTGCGGCTTGCATAGGCTATGGGCTGATCTTTTCCTACCTCTCCTTGGGAGAGAACTGCTCCTATAGCCTCATTGCTCGCATCTGTTGTTAGATTAAAAGGTTTATTGAAGTCTGGATAAATGAGAAGTGGAGGTGAAATTAAAGAATTTTTTATATTCAAAAATGCTTCTTGGCATTTTTCGGTCCAATTAAATTTAACGTCCTTGCGGAGTAAATTTGTTATTGGGCGTACAATTTTAGAAAAATTGGGAATGAATTTTCTGTAATAATTCGCAAGTCCTAAAAATGATTGGACTTGTCTTACTGTTCGGGGAACGGGAAAATTTTGTACGCAGGCCGTTTTACTGGGGTCGGGCAGTGCTCCTTCGTTGGAACATTTATGTCCCAGGTAGATTACCTCTTTGCGGAGAAATTGGCATTTCTCCGGCTGTAATTTCAGGTTGTTTTCACGTAACCTGGTAAATACTTTTCGCAGCTTATTGTTGTGATCTTTTAAATTTTTTCCGTAGATGACGATATCATCCAGGTATACAAAACATTCGAGTCCCTGCAGGCCTGTTAGAACGTAATTCATTAGGCGCTGAAAAGTGGCAGGGGCTCCTTTTAATCCGAAAGGCATACGTTTGAATTCGTAGTGCCCGTAATTCGTGCTAAACGCCGTCTTTGGGCGATCTTGTGGCTCGACTAGTACTTGGTGATAACCACTAGCGAGATCGAGGGTAGAAAAGTACCTCGAGTGGCCTAATTGGTCCAGTATATCCTCGATTCGAGGCAGGGGAAAAGCATCGCCAATTGTTTTTTCATTTAATTTGCGGAAATCGACGACTACTCTCCATTTTTTCTCACCGTTTGGTCCCGGCTTTTTGGGGACTACTAGTAGAGGTGAGTTCCATGGACTCTTGCTAGGCTGCGCTATATCATTTTCGAGCATTTCTTGTAATTGCTCGTTTATGATGCTACGCTGTATCTCAGGTAGCCTATACATTTTTTGATTTATAGGTGCTTGATCCTGCACTATTGGGATTAGATGTGTAATAGCATCTGTATGAGTGAGGTAGTCACCTTTTAAGTGGAATATGTCGTTATATTCTCGGCATAGTTCCAAAATTTCATTTTTCTCTGTTTTATTGAGAATGGGGCTCAGGTTGAGCTCTTCCTCTAACCTGGCTATGCGCTCCTTGGCGGCTATAGTAGTGTGTACGGTGTTTCCGGGCGTTTTAGAATTATAATGCGCGCTCTCGGACCGTGTAACACTAGTTTTATTTATAATTTTATTTTCTATAAATTTTTTCTCCTGGGCCAGGGCTGAATTATTTGTGCCGCTTGAGCCCGGGGATTTTTCCCGTGCATTCTCTTTTGGCTTTTCTGCATTTTGTTGGGGATACAATGGGACTAATGTGTAGTCATTCACCGGAGCCAATTGTAAATCAAGGGCGGTGAGCGCTACCTTGGAGTCCTTTGCGTTGAGGATCCCAACCAGAACTTCTTTTTCTTCTCTAGAGGAAATTATACTGTTTGCCAAGAAGACTCCGTCGCCTATATCTTGGGATAGACAGAGCATTTCTTCTTGCAGTTTCAGTGGAATTCTAGCCACTATCTGCGATCTCGCAGGTACGCATATGGGCTTGATCAGAGCTACTCTATGCCGCCTGATTTGTGTGATCACAGGTGTATTCGCCAGAATTTCCTTCTCGTTCTCCCGTGGCTTATCTTTAGCCAAACATCCCCCATCATGTGATGGTTCGAGAACATGGCAGGTAGAAAGCTTAACCCCTACGGGTTCCATCACTTTTGCCTGTTTCTCGGATTCAGATGTTTTTCGGGAGCTATTTTTCTCAGTCTCGAGAAAAATAGGGTAAGAAAATTCCTCTAAATTAGTTTCCGTGCGAGGAAACCGAAGTTCACGGTTTGGGCCCTCAACATTACAGTTTTGGGCAAGAAAATCGTTGCCTAACAGACCGTCGTGAGAGAGGCCTGAAGTATTTTCTATTACCTGGAAAGTGCAGGGTGTTTTGATTACCTTGTGTTCATTTAATTTCGTAACAAGGTTTCCCTGGCAGCTTCCCAGTGTGTATCCCGTGCCAAAAGGAGTTTGCAGGGTAAGAATCTTCTCGGCGTTTATCAGCTCGGAAGATTTCAAAGCTTGTATTTTAATCAAGCTTATCTCAGCGCCCGTGTCCACCACTAGTTGAGTCTTTTCTTTCAGACCAAAATCTAGGGGGAGCTCCACTACTGGAGTACTTGGTTTGGGCGGCTGAGAGTACCCTGTATTTTTACTATTAGTATTTACTGCCGAGCCGGGGATTTCGGGCTCGACTCGTCGCCGTTTCCCGAATTCCGGCTTTGGTATTCCTTTTTTCTTTGGCATGCGTTTTCTTCATGCCCACGGCGGCCGCACCAATCGCATTTTACCCGCACGTTATAAACGCGACGTGCCCCGTTATTATTTGTTGCGTGGGCCGTCTGTGCGTTTTTGCGAGGTGAACCGCTATTATTACTGCGACACGTTTTGATATCGTGTCCCATTTTATTGCACTTTACGCAAACGGGGGTATTTTTTCTTTTAAAACACTCGTCATACGTATGCCCCCGTTTGGAGCAATAATTACACACGATATTGACTGGGGGCTTAGATGCTCCTCCAACGCCCGAATTTTGTGGCTTTGATAACGCATTCGGTTTCGCGGGATAACTTGTCGGAGGCTGAGCGTAATTCTGTGCCTGTCCGGTAGCCGTGTAAGGATATCCAAATACTGAATTTGAATATGCAGCTGCCATGGTAGCATTGAATGGATATCCCCACGGCTCGCCGTAACTCGGGGGTGCCGGCAGGTTTGAATTGCTCGGTTTATTGTCCTGGGGTGGCGTGAAGGTGTGGCTGGGTATTTGGAAGGCTCCTTGCTGGAGCTTTTCCATGTCCAGTGCCTTTTTAGCCAGTTCCTCCAGGTCAGGCTCATTTAAAGTCAGTAGATACTGACGAAGATAAGGACTGAAAGACCCATTTCGCAAAGTATTTTTCGCGAAATCTTCTAATTGACGATTCACAATTGTTGCCGCTGCGGCACCGTATTTTGCTTCTGCCGCTTCTTTGCACTGCGACAGGGCTTTCCGAATGCGCGAGATGAACCGGGTGAGGTCTTCATACGGTGTCTGGCGCATGGCTATTAACTTATTCACAAGTTCCTGATGAGACTCGCGGGGTAGGAACGCTGCATTCAATTTATCTTCAATTTCTTTGAAGGTGGCAGGTTCCTCTGAGGCTAAAAGCTGATAAGCTTCGCCCCGGAGTCTCGTCGGGATCATTTTAATAAAAATTGCTTTATCTGGGTCTGCGAGGCATTCTAAACACCGCCTGCAGCAGCCCAGGAAAGCTTGGAGCTCATTGCTCAAATTTGGGCCTGGCTCCCCAGAAAAGATGGGCACTATCTGAGTCAGATTTCTCGTGACTTCAGTGTAGTTGGTCATTTTTATTTTATTTTTCGCGGGAAATAAGGGAGGAGTATGGGAATTATTTAATTCACCCGAAAAATCCGAATTTGGGAACGACGCGTTTAACCAATTTATCGCGATCGCGGTAGCCTCAGATTCACTCGCACTTTTTACACTTTCACTACTTAATTCTAAATCACTTTCGCGGCTTAAATTTAAATCGGGCTCCGATTTGCTTTGCCCTTTATTTAGGAAAGAGCACGAATATTCCTTAAAATCTTTTAGAGATTCTCGGAAACTCTCGGTTTCTTGCGTAAATTTTTTAATTTGAGCTTGTCTCAATTCGCCAGTCTGATTGATCTGGGCGCTAAGCTCGTTAATTTGCGCACTCGAGAGTCCCCCTGATATTCGTGCTTTTTCTATTAAATTAATTAATTGATTATTTAGACTTACAGCTATCTGACTTGTTGTCGCTGCTCCGCGGGGGATGATCGTCCCGCTTCTTAATTTCAATCCTTGATGTGGGTGCGGTGTTGAGGTGCTAGGGGTGTCCCGCGATGCTCTTCGATGTGCTACCGGTGTTGTTGGTTCCCTCGGTGGTTGTGATGTGGGGTCTTCGTTGGAGTCTGCGGAGTTGGGTCCGGGCGATGTCTTCACTTTTTGGGGCTCGTCTGCGGTCTCTGGGCCTGGCATTCACTCGTTGTAGTGCTCGGTCGGTGCCTTCTTACAATAATTGTGGTACTTGCGTGCTCGCCTGGAGCAGAGGCAACTAAAGTTGAGTACCTTTTTCTTTTCGGGTAATTGCGTGCTCGCCTGGAGCAGAGGCAACTATAGATGATTACCCGGGAGCGTTGGAGTTCGTTGCTTAAAAGTACTGTGTGCCCCTGAAGCTATTTTCTACTTCAGGTTATGGGTAAAAATTGTTTTACCCTGCACTTAAGCAACTTATCGAACTCTTGTTCGAGGATCAAGGCTTTTCAAGCTCTTACGGTTTTTATAGCTGTTAAAAACCAGGCTTCCCTGATCCTACCGGCTGCGCCAAATTGTTATGTATACTGGGTGGCATACAATAACAATTGAGATCTTACTCGGTGCGAATAAGATCTCTTTGTTTAACGGTTCCGGGTTTGGCCCTGGAGGTACTTAACTCGGGGATCTCGGAAGCAGCACGAATGCTTTAACTTCTCGAGATCGGGGCTGCGCTGGAGGTAAAGGTGGAGGAGCCGCAGGGGTGCGTTTGCTCCTCGGGACGGACACGAATCAAACACTGCACTTTTTTAACTGTTCGTTTATTTACTTTAATCACACTCGGCTATTAGCCACGTATTTTCTGGATCGAACTCGCGACTCCCTTATGTATTTCGCGTGGGTACTTTTCGATCGTACTTAAGTATTAAATTCGGACTTAAGTAGTTTTTACGACGAGACCGAACTGCCCGAACTAAGACGACCGTGGTTTTACTTTACTTTTCCCGGATTAGACTCCTCTTTACGACTGCTCTTTTCGACTCGCGATTTTTGACTCTGCATTACGGCTTCGACTATCAGACTCTCCCTGGCTTTTACTGATCGAGTACTTATATCCCCTCGATCGGTTATTGGAACTTTCCAATGTTCCAATTGCCGCTAACGTGCGCGTCGCCACTTGTGTGATGCACATGTTTTGTGTCATCATAAATTACTTAGGTCGATGCACGCGCGGGCGGTCACCCCAGCGTGAGCTTGGGTCGATGCGCTCGCGGGTGGTCGACGCAGCGTAATTCGAAGGTCGCATTCCTTATCTTGCGACTTTTTATTTCTATTGAACCGCTTCAGATTTCAAGCCTGTTGCGTCTTGAATTCTGAAGGGCTAACAGATAGATTTGTTTGGATGTCGTTCATATTTATTTTCTCTGCATATGGAACATTGTTAAACGATTTTTTTTATTTTAGAATTCATTACGGGGAAATAAAACTGCTCGATCATTTGTAGTACGTTTTCTTTGGCACTGCGGCGGGCCCTCCTATGGAATTTTATAATTATTTCCTCTTGTTCCGGTTCGTTCGTGATATATTCGACTTCTTTTGAGCATGTCGGATTTTGTAGTTGCTAAAGTAAAGCGGATATATTTCTTGGACCCATTATTTCTTCATTTGCTCGAAGCCCGTTTATTATGTTGGAGTTTAGGAATCTTTTAAAGATTCCAATGATATTCTGATTGATGTATTGGGGTTCGGTAAAGGTGTGCTTCCAATAGTTGGGGAAAGGTTTTTCGAGCTTATAATTAGTTTGCTCACTGATTTTTAGGATGATTTGGGTTTTCAAAACATTAATTGGGGTGCTGACGGATGGAATTAAGTTGTGAGAGGAACTATCGTCGCTATGAACGGTGGCTGTCATTGAATTGATGTCTGATTTTTTTGGATTTCGGAATAAGGTATATGCCATGATGTTTGCCTTACCGGGCTTATAATGTAGTTCATAATTATATTCCTCTGGTGCGGACTTCCAGCGGTTCCACTTCACGTTAGTGTTTTTGTTACTAAAGGAGCCGGTTAGAGGTTGGTGGTCGGTGGAGATTTTAATTCTTCGAGAGCCATAGAGGTAGTTCCGCAAGGATATGCCCATATTATCGTCAACATTTCCTTCTCGTTCGTGGCGTTGTTTTCTTTTGTTTTCGTTAGCGTTCTGAAAGGAAAGTTATAATTTTATTTTCTTGAGATAATAATACGGCTCCAATGGCATATTGTGAGGCGTTCGTTGTTAGCTCAAAGTCTGTTAAAATTAGGAAATGATAACATCACATCTTGTGACATTAAAGAATTTTTTATTTTTGAGAATGATTCTAATGCGTCCTCAGTCAGCTTTATCTTTATTCTGCTAGAAAGATTTTTCAATACCCGCCCTTCTTCCCCTCTTAGAAGTGAGGTAAGAGGATTAGCTAATTTGGAATAATCGCGTATAAAGCGGCGGTAGTATCCGGCTAATCCTAAGAAGGATCTGAGTTCCGACAAACTTATGTGATGGAAAGTTCTTTATTGCTTCTATCTTCTTTGGATTTGTTGTAATTCCGTCTTTTGAGACAATAAATCCGAGGAATTCGCCAGCTTCCTTTAAAATTCACATTTACCTATTTGCACCTTCATGTTGGCTTCCTCTAAAGTTTTGAATACCAATTCTATATTTTTCAGGTGCTCTTCTTTGTTTTAACCGAAAATTATGATGTCGTTGATGTCGACGTAACATCTGATACCTATGTATATGTTCCCTTAATATGTCATCTAGGGCCCGTTGGAATATAGAGGCCGCGTTTTTCAAACTAAAGCGTAGTCGGGTAAATTCATATTTAACATTGTTGACCGAGAACGCTGTTTTTTCGATGTCGGACTGTTTTAATGGGATCTGATGGAGTCCGCTCTTAAGATCTAGTACGGAGGAAAGGTTATTGCTACTCAGGTTTGCTAACACCTCATTTATCTCAGGTATTGCGTACCTGTCTGGAATCGTTACCGTGTTTAGTTTTTGGTAATCCATATCCATTACTAATCTGTATTTCTTCTCCTCCGACGCGTCCAATTTCTTTGGCACGACCCATACTGGGGCGTTATAAGGGGATCTTGATGGTCTTTTGGAATTAATTTATTACTTGTCTTTAATTATTCTTTTGAGTTTTGAGTTATTTTGAGTGTGACTCGAGAATTATTTATATAACATACTAGCTGAACCGTACCCGGCGTAGCCCAGGCACAACTTTCCATAAAAATGTGACGTTGCCAAATTCAAATTTGTTAAATGTCACTCAGGAAGTTAAGCGCAACATGCCCATAGAATTTCTTTTCAATCGCCTAAATAATTTTTGCATTACTCACCGTAAACACATCTCTGCTCAACATTTCTCCCTCTCTCTCTTCTCTCTTCCCCCTTCCCCCTCCTTTTCCAATTGTGATGTATAGCTTATATCACTTCGGCGGTTGTGCCTAACATGCCCATAGAATATCATCTCAATCGGATAAGTACTGCTCTAAATTTCCCCCTATCACCCCATCTTTTCCATTGCGATGCCATAGCCTATGTCACTCTTGAGGTTATGAGCAACATGCCCGTAAAATGTCATCCCCTGATATGTGCTTTTTCCGTGACTTCATAAACATATCACGGGCGTTTAGATTTTCGTAAATTTTAACAATAGTATACAATTAAAAATTAGCCTATGTCACTCCTGACAATCTCCTCTTTATGTATGTAAAGTGTCATCGAAATAGGTTCAGCCGTTTCGCAGATTAGCCCGGACAGATAGACAGACACAAGAAAGTAGCCTATGTTACTCCTGACAATCTTCTCTTCATGTCTGTAAAGTTTGATTGAAATCGGTTCAGCCGTTTCGAACATTAGTCCAGACAGACAGACACAAAAAACGTAACCTATGTCAGTTTACTCCTTTTAATTTCAATAATACGTGATAAAATTTTCAGGATGATCGGTTGAACGGCCTAGCGTTCCATTCGTACCAAGCACACACACAAACTTTCGCTTATATACATATATGTACATTATGTACATATTATAGATGAAATATTTTGTAAAAGGGAAAACTCTACTTTATGAAATTAGCGACCCCGAAAACCCCCAAGTACTGAGTTTGGTGGAAATAGCATAAACTTCAAAATCTGACAGTCAGCCATCTTGAATTCGTAAATTTTCACAGCCGGGTTGAAATCAGTGACCCCAACAACCCCCAAGTACCAAGTTTCGTGGAAATCGCATAAACTTCAAAATTTGACAACCCTGCATTTTGAATTCATAAATTCTGAAAGTCAGATTGAAATCAGCGACCCCGAAAACCCCCAAGTGCCAAATTTGGCGAAAATCGCATAAACTTTAAAATTTGACAGTCCGCCATGCCCTCCTCTTCTCTCCCCCCCATTTGCCAATTACAAAATATTGCCTATAGCACTCAGGAGCTCATGCGCAATACACGTAAATGAATTACAACCCTTTTTATATAAAAAATTATTAAAGCAATAAAAAATATTGACGGTCACTTATCGAGATAAAAACTATCCTATCTTTTAAGTTGGACCAAACAATACACTTTACAAAATTTCATCGAAATCGGTTCAGCGGTTTCGGAGATTAGCGTAAACGCACATCGTGACACGAGATTTTTATATATAAAGATTTGAGTTGTATATAAATGAGTCTTACAAACTTGATGTGTGAATTATATTGAATGAAAATATGTAATAACGAACTTATTTGTCAAGTGTTGCCACAGTCTGATAATACCGTGACGCAATAGTCTCGATTCCTTTTCGTTCACTACTGGCTTTAGTGCTATTGGATATGGGTATATTTTGATCGGTTCAGCCGTTCCGGAGAAATTTTGGTCACTGACTTTAAAATCACAGTTTTGAGAAAAACGCGTTTAAAGTTTCAAAAGCACTCTGAACGTATTTTCAAACGCTCTGACACGTCTTTACAAATATGCTTGTAACTTCGAAAACAATCGCCGGATTGACTTGAAGTTTTCTGTGCTTAAATATACATATGTACATTACGAAAATGAAGTAAAAAAAATTGAATTTTTTAAAATTCTAACTGTATATAACCCCTTAACGCAAACATCGTAAAATTTTGAATTTGAACCCACTAAATCCTACAGTTGGAAACGGATCATAACAAGTGAGATATCTTTGAAAATGAAATTTTTTCCTCTTTTAAATGTCCTTAAAAGTATTCTAGAGGAACAACCTTTCGTTAGTGTCGATTTAGCTAAGTTATGCTTCTTTCCCATAAGCTCTGGAAATTTATCGAGGCCGTTGCTTTATCCTGATGAACGAAAACTGTCTAAAGAAAAAATCAAATATCTTGAAGACGTACTGAACTGCATTCCTCCCGTATACTATTGTTTCTATAAAAACCTGAAGAAATTTGAAGATTAAGATGACAATCCCTACGCAGTAACTTAATTTTATAATGAAATTATATTTTTATATTGAACTGTAAAACACTGTATTTTACTATTGAAACTTTTCCTTTGTTTTCTCAGAATTTACTTGTTTTAACTTATTTTCAATATATGTATACTCGATATTATAAGAAAATTGAACTCAATATGTAATTGAAATGCGTTTTCTTATTTCCTTTCATTCACATAATGGAAATGATTAAGCCTCCTAACGTATTAACTTATGTTTATTTTGTGTTGCACCAAAGGTGACTACAGTACTTTGTTTTCTCTTGAAAGAACGTCTGTATTAAATGAATAATTTCATTATTATAATAAATTACTCCATTCATTAAAATATGGAGTGTAAAAATTATTAAATTCTTTTGTACCATTTTTAAAATAAGCTTTCTATTTTAGAGTTTAGTTATCAAAATGATGATTTCGGACAGTTAGTCATGTCTGGTCCGTAACCCTTCTAATATACACTAAATTTCATCAAATTTCATCAAAAGTATCGAATCCATCCATTTGTCGATTTAAGACTACTTATCTATCATAATTCTTATAAAATATACCAAATTATTTTTTTAAGTTGTTCCTATTTTAATATAATTTAAGTTTATTTTGTGAAATTTTTCTTTTATATTTCCAGAAATGGGAGGGAACTTTTAAAGCAATTGAATTCATCCACAAAAAGATACAATTCGGGCACGAATGTTTATTAACTTTTTAAAAGCCTGAGAAGCTTTCCTGTCGAACGTATTCACTGAGAAAGAATTCCTTGAAGCTCAGCAACACGTGCTTAACATCCGTATTATCGACGTAACTTGTTAGTCAATTATTGTATAACCACACCACGAAATGGTATGTAAAATAAAGAAGTAACTACAATACACGAATACCATTAAAAGCAATCAATTTTGTACAAATAACATTATGGACAACTTAAGTGCTTTTACTTTATCAAGTGATTATCAAGCCAAGTGTAATGGTGCTAAAGAAGCTTTCAACTCAAAAACTGAGGAGGAAGCTTCTACAGGAGAGGCCATAAAAAAGCAGCATTCTTTAGATGTTAGTACTATTAATGAAGTTGCTCAGCGCCACTTACAAAACACTCTGACGGACCAAAGTGGAAACAGTTCACATCAATGGAACTCTGAGCCCCGCAAACATTTCCGGAAAAGTCATACTTGCGGCAGTTTATATGCCAAGTGCAATTGTAATGAAATAAAATTGACTCAGATTAATAATTATTTGTGTGCTGAGACGAATGTGACTTATAATTACAGTGAAAATATCTTAAATAATCAATGCAATAGTGTGCAGTGTATTCAGTACAAAATATGTAATGATGTGGACAAAAAGAATTTATCCCAGTCTTATTGCCATCCAGACACACCATTTGTGTTTACAAATGAAAATAAGAATCCAACCTTGTGTTCAGAATCTAAGATAGGAACAACTATAAGAACTAAAGGTGGTAAACTGGATATCAAGCATTCTAAACGACTATCATCACCGAACATAGGAAATTATACCGTTTTAGATATTGAAGTGCATCCAGAAATTTTTCTGAAAATTTCAACGAAATGTGACTTGCAAAATGAATCTAAATTGGAGAACACACTCAAACCACTACTACTAAAAAATAGAAAAGTTTGTGGAAGAAGTGATAAAGAATACGTGAGATCAGATTCAGAAAACTCTATTGATATAATCAGTAGTGCAAACACATCATTAACGTCAGATAGAGATAATTTCTGTACGTCGAAATTTTCCCAACTTTATCAGAACACAAATTTCACTGCCACTAAGAACAGTGAACATCTGAACGATAAAGAGCGCTGTAAAGAACGTTACCTCAACAACCTAAAACAAAGGAAACCAGAGGAAATTGATCCAGCGCAAAGGTTTTTCCAAGAATCAGGCATTTTGGGGCCTGTTTTAGGCAGCTCCTCTACTTTAGTCCCTCAAACCTTAAAAGCCAAAGATCTAAACTCAATAGATAAGGTAAGAACATAAAAATTGCAATTATTGTGTTTACATCTTTTTGTTGTATAATAGATAAGAAAAAACTCAAAGATGCTGAAAACTGCAGCCGACACGCGCAAAATGCAAGCAAATGAAGTAACACATATCGAAGAATTAACCGAAGGATTAAAGCTTCAATATGATCAAGAGGGTGGAAATTATAAAATCAGTGAACTTAAGGAGCAAATTTTTACTTTTAAAGACATAATAAAAGACCGTGACAATGAAATTTGCAAGCTGAAAAGAGAAATTCATAAACTGAAGGTCAGTTGAAATTTGATCATTTACCTTACAAATTCTCACATCAATCCAATCATTAAAAATAACATAAATTTATGAAAAACTCATATATATACATATGTAGCTTGTCCTTTGTTGCAAAAACAGTACGTCTATATAATATATGAAACCTAAATTGTTCTCCTTACAATAAAAATCGTATGATGTTCATAGAAATATTCTATAATCTATACTACTGAGAGTTCAACTTAAACTGGCGGTCATCAATTAAAGTAATAAAAGTAATACCATGCGAGCGAAATCGCGGGCATTTGCTAGTTTTTAATACGATATCGTATATCTAATGAGTTCCGTTTTAAAATGCAATTGCATCAGTGCACTATGAAAAGAAATGCAAAATTGCCTGTATAGCATGAACTTTATAGGAAAACAAAAGTATATTAATGAAAGCCTGCAAAAAGGTAATAAAATGTATGACATAATTATTACTAACGCTGTGAAGTTTTTTGTTACTTCTTTATAAACTTTCAGTTTTACAATGCATTGGTTAAACTACAAGCAGAAAAGTGACGCGTGCTACTTGCCGCGTTCACAATAATTTAAGTTCAGTGGCTGTGGATAGTTCAGATTTTACCGATAGATGTACGTAAATACATTACAATCTCAAGTTGTCAGGTGGTGCTAAAACTTCTTCTGCGTACCTTAATTCCTTATCCGCCGAATACCGCAATGACGACAAAGGTTAAAATCTGCGTGTTCCACTTTGCTGCTTAATAGCCCTCTTTCCTCTTTCCCAAAGCTGCTTAGCACGCTGTTTCTATTCATATCCCCGTCTTATATGCTTTGAACTAAGCCCGCGACAATAATATTTTCGATCCAACATTTTTATTTTGACCCGACTACGCCAGAGACGAAGAGTTATGAATCTCAACGGCTATGTACATATGTTATCTATATATTGTTGCCTCGGACAGCCTAAACTACTAAATCGATTTCAACAAATGATCTTTTGTCGCCTCGTCGTCATCTCTGGCCCCATCGAGGAGGACGTCGCCGGACCCAAGGCCCGAGATGAAAGTAAAGAAGAGAAATCTGTGCAATCTTATAACTACAAGTAAGGATAACCCTCTCACAGACCTCCTGTCATGGCATCTTTTAACTCTTAACCTATATGTCTAGTGGATACCTGGTGGCCCTTCACACCACGATGAAACATTTGAAGGTCTTTATTATGCCATATTCTCGTGCTTTTTCCAGCACTGTCTTTCACCTCATATGTATGTCAATGGAGAAACAACTTTAGCAACTTTAAAAGGACCTATATATTTCGGCCAATACCAATACCAATACCAATACCAATACAATATTCCTTCTCATAACCTCTTCATTGACGAAATTGATGTCAACCATAAGACTTCATGAACCGATGTGCGAATCGCAGAGGCAACTTTAGAAAAATAAGAGTCCTTTCGGCTGGATTTGCCTGTGGATGATAATAAACGGTGTAATCTGTCCTAGTGCCATATCCTTCGCAAAGTTTCTGAAATTCTCTACTCTTGAATTGCGGGCCATTAAGGGTTTATTTGACACATATTGAAGTATGAAAACCAAATTTTGTATTATAATTTTGTTATAAAATAGCGGCGACAGAGCTAATCTTTGAAATCGCCTTTTTTAAAATTCCTTCACGGGAGGAGGGATTTCTCGTAAAGTGTAAGATCTGGAACAAAAAAATAAATAAAATTTTATAATCTATATACTATTGTTTATGGAAGTACGTAAGATTTTTTTTTAAATCGAATTTTGAAGAAATGGTGCACTTTTAAAAAAAAGAATCGATTTTTGGCCAAAAAATAAGCAATAAATTGTTTATAAAAAAAAAGTTTACATTAAATAGAAAAACGGCTACGTACTTTCAGAGAGAATATAATTATGAAGCTACTGTCAATTTTAAATGGATCCATGCAACGGTGCTCAAGTAATCTCTCCTCCCAATTTGAAAAAACTGGTTTTAAGAAAAACGCGTTTAAAGTTTTACGAGCACTTAAATCCTTGAAAATTTGTTTTACCTCTAATCTGCGATGCTTGCACCATACCATACATTAGGCCATCCGCGTTGATGCTCGCCTTATCCTCTTCCTTCCTAGATGATTTTAAGGACAATCGGACAATTGAAAATTCTAGAGTGGTGTTATCCCTTAACACAAACTAGAGCTTTCGGCACGCCAAACAAGAGGAAAACATAGTCTTCGACATATTCTCAAAGCCTTCAATAATAAAATGAATGAGATCGAGAAGGTTCATAGTCGTGAAGCGTCCCTGAAGAAATCCATGTTGGTTGAGAGAGATAAAGCGTTTACAAATAGTTGAAGTTTGTGAGTATATAATAGACTCGAAAAGTGTAGGATGCAACAGAGCTAATTGGTCGAGAATTACACACTTTGTTTTTACTGCCCTTTTTATGAATTGGTATAATAAACGATTTTTTCCAAAATATTGGAAATTGTTCATTATTTAACGATTTTTGGAAAAAGATTGATAACGGTGTTATGCAAAATAGTTTGGATCGGGTTGAAAATCTGGCGAGGAAAACAATTTTTCAAAAAAGGACGAAACATCGCTTAAGTCTAATGGCACTCCACTAGCAATAACGCATGGTCGCAGAATAGTTATCGGCCCTCTTTTAAGAGTTTATGAATTTATAAAAATCTCGAGGGTTGCTGTACATTTCTGTCTCAGGTAATCATTATACAATTGAGAAAAAAGTTTTTGAAAGTTGTCGTAGCATCCGACAAATAGATTATAGGATTGGTCAACCCTTTTTGATAGGAAAGACTTCCACAACTTATTTTTCCTATTTGTTAGTCTGCGAAGGTCCTTATTAAACCAAGGTGATAGGGACCTATGGGACTTATGGGTAAAAATATTTTACTCTGCACTTAAGCAACCTTTTAGAACTCTTGTTCGAGGATCAAGGCTTTTCAAACTCTTATTGTTTTTTGTGTTCCTAAAAATTTCTGCTTCCCTGATCCTACCGGGGCTGCGCAAAATTTGTTTTGTATTCTTCGCTATCGGAATATGCAATGGGGTTGCTCCTGAAATAAACATGGTGAGTCCCGGACTGAGGTGTCAGGCGGTCGGGACGTTACACTTCTGAGGATCCCTATCCCGGTCAAATGCGTTAAATGGTTAGTTTGGAACTTTTATTGTTGGTTCAACTAGTGAACCCCAAAAGGTTACACTGCATTATTAAAGTATTCACTTTTGCTCACTTCATTAATCACCCGACACTCAATGGAACTTTTCCTCAACCTCAATTTGGATATCTAACACTCTTATTTATTTATTTAACATTTCACAATGGTAAATAAGTATAGAATAGATTACGAGTGCTTCTGAAATTGACGGTGGTACACTAAGAAAAATGTGTATCGATTTGCATGGTCCGTTGGGAAATTTATAGTTTTAATTCTGGTATCGCTAAAATAGCTGCGAGAATCTTGGGCGCAAACCACATCTCCAAAAGATAGCTGAAGTGCGCTTACTAATAACATAGAGAAATAAAAGATAAAGAGACGGCAAGTAGAACATTGGGCGAGGAACCACTTTTTGGAAGCTCTGTGTGAAAGCTTGGATGCGATCTGAAAGCTCTTCGCTCGCGGCTTGCTGGCGATGTGATATTTTGTGTAAGCCACCGTTCGAATGCACTAATACACTCAACCAGCCGTGACTGGAGCGCAGTGCGTAAACGTATTTGCCTTTGCGCCTACACGCGTTCGTGTTTTCTCGAAATCCCTAGCCACTGCTTATTTGCTGCCTGGATTCGTCTTTACCCTGCAGGTTTATTTTGACTTCTTATAATGACGTAGGCATTTGGGAATCCCCTTTAAGATTACTGATGGGATTAGGTTTTTATTGGCGTTTAATTTTTAATGCCTACAGAACCAAATTTAACATTAATTTTAATAAAATGAAACGTTCCAGATAAAGGTAATTCCAACAAAATTATAATTAAATTATTATGGTAATCTAGAACTTTATGTGTTAATAATATTAAGTTTCCTAGTTGCCCGCTTTTTTTGTTGTATAATTTTTTCGGTTTCCCACTGACAATGTTTTTTTAATAATATTTCTATGAAATAATCAAGTGCATTTAATCTATGTTGAAAACAAATATTATTTTCTTCAAACCATTCTCTAAATTCAACACTTTCTTTTGTAAGTGCAATACTTTTATTTTTTTTTGTTTCTTTTAAACATTTAATATTAGGGCTAGTCGTTATAATTTTGACAAAAATATTGTAATTAAATTTCATTACTTGAAAAAAATATTCAGTTGGCGCCGTTAATTTACCAAAATCAGAATTGGTGGAGAAGTTTTTACGAAATAAAAATAGCTCAGACTTATCCTTGAGTGATATTGTCTCACCAACTCGTTTCATGCAATTTTCACATAATTCACATTTATATTTAAGACCGAGCTTTTAAAGAATAAATCCCACAAAATATCTCAATGAAGAATCCTCAACTGGTCTATCATTATAATTATAGTTTTCTAGATTATCAGTTTCGACGTCAATTTTCTCGTTAATACATGTGCTTCCACGAATCATAAACAAACAAACATGTTTTGCTAATTCAATGATCTTTTCATTTCCCATGTCGACGTATCCAATAATTTCATCTTTAGTTGTATCAAAAGTTAAATTGCGACGGATATCTACCTCATCCAATACTAAGACTGCTTGACGTACTTCCAAATTCCAGCTTGATATTAAATTCTTTAAATTATGGGTTAGTATTGGATTAAAATCAGGCTCCATATACTTTATAGGCAACCAACGATTATTGATCGGATGGAAGGTAAATCAATTTTTAAATATTTCAGCATATATCTATAGCAAGCTATAGTGAAGATTTTGCGCTAAAAGTTTAGCATCTTCGGGCCATTTTTGGTACTTTGATCTTGAAGATGTCACCATTTTGGCTAGTGTTTTAGCTTCTTTATTAATATTAACTAATGAATCAATTACATTTTTTAAAGGAATCTTAGCTTCCTTTTTCAACTGTTTTGATTCCTCAAGTTTATTTTTAACGGCAAATCTAGTTTGTTTTACTGCTGCCGACTTCTTTTGGAACTTACTTTTTAATTTTTTATATTTTTTTAATAAATTCATATACCTCAGCCTATAAAATTGCAAATTTTTTTGTGATTGCAAGCATTGCTCACATGTCGAAACGTAAGCTTCTCCATTGTCTTTATTATCCTTAATGACACATGATGTTTCAAGTTCAATGAGAACTTCAAAACTTAAGATGTAATAGCGCTCAAAACATTTACTTCTATGAAAAGGTACGCCGCAAAATTTACACATAAAACAAGTTTCACTTTGCACTTTTTGAGACGCACACATATGACATTGTCTTTGCGCATATTTTTTCTTTCCGGCTCCAACAATTTTTTCTATAACGTGTTTCCTCATATCCATCGACAATCTTCCTGGTGGAGCTTCTTTAGGCGCCCTTTTCCCGGAAGTAGATAGTCTTGCCTCTTGAATGTTATCTTCGGTTGGTATCGAGTGAGTAACCCAATGCAAAGATATGTAATTTAAATTTTTTTATATTTTACTTTGTTGCTTTTTGCTGAGTTATAAACAACAAAGGAAGTGAACAATGCACAATTTATCATGTACATGGTTACTCGTTTTGTCCATTTCGTAGTCTTTCGCAGTATTGAATAGTAAGACAAATACTGATCGCACGATCGACTCCTTTCATGAATTTGTTATAATCAATCAATGCATTTGGTTTAGTTATTTTTTGATGAGTTGCTCTGTTAATATTGTGGGTCTCTTTCATTGCCGCCGAATGTATAGATGAAATAAGGCTAACTTGTTTCTTTGATTGCCAGATTTGAAGTAAAATATCCCCTTTACGGCGAAATATTGTCTGTCCTTTTTTGAGATTTGTCTTTTGCAGACACTTCGGTAAACCTCTATTTTTTCTGATGGTTCCACATAATCTAATTTTTTTTGCAAAAGAGCTATAGTGTTATCAACACTATTATAGTAATTATCCATATATAATAGTTAACAACTGTACACAATAAATTTCCATATTAAAAAATATATCCTGTATCGCTGTCACATAACATTCTCACCAGTATGCCATATTTTATGAGTTTTCCGGCATTATAGACTCTAAAAAGTAACCGCCCTCTCCAAGGTATGATGCCTTCATCTATGGAGACCTGCTGTTTAGGTTTGTATATTTTAATAAATTTTGGATGAAAATAATCAATTATGGGCCTGACTTTAGTCAATCTATCAGATGCACCGGCAGTATTCTCGTTATTGCTGAAATGCCACGCCTTTCATATTTGTCTAAACCTATCTCTAGACATTGTCTTTGCAAAGAATTGTGTTTCTGTACACGGATATGTGGTCCAGTACTCGTCTCTTCTATCTTTTCTAACTTGCCCCATGAAAATAATTAGTCTTAAAAATTTCTTCATTTCAGACATCGTGATATCCTTCCATTTCACTGATTTTGTAGATATTTTGAACTTATTTATATTTTGGTAATAATACCTATTCGATTCCTCTACAAAATATGTGAGCAAGTCATCTCCAATAAACAAGTTCACCGCATTATGGATTCGGGAACAGTATCAACATTTATCCCAGGGTGACCTAAAAATTTCTCCAGATAAAATCCTCCAGTTATCAATCGATGGCCATTCTTCTTCATGTTCATCTGAACTTGATTCAGAATCAGACAGAATAGTTCGAGAGGTGAATCTTCGAAATCCCACAATAATGTCTTCATCGTTGCTGCCATCCTCACTCTCGCTATGAATATTGCCATCCGACGAATAATCTGACAAATTGTCTGCAAATACTTCTTCGTTGTTTATCCTCGTGTTCCATTTTATCGGTACATATGTAGAGTATATATGCATATACATATAAATAACTTTATGTGGAGACACTTAGCTAAAACTAAAATACTTCGTAATATGTACTATGTATGAGAAAGGCCAACAACAAGCATTAGTAACCCCTATAGCTTTATTTCCCTCATTCTACGACACATCTATAAAATACGTAGAACTACGTGGCCCGCGCTCTACTCACAGTTTGCGAAAAACGTATTTTTACGTGTCCGACAACAATGTGTTAATAATTAAAGTTCAAAAATTTAGACTCGCGACATAACCTAATTTAACATTGGTTGTTTGTAACGGTATTTTTCCACGTGATAGATGGAAAAACAAAAAAGATTTTTTTTTTTTTGTTGTTGTTTTTTTGACAATTATGCAATTTCCACCAAAATTGGTACTGGGGCGTTTTCGGGGTCGCTTATTTCAACCCGACTGTCAGAATTTACGAATTCAAGATAGCGGACTGTCAAATTTTGAAGTTTATGCGATTTCCACTAAAATTGGTACTGGGGGTTTTCGGGGTCGCTGATTTCGACCCGACTATCAAAAGTTACGAATTCAAGATGGCGGACTGTCAAATTTTGAAGTTAATGCAATTTATAATATTAACTGTGTTTAGTATAATATTAATTTACCGTATTACAACTGAGCCACAGCAAAGCGTGGTCGGGTACAGCTAGTAATGAATAATTATTCGAATAAATATTTCGTTATTTAGCTTTTTTAAATTTTGAGGTTAATTTCTGTCGCTGCTTATTGGAGAAGTTTCCGTATTTTTTTCAGGATATAATGTTAATGTTGTTGATTACCAAGGTGACATGTCAGATGTTACACATTATATGCGACTACTGTAAGGCTCACTCGTTGTTTTTTTCTTTTATTCAGCCCCTTTCCTGGGTATTTTTCTCCTTCTCCCTTAAATTTTTTTTTGCATAGTCGGCTTTCGTCGTAACATAGAGAAGTGCACGATAATGACTTTCTGCAGTAAAATGAGCCCTTTGCTCTTTTCCTATTATTTAGCTGGCAGCTCATTATCCCGTTTTACCAAAAATAAAGATTTAGGGGTTGTATTCTATTATATAATATCATTCGACGACCACATCGATACTATTCTCGGCAAAGCTAATGCCTCTTTGGGGTTTGTCAGGAGATGTTCGAAGAAATTCAACGATCCACACATAACCAAAGTTCTTTATTGTAGTTTCGCTCGCCCCATCCTCGAGTATACTAGTCCTGTCTGGTCCCTTTTTATGCAGTTCATATCGATCGTGTTGAGGTTGTCTAGCGTAAAAACTATCCAGAATAAAATGTGACACTCCTGACGGATTTCCTTATCTAAATTCGACCTTGGTACAGTTATTCAAACGAACTTGAAGATTTCGCAAGAAGTAGATAGTAATAAGGGAGTCATGTGCAAAAAAGGGATAAAAATTTGAGAGGAAATGAAACGAGAATTGAAGCATTTCTATAGGGTGCCTCTTTATTTTTATTTTTTTTAATTTACGATACCTGCATCACATTATATGTAATATTTACCCAAATTTATTAAAATAAACACAGTTTTATTACTTAAGTTAATAGAAAAGCATGCACGTTCTTATTTAATAATTACTTTCCCAAATGGTAACACGAATAACACGAATTGATTTCTCAAGTTGTAAAACTTCTCCAAGAAAATCAAGCCCACCCAGTACTCGCTCGCTAGGGGCACACACGATGAACTGAACAAGATCCCAGTAGGAAAAGGAAGGGCTAAGAAGAAGTGATATCACTGCTTCTCGAGTAAGCAGATGTGCTTCCCGACTCGATTCTTTTCCTTCTTATTTTTTACTCACAACTTGACAGGAGGTAAGCACTTACACTTTCGCTTCCACAAGAACCAGGGATAGAAGAGGTTATTCTAAATCAATGGAATAATCATTTGCGCTGAATGACAATTATAAGAAGTGTAAGGTAAGCGCTTCCATTATCGCTTCCACAAGAACCAGGGATAGAAGAGGTTATTCTTAATCAATGGAATAATAGGGCGGATTATAATAATCTGAGCAAAAGCTCAGTCTCAATTTTTATAGAGAAAAACCGAACTTGATATAAATTTGAATTTCAGGGTTCTGTATAAAAATCGAGACTGATGGTTTGCTCTGGTTATTATAATAATAAATTAATAAATAACAACTTAGTATTCTAATTCATTTAATTAAGAAAAAACATATAAAATAAAAATAGTTCAGCTCATACATAAATTAAAAAAAAAAATTGGGTGCCTGTAAAGTCGGTTTACGGTCGAAGTTTTAACGTGAAAACGTCTCCTATGTGGTATAATTTTTTCCATCTTCCATCTTCCACCTTCCATCTTCCACCTTCCATCTTCCACCTTCCATCTTCCACCTTCCATCTTCCATCTTCCACCTTCCATCTTCCACCTTCCATCTTCCACCTTCCATCTTCCATCTTCCATCTTCCATCTTCCATCCTCCATCCTCCATCCTTCACCTTCCATCTTCCATCTTCCATCTTCCATCTTCCATCTTCCATCTTCCATCCTCCATCCTCCATCCTCCATCCTCCATCTTCCATCTTCCATCCTCCATCCTCCATCCTCCATCCTCCATCCTCCATCCTCCATCCTCCATCCTCCATCCTCCACCTTCCATTTTCCATCTTCCACCTTCCATCCTCCATCTTCCATCTTCCATCTTCGATCTTCCACCTTCCATCTTCCATCATCTTCCATCTTCCATTTTCCACCTTCCATCCTCCATCTTCCATCTTCCATCTTCCATCTTCCATCCTCCATCTTCCATCTCCCATCTTCCATCCTCCATCCTCCATCCTCCACCTTCCATCTTCCATCCTCCATCATCTTCCATCTTCCATCTTCCACCTTCCATCCTCCATCTTCCATCTTCCATCTTCCATCCTCCATCTTCCATCTTCCATCTTCCATCCTCCATCTTCCATCTTCCATCTTCCATCTTCCATCCTCCATCCTCCATCCTCCATCCTCCACCTTCCATCTTCCATCCTCCATCTTCCATCTTCCATCTTCCATCCTCCATCTTCCATCTTCCATTTTCCACCTTCCATTTTCCATCTTCCACCTTCCATCCTCCATCTTCCATCTTCCATCTTCCATCCTCCATCCTCCATCTTCCATCAAGCGGACCGCGTGGGAGAGAGAGAGGTATAGCGAGCCTCTATCTCCTACGCTGCGCGCGCCGCGTGACGTTAGGTTTGGCCCGTTACGGCGTTTTTGTAAATGCCTCGCATTAAACCGATTTATAAGACGTTTTCACGTCAAAAAATTAATTATTGTTGCTTAAAAATTCTAATGTCCTTATTCTTTAGTTTTCTTACTATCTAAACATTTTTTCCTATGTAACTTATTTTTACTTAACCTAAACCCCTTCTTCAGTTCCTTAATATAATTATCTCTCGTGCCGACATCTTTTTCGACTGCTTCTGCAAAACAACAGTAAAATTTATATGCGATTGTACGAAAATAAAATTAAGAAACAACTTACTATAAAATATGTTGTTGACAGTTGCAAATGTTTTTATGATTTCCTTATTCCTTCTTTAATTTCACTTCATTAAACTCTTTTGTTTTTTTGGTTTTTCACTGGGTTTTAAAATAAATCACTTTTTCCAATAATTTAGATTACCTTAAAATGTACCGTTCCTAGTCAATTACAAAATATGGATTAAAGAATGTACTTTCACCACTAAATTAACTAATTTCTATTGTTCAATCACTTCAAACATCAAATAAAATAAATCAAATTAAACTTTTTTACCACGAATCACCAAAAATTGAAAACTTATTCTGCGCACTGTCTCTCCTAGACTGAATTTAAAACTCAGATGCAAGCGCATCGCAGGATGACGAAACCGTCATAAAACAATACAAGTTTTTTAGGGAAAACCCATTTACATTACCCGCTCGATTACCAGGAAGCAAGGATGTAAGGGGTACCTGCAGATAAATGCATAAATGCAAGCGCATCGCAATCCGGCATAAAACAAAACAAGTTTTTTAGGCCCAACTCATGTACTCGTTACCCACTCGATTACCAGGAAGCAAGGATTTAAGGGCTACCTGTGAAGCCATGCTAGAGGCAGTATTAAAAATCCTTGGAAGTAGTGATATCAGGCCTTCTTAGTGTAAGCGCTTGCTACATTTCCTACAATAATTATTGTGGGTAGTCTTTGGTCTAACGGGGATTTATACGCTTCGCTCTACGCAGTCTTAATTGGAGTGATCCGTTTGCAGTCACGCGATACGCCATATGTGGCCATATGCTGACTGGCTGAAGCTGCTTCCTCTCCTTTCCCTTCAGGTTAAGCGTGATATCTCCAGAACTGTTTTGGCTTTGGATTGTATACAGGGCAAAATAAATTCTCCTGCATTGCTGGACATGTTTAAGGGGTCTACCCACTTCTTCAAATACAAAAAAATTTAATTTTTGGGATTTTTTTTGGCGATTCTAATTTATGTATTGATATGATTCTTTTTGGGTTACATTACAATACACTTAAAGTTAAAAACCAAATTTATTTATTTATTTAACAATGTTTTTAAAAGCTTTTATTTAACTTCACTTGATTCTATGTTCTGGAATTTTGCAATAAATATTTCACCCACTTGCACTGAAGCAATCGGGCTGAAATTTGGCACAATTATGTAAACCCGATGGCAATGCAATATGGTATAGTTAATATCGTTCCAAATCCAATATGGCGGACGCCCCTAGACGGCAGCTCTCTTTTTTCTTCACAACCTCCTTGATATGGATATCTAATGAAAGGGTTCGACAAGTAGAAAATGATAAGCTACCTGACATCATTTTTAATCCAATATGGCGGCCGCTACAAGATGCTGGATTACCTTTTTAAAAGCTTTTATTTAACTTCAGTTGTATGTATGTCCTGGATTTTTCCAACCACTGAACCTATCGGGCTGAAATTTAGCACACACGTTTGGTTCACGTGACAATGCACGATTACTTAAATGCCGCCATTTTTAATCCAATATGGCGGGCGTCACAAAATGGCGATTTATAAATTTCATAGTAACTCCTATGATATAGGTATCAAATGAAAGGGCTTGATAAGCGAAACACAATAAGTGATGTGACGTTATTCTAAATCCAATATGGCGGACGTCACAAAATGGCGATTTATAATTTCTATAGTTACCCCTATGATATGGATATTAAATGGAAGGGCTTGATGAGCAAGAAAGCCGAGGTAGCTTAGTTTGAGAGTGATAATTTTATGAAAGATCTTAACAAAAGCTTTGCTGAAATCGGTGGCAATAACATCAACTTCCGCACCGTTTTCCATGGCTGAGAGAGTGCTTGACACGAAGGTGGTCAAGTTGGTAGATGTAGACCGGCCTTTGAGAAATCCGTTTTGAGCTGAGGATAAAATGGACTTGCAGTGGAATGACATAGAGTCGTAGATAAGATTTTCGAAGAGTTTCGGAATGCAGGATAATTTAGCAATTCGGCGATAATTTTAAATATCGTTCTTGCAACCCTTCTTATGGATTGGGGTGATATAAGAATCTTTTCAACGGTCGAAGAAGACACCCTGTAAAAGTGAATGTTGGAAAAGGGCGGTAAGCGATTGAACTAGGTTTATAAAACGGCGGCAGGTATACCATCAGGGCCAGGGTCAAAATCATCAGTAAGAGCGCTGATTTTAGCCGCAACAAGAGAAGGATCGATATCAATGGTAACGAAAGAAGTTTGTGGGGAGTGCAGCATGAAGGAAAAATAGTTGGGATCAGGGGCGGAGTCAAGGTCGCTAAAAGATTTCCTAAAGAAATCCGCAAAATGGTTTGCAATAATAGTGGGATTAGTCGAAGATGTATCGTCAAACTTAAGGACAGGGGGGTATCCATTGGACTTTCTTTTAAAATTAATGAAGTTGGAAAATTGTTTGGGGTCGGAAATGAGTTTAGCTTGCATATTGTTGAGATAGTCATTATAGAGGGATTCACAACGTTCGGAGAAGAGGGAAGAGATGCCGGCATAAGAAAGTAGTCAGAATCAGACCTTGATCCAAGAAAGGAATGCCACAATTTATTCCTCTTGTTGCGTAGGGAGCGAAGATCTTTATTATACCAAGGCGGTGAAGTGGAGCGGTTCTTTATGACTTCGAATGGGACATATTGCGACAAGCAGTTAAATAGCTCGGTGTAGAAGAGATTGATGCTGTCGTTGATAGGTAATTGGGGACTACATACTTAAGGTTAGGAGGAATAGCGAATTACTTAGGAGGAGGTTTAGTTTCGCAAAGTCGGCTCTGCGAAAGTTGTAATGAAAACGGGGCTCGGAGTTGGTGTAATTGATGGAAGAGTCATGGAAAAAAGTTAGGAAGAGAGGAGGGTGATGAAAATCAAGAGTGGAAAGAAGACGATTACTGTCTATAACAACTGAGTCTATTTGGTCTGGGGTTTTGTTGCGGAATTGGATACTGTACTTGTCCGTCTTTCGCAGTAAGGTAAATACATACCCCCTTCGTATTTTTCCATTTGTGATGTTACATTTACCGGATTTTTGGGCTGAAGCTGTTGGAGTGGTGCATTGGTTCATATTTGGAGGCAATTTAGACAACTTGGCGGACTCCTCTGAAGATGGTTGTTGCAGATGCATGTACTAAACTACTATGCCGTTTTGGGCATATGGTATATCCTCTTAGCGTGTATTTGGCAACACTATGCCCATTCTTCATGCAATTGACACAAAGATTAGTTTTCCTTAGAAAGTGCAATCGCTTAACGCGTGAGAGGTGCAGGAAGTTTTGGCAACTATATAACGGATAAGGCTTCGTGCATAAGGGGCATTTGATCGTATTGGTTGATATGAATATGTTCGCCCATTTTGGATTTTGTTCCGAGCTTTTGTGCAGACTCATCTGTAAACCTACCTTTAGTTCCTAACGCTTCTAGTGATTGGAACCTGATCTCTAAAAATTCCAGAAACTGCTTATTGGTTTGTAAGTTTCTCGTTTGATCGAGTGATTGCTCATATACATATTGGGTTTCCGTTTCCCCCTTCATTTTCCCAGCAAAATATGTAGAAGTAATAGATCCCAATTGTCCGTGGGCACATGCAAGTTTTCAAGGTCCATTAACGTTTCCTTTGTGGTATCATGTAGAATTTTAATGGCTGGCGCACTTTTATATTGAATTTTAGGCTGAGTTATTAGCTTATTTAGTAATGCCGTTACTAATAATCACATGATTTAGTAATGGAATGTCAACATATCCTACGCAAAGATGTAAATTTCATTTGGTAGTTTCTCTGCTTCAGCCTTTAGATTTGTCTTTAGATACCACATCTTCTGGCATCAACTCATTGGTTAACTGTGCACCATTTGAGTGAACTAATCAGAAAACTGGCACCATTTGAAATAGTCGCCATCGAAAATGGGCATTACGATTTTCGGCAATCATATACTGGCTCCACTAGTAGTGAGAGCTTCATTCATTTATTGGTGCTGAATATTGCGCGAGCCTCTCAGAGAGTTTTATTATAATAACCAGAGTTCTTTCTTTAAGTTCCATATGCCTCTCTATATTGTACCTTGCTTCTTCAGGGTCGTCAATTTCCTCCCAAATTTTGCTATTATCTCTTTCCAATAGCAGCCATTGACCTTAATGGCCTTAATGTGATATTCGCAATATTGTTTCGATTGCTGACTCACTTCTGCTCGTTCGATTGAGTCGAGGAGATGTTGTGGTGCCTGTAGGCCGGCTCCTTGCTTCCTGATCATTCTGAATGGGAGGCTATCAATCTCCTTGCGTTAGGAATTGCACCAGTGGCACTTGGTCTGGGTTGCGGATTGGTGCTGAGGTCAGTTTTTGACTGGTCTCCAGCTGAATGATCAATGCCGAGTTTCTCTACTGAGGCTGAATTTAAAGTGGCTTTAGTAGTCGGTAATTCTTTTGTCATTTCAATTTTGGATGCTACAGTGGTGGAAATTCACATAAAAACACTGACATTTATGCTGTTTTTTTCAAATAAATTTCACTATATCTCCTTCTTTATATTACACTAGAATACAAATCAGGTTTTATATACATGTGTATAAATAAATTCTGATTTCAACTTAAATATACAAAATGAAAGTTAGGAAAAAACGGAAATTATTAAAATTCAAATGGAAATATAAATATCATATAAAAACACTAATATTTTTAACAAAATATGAGCACTTAAGATATATCTATTGCTACCTAATATGAAGTGGATCCTCCTTTTTCTTTAACAACTGCCAACATTCGTCGTGGCATTGACTGAATTAGGTTTTGGAGTTCTTCTACCGATGTTGTACTCCACGCTTCTTTTATAGCGGTTTTAAGCTTCCGAACGCTATTGTATCGCCGTCCATTTAAATAAATACGTCTTGCAAGAATGGCCCAGAGGTTCTCCACGGGGTTTAAGTCAGGACTTCTTGCAGGCCAGCTTAGTGTCTTGATATTCTCGTCCTCAAACCATTTCAACACTTTCTTAGACACATGGATAGCAGCGTCGTCTTGTTGGAAAATTAAATCCAATCTGCACAATTCTTTCGCTCGCTCAACCATAACATCTTCTAATAACTGAATATGTATATACATATTTCGGAATTCATTTTTCCTGGAATAAATGCAATTTCCGTCTTCCCTTAGCAGCAAAGCCAGCACAAACCATCACACTTCCTCCACCAAAGTTACGGCTCATCCTCACTTCTTCATTTAGCCTTTTATCGTGCTAATTGTACTGAAAACCATCAGAACCATCTAAGTTGAATTTTTTTTCATCACTAAAAAGCACCTTTCTCCAAGTTTTTTCCCATCTGATATGGTTTTCAGCAAAAATTAGTCTATTGGCTTTATGTGCAGCAGTCAAAGGTGGTTTTTTGGTTATTTTTTTAAAAGAGATTTGTGGATTTTTACGTAGAATTTGTCTCACTCGTTTTCTTGTTACTGGCAAACACAGTTTGCTTACAATATGCGAAAAAAATAATTTATTTTTTGTTGCTTCGCAGGTAATTTGTCGCATTTGTCTAGCATTGAGTTTTTTATTTCTAGCAAAATTACAGTTTTTTCCATATTTTTCACCCAATTTTATGAAATTGTGGATGACTGATAGATCTACCAATTTTTTTACTTACATATACATAAAGAAAGTCCACAGCCTCTAAAAGCAGTTATTTTAGTTTTTTCTTCGTCGGTCAAAATTTTTCCACGTGGCATGTCTAAAATATTAAAAGCAAACTCACGATTCGAAGTACTAATTAACTTTTAGGATAATTACAAACCTCCGTATACAATTTCAACACTAATATTTACATTAATCGCGGAAAGGAGCACTTAAAAATCAGTGTTTTTATCTGAATTTCCCCTAAAATGCAGCAATTTATCAATAAACTACAGAAAAGGCGACTTGTGATTGTGCAGTAATTCGAAAAACGTAATTCAGATAACGGTAACTAATTTATGCCTTCTGGGGAACAATATGGATAAATAATATTTTCTGTGCTGCCAGATTAACATTTAATATTTCCCATATAAAGCAATGCATTCAGGTATTTTTATGTGAACTTCCACCACTGTATTTCTGCTTGATAGCTTTCATCCACATCTTTCACTTGCGTGTAATAATCTTTTGAAAAGTATGCATGATTGCGTCGATCTGGATGTTTCGTTCTGATTACGTTATCCGTTAAGTCTCTTGAATCTTTTCCATCATGAACCACCGCAAAATACTTGTTATTGTTCTTATCTCTTGTAAGAGATCACGTCGGAGTCACCAAATGTTTCTAAGCTCCTTGCTTCTTTGAAATAAGGTAAGGAATTATGTCAAAGGTTCTTATACCTTGACAATTGTTGTGGGTGTTAGCGGTGCTTGTACCGGAACACTCAATGAATTTCTGAAAGACAAAATTAATGAATTGGTTGGCGAGAACATAATTTCTTCCGCTTCAACTTATGGAATTTACAATTTCCCTTTAAAATAATACGTATAATATGGAAGGTCTAAGCCAAATCTATAAAATAAAATCGCACATGGAATGTCTACCGATTGGAAAAGAAAAAATTATTTATAATAGAATAATGAATTATATTATGTATGTATATGAATACATTTATAGATTAGATAATATTCTTACTTTCATTCAAATGAAGTCTGTTAAGCGTTTCTAATTCCATTCAAAACGTGTTCTGAAGTTCATGTCAATCTATATAAAAATATATACGTCACTTTACACTTATACAATTATACAAGCCAATATTTCTTTAGTTTTTTATATTTTGGCCATTCCAATGGTCAAATACTTCTAAAGACGAGCACCTCATTTGCAGTATCTTCCAGGACTATAAATCCAAAACAAACCTACATATGTGTCCACTGATAAAATATAACGAACAAGGATTTAAAATATCTGATTTTTTTCCCCAGAAATGCTACTCTGTACAAGTTTTATAATCGATCCAGTAGTAAATTTACTACATAAAAACAAACTCAAATTCTTTTTTTTATAATAACAGTATAGATGTTCAAACCTTACTATGAATCGTATTCATTTTACTATCTTTTAAAGAGTTCAAACATTTAATTCACTTGCACAACACACTTCGTTGTTTAGAACACCACTAAAACGACGTAACGTATTAGTATATGAACATCCACTATAAATTTTCATAAAATCAATGGCCCGTTTCATAGAATTAATGAATAAGTTCTTATGATTTTTTGGGTTGTGTACTTAACGAAAGTTTACATTGAATCAATGAGCCATTTCATTTAATATTGAGTGCATAAAATGAAAGAACTGGGATGCATAGTTTTAATGATTTCGTTCATAGCCTGTAACAAAATATCAATGCTTTTTACATTGTTTCAATGAATTATTCATTGAATTAATGTAAAATATTTTAATGAACACTGTTCATCGAAATATATGAACAAAGTGACGTCTATATCACAGTACGAGGGTTGTCTGAAAAGTTTCCGACTTCAACGTGAAGATGGTAGCACTCGTAAACAAAAGTAGGGGAATGTACTTGTGCATGCTTCGAAAGGTACTCACCAAAATTTCAGCCATTTTGGACGCGTAATTGGTGCTTGACAATCATTTGAGTAAGTCATGTGAGGGTTTTTGTGAAAATATAAAAAATCACGTATCGAGCTGTCATTAAATATTTGTTTTTGAAGGGCAATACGTCTACGCAAATCAGTGACGAGTTGCACGCTATGTACGAGGATTCTGCACCATCATTTACCACCGTGAAATTTTGCGACGTCCAAAAACTGCAATAACTGACGATAACATCGCTCAAGTTCACCAAATGGTGCCAAACAACCGTAGAATTAAAGTTAGAGGGATAGCAGAGGCTATGAATATGTCCAAAAAAAACGTGTTTGTCACATATTGAATCAAGATTTAGTTATGCGAAAGCTGTCTGCGCGTTAGGTGCCGCGTTTGCTCACTTTGGACCAAAAACGTATTCGAATACAGATTTCCAACTCTCTGTTAGCGCAGTTTAGGCACAATAAATCTGAGTTTGTGCGCCCATTAATTACTGTAGATGTTGGTACTCCATTATACTCCAGAAGCAAAAATACATTCAAAACAGTGGACTACGAATAGGGAGTTGGCTCCAAAATAGCGAAGGTTGTTCCTTCGGCTGGGAAAGTGATGACGACTGTTTTCTGGGATAGTCATGGAATTATCTTAATCGTTTATCTTCAAAAAGGAAAAACTATTATAGGAGCATACTACGTATCATTACCTGACAAGCTGAAGGCAGAATTTACAGAAAAACAAATTTGATTCACAAAGACAATGCGCCGTCTCACACCTCAGTGGTTGCTAGGGCGAAAAACCACGACTTACGGTTTGAACTGCTTGACCACCCTCCTTACTCACCAGATCTAGTCCTAAGCGAATTTTGTTTGTTCCTTAAGCTAAAAGTTGCGCCCGGGGGACAGAGATTTTTGTCGAATCATCACTTTCGTAAGCAACTATTTTGCAGAGAAAGACGCCGAGTAAAATATTGAAAACTTTCGAAAAATCACAAAAATTACTATTTTTGCTACAAAAATCATAAATAGGTGGGGCTTACCCCGTTGCGGCAGCTAGGGGTTAAATAAAATCGCAAAAATGTTTTCTAGATACTTGGAAAGATTTTGGAAACAATTAAAATGGCTAGATATAGTTGGTTTAAATTAATTAAGCAACTGATATTTACTACACTGGTCGTCTTTTACTTAAACTCATTATACTTCGCATTAATAATATTTGTTGGGATACTTCAGAGAATATAAGTCGAATAAGTGGAATATTTATGAGGAAAATCTATTTAAACGACTTTCCTTATAAATATTCGAACAAATTTTATTAATATGAAAAATATATAATAATATTTATTTTTACAAATATTTAACAAATATGAGCAAATATGTTGATATTATTCTAATTTTTTATATTTATAATATCCTGAATTTTATGGACGCAGCCTGAAATTTCAAGCCCAATGCAGCCACCTCCAATAAGCAAAAATGAATTTATAAATAAACTGGCATAGCCGACTATCAGGTAAGGGGATTTGTTTTTATCTTTTAATATTGCATTTTTCAGGGTTTTGAGTATATAACTTGATCCGAAATAAAAGTGTGTAGTGAAAGGTGTTTTAAAAACATTTTTGCCGGATTTAATGGAGATTGTGCAGGTGCTAAGGGATTTTGGGGTGGAAATATTTAACTTGTAATTTTGACAGTTTGTCAAAATCAAAAGTCGAGTATTTTCGAAACTATAGCCGACCGGCACAAAATCCTTCAGATTGTTCCATTTTAGGGTAAATGGAATGGAAGGCACTAGCAAAATTTCATTGAAATCCGATCGATTCCCTTGGTCTCTACACTTGTTCCGAAATTTCATATCAATGCAAAACTTTCATTTTGTAAGGTTTAATTTTACATTACCAACAATAAAAGTCTGTTTTTTTATTCCTATAGTTCAGTCTTCTTTAATCCTGGAAACGATTTAAATTAAAAACTTCTTCGAATCATTGCGGGGAACCTGATTTAAGGGGTCAGGTTACCTTGAGGCTAACGAAAATGCATGAATAGTAATGAATTTTGTTAGATGCAACAACAAACATTTTTGAAGTGAAAACTTCTTTAGGCTGGTTGGATGGGGTGTGATTTTACAGCATCACGCTCGCGTAACGCGTTAATGCTAAGACTATATCTTTAGCTATAGGTATGACGTATTGCACTTGGTCAGCAGGGAATGTATATATACATATATATGTGCCCACTGGTACGCGCCCAGCAAGTACACGTATATACACAGACCGACAAGTATGCACACGACTGTTAGTTATATATGTATATCAATATATATTTTACTAACAGGCGTCTTCAATCCCTGTACATCAGTGCTGTGTATATGTGTATACTGTGCATCAATTAAATTGTGTTCTTGTTTAGTTATTTTAAATACTCAAGTGTATGAGTACTGTGTAGTAAAAAGTGAGTATTAAATATATTAATATTTTCATATAGAAATATAGTTTAAAGAACTAGAATAAAAACGTTTTTGTAGCAATATATATATATACATATACGTATAAATTCGACATGACAAAATAATTATTTATTACCTTTTGTTATTGAAATTTTTGGTTGTAAAAATTGCGGAAAAGTGTCTAATTTTTGTCAGAAAATATTTTCTTACATTACAAAATTTTATTTTACAAAATTACTATTATATTTCTCATTTTAAATTATCAAAAATGAAATAAATGAAATACGTGGTTTGTTATTTTTTAAAAAATAATTTATAAACTTATATCTTTCAATTCTATCATTAGAGGTTTAAGAAACAACGATTGATGCGGTATTTACCAGATATTTACATTAATTTGAATCAAAAATCGTTGTCTCTTATTTTAGTTACCATAAGCCCATTGTATCATTTTTAGAACATAATCAAATGATTGACAGTACAAATATCTTGAATATCTCCAAAAAAAAAAAAAATTAATTTTTCTAAAAAAAGAGTGTTGATAGAAAAAAACATTATAAATCTTATTGGAAAAATTGAAGTTTGAAGTTCAGCAACAAAAAGAACTGATATGTGCGGATGTCTTCATTAACCGCTGGATATGCGTGTGTATTCATTCACCTTGGAATAGATTTCAAATAAAATCATTGAAATTAAAAAACGGCGCGTTATCAAGTTCACAAAAATATGACATTTTCAAATATAAGTGGGATAGAGAGGAAGGATACATTACACATTAAACAAAAAAAGTGATAAAAAAATAAACGACTCGCTTCAAGACTATCGACAGCCCGCTTTTGCGTATCCTTTCCTGTTTTAACCTAGAATAGCTAGTAAGAAATCTGTAGTAGTATCTGTGTTAAAGTAGACTTGTTTTAATTGCGCTAAAAGCGGCCTGTAGTTTTGAAACCCGTGAATAAAAAGTAGCCTATATATTAAGTCGGGATATGTAGTATCTCCACTCAAAAAATGAAAATAATTGGACCCAGAGTTTAGGCGTGATCAAGCAATGAACATATAGGGTCCGCCATTTTGAATTTCGAAATTTCGATAGTAGATTCGAAATTAGTGGCCTCAAAGTACCCATAGTACTAATTTTCAATTGAATTCGTTGAAGTTCGAACATTTTTGGTCGCCATATTGGATCCGCCATCTTGAATTTCCAAATTTTTGGACGTAGATTCGTATCCTAAATTAGGAAAACGTCCAAAACCCTCAATTATCATTGTTAATGGCAATTCTTTGAAATTTACAATTTCTGGCCGCCATCTTGTCTGCGCCATTTTGAAATCCGCGAGTAAAAAGTAGCCTATATATTACCTGGGGATATGTTGTGTCTTCACTCAAAAAATGAAAATGATCGGACCAAGCGTTAAGGCGTGATTAAGCAACAAACAAACATTTTGGGTCCGCTATTTTGAATTTCCAAATTTTGATAGTAGGTTCGAAATTAGTGGCCTCGAAATATCTATAGTATTAATTTTCAATTGAATTCATTGAAGTTCGAAAATTGTTGGTCGCCATATTGGATCCACCACTTTGAATTTCCAAATTTCGAGGGTAGATTCGCCATCAGGACCTCCATAAACCCCTAAATACCAATTTTCACGGCAATCCTTTGACATTTACCATCTTTGGCCGCCATCTTGGGTCCGCCATTTTGAAACTCATAAATAAAAAGTAGCCTATATGTTAGGCCGGGATACGTAGTATAGATTCGAAATTAGTGTCCTCGAAATATCTATAGTATTAATTTTCAATTGAATTTATTGAAATTCGAAAATGGTTGGTCGCCATATTGGATCCGCCATTTTGAATTTCCAAATTTCGAGGGTAGATTCGCAATCAGGACCTCCAAAAACCCCCAAATACCAATTTTCACGGCAATCCCTTGAAATTTACAATCTTTGGCCGCCATATTGGATCCGTCATTTTGAATTTCCAAATTTCGAGGGTAGATTCGCAATCAGGACCTCCAAAAACCCCTAAATACCAATTTTCACGGCAATCCCTTGAAATTTCAATCTTTGGCCGCCATCTTGGATCCGCCATTTTGAATTTCCAAATTTCAAGGGTAGATTTGCAATCAGGACCTCCAAAAACCCCTTAAGACCAATTTTCACGGCAATCCCTTGAAATTTACAATCTTTGGCCGCCATCTTGGATCCGCCATCTTGGATCCGCCATTTTGAATTTCCAAATTTCGAGGGTAGATTCGCCTACAGGACCTCCATAAACCCCTAAATACCAATTTTCACGGCAATCCTTTGACATTTACCATCTTTGGCCGCCATTTTGGGTCCGCCATTTTGAAACTCATAAATAAAAAGTAGCCTATATGTTAGGCCGGGATACGTAGTATAGATTCGAAATTAGTGTCCTCGAAATATCTATAGTATTAATTTTCAATTGAATTTATTGAAATTCGAAAATGGTTGGTCGCCATATTGGATCCGCCATTTTGAATTCCCAAATTTCGAGGGTAGATTCGCAATCAGGACCTCCAAAAACCCCCAAATACCAATTTTCACGGCAATCCCTTGAAATTTACAATCTTTGGCCGCCATCTTGGATCCGCCATTTTGAATTTCCAAATTTCGAGGGTAAATTCGCAATCAGGACCTCCAAAAACCCCTAAATACCAATTTTCACGGCAATCCCTTGAAATTTGCAATCTTTGGCCACCATCTTGGATCCGCCATTTTGAATTTCCAAATTTCGAGCGTAGATTCGCAATCAGGACCTCCAAAAACCCCTAAATACCAATTTGCACGGCAATCCCTTGAAATTTACAATCTTTGGCCGCCATCTTGGGTCCGCCATTTTGATATCTGCGAATAATAAATAGCCTATATGTTAGGCCGGGATACGTAGTATCTTCACTCAAAAAATTAAAATAATCGGACCCGGCGTTTAGACGTGATTGAGCAATTGCTAGCGTGATGACGTCACAAGCGCCTGAACATTTTTCTCGACTGAATAGAAAGAAAAAGAAACGACTGAATAGAAAGAAAAATGACGTCACAGGCGACTGAATAGAAAGAAATGCTGAACATTTTTGGCGACTGAACTTTGAAATTCTGAACAATTTCATTCACAAAATATTTTATAATTAAAAGGAAAATGAAAATTTTTTGGAAAAAAAAATTGGCCATCAAAGTTCTCGCGCAGCCGGATTAAAGAGCATTTTTTGTACAATAAATAAACAATATCTTCATTGTTTTAAAAAATAAACAAAATAAATATCGTAAAATTTGCTTTCACATTTCAGTAATAAGGCTTGGCTGGGCGCCTTTTTTTTTTTTTCTATCAACACTTGGCGCCCGAGCGGGCGCCTTGATTGTCGAAGTGAGTGATAATGATGGAGAGAATGAAGTGAATTGAATACAGACACTATATATGTATATAGCTAATAAAAATATATATGAATAAACCATATGAAAATGAATATAATTGCTGCTCAGAGTTATATCATAGTTTTAAGTTTTCACTTCTGTCGGCAGTCCTCATGACTGCTCAGTTCTTTTTTTTATTATAGATTGTATTGTGAGTATGTATTCCATTTCGATCGACACACCATTTTTAATTTGGATGAATTTTTGTGGATGTATTTGTTATATCATTAAATTAAATTCCACCAAAGGATTTTGGAAGCAAAAATCAAGTTGCAATGAAAAAGTTCAAATTTGGAAATAACAGTGTTTCGGTAAATATTATTCAAATAGTTTACGTTTAAGTAATCTGCAAATACCCCGCAAATTTCAAGAGAGTGTTTTTTTGGGATTTTTTTTAATTTCTTTAATATTTATAATGTCTTATTTTGTCTTCTTTTCTTGTCTTTATTTCTTTCTATTTAAAACATTGCTATGTATTAATTACAAAAAGGATAGTACCTACTGTTACAAGATTTGCCTTCATTGTAATTCACACTCAGAATTTTAATCGAGTGGATATTAGGACTGGCGTTCGGTGCGCACGATCGTGGCGTCTGTGGCAGGGGCACCGCCGTTTAGTTGCACTGAGGAGATCCGGCTGGTGCCCCGGATCGAAATGCCGACCACTTTTTGGACTCGTCTGCCTCGGCGGACAAGCATGTATTCTCAACAACAATATTTAAAGTGCAAATCCATCCTCATATCGCGGATTGTAAGTGAGCGCCATTCATGCAATTTTGCCAGCAACTGCTTAGCGGGCAAAATTGTAACAATACTTGAAATGAAAAAATAGTTTTTTGAAATATATAAATTATTTTGTTTCTGTCCTTAAAAAACCACCCTCTTCGAAAGTGTAGGTTGTTTTTAGATTGATTAAACGTAAATTATGACATATAAAAAATTAAGCCAAAAATATGTAGGTACCGGAACATTGTTTTTTTCAGGTTTTCAATTTATTCATTGCAGCCATTTTGATATTTTTGCATACAATTTATAAAATCATCAGTGGCATGATAGTCGCAAGTATCATTTTCAAAATGAATTCAAAATTAAACTTGAAAAATCAACTAATATTCATTTTTTAATAAATTTTGAAAAATTCTTTTTTTTCCAAAATTCTTGGGTGAAATTTCATTTTATAATACAAGAAGCACACAAACAAAATTTTATCCAAATTAAAAATTATCGAGTTCAACATTGTGTCGATTTGAAGTGGAACCACACCCGTATACATACCAATAAATTGTGCAAAAAAATTTAAAATTATTAGAAAATGACGGAGTACTGCGTCGTATGGCTAAGCACCTTATTCGTGACCTAAAAATTTTGAAGGACAAAAAATAGTTTTCACTGCAAAAATAGTACTTAAAAAGTTTTTTTTGGAAAAAATTGGACATCACATCAAAAACCCCTTACTCTACCTTCAAAAAAATATTTTTAGTGTCTTGTCAACCGTGGATTGACCAACATTTCAGCCGAAAACTGCGCGAAAGCTCTTCACAACTGGATTAGTAGATTTGGGGTTCCCAAAATTATAGTAACCGATCAGGGAAGACAATTTGAATCAGTCTTTTTCAAATAACCCTCTAAATTTATAGGAATAAATCGTACTACCCCATATCACTCGCAATCTTATGAAACAGAATCTTGGTCCGAAAAAAAAACTTATGAAACAGAATCTTGGTCCGAAATTTTACCTTTGGTTTTATTTGACTGCAGGACGACTTTTCGTGAAGGATTTATCGCAACCCCAGCCGAATTGCTAAGACTTCCTGGGGACTTCATGGAAGCAAATTCTCGTGTGTTTCAAGTATGCAACGAAGTTGTTATGATGGACCGTTTCCTATCATTTCACGGCATCAACATTTTTATTATATTGAAATTAAAGATAAAAATATTAACGTTTCTTTAAACAGATTGAAGCCTTATTTTGCTACGGTTGATGATCAAATTAATGCCTCGAGTATATTTTCACTTTCGACGTTAGAGCATAATAACATTTCTATCCAACCTCTTTCAGACCACTCTAAAGTCCAGCCAGTGTCTGGTCAAACTCGAGAAGTTCATTGGCCAGTGTTCATTGAATATTCTTAAAACAACAATTCAAATTCCCCTCACTTTTACAAATAATAACAAGTTTTCGAAATTTGCAAAATTAAATCATTTTAAATTCATATCGCAAATTTTTGCAAATTGCTGGAATGAGGGTGATGATTAAATTCCCTGCACTTTCTAATTTACTCAAGTGTGAAACTGGTACGAAGTAGTAGTTTATTTTCGTAATAACATTTATATTTAGAAGCTCTTACATATTAAGTAAGTATTAAGTAAGTTTTCTTACTTTGCAGTAGTAAATTACTGTAGTTTTTACAAGTAGATAGAGGTTGAGCGTAATAGTAAAAATTATTTAAAGTAGCTTTGGAAATGTATTTGTATTGATAAAAGTAAAATGTAGTCAGTCTGTGTAATTTCTATTGTGACCGGTTGCGGAATATCTTTTAATAAGTAAATTTATTAAAATAAAGAAAATCTCAGAAAGAACTTAAGGCTTACTAATAATATAAACTTAAACAGACGTTTGTGAATAACTAAGAAAAAGTAATATAAAATAAATAAGATGGATTGCAAGTTCCCTTTACAGTAAATACATCTCTGGCCTCGATGTATGTTTTAAAGATTATTTGCTAAAATTACAATCGGTTCTATACATAACGATCCTAAACATTTCTGGAAATTTGCCAGTTCTAAGCGTAAATCTGACTGGTACCCTTCGTCGCTAAGGTTTGGCGACACCTGTAGCGTTGACCCTGTTATTACCGCCAATCTCTTTGGGGACTTTTTCAAAACTGCTTACTGTGATAACGTCTGTTATTCCAATATAGACCATTTTCCTAACTTGACGAAGCTTCCGCCTACCTCTCTTCAGACTAAAGACCTTATTTTAGATTCAAGTCCATCTCTAAGTATATTTTCACCTTGGCTGATATTTTGTCTTGTAGTCCTGATGAAGTGCTTGTCACGTTTTTCAAACGGTGTAGGTCCTGTCAATGGAGGTAAAATAAGGCGAAACTGCTCGATTTGTTCAAACAGCACCGATTTGCGTGAAAATTTGGATTTAGGTTCCACTTACCCTCTAGTTCAAAGTTGACCTTGTGCCGACGGGTGCTTTTACCCTGGCGGTGGATGCCACCCCTTCTCAGGGGTGAAAAATAACTCATTGAAAAAAAGTCGGGGAATGTATAGATTGACTAATTCTAAGCAACTTTTGTTCTATAAAGTTTTTACTCAAAGTCAATACTTTTCGAATTGTTCGCGAGTGAAAGTGTGCATTTTTCAACCATAGCAACCACGTTTTCAGACGGTTTTTCGCAAATAACTCAAAAAGTAAGTATTTTATCGAAAAAATCATTCTTAGCAAAAAATGTAGCTTATAAAAAAACAAAAAGAATGATGTGTTTATGGTGTCTTTAGACCCAACATTAAGAGAGGAATAGCTCGTTGAAAGTTGGTTGTTATTCGTCAAATGCCAAAATCGAAAGTCTGAACGTGAAATAACCAAAAAACAATGCATTTTTCGAGGAAAACTCATAAAACTTTTTCTGACGTGCTTAAAAAAACCTTTATTTTTGTTTTGTTATAAAGCTCCCTAGCTTCAAAACTAAGCGAGTTATGACGAAAATAAAGTTGGTCCCTACTTTTTGGGGGAAAAAAATTTGAAAATCACCCTGTAATGACCACGCCAATTGAAAATAATCGTTACAATTTTACAATTCACTTTATTTATATACTTGTAATATGCTTGAAAAGTTTGACCCGTGTCAAGTGCTTAGTTTTGAAAAAATTTGAGCTTGAAGTGAAAAGAGAATTTTTGTAATTTTGCAAAAATAGCCTTTTCTTCAAAATAACTCAAAAAATATTAATGATACGCAAAATTTTGTAGAATAAAAAATTGTAGGCTTTCTAAAAATATCGGTTTTTTCTTTTTTTCTGTACGATAAAAATTTACTAAGATATGGCCATTTAAAATGTGCATATATTCAGATATAGTAAGTTGTTGAAGTTCTTTCAGCTTAAACCCTTTCAAAAAAAATTAATTTATATGAGCTTATAGCTCTTAAAAATATCTACAAAATGGTTTGTTGAAGGACTCGATAGCTTAAAAACTAAGCGAGTTATGGGTAAAAAACGAATCAAATATTTTTGGAGATATCAGAAGACGTACAGGTGAATACGCATTACAGCTATATTTTAAGCATAGACATAGTTACACCTATTCGTACACTATAAATATATCACACATACGTTGCCCGGGCACAACTTTCCATAAAAATTTGACGTTGTCGAATTCAAATTTGTTAAATGTCACTCAGGAAGTTAAGCGCAACATGCCCATAGAATTTCTTTTCAATCGCCTAAATACTTTTTGCATGACTCACCGTAAACATATCTCTGCTCAACATTTATTTGTCCTTCTCTCTTCTTTCTCCCTTCTTCCCCCGTCCCTTTCCAATTGTGATGCATAGCTTATATCACTTAGGAGGTTGTGCGCAACATGCCCATAGAATATCATCTCAATCGGATAAGTACTGCTCTAAATTTCTCCCTATCACCCCACCTTTTCCATTGCGATGCATAGCCTGTCACTCTTGAGGTTATGGCCAACATGCCCGTAAAACGTCATCTCCTGATAAGTGCTTTTTCCGTGACTCCATAAACATATCACTGGCGTTTAGAATTTCGTAAATTTTAACAATGGTAAACAATTAAAAGAGTAGCCTTTGTCACTCCTGACAACCTGCACTTTATGTCTGTAAAGTGTCATCGAAATAGGTTCAGCCGTTTCGAAGATTAGCCCGGACAGACAGACAGACACAAAAAACATAACCTATGTCAGTTTACTCCTTTTAATTTCAATAATACATGATAAAATTTTCAGGATCATCGGTTGAACGGCCTAGGAGCCCATTCGTACCAAGCACACACACAAACTTTCGCTTATATATAGGTACTACATATTATAGATGAAATATTTTGTAAAAGGAAAATCTCCAGTTTATGAAATCAGCGACCTCGAAAACCCCCAAGTACTGAGTTTTGTGGAAATAGCAAAAACTTCATAATTTGACAGTCAGCATCTTGAATTCGTAAATCCTGACAGCCGGGATGAAATGAAATATTTTGTAAAAGGAAAATCTCCAGTTTATGAAATCAGCGACCCCGAAAACCCCCAAATACCAAGATTGGTGGAAATCGCAAAAACTTCAAATTTTGACAGCCCTCCATTTTGAGTTCATAAATTCTGACAGTCAGATTGAAATCAGCGACCCCGAAAAAACCCCAAGTACCAAGTTTGGAGAAAATCGCATAAACTTTAAAATTTGACAGACCACCATCCCCTCCTCTCCTTTCCCCTTTATTAGCCAATTTCAAAATATCGCCTATAGCACTCAGGAGCGCATGCGCAATACACGTAAGTGAATTACAACCCTTTTTCTATAAAGAATCTTTAAATTTGCAATAGAAAATATCGACGGTCACTTATCGAGATAAAAACTATCCTATCTTTTAAGTTGGACCAAACAATACACATCTACAAAATTTCATCGAAATCGGTTCAGCGGTTTCGAAGATTAGCGTAAACGCACATGTCTTATATATAAAGATATATATACATATATAATATTTTAGGTTTTATATGTATATAAAGATATATATACATATATAATATTGTAATAAAAAAACACTTTTGCAGTAAAAATAAAAACAAATAAAATCCATATAAATTAAAATCCATTAACATTGAGATTTTCGATTTCTTCATCAAGCTATTACTCTTTTAATATTGGGACACCACAAAGCCAGCATTCTTTTTGTGTTTTTATAAGCTATATTTTTACTAAGAATGATTTTTTCGATACTTACTTTTTGAATTATTCGCGAAAAACCGTCTGAAAACGTGGTTTCTTTGGTTGAAAAATGCACACTTTCACTCACGAATAATTTGAAAAGTATTGACTTTGAGTAAAAACTTTATAGAACAAAAGTTGTTTAGAATTAGTCAATTTATCCATTCCCCGACTTTTTTTCAATGAGTTATTTTTCACCCCTGAGAAGGGGTAGCATCCACTCCCAGGGTAAAAGCACCCATCGGCACAGGGTTAACTTTGAAGAGGGTAAGTGGAACGGTGGAACCTAAATCCAAATTTTCATGGAAATCGGTGCTGTGTGAATAAATCGAGAAGGAAAATGTCCATTGACTGGACTAGTGTTGTTCGTCTCTTGCTTCTGTTGTACATATGTTATTTATTTAACTTACCTTTAATGCGTGGTGTCTTTCCAAAATAGTGGAAATCTTCTTGGGTAATCCCCTTACATAAAAGGGGAAACAGGTGCAATATTGCTAGATATCGTCCTCTTGCTAATATTTCCTGCATTGCCAAGATCTTCGAAGTCATGGTTTGTGATGTATTTTCCTTCTATTGTAAGCCCTTTCTGCAGTGATTCCAACATGGCTACATGAAAAGTAAATCTACCACCACTAATCTGTTGGAGTATACTAATTATTGCTCTTCTGCCATTGAAGCCGAAGTGCAAGTTGACTGTATATAACACAGATTTTAGTAAGGTTTTTGACAGGATCAGGATGGGAATACATCCATAAATTATCTCTTCTTGGATTTCCCACTATTTTTCTCAACTGGATGCTTTCGTACTTGTCTGGTCGTACACAGCGTGTAAAATTTCGTAATGCACTATCTAACTAAATATAAAACACTTCTGATATTCCCAAGGAAAGCATCTGGGACCACTTGTTACTTTGATGATGTATCTTACTTTTACTTCAATGATGCATCTTTGATTTTGAATAATTCAAGAATACTCTGAATTTCCCAAAATTTTCCGACTCGTCTCTAATATGTAATGGGACCGTGAAATTGTAAATTTTGGCTTAGAAATTTTTTTCACGTGGGTTCTATTCAATGTCTTTCACTCGCAAAAAGATTGCGCTCCATTTCAATTACTCCATAAATGGATGTTCTCTCACTCGAGTTGTACTGACAAAGATTTGGGCGTCATACTTAACTCCCGCATGTCTTTGGAAGACCATATAAATGCCATTGCTGCCAAAGCGAACGCTACACTGGGGTTCGTCAAAAGATGGTCCAACGAGTTCGCTTATCCGTACATAACAAGACTTCTTTATTGCACTTTTGTTCGACCCATTCTCGAGTACGCTAGTCCCGTCTGGTCGCCCTTTTTACGCAGCCCACATTAATCGGTTCGAGGCTGTTCAACAGGAATTTATTAGATTTGCCTCACAATTAAGGTTTCAGTAAGCCGACTTCATCGATGTCTCGCCTCTTCAATCAGAGTTTTGCTAAAATCGACTTTAACCTGTCGAAGCGCCAGATTAAGGGTCAGGTTAGCGTTAATGTAAACAAGAAAATATTTTTATATTGATTCCTTCGTAGTAATCCGTTTAATGGTGAAACTTTAATAAATAAATAGTACTCTTTCAAATAGGTCAAACCAGGTCGTAGGGGGTGATCGCTGGGGCGGCTGGTCTCAGAGGACCGGCCGGAGGCCCATCCCTCTGGGTTTTGACGAGCACATCCGATCGTCTCCGGCGGCTGCCCCTCTATCATATAAGAAAATAGTTTATTAATTATCCGTTCGTTAAAATTTTTTATGATAACTCTTTAATTACGAGTTAGATAGTTGTGGGTTAGTAGATGCTGGCTGCGTCAGGACCGTATTTACCATTAAACATTCGAGATTTTTGTATTTCAAGAAAACAACAGCGGCAAGTCGAGTTGAGAGCGCGGCATAATTTAATTTTGAGTTCCCTTTACGAATTTTAGGAATTTTCATTTAAGATGAAAAATGACGCATATACAAAAACAAATTGTTGGTCGCTTGTATTGCTGAAATATGTCCTTTTAAAATTTCGAAAAGTAAATGCTACTTCCATCGCAATTTTCTGCGTATTTCCAGAAAATGTTAGTGATAATTGAGAAAATTATTTACCCTAAAGGTACTTCCGTCAGGCAAACGCATTGAAAGATTCCTGAATATAAAGAAATGGAAAAAAAACTTTCGAATTTTTCGATATTTGATTTCACACAACAAACGCCTGCTTGTCGCCGTTGAGATTCGTCTATTTTATGGATTTTTCCGGAGACTTTTTTGTAGACAAATTGAAAATTTGTTTAACTTATATGACTTTGACACAATTATCAATGCCGGTCTTCCATGTTGTCATCCGTAGTAATGATTTCCACGAGAACTGGCCTGCGCCCCAGAGCTTCCTAAATAAAGCACTGCATTACCAACTAGTCTCAAAACTTTGAAATTACCCCCGTCGAAATCGACGCAAATCATTAACGGATTAAATCAAAACAGCAGAGCACCTTTCTGAGTTGTGCAATCGATTGGGTATCTCTTGAAAGGACATAAAAACTTTTTAACAAAAAAATTAAACCGCCGAAAAAACTGATAACCAAAAAATAATAAACCTTTTTTTATTTAACCTTAATAACTAAGTTCTTAAACTAATGTAAGTATACCTAAGTATATATTCTTGTAATTATTTTGAGTTTTTAATTAACCTTAAGGGGTAACACCACTCTAGGATTTTGAAATTTTTGGAATTTTTTTTTTTTTTCGTTTAAAATATACTTTAGGGTCATAAAAATGACATGCAATTGCATGTATAGTCAAAAAAAAGTGTTAAGTGGTTCACTTTTAAATTTTCCGGAAGCGCGCGTTTAGCGCTTATACGTGAGCACTTAACTTTAAACGCATTTTTCTCGAAATCACTTTTTCACAATCGGGCGGACACGTTGCTCAAAAACCGCTTGATGGATTGCTTTGAAAATTTGACTATAACGACACAATACGATTATCTACTAAAGTACATATACGTTTTTTGATTGATCAAAAACCTTTTTTTTACAGACGATTTAGTGTCGATTTTTTGGACGAAAAATCGAATTTTTTTTCAAACTCGTGCCATTTTTGCAAAAATCATTTTAAAAAAAAAATCGTATGTACTTTACTAGCTTTTGATATGTACTTTAAGAAAACTTTTACTTTTTTGTTCTACGTGCTATGGTTCCCGAGGTACGTGTCCGCCTGTTTGGGTATGTCAAAAAAAGGCGTTCTGCAAGAATGGCTGTACAGCCGCCATTTTGTATCCAAAATTGAATAAACAATTTTTTTTACATACTTCTATGTACCCTTAGTAGTTCCTTAAAAAATCAAACTGATTTCTTTTCCCATCTTCTCAAAATAAATTATCAAAGTAATGCCTTTTTTATGCCTCTAGAGTGGTGTTAACCCTTAATAACTAAGTTCTTAAACTAATGTAAGTATACCTAAGTGCCCACACGTCGTTGCGACGGGTCGTGCGGTGAGGGCATTTTTTGGAATGTTAATGTTTATCGCTGGAGATTTCACGTTGCATTGTTAATTTGATTTGGTTATTTCTTTAAATTTAAGGTAATTTAGTGATCTTTGTTCATTGATTGTTTTGCGCCGACTCAAAATTACTTAGGTAGCCTCTACACACAAGAGACTGACAGGTCTAAAGCTCATTCATCGTAAGGTTTTTTTTTAATTAATTGTAATACACAACTCAACATTAAAATCTGTGAGTGAACAATAAATCGCCCCTATTTTCCCCCCCTAGGGTAGGAATTTTTTTTTCAAATTTATATGGGACCAACTTCGAGGTATACCCTATCCAATAAAAAAAGAATTATCAAAATCGGACTACTCTGTAAAAAGTTATGCGCGGCCATACATAAAAAAAATATATATATATACATACATACGTGTCGACTTGAGAACCTCCTCCGTTTTTCGTCGGTTAAAAAATATTATCAACCCATACCGATATAAGGATGATATCTTCGCCTTCCTCACCATAGCACAATCATGAATCGCCCTTTGATGCTGTAGCATAAAAAACAAGCAAGATCTCAAGCAACTTTGCCCTTTCCCGCCTGATGAAGTCTACTTAATGATTTCCTAAAAACACATAACTTATCACTGTAATTCAGTTAGCATACCTTTTGGCTTAAACGCGGCGTTCGAATCTTCCTCGGTATTATCAATACTATCGAGGATGTCCTGCAACTGTCTTGCAGGTTCCATAGGAACTTCCTCGTGGAAATCACCTTTTAAATAACTATCTCAGTTAAAGAAATTTAATTTGAAATGGAAAAGAATTCCGAAAAATTTAAAATAAGAAATGTTGTGCTTATGTATGTTGTATCGTGTTATTATTTTTTTTAGAGTGTTCTTCAACAGACCACGAATCAAATGCCCCTAGCTGATGGAGATCTTCCATCCAGTATTCGAACTCACCATTGGATGGCTGGACAAAATTTTCAAGTACAATAATCTTGTAAAATATATCAAACATTGAAAATATAGGATTCTTTTTTAAAGGAGGACTATGGCCACTGCAAATTAGAATCACTGAGCGGCATTTCTAAGAATGATTATGAGCCTCCAAATATCTTCAACGGTCTTCCCGCAATAGCTTCATGCAAAAATTTAGGAGCTAACGTTTCAATTAAAGAAACCTCGCATCAATTATTAGTTCCTGCTACAAAGAAGCAAGGAGTATCTGGAGAAAGCTGTGATGCTGCTAGTCATGCCTTTAACAATATTCCAATTCCTAAATATGAAAAGGATTTCAAGTAAGTTATCCAGTAAACATTATGTATAAAAGCATAGGAAAATTATTATGTAAACACAAAGAAATGATTCTAGTGAAATTTAACTAGTAAATTATTTTAATTATTTTTCAGTAATTATTTCTGAAATTACAGGAAAGTTATTCCATTAAAAATAAATTTCTAGCATACTGTCAATAACCCTGATATTTTAGTAATTTCTAACTGCAATTCTTGTGAAACTCACTGCATAATCTTGAAGTTGTTTTGTGGGTCTTATAAAATATATCCTTTTCCTTTAACTTAACTGAAATTCTAGTGATATTCGCGTGCATAAAGGTCACAAAAAAGCTTAATACAAAAAATGTCAACCGTTTGGGAGTTACAGGGTGATACGCAAATTCCAATTTTCTCCGAAATTCATCCAATTAATGCACTTTATTTTTTTATCGAATTGCCCATCTTATTACCTTTCCATATATCCAGGTAAAATAGAGATAGAAACATCTGTTCCTTAGAAAGTCCTAACTGATATCTTATTGTTTTATTTCCCTGTAATTAAAAAACTCGTAAAACGAACAACATTTTCAAGAATAAGATCGAAAATGTTTGGTTAGCGTACACAAGTAATTAATTTTAATTATTGCTCCAGAAGAGTCATAAAAAGGTTAATAGAAGTCATTTTAACGGGAATACCAACGAAGATTTCCTAATCGATGTGTATCCCAAAAGATAGGTATTTTCGCGGACTTTCCAAAGATTAAGAGAAACCGGAAGTGTAACTTCCAACAGCAGGGAATCACGATCTGAGACATCGGAAAATTCTGCCGACGTCGAACAGCAAATAATCATCATCGTCAGGCAAAACCGTGAAACGAGCACAAGACGAGTCGGAAAACTATAAGGAGTGTCTTCTGCTAAAGTTTGGAAGTTTGTTAATCGACAGAGATTACATCCATACCACCATATGCCAGCAGAAGAACTACTGAAAGTAGATTCTGAGAGAAGATTGGAGTTTTGTACTTGACTTCTAGGTAGAATGCGACATAGAGACAAAGCCGTTTTTAACCGGATTCTATGGATGGATGAATCGCAATTCACTAAGAATGGTATCACAAACTTCCGCAACCTTCATACCTGGTCGGATATAACCCACATAGGACAAGGGTGACATCATTTCAGCATAAATTCAATATCAATGTTTTAGCTTGTATCATCGGCAACCATTTAATAGAACCGTTCACTTTGCTGCAAGTGCTTAACAGCCTTTGGCGTGTACATTCAGAAGACGTAATTTTATACCGTATGCGTATCTTAGATGTACACTATTTAACTTTATCTTCAGAAGGCCAGCCCTAACAACTCTTCTTTGCAAGACCATACTGGTAAATTTATTTGGATTTAATAGAAAATGATTGTAGGAATCCCAGAAAGACATATTAGTTAAGTCGGAATTAATTCAGGGCACGAAGTCACCAATGAAACTTCAAGTACGGGAAAGATATAATTGGATATCATCAGCGTACATTATGCTAAAATCTTTAACAATATTCGGGAGGTTATTTATGAGAGAAAATAAATAAATAAATAAATAAAATAGGTGTCCAAGAATGGAACCCTGCAGAACATCGTGACTACTACCACCAAGCAAATAACTCATAGAGGTCTCATCTAGAACAAAAATCTGTGACCGACGGTTTTAAGTTTTCTTGCTTTGCGCTGGCTCCCACCGGTTCATTCTCTCGCATTGAGAGCATCGATGCGAAGAAATGAATAAATGAACAGCCGAAATTTACCGAACGCTGCGATGCGAATGCGCTTCGGGCGGGAGCTAGATTTTGGTTCTGCTGAGACTAACGTGTGTTGGTTAGAATATGTGTGCTAAGGAGGTGAGTGTGGTTGCCTATTTCTGGAATTGATATCGTGAAGGATTAGATGGCCCGCCTGCAAGACGGTGGGAGTTATGAATTTAAATCACTGCAGATTGTACTCTTGAATTCAATGAAGCGAATGTGTTTCTTAAATTTTTTTATTTGATTCTCACTACATTTGTCTTTGTTGAAAATGTTAATTTAGGAAAAAAACATTCTGCTGATGACGAATTCGAAAAGATCTTCTGACAGTTATTTTTTTAGGCAAAAATAAAAATAATGTTTTGATTTTTATATTTAAAATTAAAAAAAAAAAATCGAAAATGAAATTTATTTTGAAAATCTGAAATAAAAATCAAAAAATTATTTCTCAAATATATGTTATCAATTCAACGCTTTTAATTTGTCCTATAATATTAATTATGATGCACTACATATTGTAATTTTAAGCAGATCTGACAACTTCCAATATTTGATTTTTGAATTCAAAATTATAACAATAATTGTTATTTACAGTCCTTCCCACAAACTAAAAATATTGCATCGCGTTTAATTGGAATCACAAACGCTATAAAATTACTCGTTTTTAAATATTGTTTACTTGAAATATTATTATCCTTTAAATTTTTTTTAAATTCTTATCTAGAATAGAATAACAAGAACTAATACAAAAATTATAAGCGTTGAATTGATAAAATATATTTGCCATATCATTTCCTGATTTTTATTTTTGATTTAAAATAAACCATTTCCTGATTTTAAAAATAAAACTCATTTCTTAATCCATCACGATATCAATTCCACAGCGGCATATCACCGCTTCGTGGAACTTGCGAGGTAACCAGAAATGGACAACCACACTCACCTCCTTAGCACACGTATTCTAACCAACACACGTTAGTCTCAGCCAAAATCTAGCTCCCGCCCGAAGCCCATCGCAGCGTTCGGTAAATTTCGGCTGTTCATTTATTCATTTCTTCGCATCGATGCTCTCAATGCGAGAGAATGAACCGGTGGGAGCCAGCGCAAAGCAAGAAAACTTAAAACCGTCGGTCACAGATTTTTGTTCTAGATGAGACCTCTATGAGTTATTTGCTTGGTGCTACTACCCATCCACCTGGGCCTCTCATTACTAACTTTCACCTGCTGAAAAAATTTGAGATAATTTTAACAGGGCTATTACAAAAGTTATACATTTTTTGTAATTTAGATAAGATTAAGTTGTGCAGAGATATCCGTAGATATAAGTTTCAATAAAGCTGCTTCAAGCTATGTCCAGATGGGAAACCGGATTGGTAGTTAAATGAGCTTCGATTGTAAAGTGTAGACACCATATAATTTTGTTAATTTCTCTGGCCTTAATATTGTGTCTCCCACTTTTTAAATAATTTTCCTATGTGTTTTCATAATTTTTTTTATAATAGTTTTCATAAAATCTTAAAAATAATTCTATAATACATATATCCACAGGTCTAAGCAATTAATCAAAGATGCAATAATGGACAACGATTTTCTCAAGAACATAGATTCTTCTCAGGTTCGAGAATTGGTGGAATACATGTATGCTTTAGAGGTGTCTGAAGGCGAATATGTAATACGTGAAGGTGAGGCAGGAGCCCATCTGTATGTTTCAGCTGAGGGAGCTTTTGAAGTAATTAAAAATGATACAGTATTGGGACTGATGGGACCCGGTAAAGCGTTTGGGGAATTGGCAATACTTTACAATTGCACGAGAACAGCATCTATACGCGTGCTTTCCGCTGCACGGGTATGGGTTTTAGACCGAAGAGTCTTTCAACAAATTATGATGCGTACTGGAATCCAAAGAATTGAAGACAGCATTAACTTTCTTAAATCTGCTCCACTTTTGAAAAGCCTTTCAAATGATATTTTAATAAAAATAGCCGACGTCCTTGAAGTGGTAGGTACAACTAATATATTATGCGCTTTCAAAAAAACACTTCATTGATTAAAGAATAGCTAGTGCACTCACCATTTTGTTCCGCTATGTTTGTATCTGCTTTGGGCTTTCAGCGTTTTTGCCATAGCTACGACAATTGTTGATATCCGTTCTTAAATGTCATCTTGTTATATTATTTTGTGTATTTCTCGCCCAAACAGTAAACAATTTTCCTGTTTAATTTTTCAATTTTGTGTATTTCTCGCCCAAACAGTAAACAATATTCCTATTTAATTTCATTAAAAGTCTATGGAACTTTGAGAGTTTTTATGCTTAAGATTTAAATTACAATTCAACTCTCAATAATATGAGATGTTTAATTTTTTCTGTTGGAAAAAAACGTGTAGTTTTAATATTTATAAAATGTTGACACAATATTTATATAAACTTAAATCATCAAAAAATAATCATAACTCTTAAAAAAACTTGTTTCGCTGAAGAGAAATGATCATTAGGTCTTGAAGGATTATGTATCACGCATCTAAAAATCATGTTTTAAGAAATATGCGTTTAAAGTTAGGAAAGAGCACTTATCTATGAAACGCGCTTGTGGTGTTCAAAATAAACGCTGTAAAATCAAAACAAATTCGAATTTCGACGTCAAATTATGACAAAATATTTTTAAAATATCTATCGAAATATCTATGTATATATGTATGTATATAAAAATCAATGTTTGAAAATTGTTTGGTCCCTATGCGTTCCGACACCATTGATCCGATTGTGATGAAACTTTGTTAGAGTGTTTTGGGGATGCCCGCGACGGTTCCTGGCCCAAAAATTCTGTCAGAATTTTTAAATTCACACGATGGCGGACTGTCAAATTTTGAAGTTTATGCAATTTCCAACAAAATTGCTACTTGGGGGTTTTCGGGGTCGGCTGATTTCATGCGGACTGTCAGAAGTTACGAATTCAAGATGGTGGACTGTCAAATTTTGAAGTTTATGCGATTTCCACCAAAATTGGTACGGGGTGGTTTTCGGGGTCGCTGATTTCAACCCCACTGTCAGAATTTACGAATTCAAGATGGCAGACTGTCAAATTTTGAAATTTATGCGATTTCCACCACAATTGGTACTTGGACGTTTTCGGGGTCGCTGATTTCAACCCGACTGTCAGAATTTACGAATTCAAGATGGTGGACTGTCAAATTTTGAAGTTTAAGCGATTTCCACCAAAATTGGTACTGGGGGTTTTCGGGGTCGCTGATTTCAACCCGACTGTCAGAATTTACAAATTCAAAATGGCGGACTGTTCAATTTTGAAGTTTATGCGATTTATAATATTAACTGTGTTTAGTGTAGTATTAATTTATCGTTTTATAACTGAGCCACAGCAAAGCGTGGCCGGGTCAGCTATTAGTAAATGAAAACTACTTTCCACTGCCATATTTTTAGTAGTCAGAAGGGGGTTAAAGGGTTTATTTCCCCCAAAATCTTTTATTAAAATTAGAGCGAGGACGTTATTCAAGTATCTATACATATAAATAAAATTAAGGGATCATCACAGTGTGACCCTCTGGAAAATCACTGATTTTCGCGATTTTTTTTTATGGTTAGGATAAAATAATCAGTCTGGTTTTTTTTTTTGCAAACCAAGGCAGTGATAAAGAACACAAAATAAGTTTTTTTCAGTTTATTTATTTATTTATTAATATTATTATATAATAAATTATTAAAAAGTATTCTTTAAAAAAAATGTCCTGTATGGTGTCCAGGATCGTGGCCTTAGTCCTGTTTTGAACCAAAAATTTCAAAAAGATTATTAATCTGTAGGAAAGCCGCTATCGTGCTATGGAGGCTTTTTTTTTAGATTTGACAAAATGGCGGCGGTTTAAACAAAACCTATCGAATTTAGCCTTTTTTTTCGACAGTTTTTCGTAAAAAAAAATAGGAAGATGTAAAAAAAAAAAATGCTTCCATAGCACGATAGAGAATGACGTGAAGAATGTTCTGTCAAAATTTGAAATAGATAGCTTGAAAACTCTTCCTTCGAGAGTGGACACCGTTTTGAAAAATACCATTCCGAGAAAAACGCGTTTAAAGTTTGAAGTGACGGACGAGGCAGGTGTTACGCTCCGTTCCCTTTCTCTAAGAAATTCTGTAGTTACCGAAATAATTAGAACTAGTTGGCCCGTGCGAACTGTCGCACACGGCGCTGAGTGAGCTGTTTGCCCCGCCGTGTTTCCCAGCCGTGCACCGCACTGAGCCAGCTGTTTACCCCGCCGCGCTTTCCAGCCGTACGCAGCGCTGCTGTAGACGGTGACGAACAATTCCAAATGGCGGTGACCGTGCGCATAGTGTGCCAATCATGATTTTTTAATTCGAGTTTATTTGATTACTAAGCAATAATTAGGGAATTATAATGCGATTCGGTGAAGAAGGGTGATGTGACGAATCCAAATATACCCCATATGTAGGTTTGGCGTGCAGCAGGACCTTATATTTGGTACCAAACTGATCGGGGCCCTTAGCGGAATAATATATGAAGGATTTTGATTTAAAAATTCAAGGGAATGTTTATAATAGTGTATACTCTCGATAATGCAAAAAAAAGATTTTTTTTTAAAATTTCACACTGTGATGATCCCTTAAAGTGTCTGTCTGTCTGTCCGGGCTAATCTTCGAAACGGCTGAACCGATTTCGATGAAAATTTACAGACATGAAGAGGAGATTGTCAGGAGTAACATAGGCTACTTTCTTTAATTGTTTACTATTTTTAAAATTTATGAAATTCCTAACGCCAGCGATATGTTTATGGTGAGTCACGTAAAAACCACTTATCCGATTGAAATGAAATTTTACGGGCATGTTGCGCATAACCTCCTGAGTGACATGCATCGCAATTGAATAGTGAGGGGAGAGAGAGAGGGAAACGATGAGCAGTAATATGTTTATGGTGAGTCTTACAAAAGTAGGTATTTATACGATTGAGAAGAAATTCTATGGGCATGTTGCGCTTAACAGTTATAGCAGAGCATATAACACGCCAAATCATATAAGCATGTCCCACGTATTTTCTCCTTTCGAAATTCTCTAAATTTAAACTTTCCTAACTTCCCGGAAATTGTGAAATGACTGTATCGACTTGTCACCTTTCGCAGACATAGCGTCAGCCAAACGTGATGGGCCGACCCAGTCACCGGTCATCGTAAAATATCGAACGCATCAAAAATTATCGAACATATCGGAAAATATGAAACGTAAACAAAAACCCAATGAGATCGCCGAGGCACCTGCCCAGCCAGGTAAAATGTAATTGGTTACTTCTTGTTTAGCGTTCGTACGAAAGAGTTGAGTTCTAGCGTTGTATCCCGAGATCGAGTTGAGTTCTTAATAAATCTTATGTTAAGCGAATAGTGCGTTTTAGTTCAATATAAGTAATACAACCCTATTCGTTGATGTAAATGGCGCAGTCGGTAGGATGCGCAACGCGGTAAAAGTGAATTCGGTGTTTCTTAAAAGTGTGTCTCCTTCTCATTAAGAGTTTTCGCGAGTTTTCGCTGTGCTGTAAAAAGGAAAGGAGCACATAAAGTCCACGAAAAGGACTAATAAACCCCGAGACCAAATCCGCGTGTGTTTCAACACTTTATTGCGCGTCAAAAAAAAAAAAAAATTAAGAATTAATAATAATAAAATACATAAGAATAAATAAAAAGAAATCGTGAATTAAGATTACAAGTTCGAAGAAAGAACTAACAACATTTTTCAACAAACTTCGCTGTGTACGTGTGTTTACTTTAATTAAATCCGCGAATAGGATCACAAAAGCGCCCTGTGTGTGTGTGTAAATTAAAGGTTTGAACACGCAAAGTTAGTGAGAATACAGGGAAAACAACGCTGGTAAAGTAGGAAGCCAACCCGCAACCATATTTAGGACATCAAACAACACTAACCCTAAGGAGAAGAACAGCCAACATCAACCCTCAACCACCTTGAAGACCTCAAACCTAGGAAAAATCAGAAGGAAGTCTTGAGCCGAACATACAGGTTTTTTCGTACATAATTTTTTTTTTCCTCTCTTTCCTGTTTGGTTTGCCTCTTTAGAATATAAGTACTAAACCAATTAAGTATCTAAATATAATACCATTTGGGTATCGAAATAACATTAAAATAAAATTAAATACATAAATATTCTAAATGAACGAATTTGAAACGGGCATAGAAACACTGAGAGACCAGTCTCATACGATTAGTAATATAATAAACGACATAAGAGGACAAACAACATCAAACATGCTAACTTTATCGATAGACCCACTTAAATATTTAAATAGGTTACCAGAGTTTTCAGGCGATTCCAAAGAACTGCAAAATTTCATAGATTTAGTAGATAGGGTACATCCTTTGTTAGCTAGGTACGATGAATTGGCACAAAGTATTTTTTCGGACGTAATAAAATCAAAACTTCGTGGCAAAGCTAGAGAGGTGGTAGAAATTAATAATCATATCACATCATGGGCGGAGATAAAAAATTTATTAAATAACAACTTTGGAGATAGATTAAGCGTAGAAGAACTGTTTGATTTATTAAGGGGAATAACGTTCAAATCGAATAGCGGTGATTTCTACAACGAAATCAAATCCGTACTTAGGAGGCTTAACACCAAAACGAAAATAACATGAGGAGACGATACCGAGTCGTTAGAGCGCACCATATCCGCGAATATTAATTCAGCTCTGCAATTTTTCAAAAATAAGCTGCCAGAGCCTATGAGATCGGTTCTTTACTGTAGAAACCCGACCTCATTAGAACAGGCCATGAATATTCTACACGAAGCGGGCTATGCATTCTATAACCCCTTCAAATCACATGATAAAGAAACAAGAAATTCTACATGCGATAGGGGATCTTTGAGTAGGAATCAGAATAATAAACAACAACAGCGTGGCTCATACAACAGCGATAACCGCAATATAAGACAACAATACCAGAATAATAACAACAACCCAAGCAGAAATAATGATAATCTTAACAGGGATAATCATAACCCATATACTAACGATAACTCTCGCAATTTCGGAATGTATAATAGGCAACAGAGTCCCAATCAAGGAAATCACAGTAACCATTATGAACAACCATCAGGTAACCAAACAAACCAGAGAAATCTTACCAACTCATTTCAACCTCAATCTAGCAACCAGACGGGGCAAAGAAACTATTTAAGCCCACAGCCCAACACTTTTACCAATAATCAGTTCCAACAAAGAAATAATAATTCACCCTCGAGTTCCCAGACCGACAAACCAGAGCCTATGGACATTAACAATGCCACCGTCGATATAGGAAATTTTCGGGCACCCAGCCCAACCAATTGCCCTACATAAAAATCAATAGATGCAAATTTCTTATAGATACTGGCGCATCCAATTCTGTTGTCAATCCAGAGGTTTTTAGAGATCATCTTAAAGTAAAATTACAGAGACCGGTAGCCCTCCGAGCCTTATCTAAACTATCCGCAGTAACCGAAAAAATAATAGTTAACTGCTTTGAAGAACTAGGACAGTCCAACGAAAAACTAGAATTTTTAATCTATAAATTTCATGACACCTACGAAGGGTTAATAGGCAACGATATTTTAATGAAGTACAACGCGTCAATAGACTATGGAAAGAGAATAATTAATATAAATGGAATTGATATTAGGTTACACTTTAAAACCGAAAAAATAAAAACAATTTATCAGATCGATCCAGGCGAACATTACAACCATATTCCGGTGGTACAAAAATCAGGTGTTGCTTTAATCAAAGGCACCAAAATAAATGAAAGTGTAACACTTTACGAGGGAGTTTGCAATGTGAATAATTACGAAGCCCTAGCAAAAATATCCAACGATGGCAAGGAGCCCATTGTCTTAAATTTCGACAAACCTTTTACTTCCATAGAAATTCAAGATATACGAGATTTCAATAATTTCCAACCGATAACAGAAGGTTCAAAGAATATCGGAAAAGAAATACCATTAGAACAGATTAGAAAAGATCACCTAAACCGCGAAGAAAATTCAGAACTAAAAAAAATAATTAAACAATACCACAACGTATTCAGTAATGACAAGTTATTAAGTTTTACCAATGAAATAAAACACAAGATCAATACAGTAGATAATACTCCCGTTAAAAGTAAAATTTATAGATATCCATACGTCCATAAATTAGAAATACAAAAACAGATACAAGAAATGCTAGAAAGTGGGATTATCAGGTCAAGTAGTAGCCCTTATAATAGCCCAGTCTGGGTCGTCCCGAAAAAATTAGATTCTTCGGGCAAACCCAAATGGAGACTCGTAATCGACTATCGTCGATTAAATGAGAAAACCATAGATGATCGGGCTTAAGTCAAGAATACTGGAAGCCACTCGGATTTCAATGAAACTTTACGGAAGCGTTCTTTTGTAACTAAAACGGATAAATATGGGAAAATTTTTCCTGGGAAAGCTATACTTTCCGAGAAATTTAACTTTAAAATTTTTTTTGACAGAAAAAAATGTTCCACATTTATCCACTTTTTTCCGTAAAACTTCACTTTTAGTGGCTTCCGTACACAAATCACAACAATTTTTATCTATTCTTCGCTCCACTTTTCCGTTTATGGCCCTAAAAAAGATAAAAACTTAGTTATTTTCTTTATACTTACCACCATGTCCACTGATCACTTCACAACTGTCACTTGACTACTGTCGAAATGGTTTTTTGCTTTCTTCAGTTGCCCAGCTTACTTTGGGTAGATTCGATTTATATATATAAAATATTTGTTCCCTTTACAAAATGCCTACTGACGAATCATTTTCCTTTTACAAAATGCCTACTGACTGATCATTTTCCTTTTACAAAATGCCTACTGAAGAATCATTTTCCTTTTACAAAATGCCTACTGAGTGAAGATTTTCCTTTTACAAAATGCCTACTTTACAAAATGCCTACTGAGTGAAGATTTTCCTTTTACAAATATTTATACAAATATTATAACATTCTCCGAGAATACATCGGGAAATTCTGCCTTGTATACATGGACGATGTTATAATTTTCTCAAATGGATTAGAGGAACACGTGAAGCACCTTAAACATGTGTTCGGAAAATTGCAACGCGCCCAACTGAAAGTACAGTTGGATAAATGCGAATTTTTAAGGAAAGAGGTAGAATTCCTACACTGAAAAAACAAATTAGTTGAAAGCGACTAAAACATTATTTGCAATTAACTAATGTCGTGAGTTGTTTTTCAGCTTACCAATCTTTTTCTTGATATTGCCAATCTGAATTAGTTGATTTTTCAGTCAAACAATCAACAAATATACGGGTTGATAGGACTAATTGAATTAGTTGAATTTGCTAAAGTCGATTAGTAAAACTTACTAATATTCAACAAATTTAATTGGTTGATTCTACCTTTGCACTGACTAATTACGTCTGTAAAATTAACAAATTTATTAGTTGAATTTTTGATTTTAAATTGTTTCATTCTTCTAATCTTTTTAGTTAATTTATCCAAAGAAAACTAACTCAAATTAGTTATTATTTACAATTTATTAGTTGAACTTGCCAAAGTTGATTAGTAAAACTTACTAATATTCAACAAATTTAATTACTTGATTCTAACTTTGCACTAACTATTGCCTCTGAAAAATCAAAAAATTTATTGGTTGAATTTTCGATTTTAAGATGGTTAATTCTTTTAATACTGTGTTTATTTACACTACACAATTATTCAAATATTGTTAAGCATAATTTTTCTTCAATTTATAGCACATCCGCGAATGCATACCTTTTGTAAGTTTCATGTGATAAATTTCAACTTACTTTTTCAATATTTACATATTAAATGAAAAAAAGATATGTTATAAAATTTTAAAACTACAGCGTTATATTTCTATATTATTTATTCAAATACAAAAATACAAAAATACATTCTCCTTTTGCAATACTTATATAATTCATCTCATGAAAAGCCTTATATTAATTAGGTATATATACATTGGCAAAGAAAGTATGACCCTATTCAAGAACTGAGTTTCTGTAGCCAGCTGTTCAATTTAGCTTATAACAAGAAAGCGCTGAATTCAGCAGCCGACTGAATTCAGCAGCCGACTCAGTATAACTTACGTTATTTTAGAAATTGATTTTAATTATAACTGTGAATCAGTTACCAGTGCAACTTAGAATTTGACTTGATACTTAAAAGGATCAAAAACAAATTTGATAATTATATAGAATTTAAGTCTGATAAAAATCCAGTTAAGGCAGAGTTTGGCTAAATACTAGCTTTGAGATTATAAAAATACTTTTCAATAAATGTCCATACTTGACTTGACTCTTTTGCATATTCTAAATTGAATACCTGTATTATTTTTAAGGTGACTGAAAGTGCCTTTAGAAAACTAGGTAAGCTGTATATGACATCGTTGAAGAAGGAGTAAAATTCTTTAGGGTTGTTTTCTTCTCCTACAATAATGATGCATGGTTGCATGGACGCTCCTAACTCCAAATACTTTGTTTTTTGCCTAGAAACGGCGGGCCCAATGTCATTATATGTCTGAAATAATACTGAGGATTAGCACAAAGAATCATTACATTTACTCGCAGCGCAAAAGCGTTTTGGGCGTCTAAAATTGATGGCTTCCAAGCAATTTTTTTTTCTCCTTTACGAATTTGAAGGATTCTAGGGACCAAAATGGCATTCAGTAGGAGACAAATAATTAAATTTCTGGCGTCTGAAATAAAATTTATCTCAATCACTATACTAAAATTGACCAAGATTTAATAAGTGCATCAACCTCCCTAGGTTTTAAGTTTCAAAAATGAATTTATATACAAAGTTACCGTTAGAGAGATCTTCCTTGATTAGGTTTAATAACCTTTTGCTGTTAGGGTCTTTAATATTTTTTGTTAAAATTACTTCAGCTTTTAATACAAAGTCTTCCCACTTTGAAAACAAAAGAACATCCTTACCAGGATATAATTGTTCAAAGTCTAGTTCAATCTGTAATTTTTAAATTTTATAGTATATTTTATTAAGTTTATTCAAATTCATTCAATTGTTTGGCTGTGCCTGGAGAACATGCCATGGTCACTTGATTTTCCACTAGGTATGTGAAACTAATTTTACTTTTTTTATTTCATATAAAAGGTAAATATATTTATTTTTTATTTTTTTATTTAATTAATTATTGTCCTGCTGAAAAATAATTTTTTAATAAATAAAAATATTTTTTGTTCGAAATAAAACTTATTTCATTACTTTTCTTCTTTTATGGAGTGAAAAAATAAAAACAATAAAGATAGATGCTATTCGGAATGATAGTATCTTCTTTTCCTAAGTCAGTTAACAATCGTTTCTTATTATTGTTTATAATAATTAATTATTATTGCATCATTATCAATCAAACATTATCATACTACGAATCGAAAAATAAAAATTATTTGATAATCGATAGCGACCGAAGCGAACGTACGTTTAAGCTAAAATTATATATTTTTTTAACCTGTACATTAGGTGCATTAAATGCAACGTTTTCTTACCTGCATATAAGACGCACTTAGGCGAGAAATCACAAACGCAATGCACTTAATTAATTTTCACTGCAACTATGCACCAAATTCAAATTATTTCACAATACAAACTGCACAAAAGAGCAACTGTCCTCTTGAACGAACGGCCTAAAACTGAACCAAAACTAGGAAAATAAAACTACGTCCTTCGTCCGCATACCAAAAAACAAAATGTAAAAATGCAATGCGTTGTAAACTGCGCGGGCTCGCAGAACTCAAATGACACAACGTAAACAACGGTTTACTTTGCCAGTTGTGTGTGTACGTGTGGCGTTTCACGGAACGACTTCGCTCTTCTCTCAAAGCGGCAGTTTTTGAACAATATTCGGAAAATCAACGAATTAATAAACTGTTTTCACTAATCAATTCGAATAAAGTCAACTTGATTAAAAATGTTGTTAAATAAACCAATTAAATTAGTCAATATTGCCTATTTTATAGTTAGTTGAAATTACTTAAGCATAAGTTGAAACAACTAAATTAGAATTTAATCAGTTAAACATGTAAATCAACTATTCTTTTGTATTTTCAACTAATTAAGAAAAGCTTCTTTTACTAATTATATTAGCTCAATCGCCAAATATATTAGTTGAAATTTCCTACAAATCCCGTCACTGCTCTAGTCGTACGATTCAACTAATTTAATTAGTAAGAATTGCCGAAAAATTAGTTGATTTTAGGATTAGTAAAATTAACGAATTTGATATGGAAAATTCAACAAATGCAGTTAGTAATAAATGGCAATTCATTTGTTAGAAGGAATAATATATTAGTTGATTTGCCTAAAAAAAATCAACTAATGAGGTTTGGTTGAATTTTCTAATATATTTCTCTCAGTGTAGGGCGCATAGTAAGTGGGCAAGGAATATCACCGAACCCGAAAAAGATCGAAGCGATATCCAAATATGGTATACCCAAAACACAGAAAGAGATAAAATCATTTCTCGGTATCTTGGGGTACTATAGGAGATTTATCCAAAATTTCGCGAAGATCGCTAGGCCTATGACAGCCTGCCTCAGGAAAAATGCAAAAATTGACACTAACAACAAGGAATATAAGGAAAGTTTTGAAACATTCAAAGGAAAGCTGAGTAAGACACCTATCCTAATATACCCCGATTTCGAAAAAATCTTTGAAATTACTACAGACGCTAGCCAATTTGCTATAGGCGGAGTACTATCTCAAGACAACAAACCAATATCTTATATATCGAGAACATTAAACCAACACGAAATTAACTATTCTACAATTGAAAAATAATTGTTGGCAGTAGTCTGGAGTCTCAAACAATTCCGGCCTTATGTATACGGCAGAAAAATACAGCTATATACAGATCATCACAAGCCCCTCATTTGGCTAAACAACCTCAAGGAGCCAAACTATAAGTTAATCCGCTGGAAGTTACAATTGGGAGAATATAATTACGAATTATTCTATAAGCAAGGACAGGAAAACAAAGTAGCAGATTTCTTGAGCAGAATAGAAGTCAATCAAACAGAAACCGCAGAACAGCAGGCGATTACACACACAATTACTCCTATTAATTTGTACAAATATTTAACAAGAATAGCAAAACTATTAAAATTAAGGATATCGACCAACAAACGATAATTACACTCATGAAAAACCATTTTAGCCCTATATCAACAAACGCTATTCTAGTAGATGATAATATTTCTGAACTAATAAACAAAGCTCGACTAGAAAATTTCAAAAATTACAATATTATTAGATGCAGCAAATTATTAAAAGATATTACTGACAATAAAGAATTAATTCGAATAATAGAGGAAAATCACTTAGAAAATAACCATAGGGGCATCAATGAAGTATATGAAGAGCTAAAACAAGAATACTATTATCCGAATATGAAACTCAAAATAACAGAAATTGTGAACAATTGCGAAATTTGTATATTAGAAAAATACGAAAGAGACCCTGTAAAACCACCACTCTCAATAACAGAAACGGCAACGAAGCCGAATGAAATTATACATATGGATATATTTTATTCCATCAAGAAAAGTTTATTCGTAACAATGATCGATAAATTTAGTAACGTAGCCCTGTTTATAAAAATCAACAGCAGAAACGAAGCAGAGTTACGGAAAGCAATTTTAAAATATATTAGTATATATGGTAGCTTCAAAAAATTAGTCACCGATAATGAGTTAGGGATGAAGGCAAAGAGTATGAGAAAATTTTTAAAGGACAGAAACATAGAGATACATTTCACATCAAACTCGAATCACAATTCCAACGCTGACATTGACAGACTACATAGCACCATAAACGAGCATTTACGAATCCTTAAGCATACTAAAAGACATTTACCAATAGAAGAGCAATTAATTTTAATTAATGGTTACTATAACAATTCCATACATAGTGCTACGAATAAAAAACCATTGGACTTTATACAAGGAATACGAGAGTACCTCTAAACTAATATTAGAAAAGAAATCACGAATAATAGAAAAGCTAAATAGAGATAGTAAAGATGTCGTTTTAGAACCGGGAATAAATTACATAAAAGAAATACGCGGCGGCAAAAATCACTCAAAATTTCGCCGAATTGACTCAGATCTAGCAGATAGCAATCATGTCCGAGACAAAACGAACGATCTTAAATATTATAAAACACACGTGAGAAAGAAACGAAAATACCAGGATTACTCAAAAACAAAATTTCCAGTTAAAAATAAGCAACTAAAATGCACCAAATCCGTTACAGGTAGCAATGGCGACGCTCTTGACGGCAATAGTACTAATCCAAGCAATGGTAATACCGCTTGCTGAATCACAAGCACACCTCATCGAAGTCCAGGATATGAATTTTAATAATGGATACACGACCATTAAATTGGAGGACATACGACTGATCAGGAACAATGACAAAATCATACATATAATTAACATTACAGAATATGAAAACACAAGAAACAATATCGTAGAGAACATTAGAGGTTTAGAAACAAAACTGAATGCTTCAGAACCTATGTTTAATACTATAAATCATAATATCAACATATTAGAAAAGAAACTAAAAAATTTAAGACCACATTCTAGTAATAGGAGAGGATTAGTAAATATTCTAGGAAAAGGGCTCAAGTATATTACAGGTACATTAGATAGTCATGATGAAACCTAACTTTTAAACAAAATGAAAATAATTACACAAAACAATCAAAATTTAATAAACCAGAGTAACAAACAAATCCAAATCAACAAACAGATTTCAGAACAGATACAGAATATCACTTCTCATATTAAAAAACAACAAATAATAGTAAAAAATAATATTCAATCAATCGACAATAGGGTATCAAAACTAAAAAACGAAGTTAAATTTGTTCAATACATGTATCAGATAGATTATGATATAAATCTATTAAAATCCCATATAGACGACGTACAACAAATAATATTAACCAGCAGTTTAGAGACAAAACACGTCAAGTGGGCACCCCGAAAAATCACTATGTCATCGATTTGGATGAAACATAGATCAAATTAATGCCTATACAAATACTAAACATAGCCCCAAAAAATTTTGCGAAATCTCAATTTTTATTGTTTTTACGGATGTTTAAAAATTTTGATCATTTTTAATTAAAAAATTAATTTCTCGGCCATTTTTCAACGAAACGTTATGAAAATTTTATGAGAGATTTTTCGAGGTTTATATTTTCAAATGAAATGAACAATTTTCGTAATTTTATTTATTTATGTATTTATGTAAGTTTAAACTAGATAAAACTAAAGCGCGACACTCAGCCAAGCTGGAATCGCACAACCCGTTACCCTCGTCAGTCGAAACTGCGTAGCACAGCAATCCGTGACACTAGTGTCGCTGAGTATTATAATTGACTGAAGTAATTGTTATAAGCGAATTATTAAAATAATACCATCAAGCTGTACTTATTGTTGATTCAGGTAAATCTGTGCTCAATGTATGTATTGTAAATAATGTAAATAAACATAATTGCAGTTAGCACTAGCATCAACCACAGCTTTGATTTCACGATCCACTGCATAAGATAAAACAATTATCTTATATTTATTTATAATAATTAAATAAACAATTGAATTTTTAATAACTTTCTCATACTTCGATTATTTCGTAACAAAACACAAAATTTTCCTCGGACCTTAAACTAAAAGAATACGAAAAAAAATTTAACTCCCCGATAGTCGTTTGTTTACAAACATCGATACATTACTACGCTGCATACAAGACGCAACCGTTAAACCGTTAAAAAATTAATTTCTCGGCCACTTTTCAACGAAACGTTATGAAAATTTTATGAGAGGTTTTTCGAGGTAATATTTTCAAATGAAATGAACAATTTTCGTAATTTTATTTATTTATGTATTTATTTATAATAATTAAATAAACAATTGAATTTTTAATAACTTTGTGATACTTCGATTATTTCGTAACAAAATACAAAATGTTCTTCGGACCTTAAACTAAAAGAATACGAAAAAAAATTTAACTCCCTGATAGTCGTTTGTTTACAAACATCGATACATTACTGGGCTGCATACAAGACGCAACCGTCGGGGAGTTAAATTTTTTTTCGTATTCTTTTAGTTTAACCCGTTTCATGCCAAATGGCACAAATTTTTTTTCTGTTTTCAATCGTTTGCTTTTTAGTGAGTCAATCAACCAAAGCTTTGTAAGAAACATATTCTATAGTAATTTTTTCTGCTCTTTCCGAATCCGGCGACATAATTATTCTATCTGCCGCCATTTTGTAACTATGGCAGTTGAAAGCAGAAAAAATGCGGAATTTCAAATCCGTTTTTTCAAACAATCGTAAATTTGAATAAGAAGCCACTTAGGTAGGAGGCTAATACTTCGTATCTGGTGGCATAATTGATTTTTCTAAAAGATAGGACCGATAAAGTAAGTAAATTCAATATGGCGGATTTAAAATGGCGGCCATAACCACGCAAAAAATGACGATTTTTACAAAGTCAACTGACTTAGAAAAAATTTGGTATAAAGGTGTTTTTGGGGTCGCTGATCCCGAATCTGAAGTCAGATTTGCAAAATCCGAGATGGCGGATCCAACATGACGGACAAATTTCCCAAATTTTAGCTGATTTGGACCAAATTTGGTATATAGGGGTTCTTGAGGTCGCTGGTCACTAATATGAAGTCGGATTTGCAAAATACCCTTGTGTACCCTTCAACGGCCAAGTCACACAACATTAACTATAATAATAAAGAAATCGCAGTAAGGAACCTTAGACTTGGCACGACTTTGTCTAGATTTCATTACTTTTTAGAGATAAACAAGCAGCTCCAGCGAGACTTGGCTAGTTTTTTACAGAATGTTTTTGGTGGGATTTCACTTCTTTTTGTAGAAACGTTTTGACACATTTTTTTTCTTTTTAGGAGTAGTTTTTTTATCATTACAAATCTTTCTTTTCTTTTTTTCCGGTTCTGATTCTTGTACAGTAGCAACAGTTTTTCGTATTGCCCATTCGCGTTCATTATTTATTCTTTTAGACGGTTTAGACGGTTTAATTTCTGAAAGATCGGCGCGGTATTTACGCCTAAGCCGGTTGTATTCGGTGATCGCTGAAGCTTGAGCTTTTATACTCTTGAAGTCAACATTTATGAGGTGCACCCCATGAAGATTGGTTACTCGTGAAAGCGCCACGTAGGCTTGGCCACAAGAGAATATGGAGGTGCCAATGTCCATGAGGATCTTCGATTATCCTAGTTTTTATAGTTTTCCCTTTATGTGGCCATTAAACTCTAACTCTGTACCAAATTTCAGCTCTCTGAGTTTATGGGAAGTACTAGTTCTATTCTGATGATCATGAGTGAGTGAGTGTCATAAATGCGAAACTTTGCTTTCGCTTAACTTCGGAACTAAATGACCTGCAGACTTGAAATTTTGGATTTTAAGTATGTGATTATAGCTTACTGGATGACGAAAATTTCTGCGTTCTGGTCTTATCCAGAGGTTCTCAAATAGGGGCCTGAAAATGCGGCGAAATGGTTCCAGTAAAGGATGGTACGGCAGTGTTTGCTTCGCGCTCGACTTGGCGGGGGCACTGCCGTGCCCCCCGATTGACTGTGTGTCTATACTACACACAACAGAAGTAAAACTTCTCTGCAAAATTCACATCGCGATAGGAAAAAGGTTAGGAAATTGGTTAGATTTGTTCTAATAATGTTTCATGAGAATATCATCTATTGAATTTTTGATTTATTATTAATTTCTTCAGATACTTATTTCAGGCATAAAATAATGTTTGTGATACTCAAAGTATGCAATGAATTGTTCTAATTGCGTTTTACCTACATATGTATCTAATAAATAAAGCATCGATTGCACTCCCTTATTCGTTGTGGATACATTGCGATAGCAATGTGTGACAAATGAATTTTTTTGTTTTATAACATTGATCTAAATATTATTTTCACTTAAATTGGATCTGGTGAACATGAAAATGGCAACCAAATTTTTCTTAATAATCCAAATAGCGCCAATTTAACTAATTAGCAAATACAAATACATATAAGCTTGATGTTGTAAAAGAAAATTTGCAAAAAAATTATATATTCCTCTTGTGACTTAAACAATCCCTTGCATAAAATCTTGTAGTAATCTGCTAACATTTTGGCGTTCCATCTGCCTTGGTGACGTTCTTCAATGCGTTTAATATCCTGGTGAAAGCGTTCATCTTCGTCATTATTCAGCATTCCAAGATTTGGAGGAGAAAAATTCGAAATGCGAATGCAAGAAAGGTTCAATGAATAAAGCAGATGGACTCTCACGAATGCCACAATCACACACTACTAATGATTATAAGGAAAGCAATTACATAAACTTTGTTGAATCCGAAAATCAGTTGCATTGCCCTTTGCGCGAGAGCCGAGACGGGACCCGGTTTTGTCAAAGCTCAGTGAGGCTATTCGAAACTGTACAGTTGGGAACCTAAAAGATGAGAAATTTAGTCCATTTTGCAACAAATCAGATGAACTTTCGATAGAATATGATTGTATTCTTTGGGGTTATCGAACCATAGTACCCAACAAACTACGAAATCGTATACTTGGAGAGCTTCATACTTCACATTTAGGAATTCTTAAAACCAAAATATTGGCTCGTTCTTACGTTTGGTGGCCAAGAATGGATGGCGAAATTGAGAATTTAATTCGAAGTTGTATTCCCTGTCAAGAATTGCAACCAAGCCCTGAAAAAATTTCGTTAATACCATGGAATCCTGCTGATTTAGTATGGAGTCAAGTTCACGTAGATTTTACTGGACCGATCAAGAACTACCATCTTTCCATCTCTTAATTGTAATTGATTCATACTCCAAGTGGGTTGTAGTCTTCAAGACTAAGGAAATAACCACTTTGCTTACCATTAACAAACCGAGAGAATTGTTTTGCCGTTACAGGTTGGTTGATAATTGTAAGCGATAATTCAGGAAATTTTTAAGAATTAAACATCTTTTACCTGCACCTGGCCATCCGGCAACGAATGCAACCGACAATTTACGCGAATCATAGATTGTCTTGAAACCATTATAAATACAATAGATTCTTGATTGATTATTGTAATACTAAATATTGCATAACGGGCGATTCACCGGTATCACCTATCACCTATTCTTTGGACGCGTCTTAAAGACACGATTTACAGCTCTAAAACCTCCGCGACTAGAGAAAAGATAATTTAAAAACGAAATAAAAGCATTTTAAATTATAAAGGCAAAAAAAATCAAAGATTACAAAAACCCTAACAACCCAAGCTGGACTGAAGCTACCATAAAAGAACAACTAGGTCCTCGTTAATATTGGTGAATCATAGCTCACAACAGAATAATTAAACGGCACTTAAACCAAATCAGGAGTCAAAATGTAAACCAAAATTAGGAAAATTAAATCAATGTACAAACAGAATCCACCCATGCCGAAAATTGTACTAGTACTGACACTAATACTGGTCAGGTGATTCGTGCGGAAGAAAGTTCCTGTATTGCTTCGTCAAATCAAACACTACAATATTTCACTAGAAGAGAATTGAGACCACGCCGGGATGGAAGGGTTGCAAGAAGAAGTACACCACCCCCACATCTTTTTAATTTAGAAAATGATTGGTTTTGAATTTAAAATCACAGTCACAAATTACTTTGCTAAGTTAGAAGCACAAATCATAGTCAAAAATTTTTTTTTATAAGATAGAATTGCAAAATTGTGAATTTGTTTTGAATTTTCTGAGTTTTCCTATTAGAATTCCACATTTAAGTTGAAGAAAATATACATACTTATCTTTTATTAGGGTAGTGAACATGTTAATGTGGGGCATGTTAGGTATTGTTAGGTATTTAATTAATCTGGCATCACTAAAATGCGTTTCCTATTCTGTTTGCAATTGTGAAACAACAGTTAAGAATAAATCACTCGTTTGTGAATCTAGTGCGGACGTGTTTCATTTACCTGGGCAATACATCACATTCAGCATATCAGAGTGTTTGGGTGTCAAGGCTATGTTCATGTTCCTGACAAATGTAGGACCAAATTAGAGAGAAAAAGTAACAAGCCGATTTTAGTTGGATATGAAAATACCAATTACCGAGTGTGCGACCCGACCCGCAAACACATCGATTAAAAATATCTAGGGGCGTTGTATTTGATGAGACAAAGTGGAAGTGAACCCATAGGAAAAAACGAAGCTAATTGAAACTAATGAAGACAACGAATCGATTTCAGCACAGTCTCCTTTACTAATGGTTGGAAGAAGAGAGAATTCGATAGACCTTGGAAATCCTACTCGAGAAATATCAAGCGATGACAGTATGCTCAGTTGTAACAGTGATACAACATATGAACCCTCGCTGATGATGAGCCTATAGGAAGACATATGAATCTAAGGCCCAAAAAGAACAGAAATTTTGAGGCTAACGTGGTTGAATTTAATGTACCGAATTCGTATAAGGAAGCTATTGGGAACGTTGAATAGGAGAAATGAATTCAGGATATTAAGGAAGAACTGCAATCACATGAAGACAACAAGACTTGGTTTATTGTAAATAAAGGTGAGAAAAGACCAATAACATCAAAATGGGTCTTTCTAGTGAAGAGAAATTAGAAGGTGGAAGTTGAAAGGTACAAAGCTAGAGGTTTCAACCAAATCAAGGACATTAACTACACTTAAACTTTTGCTCCGACAAGCAGATATGACTCTATTCGAATACTACTTAGCGTGGCAGCCAAGTACAATTACGAGATACAACAATTTGACGTCAAGACAGCATTCCTATAAGGCGAACTAGAAGAGGAAATATTCATGGAAATCCCGGAAGGTGTGTCAGCGGTGAAGGGCAAAGTTTGCAAGCTCAACAAATCGTTATACGGCCTTAAACAGGCGCCCCGATGTTGGAATGTCACCAATTTCTTGAAGTCCTTCAGTTTCACACAGTCGGAGTCAGACTATTGTGTTTTCATCGGTAAATTTAAGAATGAAAAAATACTGCTGATCCTCTACGTTGATGATAGCCTTATTCTATCGGCCAGTAAGGAAGATCTATCAAGACCCGATATAGGTTTTGCAGTGAATTTTGTAAGCACATGTTATCAATCCTAGTGATGAACATGTTAAAGCTCTAAAACCTATTATTAGATATTTAATTATGACGAAAGGTATGTACATGCATAAAATATTCAGGATATAGTGAATTGGTTGTTTAATCAGATGCTGACTTTGCAGGTAATTTAGATTCACGAAAATCAACTACAAGTTACTTAGATCTAATAAATAACGGTCCCATTACTTCGAAAAGTCAAAAACAATAAACGGTAGCCTTATGTAGATAATGGATGCAGAATATATGGCTGCTAGTGACGCTGCCTAAAAATTATTATAATATGGTTAAAACGATTCATGTTGAATATATGTACATAAATGAACCTGAGTATGAATGTATTAGCTTATTTGTGAACATTTGTGGACAACCAAAGTGTAATTCGTTTAATGCTAAACCCTGTAATTCACTGCCGATCAGAACACGTTGATGTAAAGTACAATTTTATCAGGGAAAAGATAGCGAAAAAACTTATGTATGTTAAATATACCTATAGCGTGCTCTAGCCAGCTGGCAGATTTCCTAAAAAAGCATTGTCATCACAAAAGTTTGAATACATCTGAAATCAAATTTTACACTGTTTATACCAATAATTATAATATAATTAAAATTTAGTGAGAGTGTTCGAAAAGAAAATTTTAATGTTTGTACTCCTTAGCTTTTAGTTTATATTTTTATCAACGAGGGACGGTGCGCACGCAGCCATTACCAGTCGATGAAGTGAAATAAAGGTAACTGAAGAAGTTCTTGTTTTTTATTAAATCCTAGTTTTCCAAAACGCCTCAATAATCTCGTAAACTATTGGTTTTACGCCAATTTATAGATTATTATCAAATTTGTTCGTTACCTAATTCTGCATAAGAAAGATTCAATACAAATTTTACGTAGGACAATAGTTCTCGAGATATACAGCTGAGAACAATTGGGCGTAATGATGTATTTTTTCGAGGTAAAATGTACACGCACGTACATGTATAGTTGGAGTATGCGCCTTACTCCTACTAACGAATAAATTTGCTAATAACTTAAATTAGCGTAAAACCATTCGTTTACTTTAAACTTGGATAATTGTTTTTGCGCACACGATTTCGCAATGGGCTTTCCACATAGTGTTTCTAGTGTCAAAATTAACACAATCCCTTTGCAAAATCTTCACTTGGATTTTTTTTTCGCAGAAAAACTCATATTTTACTGGGCTATATTTCTAAATGAGCTTTATTATTTTACGTAATTTTTAGCAAATAAATGAAGTTGAATGAATAAAACTTTTCTAGATCTAGGGTGCCCTACGCAGCCAGGCTGGACGAATATTCCCCGCCTCGGTGATGGTTGGTTGCTGTAGTGTAGTGTAATTGGCTTTTTCTTTTCGTTTTCTTTCGAGTTTTTTTGGTATATGCGAGTAGTGCCAAGATAATGGAACGAGATGGTGGGTGCACAAACCATTCTTGAATCGACGCTATGTGTTTTTCTTTCAACACTTTAATAACTTTGTTGTAATTCAAGTTTTCAAATTATTGTAATCCAATATTAGGAGTTTTATTCAGCTGGGACATATATAATCCGACAAGGAACGCGAGGCGATACATTTTTTCTAATTAGACAAGGTTCCGTTAAAGTCACACAGAAAATAAACTCGTACACAGAAGAGAAAGAACTTCGAGTATTAGGCAGAGGAGATTATTTCGGTGAACAAGCTTTAATTAATGAAGATAAAAGAACTGCAAATATTATTGCACTTTCACCTGGAGTTGAATGCCTAACATTAGATCGCGAGTCCTTTACTCATTTAATTGGGAATCTCTGTGAATTAAAAGAAAAAATCTATGGCGATGTAAATGAACGTAACCCAATGGAATGTTGCGAGGATGACAGTAAGAAGATTTTTGGGGCGGATGTAAAACAAGGTAAGCATAAAATTTTTTAAATATCATTGCTTTTATATTGTTATTGATTATTTTTCTTATATGCATTCATATATTCTTGTACAAGCTTTCAGCGATCAGTGCCGCAGCTCTTTTATAGAACAAGAATATTTACAATAAAATCAGCGATCTTGATAACTATTAATACCTGCAATATCACCACCGCATTAGTTGTTCTCACAACATTAATCCTTTCCCAAGTAGCAATTGGCGAACTATTTGGCTTTTGTGAACTAAAATCTTGTTGTTACAACATTCTCACACTAATAAATTTTGTTGAGAATGGGGTGAATGTGTTTCAGAACACATTTTAGTTGTTTAAAAGTTGTATACGCCATTTTTTTCTAACTATTTATTTGTGACAATTAACGGTTCGCAGAAACTATTCTTTGATATTAACTAGATGCGAACCCAGTTGAGAACGTTTGGGTCGTGTGAAAAATTGTAAAAACTATCGGCAAGCCTATCTTCAGAATTATAAGCGAACCTTAATCAATTTACTCGACAAGGAGTTTTAATAACTATTATACATTATTACATCTTTGTTGGGATCTACATAAATGAAGTATCACGGCAAAATTACCAGATACAAATAAAAGGTTGCTATATACAACAATTAATAGTTTCAGTACTCTGAAATGCTTCATGAATAAGGCATGGTATTATTCCATCAACTTTAATCTATTCTGGAGATAATGTTTTTTTCACTTTTATAAATTTGACTAACTATTACTCACTTTTTTCTCTGTGTACCGTTCGTACACAACAATAATTATTATAATATTTTTCTCTTTAATTGCAGCATTCAAAATCATATTTTTGCTAGGTACAGTGTGAGAAAAAGAAGAATGGATTTGTATTAGTTAAACTATGTTGTTTTGGTGTGATTGTGCAAGAGTTTTTCAAATGAATCTAAATGGTTTGAACAGCTATTTTTTAGTGTTGTCATCAGTCGTCATTTAAGATTATATTGGATAGGAGACCAACGATTTTATAACATAGTTTGTGAGAGCGATTGCTAGGACTTTTGTTTTTTATTTTTTTATTTCAATAATATTACAATACAGTAATTTGGACTAAAGAGCAATTTTATTTTAACCTAATTTACTAGTGTTGCTTATCTAAGTGGGTGGACTAAGTGGGTTACTTTCTTAACTCCCATATCCCTATATATAAAATCGAAAGTTTGTTTGTTTGTTTGTTTGTTGCTAAATGACGCCTATACTCTGGGTCGGATTATTTTCATTTTTTGAGTGAAGACACTACATACGCCGACTTAACATATAGGCTACTTTTTATCCGCAGATTTCAAAATGGCAGACACAAAATGGCGGCCAAAAATTGTAAATTTCAGGGGATTACCATGGAAATTGGTATTTGGGGATTTTTGGAAGTCCTGATTTCGAATCTATGCTCGAAATTTGAAAATTCAAAATGGCGGATCCAATGTGGCGACTAAAAGTTTTCGAACTTCAACGAATTCAATTAAAAATTAGTACTATGGATATTTTGAGGCAACTAATTTCGAATCTAATTTCAAAATTTGGAAATTCAAAATGACGGACCCTATATGTTTGTTGCTTAATCACGCCTTAACGCTCGGTCCGATCATTTTCATTTTTTGAATGAAGGCATTACATATCCCGACTTAACATATAGGCTACTTTTATTTCGCGGGCTTCAATATGGCGGACCCCTGTCGCGTGTTGGTCCACCCGCGGTAGCCGCTGCCGGGCGTTGCAATGCTTTCGACCTGGATTAATGCAAACACCATCGCGGAATTAATCAAGGTCAGCGCAAGCCAATAAAGTAGAGCACAATATTGCGTCATGAGTACGCGTGCTAGCACACCTGAACTCGCCGCTAACCAGTAGGCGCGGCGAACAACTGGGTTTGTGCTTATACATACTGCAAAAGCTTGCGCAACAAGCCCATGCGCCCATGCCAAGGCAGCTTAAGACGCCGAAATCGGGTTAGGCGAAATGGGTCACCGCCGTGGTCAAGGTGTGGAGCTGCGGTAATCGAAAGCACTCAGGGAGTCGTTGTGAGGAATTGAACAAGAGCGGGCGGTACGGTCGCGAGTTGGAAGTAGCGATAATCATTGCGGTAGCTTTGTAAGTGCTTATTAATGTGAGCCGATAGAGGAGAAGTTTGTGGTCTGAAATATATAAAGTACTTGTTCATGTAAAGTGGTTTTTGAAATAAAGATCTATTGATAATCATAACATTGGCGCAGCCGGTAGTTCGATTAGCTCCGAAGTGAATGAGGTGTTACCAAGAAATAGTGACGGGATAATTGCTGGAAAGACACCGAACAGCATCGGCAGGGATAAAGCCCATAAGGAAGTAACCGGACCAATCTGCAGGAGGACACCGGAAAGCCCCGTCGATAGAAGGGCCACACGACCGTGCCATCACACCATCAGAATCATCACCAACGCAGCAGCAACGGCAATGAGTGAGTCATCTGTTAAACATAAACAATTATTATAAGTAGTGTTAGTATAGTCATCTCGATTAGGAATAAGGTACTAGGGGCAGCAATATATGTATCTAAAAGAGTGATACGAGTGATGTCAAGTCTTTTTTCAAAAAACACAAAGAAAAACAAACAAGATCGCTCTCGCTTTTACGACCGTTCTCGGCTCCACTCGCTCCCAATAGCCACAACCGAATCTGATCCCTTCTATGAAGAAATCGATAAGATTTCTTTTGAAGAAACGTCTCCAACAGAACAAAATAAATCGTCCCACACAAGCGGTTTAATTCAAATCCCTCCACCTGACTCAGTATTCACTAGATTCAGTGACTACAACCTAAGAAGCGGAAATACTTACCCGCGTACACATTCTCAGTCAGGGGAAACATCCCCAGTACTTAACTCGAACGGGAAAAACACCAAGAAAATGTCGGGTACGGATATGTTGGAGAAGCTTACGAAAATCGTTAGTCACCTGGTACCGGTCTTTCCTGAGGGTTCTAGGAGCGGTACAGCTAATGAGCTGCATCATTTCCTGGACTGTTGTAAGCAAGCACATGACGTGCTTACAACGAAGGAGGAAAAAACGCTTCTATTATCGCTCCTCAAAACTAAGCTGCGTGGTGAAGCATACGACTTAGTCAAACACTTGAACATCTGTTCGTTTTATGAGTTCGAAAAACGCCTACAAAATGCGTTCGCCCCGGCTAAAACAATTAATGAAATTCTAAATAAAGTGCGGAAGTGTCAGCAGATTCCGGGGGAAAAGATTCACACTTACGGAACAAGGCTCAATAAGCATGTTCTGGAGTGTAAGAAAGCAGTAACGACTAAGTACTCGGAAAACAGCCAGGCCCTCACGAAAGAAATTGAAGAAGAGGTCTGTTTTACGTTCAAAACTGGGGTACTTAGCCCGGTAATAAGGCAGGTAATAATTGCCCAGACCGGAAAGACTCTAGACGAATTGATTGCCATAGCATTGGAGATCGAGAAGACAGAGGACCGGCAGACACAGGTCCGAAACTTCGAAACTTACATGCAATCATGTCAATCATCTCGTCTAGAGAAAGAAATTGAACAGCTGAAACAACTTACGGAAAGCATGGCGAGAACAATTAACGCGTTTACCAACAACGCGACTACAGCACCATCAAGCTCGAGTCGTAATTTCAGTGAAGAAAAAACACACCCACCATACATAAATGAAGTCCATACTCTCTACCGTCCCAATCGCGCAGCAACAAATCGAAAGTGCGATTTCTGTGATATGCTGGGACATTCTTTTGCAGAATGCCGGAAGAGGTTGCGAACACCTTTCTGTGCAAAATGCAAGAGCTATGGGCACAGTACTCAGAGCTGCCTCCCTAAAAACCAACAAGGTTCTTCGCGCACCGGAAATTCGCGTGTGAAATGTGATTGGTGTGAACGATCTTTCCACACCGAGGAGGAATGCCGATCCAAGAAATCGTGGGAAGAAAAGCAAAAAAACCGAAAGAAGCCGGAAAACTAAAGAGGGCAGGTCCCCAGCACCCAGGGACTATGCTGTCGCAAACAGGGTGCAGAACAAATAGCGTAGATATTATTAGTTGTAGTGTTTCCGAATTCAGTACGTCACCTCCCACCGCAATCCCGATGGATACTTCAGATTATCATAATAGCGCAATAATTGAGCTCCCTCTGGACATTGCTAAGAACGGAACCGTGAGACTCTTGGTAGACACGGGAGCCGAAATAAGCATAATAAATAGGGGAGTTTTAGCGGACCACGTCCAAATTAATGCCAGCGATGTTATCCGTCTGCAAGGTCTTTACGGGGGACACGACTACACCTTAGGTTCATGTTCCGGCGTTTTCCAGGTGGGCAGCGGGATCAGGTGCAGTTTTTACATAAGCAGTTTTACTTTAAGCACTCCTTTAGATGGGATTCTGGGTCGCGATTTCCTTTGGCGTAACGCTAATATTCTCACTACAGAGCGACTGCTTCACTTCCCCAAAACGAACACTAATGATATAGAAATAAAAATTCCGTTTCTAAGTAAATATAAATCGGACAAATTAAGTAAAATTGGGGTTCAGGAAGTAGCCGATGACACTGACACAGATCAAACAGAACCGCAAGGGAATAATCATAGTACCAACGAAGACAATTTGAAGTCTTCCAGTGAAAAGCTTATAAAAATACCACCCAGAATGGAAATGGTTGTAGAAGTATGTGTAAGCAATAGTTCAGAAGATATGTTATGCCCAGCACAGGAAGTAATTCCAGGGGTTTTTACAGCAAACTGTATAGTAAAGCCCCAAAATGGTAAAATTCAAATAAGTGTAATAAATACTCATACAAACGAAGTACAATTGCCAGTTTTTCAACCTAAACTAGAGCACCTAAAACATTTTCACGCATATAAATTAGATAAGATTCGGCGTAACACGGAAACAAATGAACAGTCCGATCGGTTGCGAAGATTAGAAATGCAAATATCTTTGGATCGTACGTACAATAATGAAGAGAGAGAAGCTATAAGGGCGCTCTGTGCGGAATATAATGATATATTCCATCTAGAAGGGGATCAGTTACCATATTCTAACATCACCAAGCACAGCATTCAGTTGAAGCAAGACCAGCCTCCGATTAATCAGAGACCATACCGATTACCGGAAAGCCAAAAAATGGAAATTAACAAACAGGTGAGCAAAATGTTAGAGGATAACGTTATAGCCCCAAGTACTAGTCCGTGGAATTCGCCGTTACTACTCGTCCCTAAAAAAAGTGGACCTAACGGAGAAAATCGATGGAGGGTTGTAGTGGATTTCCGCAAATTAAACGAAAGCACTATATCAGATGCTTTCCCTCTGCCGAGAATCGAAGACATTCTTGACCAGCTAGGGAACTCGCGCTATTTCTCCACATTAGATTTGGCCAGTGGATATCACCAAATCTTAATGAATGATTCTGACAGGGAGAAAACGGCATTCAGTACAGCCTACGGACACTACGAATTCCTAAGGATGCCGTTTGGTTTAAAGACTGCCCCAGCGACGTTCCAAAGAGCAATGAACCAAGCCCTGAGTGGTTTGCAAGGTCTAAAATGTTTCGTATACTTAGACGATATTGTTGTTTACGGTAGAAACCTAGAGGATCATATGAAGAAGCTCAGAGAAATATTTAATCGTCTCCGAGAGTATAGTTTGCGGCTTCAGCCAAGCAAATGCCATTTTCTTCGCAAGGAAGTGACATATCTGGGTCATAGATGCTCGAGCGAGGGCTGTACACCCGATCCGGAGAAAGTAAGTTGTGTGCAAAACTACCCCCAACCTCGAACGTTGAAACAACTGCAAAGTTTTCTAGGTTTAGCTAACTATTACCGCAAATTCATCCCACAGTTTTCAAGCATAGCAGAACCTCTCACGCAAATATTAAGAGGGAAACAGAAATTCTTATGGAATGAAAACTGTGAATTAGCGTTCAACAAATTGAAAAATCTGCTGATATCGCCTCCATTGTTAGCATACCCGGATTTCAGTAAATCGTTTATTTTAACAACTGACGCAAGCAATGAAGCACTGGGAGCGGTCTTATCTCAGGGAAGCCCGGGTTCAGACCGGCCTATTGCATTTGCTAGTAGAACTTTGAATAAAGCGGAAAGGCGATATTCGACAATCGAGAGGGAATTATTGGCAGTCGTCTGGGCAGTAAAGAACTTCAGATGTTACCTCTTGGGAAGGCATTTTACGGTGTATACTGATCATCAGCCCTTGATAGGAGTGTTCAACGTTAGAGACACTACTTCCAGGCTGACACGATTCCATCACAAGTTATCAGAGTTCGACTATGAAATTAAGTATAAGCCGGGGAGAAAAAATGCAAACGCCGATGCATTAAGTCGAATACCACACGAAAATAGTGAAATTATGGTAACCACCAGAGCACAAACTCGGAAGTCAGCTGTTGATGCTGAAGAAAATGGAACAGTAGGTCGGCCGACATCAGAACAGGGTAAAGGAGACCAGGAGAGACTTAAAGAATCAAACATTCAATATGACAAAGAACAAGATATAACAAAAGATTCTCTTTTAGAAGCAGAAGCAGATTTTATCGCAGATACCGCAGACGAAGAGAAGCAGTCTTATCAGTTCGTCACCGAGGAAAAAGACATTAAAGAAATTCTCAAAACTTTCCACTCTAACCCTTTAGGCGGACACCAGGGTATCGCGAAAACTTATCATAGAATTCGTAAGCAATATAGGTGGAAAAATATGCTAAAAGACATAGTTAATTTTATAAGAGCTTGTCCAAGATGTCAGAAAAATAAACACTCCCCTCAAATTAAAATGCCAATGGTGATTCCAGATACAGCTGAGAAACCATTCGACAAAATTTACTTAGATATTGTCGGTCCCTTACCCGAGACCCAAAAGGGGAACAAATATATATTGACGTTCGAAGATGATTTAACCAGATTTATGGATTGCTACGCCCTGCCAGATTGCGAAGCGGCTACGGTGGCAAAAACGTTTTATGAAGAACTAATCACTCGCTATAGGATTCCCAAAAAGGTCATAACAGATCAAGGAACTAACTTTATGAGTGATCTGTTTACCAGATTATGTAAGTTTTTAAAAATACGCAAATTAAATTCTACAGCGTACCATCCACAGTCTAATGGCGCCTTAGAAAGGGCACACCGGCCATTAGTGGAATACCTACGGAACTTTGTGGAGGAAAATTCGCAAACGTGGGATGAATGGTTGCGGGAAGCTGTTCATGTGCATAACAATACAAAACATGCCTCAACACAGCTTACCCCTATGGATTGTTTATTTGGTTTCACAACCGATTTACCGACTAATCTTAGTCAAAAGGTGGAACCCCTTTACAACCATGAAAACTATTTTTATATTCTGAAAAATAAAATACAACGAGCCCATGCCCTGGCTCGGAAAAATATTATAAAAAGTAAAGAAGAAACCAAAAAATACTACGACAGAAATATCCGGGAAAAAACATTCCAAATCGGTGACATGGTCCTTTTAAAAAATGAGGCGAAAAAGGACAAGTTATCGCCTATCTGGTTAGGACCCTATGAAATAGTAGAAATACCTTCACCTGTAAATTTGAAAATCCAGGTAGGAAGAAAAATCAAACGGGTGCATGCAAACCGGGTAAAAATATATAACACTTAAAATACAATAGCAGTTTCACAAAATTTCATGAAACGAAATTTTACTAACAATATATACATATAACATATGTATATATAAAATAAAATAATAAAAAAATATAGAAATAAATATAGAAATAAATCGCCTTAGGACATTTAGCTAAATCTACACATGTCTAATTGTAGGGAAAGTTCTCGAGCTCACTCTAATGTTCCTAACGAACTTAGTTCGGGCGGAGTGGGCAGACTTACCGTATACAATAAGGGAACTGGATAAGACTGGAATCATTTTTGAAGATGTTAGCCCCGCATTCATCTACCAGGACAACTGGAAAATAATCACCACCATAGACCTAGGGCATGCTATGAAATGGAAGGAATATCTCGATTGGAGTGAGAAATCAGTCGGGAAAATGTGTGAACGTTACTTGCAGTTAAGTACAAATTCATCATGCCCCCAGACCGTATATGATGTCCAGCTTATAGTTGATAGGATAAGGATAATGTTAGATAGAATATCAATAGGAAAAACGTATAGAGCAAGACGCTCTCTTTTTGACGGACTAGGGAAACTCAGTAAATTCCTTTTCGGTACCATGGATCAGGAAGATTCGCAGCAAATCAATTCTAAATTGCAAGCACTTCAGCAAGACAGTAGACAAAATTTAGAACTTTTGAAGGAACATGTTAGTCTAGTAAAATCAAATTATGAGAACACTAGAAATAAGCTAGAACAATTTCAATCGGATCTAAACGAGACGCGATTATATACGGCGAATGTTATTAAACTATTAAGAACCGGATACGACAACACTAAGACGGAAACAAACATACTAGCCGCAAGAATAACTTTAGATGAGGCCGCGAGTAACATAGTTATTAATTTACAACAGATAGAACACCAAATAAATACCATCTCAGTAATCCTCGGTGCATTGGCTACTAAACATTTACATCCACTCATTCTAAGTTTCCACCAAATTAGCCAGATAATTAGTGAAATCCCACTAGCTACAGAGATTAGTGATATCATACGTGACCCTTTTCTTTTGCAACAAATAGCTCTTGTGGAAAGTGCCCATAGAAACCATACTCTTTTCTGCAAAATAACGCTACCCCTGATCCAAAAGGAGATGTTTTTCCTAAAAAGGGCATACCCCATACCAGTTCAAGCGGGAAGAAACATCCTTGTCCATTACGAACTCAGAGAAGATATTATAGCAGTAGACCAGGGAGCGAATAAACTTATCCCAATGAGCTACCAAGATTTAAGTCGATGCCAAGACGTGAGTTTCAATGATACAGCGCAAATATCCATCTGTCACTTTACATTACCCATTTATACTACCCCTAAAAATAATTGCCTTTTATTGCTTTACAAAGGTTGGACGGAAGCCAATGAAATCTGCAGTAGATCAAGGATTATAAATAACCATAACACTATCATAAAAATGAGAAGTGAGAATTCTTGGATGTATTTATTAATTAAAGAAACGGAAATCAAGATAAAATGTCCTGATTTCCAAACAACTATAAGGGTAAACCGTTGCGGAGTACTCTCTATAAAACCGAAATGTCAGGCGCAGATAGAAAATCTTCTGTTAATAACAACCAATACTTTTGTGAAAGCTTTAAAGCTATCCTTAATCGATGTCATTCCAAAAATGGATCCCCATCCACTTGAGGAAACTATTAGTTCACTTAGAAACGAAACTATGGCATCGAATGTTGATATTAAGGAATTCAAATTGCACAATGCTTTCCTAGGGGAAAAGAACAATGAATTCGAAAAAATGTTACAGAAGATAAAAAGGGTACAGGAAGATCGCGAAACCCGCGCACGGGAGAAAGTTCAAAATATCATAACGGGATCGGTTGGTGGTGTTGTCGTTATACTTTTTGTAGTCATGGCAATTATATTCCGTCTGTATAGAAAGCGAGCAGAAGCAGCAAAATCTTCTCGCAGGGCGAGGAACTATTTGTGACAAAATGACATCGAAATGCCTACCCAAAACCCTTTGTTTGCACGAGCCAAAACCCGCAAACAACATTCAGAATTTAAGGTCCGGTGTAAGCCCAGCGATTTTGAAATAATATAAAGAACAAAAAATTATATAAGTATTTATGTAGATAACTTCTCAATAATAGACGTATCACTCTTGAACCTAGAATAGGAAATATATAAATTATAAAAACATATTTACATATTGTACATTGTTATGTAAGTAAACATTCATATCTAGTATATATGTACATGTCGCAGCAGTACAGGGAAAAGTTAGTAAGAATTATAATTATGTTGACAATAATAAAATACAGGGATTGTAATATTGTAATAAGGTAATAGAATACCATAATTGGTCGATGATCGAATAACTAGAATACTATTTTGTAACCAAAAGATAAATATGTACATTTTAATCTAACAAACATTATATAAAAAAAAAAAAAAAAAAAAAAAAAATAATTTATAATAATAACAATAAACAAATACAAATAAGTTTTAAATGTGAACCGCACTGTAGAAATAGGAACATACAAAAAAAACAGATGTAAAACTAAACCATTCATTTAGGAAAATTTTTAAATCAGCAAATGTGAAAGGTTTAATATTTGTACGTAACAGATTGTAACTGAAGTTTAATGTCAATTGACTTTCGGACAATAAATGTAAATAGTTAACTGTAATCCGCAGTAAACACTGTTAAACAATATCTTGTATATTATAATAACAACAAACGTCTGTACCACCGTAGAATGATAAATTAAGAAGAAATTAAATTGTTCAAAATTTTTCCTTGAGTGCTCTCGATAGGCTACAGCAGATTTGGCAGACTCAGAATAACCTCCATTAATTTTCGAAGATCTAAAGATCTTCTTTTTTGAAAAGGGGAGGAATGTCGCGTGTTGGTCCACCCGCGGTAGCCGCTGCCGGGCGTTGCAATGCTTTCGACCTGGATTAATGCAAACCCCATCGCGGAATTAATCCAGGTCAGCGCAAGCCAATAAAGTAGAGCACAATATTGCGTCATGAGTACGCGTGCTAGCACACCTGAACTCGCCGCTAACCAGTAGGCGCGGCGAACAACTGGGTTTGTGCTTATACTGCAAAAGCTTGCGCAACAAGCCCATGCGCCCATGCCAAGGCAGCTTAAGACGCCGAAATCGGGTTAGGCGAAATGGGTCACCGCCGTGGTCAAGGTGTGGAGCTGCGGTAATCGAAAGCACTCAGGGAGTCGTTGTGAGGAATTGAACAAGAGCGGGCGGTACGGTCGCGAGTTGGAAGTAGCGATAATCATTGCGGTAGCTTTGTAAGTGCTTATTAATGTGAGCCGATAGAGGAGAAGTTTGTGGTCTGAAATATATAAAGTACTTGTTCATGTAAAGTGGTTTTTGAAATAAAGATCTATTGATAATCATAACATTGGCGCAGCCGGTAGTTCGATTAGCTCCGAAGTGAATGAGGTGTTACCAAGAAATAGTGACGGGATAATTGCTGGAAAGACACCGAACAGCATCGGCAGGGATAAAGCCCATAAGGAAGTAACCGGACCAATCTGCAGGAGGACACCGGAAAGCCCCGTCGATAGAAGGGCCACACGACCGTGCCATCACACCATCAGAATCATCACCAACGCAGCAGCAACGGCAATGAGTGAGTCATCTGTTAAACATAAACAATTATTATAAGTAGTGTTAGTATAGTCATCTCGATTAGGAATAAGGTACTAGGGGCAGCAATATATGTATCTAAAAGAGTGATACGAGTGATGTCAAGTCTTTTTTCAAAAAACACAAAGAAAAACAAACAAGATCGCTCTCGCTTTTACGACCGTTCTCGGCTCCACTCGCTCCCAATAGCCACAACCGAATCTGATCCCTTCTATGAAGAAATCGATAAGATTTCTTTTGAAGAAACGTCTCCAACAGAACAAAATAAATCGTCCCACACAAGCGGTTTAATTCAAATCCCTCCACCTGACTCAGTATTCACTAGATTCAGTGACTACAACCTAAGAAGCGGAAATACTTACCCGCGTACACATTCTCAGTCAGGGGAAACATCCCCAGTACTTAACTCGAACGGGAAAAACACCAAGAAAATGTCGGGTACGGATATGTTGGAGAAGCTTACGAAAATCGTTAATCACCTGGTACCGGTCTTTCCTGAGGGTTCTAGGAGCGGTACAGCTAATGAGCTGCATCATTTCCTGGACTGTTGTAAGCAAGCACATGACGTGCTTACAACGAAGGAGGAAAAAACGCTTCTATTATCGCTCCTCAAAACTAAGCTGCGTGGTGAAGCATACGACTTAGTCAAACACTTGAACATCTGTTCGTTTTATGAGTTCGAAAAACGCCTACAAAATGCGTTCGCCCCGGCTAAAACAATTAATGAAATTCTAAATAAAGTGCGGAAGTGTCAGCAGATTCCGGGGGAAAAGATTCACACTTACGGAACAAGGCTCAATAAGCATGTTCTGGAGTGTAAGAAAGCAGTAACGACTAAGTACTCGGAAAACAGCCAGGCCCTCACGAAAGAAATTGAAGAAGAGGCCTGTTTTACGTTCAAAACTGGGGTACTTAGCCCGGTAATAAGGCAGGTAATAATTGCCCAGACCGGAAAGACTCTAGACGAATTGATTGCCATAGCATTGGAGATCGAGAAGACAGAGGACCGGCAGACACAGGTCCGAAACTTCGAAACTTACATGCAATCATGTCAATCATCTCGTCTAGAGAAAGAAATTGAACAGCTGAAACAACTTACGGAAAGCATGGCGAGAACAATTAACGCGTTTACCAACAACGCGACTACAGCACCATCAAGCTCGAGTCGTAATTTCAGTGAAGAAAAAACACACCCACCATACATAAATGAAGTCCATACTCTCTACCGTCCCAATCGCGCAGCAACAAATCGAAAGTGCGATTTCTGTGATATGCTGGGACATTCTTTTGCAGAATGCCGGAAGAGGTTGCGAACACCTTTCTGTGCAAAATGCAAGAGCTATGGGCACAGTACTCAGAGCTGCCTCCCTAAAAACCAACAAGGTTCTTCGCGCACCGGAAATTCGCGTGTGAAATGTGATTGGTGTGAACGATCTTTCCACACCGAGGAGGAATGCCGATCCAAGAAATCGTGGGAAGAAAAGCAAAAAAACCGAAAGAAGCCGGAAAACTAAAGAGGGCAGGTCCCCAGCACCCAGGGACTATGCTGTCGCAAACAGGGTGCAGAACAAATAGCGTAGATATTATTAGTTGTAGTGTTTCCGAATTCAGTACGTCACCTCCCACCGCAATCCCGATGGATACTTCAGATTATCATAATAGCGCAATAATTGAGCTCCCTCTGGACATTGCTAAGAACGGAACCGTGAGACTCTTGGTAGACACGGGAGCCGAAATAAGCATAATAAATAGGGGAGTTTTAGCGGACCACGTCCAAATTAATGCCAGCGATGTTATCCGTCTGCAAGGTCTTTACGGGGGACACGACTACACCTTAGGTTCATGTTCCGGCGTTTTCCAGGTGGGCAGCGGGATCAGGTGCAGTTTTTACATAAGCAGTTTTACTTTAAGCACTCCTTTAGATGGGATTCTGGGTCGCGATTTCCTTTGGCGTAACGCTAATATTCTCACTACAGAGCGACTGCTTCACTTCCCCAAAACGAACACTAATGATATAGAAATAAAAATTCCGTTTCTAGGTAAATATAAATCGGACAAATTAAGTAAAATTGGGGTTCAGGAAGTAGCCGATGACACTGACACAGATCAAACAGAACCGCAAGGGAATAATCATAGTACCAACGAAGACAATTTGAAGTCTTCCAGTGAAAAGCTTATAAAAATACCACCCAGAATGGAAATGGTTGTAGAAGTATGTGTAAGCAATAGTTCAGAAGATATGTTATGCCCAGCACAGGAAGTAATTCCAGGGGTTTTTACAGCAAACTGTATAGTAAAGCCCCAAAATGGTAAAATTCAAATAAGTGTAATAAATACTCATACAAACGAAGTACAATTGCCAGTTTTTCAACCTAAACTAGAGCACCTAAAACATTTTCACGCATATAAATTAGATAAGATTCGGCGTAACACGGAAACAAATGAACAGTCCGATCGGTTGCGAAGATTAGAAATGCAAATATCTTTGGATCGTACGTACAATAATGAAGAGAGAGAAGCTATAAGGGCGCTCTGTGCGGAATATAATGATATATTCCATCTAGAAGGGGATCAGTTACCATATTCTAACATCACCAAGCACAGCATTCAGTTGAAGCAAGACCAGCCTCCGATTAATCAGAGACCATACCGATTACCGGAAAGCCAAAAAATGGAAATTAACAAACAGGTGAGCAAAATGTTAGAGGATAACGTTATAGCCCCAAGTACTAGTCCGTGGAATTCGCCGTTACTACTCGTCCCTAAAAAAAGTGGACCTAACGGAGAAAATCGATGGAGGGTTGTAGTGGATTTCCGCAAATTAAACGAAAGCACTATATCAGATGCTTTCCCTCTGCCGAGAATCGAAGACATTCTTGACCAGCTAGGGAACTCGCGCTATTTCTCCACATTAGATTTGGCCAGTGGATATCACCAAATCTTAATGAATGATTCTGACAGGGAGAAAACGGCATTCAGTACAGCCTACGGACACTACGAATTCCTAAGGATGCCGTTTGGTTTAAAGACTGCCCCAGCGACGTTCCAAAGAGCAATGAACCAAGCCCTGAGTGGTTTGCAAGGTCTAAAATGTTTCGTATACTTAGACGATATTGTTGTTTACGGTAGAAACCTAGAGGATCATATGAAGAAGCTCAGAGAAATATTTAATCGTCTCCGAGAGTATAGTTTGCGGCTTCAGCCAAGCAAATGCCATTTTCTTCGCAAGGAAGTGACATATCTGGGTCATAGATGCTCGAGCGAGGGCTGTACACCCGATCCGGAGAAAGTAAGTTGTGTGCAAAACTACCCCCAACCTCGAACGTTGAAACAACTGCAAAGTTTTCTAGGTTTAGCTAACTATTACCGCAAATTCATCCCACAGTTTTCAAGCATAGCAGAACCTCTCACGCAAATATTAAGAGGGAAACAGAAATTCTTATGGAATGAAAACTGTGAATTAGCGTTCAACAAATTGAAAAATCTGCTGATATCGCCTCCATTGTTAGCATACCCGGATTTCAGTAAATCGTTTATTTTAACAACTGACGCAAGCAATGAAGCACTGGGAGCGGTCTTATCTCAGGGAAGCCCGGGTTCAGACCGGCCTATTGCATTTGCTAGTAGAACTTTGAATAAAGAGGAAAGGCGATATTCGACAATCGAGAGGGAATTATTGGCAGTCGTCTGGGCAGTAAAGAACTTCAGATGTTACCTCTTGGGAAGGCATTTTACGGTGTATACTGATCATCAGCCCTTGATAGGAGTGTTCAACGTTAGAGACACTACTTCCAGGCTGACACGATTCCATCACAAGTTATCAGAGTTCGACTATGAAATTAAGTATAAGCCGGGGAGAAAAAATGCAAACGCCGATGCATTAAGTCGAATACCACACGAAAATAGTGAAATTATGGTAACCACCAGAGCACAAACTCGGAAGTCAGCTGTTGATGCTGAAGAAAATGGAACAGTAGGTCGGCCGACATCAGAACAGGGTAAAGGAGACCAGGAGAGACTTAAAGAATCAAACATTCAATATGACAAAGAACAAGATATAACAAAAGATTCTCTTTTAGAAGCAGAAGCAGATTTTATCGCGGATACCGCAGACGAAGAGAAGCAGTCTTATCAGTTCGTCACCGAGGAAAAAGACACTAAAGAAATTCTCAAAACTTTCCACTCTAACCCTTTAGGCGGACACCAGGGTATCGCGAAAACTTATCATAGAATTCGTAAGCAATATAGGTGGAAAAATATGCTAAAAGACATAGTTAATTTTATAAGAGCTTGTCCAAGATGTCAGAAAAATAAACACTCCCCTCAAATTAAAATGCCAATGGTGATTCCAGATACAGCTGAGAAACCATTCGACAAAATTTACTTAGATATTGTCGGTCCCTTACCCGAGACCCAAAAGGGGAACAAATATATATTGACGTTCGAAGATGATTTAACCAGATTTATGGATTGCTACGCCCTGCCAGATTGCGAAGCGGCTACGGTGGCAAAAACGTTTTATGAAGAACTAATCACTCGCTATAGGATTCCCAAAAAAGTCATAACAGATCAAGGAACTAACTTTAAGAGTGATCTGTTTACCAGATTATGTAAGTTTTTAAAAATACGCAAATTAAATTCTACAGCGTACCATCCACAGTCTAATGGCGCCTTAGAAAGGGCACACCGGCCATTAGTGGAATACCTACGGAACTTTGTGGAGGAAAATTCGCAAACGTGGGATGAATGGTTGCGGGAAGCTGTTCATGTGCATAACAATACAAAACATGCCTCAACACAGCTTACCCCTATGGATTGTTTATTTGGTTTCACAACCGATTTACCGACTAATCTTAGTCAAAAGGTGGACCCCTTTACAACCATGAAAACTATTTTTATATTCTGAAAAATAAAATACAACGAGCCCATGCCCTGGCTCGGAAAAATATTATAAAAAGTAAAGAAGAAACCAAAAAATACTACGACAGAAATATCCGGGAAAAAACATTCCAAATCGGTGACATGGTCCTTTTAAAAAATGAGGCGAAAAAGGACAAGTTATCGCCTATCTGGTTAGGACCCTATGAAATAGTAGAAATACCTTCACCTGTAAATTTGAAAATCCAGGTAGGAAGAAAAATCAAACGGGTGCATGCAAACCGGGTAAAAATATATAACACTTAAAATACAATAGCAGTTTCACAAAATTTCATGAAACGAAATTTTACTAACAATATATACATATAACATATGTATATATAAAATAAAATAATAAAAAAATATAGAAATAAATATAGAAATAAATCGCCTTAGGACATTTAGCTAAATCTACACATGTCTAATTGTAGGGAAAGTTCTCGAGCTCACTCTAATGTTCCTAACGAACTTAGTTCGGGCGGAGTGGGCAGACTTACCGTATACAATAAGGGAACTGGATAAGACTGGAATCATTTTTGAAGATGTTAGCCCCGCATTCATCTACCAGGACAACTGGAAAATAATCACCACCATAGACCTAGGGCATGCTATGAAATGGAAGGAATATCTCGATTGGAGTGAGAAATCAGTCGGGAAAATGTGTGAACGTTACTTGCAGTTAAGTACAAATTCATCATGCCCCCAGACCGTATATGATGTCCAGCTTATAGTTGATAGGATAAGGATAATGTTAGATAGAATATCAATAGGAAAAACGTATAGAGCAAGACGCTCTCTTTTTGACGGACTAGGGAAACTCAGTAAATTCCTTTTCGGTACCATGGATCAGGAAGATTCGCAGCAAATCAATTCTAAATTGCAAGCACTTCAGCAAGACAGTAGACAAAATTTAGAACTTTTGAAGGAACATGTTAGTCTAGTAAAATCAAATTATGAGAACACTAGAAATAAGCTAGAACAATTTCAATCGGATCTAAACGAGACGCGATTATATACGGCGAATGTTATTAAACTATTAAGAACCGGATACGACAACACTAAGACGGAAACAAACATACTAGCCGCAAGAATAACTTTAGATGAGGCCGCGAGTAACATAGTTATTAATTTACAACAGATAGAACACCAAATAAATACCATCTCAGTAATCCTCGGTGCATTGGCTACTAAACATTTACATCCACTCATTCTAAGTTTCCACCAAATTAGCCAGATAATTAGTGAAATCCCACTAGCTACAGAGATTAGTGATATCATACGTGACCCTTTTCTTTTGCAACAAATAGCTCTTGTGGAAAGTGCCCATAGAAACCATACTCTTTTCTGCAAAATAACGCTACCCCTGATCCAAAAGGAGATGTTTTTCCTAAAAAGGGCATACCCCATACCAGTTCAAGCGGGAAGAAACATCCTTGTCCATTACGAACTCAGAGAAGATATTATAGCAGTAGACCAGGGAGCGAATAAACTTATCCCAATGAGCTACCAAGATTTAAATCGATGCCAAGACGTGAGTTTCAATGATACAGCGCAAATATCCATCTGTCACTTTACATTACCCATTTATACTACCCCTAAAAATAATTGCCTTTTATTGCTTTACAAAGGTTGGACGGAAGCCAATGAAATCTGCAGTAGATCAAGGATTATAAATAACCATAACACTATCATAAAAATGAGAAGTGAGAATTCTTGGATGTATTTATTAATTAAAGAAACGGAAATCAAGATAAAATGTCCTGATTTCCAAACAACTATAAGGGTAAACCGTTGCGGAGTACTCTCTATAAAACCGAAATGTCAGGCGCAGATAGAAAATCTTCTGTTAATAACAACCAATACTTTTGTGAAAGCTTTAAAGCTATCCTTAATCGATGTCATTCCAAAAATGGATCCCCATCCACTTGAGGAAACTATTAGTTCACTTAGAAACGAAACTATGGCATCGAATGTTGATATTAAGGAATTCAAATTGCACAATGCTTTCCTAGGGGAAAAGAACAATGAATTCGAAAAAATGTTACAGAAGATAAAAAGGGTACAGGAAGATCGCGAAACCCGCGCACGGGAGAAAGTTCAAAATATCATAACGGGATCGGTTGGTGGTGTTGTCGTTATACTTTTTGTAGTCATGGCAATTATATTCCGTCTGTATAGAAAGCGAGCAGAAGCAGCAAAATCTTCTCGCAGGGCGAGGAACTATTTGGGACAAAATGACATCGAAATGCCTACCCAAAATCCTTTGTTTGCACGAGCCAAAACCCGCAAACAACATTCAGAATTTAAGGTCCGGTGTAAGCCCAGCGATTTTGAAATAATATAAAGAACAAAAAATTATATAAGTATTTATGTAGATAACTTCTCAATAATAGACGTATCACTCTTGAACCTAGAATAGGAAATATATAAATTATAAAAACATATTTACATATTGTACATTGTTATGTAAGTAAACATTCATATCTAGTATATATGTACATGTCGCAGCAGTACAGGGAAAAGTTAGTAAGAATTATAATTATGTTGACAATAATAAAATACAGGGATTGTAATATTGTAATAAGGTAATAGAATACCATAATTGGTCGATGATCGAATAACTAGAATACTATTTTGTAACCAAAAGATAAATATGTACATTTTAATCTAACAAACATTATATAAAAAAAAAAAAAAAAAAAAAAATAATTTATAATAATAACAATAAACAAATACAAATAAGTTTTAAATGTGAACCGCACTGTAGAAATAGGAACATACAAAAAAAACAGATGTAAAACTAAACCATTCATTTAGGAAAATTTTTAAATCAGCAAATGTGAAAGGTTTAATATTTGTACGTAACAGATTGTAACTGAAGTTTAATGTCAATTGACTTTCGGACAATAAATGTAAATAGTTAACTGTAATCCGCAGTAAACACTGTTAAACAATATCTTGTATATTATAATAACAACAAACGTCTGTACCACCGTAGAATGATAAATTAAGAAGAAATTAAATTGTTCAAAATTTTTCCTTGAGTGCTCTCGATAGGCTACAGCAGATTTGGCAGTCTCAGAATAACCTCCATTAATTTTCGAAGATCTAAAGATCTTCTTTTTTGAAAAGGGGAGGAATGTCGCGTGTTGGTCCACCCGCGGTAGCCGCTGCCGGGCGTTGCAATGCTTTCGACCTGGATTAATGCAAACCCCATCGCGGAATTAATCCAGGTCAGCGCAAGCCAATAAAGTAGAGCACAATATTGCGTCATGAGTACGCGTGCTAGCACACCTGAACTCGCCGCTAACCAGTAGGCGCGGCGAACAACTGGGTTTGTGCTTATACTGCAAAAGCTTGCGCAACAAGCCCATGCGCCCATGCCAAGGCAGCTTAAGACGCCGAAATCGGGTTAGGCGAAATGGGTCACCGCCGTGGTCAAGGTGTGGAGCTGCGGTAATCGAAAGCACTCGGGGAGTCGTTGTGAGGAATTGAACAAGAGCGGGCGGTACGGTCGCGAGTTGGAAGTAGCGATAATCATTGCGGTAGCTTTGTAAGTGCTTATTAATGTGAGCCGATAGAGGAGAAGTTTGTGGTCTGAAATATATAAAGTACTTGTTCATGTAAAGTGGTTTTTGAAATAAAGATCTATTGATAATCATAACACCCCAGATGGCGGCCAAAATTTGTAAATTTCAAAGGGATGCCATCAAAATTGGTTCTTAGGGGTTTGTGGATATCCTGATTGTGCATCTACTTTCGAAATTTAAAAATTCAGGATGGGGGATCAAATATGACGAGCAAACATTTCCGAAATTCAACGAATTTAACCGAACATTAGTATTAATGGTACTTTCAAACTACTAAGTTCGAATCTATTATAAGAATTTTGAATTTCAAAATGGCGGATCCAATATGGCAACAGATATTTCGGAAATTAAGAGGATTTTCATGTATATTAATGCAAAGGAAAATCGGTGACACTAATTTCGAACCCGCCACCATAACTTGGAAATTCAAAATAGCGGATCCAATATGGCGACCACAATTTTTGAAAGTCTACGAAATTAAGTTACATTTTGTATTAGTGGTATCGATTTTGAATCTCTTGAGTATCAACTCAAAGGTTTATTTGTTTATTTGGATGTTTGTTGCTTAATCACGCCGAAACGGTTGGTTTGATATTTTCCATTTTTTATCTGAATGTATAGTACATCCTTCAACTTAACATATGAACTAATTTTATAGCCTTAAATTTAAGAGTTTCAAAATGGCAGCCACCAATTATAACTTTCAATGGACTGCCATGAATATAGGTATTTGGAATTTTTGGAGATGTTTTCAAAATTTAGAAATCAAAATATTAGACTCAATATGGCGACCAAATTTTTCAAAGTAATATCATGAAAAAATAAATTAGAATGGTTGATTCTATACGCAATAATTCAATATTGAACATTTACATGTGTAACGAAATGTTTATGCAGATATATAATTTCTATAACAAATAGGCAATCAACATAAGGTTTGCAGCTTCAATGTTTTCCAACAAGGTAACACGTAAAAAAAAGACCCTTATTTACTTATTTAACACTTAACAATGGAAACGTGTAAGTACAGAATAGATTATGAACCCTTCTGATATGGACGGTGGCAGCAAAATGAATTTTGGGTGGTTCTATACCACAACCACAGATTTTATAATATGTAGTAACACTTCAAGACTTCTGTTAACGGTAAGGCTCTTTTGCCTTAACGGAAAATTATAGAAATGCAATCGGTACTTGGACCAATTACACTCGCGGTAAAGGTAGAAGTATAATCGGCACTTGAACCAATTATACTCGCGAATTGTCTTGCTCGTGAAAGGTACTATATAACCGGCACTTGAACAAGTTATACCAGCAAGGGGTTGGCTGTGGTGACTGACAACTCAAAATCACGTTAACAACTGACCATTTATTATAATAATCTCCAACTTTTATACATAACAAAAATGCTTAATCTAAAATTAATTGAAGTTCAAAACAGTTTGCCAAGCATGTCCCCAAATTACAATTGCTTAATATTGCAACCTAAATAATCAGCATTGCACTTGAACTGCATTGCTCTTAAGTAAGCTAACCAGCGGCAGCGCAGTGGCACGCGAGTTATTAAGTTACTTAAGGAGTACAGTGACTCAGCAGTGCTAGCAATGTAAATTCTGCTCTTCCGCGTAGTGCAGTAGGTGCCTTTGTTTTTAAGCAATTGCAATTTGTGGGTCATGTTGTTTTGATGTTCTAATATTATTTCATGTTTTTTAACATTCTCCCCCGCGTTGAACTGTGGTTCAAGACCCTAATATAATATAATTTAGAATTAAATGTTTACACTAAAGTCTAACTCTTTAGATTTCCTTGGTGCCGGTGTAGGTGCAGGTGTAGATCGTTTTGGCGGGCCTTTGCAGATGTTTTCCCTTTATCTGATGAGTACCACACAGACGATGAGAATGATGACCAAGATTACTGCCAAGGCGAGGTATCCTATTGTGAACTGATGAGCGCTGATAGGGTGGGGCCTCCTTAATGATTCTTCTTGTAGTTGTGATGCGATCAGTTTCTTTAATGTTTCAAGCTGCTCTTGTTGACCTTTGTAGGGTGTCGACTCGCTTCTGGTAGGCTCTACACGTACGGGAGTAGAGAATTCACCTTGATCGCCTGATCTCATATAGGATGCCTTGATGCTGCTTGGGTAGGTGTTGGTTCCACGAACTTTGACTAGATCATGTTTTATGATGACGCAGCCTGGGGATAGTTTCAGCAGACCAGATCCACTTAAGCTAACTGGTCTTGCTTTATTCTCACACAATGTATTCACAGTGATTCCATCCCTTGTTGCGAATATCCATTGATTTGGAGCTTTAAGCTGAGTTAAAATGAGGCTATCCCCTGCCTTTTGAATTTCACATTTCTTGAGTGGCGATTTGTTAAAAAGAGTTACTTCGCAAGTGCAAATGTGAGCCAGCTTGTGATATAGAGGATGATTTTACGGACATACATAGATAGCCCGATTCTTCTGTTGAGATGCATGACGATAGTTCTTGATCTGTCATCGTAAAATATTGATCTCTATATGACGTAAAGGCAATGTAGTTAGCGCATTGTCGTATAGCCATGAGAGTATCATTCACTAGTACTGGGATTGGCGTCATTTTAAACAGGTCGAATTTTTCCAGACTGACCAATGGAATCTGAATTTTGATGATTGCATGTTTGTTGGCTATTCCTGCTGCTGCAGACATGGTTTTGTAAAGTTGTAAAATATTCTGCTCTGTTAGCAACCGTAATGATGGAGGGACATGATTCTTGATGGCGATCAACTCTCGGCTTAGTTGGTGTGGAGTTACAAGCAGAGGACTAATTCTGCCGTGATGTATATCGGTCAGCACATCGATTATTGCCGTTTGAGTTTTTTGCAAATTTGACGCTATTAGCGACATTTGTATGGACAATGACGTGAATAGCTGAACGATTTTGAGTTCGTAATTTTCCTCTCTGGTACGATTTATTTGACCTTCCAATTCTTGCATGTGTTTGTCCACTTCTTCAAATTTTCTCTCCACTGCTGATTGATCCTTTTTCATGATGTTTATTGTTGAATCAATTATCGATGTTTGATTTTTCAGCAATATTAGGAGATGATCTTCATTTTCATTAATAGCATCAATCGTCACGGACATCGTTTTTGCATATTCAGAATCGAGAACTCCAAAAAGTGAGTTTGCTATGTTTCCGATTATATCGATGGCGCCTCTTTTCTGTTTCTTAGAAGTAAGAAATCTATTGTCATTTTCTAGCTCTTCTTTAAGATGTTTAAATTCCTTTACTATCTGGCCGCAACCTTGTTTTTCCTTGATTTGTCCGCATCGCTGTTGTAGCGCATTTGTGCCGTTTAATAGCACTGAGAATTCTGTCCAATATGGTTCCAAGTCGTAATATACTACTAGGTTCCATTCTGTCGTTATGAGACTGGTAGTTCCCATATTTTCAAAATATATTCCGGGCTTTGAAGCGAAGTATTCGACCTCGACGGCAAGTGCATTTGTGGTAGGTAGAATGAGACAGGTTAATAGCAGGGTAACAATTGCAGTACCATAAGAATTGCGAAGTCTCTTCCTGGGAATCTGATCTTTATTGATCTCATTTTTGTTGGAGCTTTCTGCATTATCAGTAAGCTGCTTAGATGTATCGCTAGTGGAGGGTTTATCTAAATTCTGTTTGTGATTCAAGATGTCATCGCCCTCAGATTGTGATTCTTTGTCGTCACAAGGCAGTGGCGATAATCTATGAATGGCTTGCCGGAATGTGCCTGTGGCTGTTTTCACATCGGCAACTCGAACTAAGCCATCATCTCCCTTATGTGTTTCTACAATTCTGCCAAGCGGCCACTTCATAACTGGGAGATTATCATCTTGGACGATTACAATAGTTCCTGGCTCAATGTTCTGGCAACGTTCCTTCCACTTAAAGCGGTGTTGAAGTTCATTCAAGTATTCCCGGGACCAGCGCTTCCAGAACTCCTGTTTCAGGTGTGAAACGAGTTTCCATCGTCTGAGTAAGCTTGTTTTTAATCTTTCAGCATTTGCATCTATAGTTGCTGTCAGTGGTTCCCCTATAAGAAAATGACCCGGGGTGAGCGCCGTCAGATCGTTAGGATCATTTGACATCTGAGTTAATGGCCTGGAGTTTAAAATCGCTTCTATTTCAATCACCAATGTCTCTAGTTCCTCGTACGTTAGAGATCCAGTAGAGGCAGTTTTGAAGAGTAAGTGCTTGGCCGATTTGACCGCCGCTTCCCACAGACCACCAAAGTGCGGTGCTCTCGGGGGAATGAAATGGAAGTCAAGTTTGTTGCAAGTTCCTGTTATGTCCTCCATGGCCTTTTCGGAGTATATTGTTTTAGTTAGCTCTTCTAATTGATTTCGTGCACCTACAAAGTTAGTTGCATTGTCACAGTAAATGTTGCGACAATTTCCTCTACGACTAACGAACCGTCTTAATGCTCCAAGAAATGCTTCTATTGATAGATCGCTGACTATCTCTAAATGTAAAACCTTTGTGGCGAAGCAGCAAAAAACTGATATGTAAGCCTTGTCAGGCCTTTTCCCTCGGAGCTTATGGTGGATCCAAATGGGCCCGCAAAAATCTACCCCTGTATTTACAAATGGCCGGGCAGTTTGGACCCTTGTGGCGGGCAAGTCTCCCATCAGCTGAGATAACATTTTCGGTTTGGCCCTTGCGCAAGTTGTACAGTGCTGAACGATTGATCTCGCGATGTTTTTCCCCTTAATTGGCCAAAAGCGTTGCATAGTGTCGGCAAGTAATGCTTGTGCTCCAGAGTGCAGGTTTTCCTTGTGAATGGCCAGCATTAGGAGCTTCGTTAATGGATCTGAGTACGGAAGTAGCATAGGATGCTTTGCATCGTATGAGACAGATGATTGCTTTAAGCGTCCGCCAACTCGAATGATTCCTCTTTTGTCCAAGAATGATGTGAGACTGCTCAGACTGCTATTTTTGTTAACTTCCTTGGCCCTGGTTAATTGACTAATTTCCTCCTTGAACTCGTCCTGCTGCATGTTTTTCACTACTCTATGCATCGCCACATCCAGCTCTTGGCAAGTAGGGGATAACTGCTTTGGTCGCAGATTATGTGGATGCCTGGTTGCACTCACAAATCTCAAAATATACGCAACTATACGCTGTAGTTTGCGGAATAATCCTCCGTGATTGATTTTATATATGGGACTTGATGTGTCGTCCGTTGCAGTTGTTAGTCCGCAATGCCACACGCTTTCTTTCTAGCTGACATTCTATTTTTTCTTGAAAGGGGGTAGGCCATATGGACTCATTGCCGTGCAAGAATGGAGGGCCAGAAAACCACACTTGGCAAGCTTCAAGTTTTTCCGGAGATAATCCTCTGGAGACCACGTCTGCCGGATTTTCTTTCGATCTGACATGACGCCATTGACTGGGTATGCTTAGTTCTTGTATAGGTGCAATTCTGTTGGCTACGAATGTGTGGAAAGATGCTGATGTTGAGTTTATCCACACCAATACTATCTCGGAGTCGGACCAGAAAAATACCGGAGCTTCTTCAAATTTTAAGTCCTTCTTTACCCGATGAGTAAGTTGAGCTGCTAGTAGAGCTGCACAAAACTCTAGACGAGGTAGAGTTTGTTTTTGTAATGGCGCAACACGTGATTTAGAGCACAAAAGTCTCACGATGACTCTGCCATCCTTGTTGATTGATCGCACATACAATGCTGCTCCAAATGCCTTTCGGAGGCATCTGAGAAAACATGAATTTGTATGCTTTTTGGCGTTCCTTGGGCGAACACATGTCTTGGAATAGTAATATTATTTAAAGTTGCTAAGGCAATCCGAAAGTTAACCCATCTTGTATGCAGTTCCATTGGCAATGCTGAATCCCAATCGATCTTTAAACTCCATAGCTGTTGGGCAAATATCTTTGCTGAGACGACCACAGGTGCGAGTATTCCAAGGGGATCAAAGAGTTTGGCTATGTCGGATGTAACAATTCTTTTTGTGACTCTTGATCCTTCAATTGAGAAAGCCTTGATTCTGAATTGATCTGTCTTTGGCAGCCATGTCAATCCCAATGTTTTTATTTTTTCTTCTGTTGCATTTCCAAAATCAAGATTTATTTCCTGGTCTTCTGGTGGTATTCCTTGAAGAAATTGGGCACTATTGGCGCTCCACTTTCTTAATTTGAAGCCTGCTTCTTGCAGAACTTCTTTTAATTCCTTCTGCATGGCAAGGACAGTGGCAAGGCTATTAGATCCGGTGATGCAGTCGTCTACATAGAAATCATTTCTAAGTATTTCCGCTCCAAGTGGATACTTCACAGCAGCCTCTTGGGCTAGTTTTTGCAGGCATTTGGTTGCTAGGTAAGGTGCTGGCCTCGTACCATATGTGACTGTACACAGTTGATAACACTTTAATGGATGGCTGGGATCATTTCGCCAGAATATCAGTTGGTATTTTTGATCACTTTCCTTCAGAAGTACCTGTCTGTACATCTTCTGAATATCTGCAGTAAACACGAACCGCGGTAGCCGAAAGCGGAGTAGTATCGAAAATAAGTCGCTTTGAATTTTTGGCCCGGTGTATAATACATCATTCAGTGATAACTGTGTTGTCGTCTTCATAGACATAGATGCATCAAATACCACTCTCAATTTAGTGGTGCTGCTCTCGGGTTTAAGGACGCAGTGGTGTGGAATAAAATACCGCGGACAATCTACAATATCGATGTCTACTTCCTTCATGTGGCCAAGCTCGATATATTCTCTCATAAATTCCACGTACTGTGATTTCAAAGCTGTATCTTTGGCCAGTCGTCTTTCAAGCGCAAAAAATCGATTTAAAGCAACAGTCCTTGATTCGCCAAGATTTCCTGGATCTTCCCGGAATGGTAAACTAACAATGAATCGGCCGTTGGCAGCTCGTTCAACTGTTTGATTGAAGAAAGTCTCACATCTTTTCTCTTCTTGTGTTAGATTGTCCTGAATTGCTGGAACCTCCTCAAGCTGCCAGAATCGTTTTAGCCATTGATCCATTTGCTCATCTTTGGTACAAATACCGCAAGTAAGAGCTTGTGTCTGCTTCTGGTCGATTTTACCTGCCAACACCCATCCAAAAACAGTGTTTTGTAATATGGGGAGATTATGCGCCAGCCTGATTTGCCCCACTGAGAGCAACTGGTGATAGAGCTCTGCACCCAAAAGCAGGTCGACTGTATCAGAAATGTTGAATTTGGGATCGGCTAATTTGATATTCTTTGGAATGTTCCAATTTGTTGGCTCGAACGATTGTGTCGGCTGAGGTGAAATTATTCTGGGTAAAACAAAAGCCTCTATTCTAGCTGAAAATTTATTGATTGTTGATTTTACCGAGATGTTTACTCTATGTTGAGCTCGTCCCTTTCTATTGCCGACACCATAGATCGTAATTGTATCAGCCTTTGGTGATAATCTCAGCTTCTTCACGACCTTTTCTGTTATCAAACTGACTTGAGAGCCTGAATCCAAAATAGCCCGACATTCAATTGTGTCTCCTTGATCAGTCGCTAATTTTACGATGGCGGTGCCGAGAAGAATATAGCCTCGTTGCTGTTGATTCGTAAGTGTTGCTACTGTGTTTGGCTGAATATTTATTTTCTCCGATGTTGGCGCTACTGCGTTAGTGGTTTCGGATGAGCCTGCTTAAGGTTTGTCTGCCTTTTCTAACGGTTCAAGGTGCACTAGCGTATTATGTTTTTGGTTACACCTCGTGCACCCTCGCAACTGGCGGCTATTATGTCCAAATTTGAGGCAGTTGATGCATAAATTGTGCTTTCGCAAAAAATTAAGGCGATTGGATACTAACATTTTTCGAAAACTACTGCATGCAAAGAGCGGATGATTCGCCTTGGATGATATGCAAGCTGTGGGAGTTGTTGATATGCCCGAAGTTAAGCCTTTAGTAAAGCTTCGGTTCCTTTGGGACTCCTCATTTTTGGTCTTCCTGCCCAGGGCCTCAAGAGATTGAAATCTTGTTTCCAAGAAAGACAAAAAACCCTTGATGCTTTGTATCTCTCGAGGATTGGATAGCGACTGCTCATATAGCATATGAGTTGTTTTGTCCAACTTCTTGATGAGTATATGGAGAAGCAACGGATCCCAGTCTGCTGTCGACACATTTAAGGTTTTTAACCCCAAAAGGCATTCCTGTGTTGTGTCATGCAATGTCTTAATTCCTGTAACGGAAGCATTTTCATTCGCATGCCCTGGCTGAGATAATAATTTATTAATCAATGCTGTTGTCAACAATCTTTGGTTATTGTAGCGATCTTTTAATGTTTGCCAGGCAGCTGCATAATTTTCATCGGATGCAGTAAAATGTCTTATTAATTTCTCTGCCTCCCCGGATAAGTTAGCCTTGAGGTACCACATCTTCTGGCAATTTGGTATTGCCTGGGAATTTACCATTTGTTCGAATAAATCGTGGAACTGTTTCCACTTCAAATAATCGCCATCAAATTTGGGGAGTGTGAACTTGGGAAGTTTCATCGCAGAATTTGGGTCCCGTGGGATTGATTGGGCTGCAGATAACTGAAGATTGTCGCGTTTGGTAGTTAGTAAAATTACGCATTTCTCCACCTTTTCTTCTAACCGTATGCCTTCCTCGATGTCGTAGCCTTCTGCGGCTGGATCCTCCGTTAACTCCCATATCAAATGATCACATTCTTGAAATTGGGACCATTGCTGATTAATTGTGGTTATTTTTAAATCAGGGTATTGTTTTGGCCTTTCCTGTTGATCTGCTTCAATCTGAGCTAGCAAACGTCGTAACGTCTCAATGATTCTCCGCTGCCTTCTTATCAATCGACAGACTTGTGGCGCCTGAGTTTCTAAGGCTAGCGGCTGGTCCCATGAAGGATCGGAGGTTGGCCTGGAGTAATTGGTTACTACTTCCCTTCCATTCGAGGCATCAAATGGATTTCGTATTGGCTGTGTTGGTTTAGATATCGCCCCCTTTTCGGAAATTTGTTTAGATTTCCTCACGGACGTTGCTGGTGGATTTTGAGCAATACTGGCTGCTGAAGGGGATTTAGTGGATGCAAGGTTAGCCTCTTGAGCGGCAAGTAATTCAATCTTCTTTGTAAAGTGCTCGCTATATTGGCAATAGATTGACTTTATTGAGTCATAATAGTCCTTGGAGAAATACGGATGATCCAGCGGCACATCAGGAACTGCTCTTATCTTCGAATCAATTGCCTCGAACACGGCCCACGAATCTTCTAGCCGCCGGAGACGATCGATGAAGTAAGTCTTGTCTTTTCTGCCTTCTGGATCCTTCTTATAATTCGTTATGATCCGTTGAATTTCGCCTCCATTTAAAGTTTGCTGTTCCGCTAACTCCTCCATTGTATGCACCATCTTGAAGATGAAATTCGTCGGGTTCTGATGGTATGAGTTGGTATTTTTCTCCAAAACTCGCTGTTTTGATGCACGTTATCCGAGTGAAAGACCACTGGGATCACGTCGGGGTCACCAAAATGTTTACGGTAAGGCTCTTTTGCCTTAACGGAAAATTATAGAAATGCAATCGGTACTTGGACCAATTACACACGCGGTAAAGGTAGAAGTATAATCGGCACTTGAACCAATTATACTCGCGAAATGTCTTGCTCGTGAAAGGTATAACCGGCACTTGAACAAGTTATACCAGCAAAGGGTTGGCTGTGGTGATTGACAACTCAAAATCACGTTAACAACTGACCATCTTCTTTATATATATAATTCTACTGTACGTGCGTATGTCACTGAACTCCTCCTAAACAGCTGGACCGATTTGAATGAATTTTTTTGTATGCGTTTGGGTGGCGCCCTGGATGGTTTAGATTCACAAATCAGCCCGGCAGATGGCGCTGCAGTCGGTATCTAGGTTATTTATCTATACTGCAACTAAACGGCTGGATCGACTTGAATGAAAGTTTATGCGATTTCCACCGAAATTGGTACTTGGGAGTTTTTGGGGTCGCTGATTTCAGCCCGACTGTCAGAATTTACGAATTCAGGATGGCGGACTGTCAAATATTGAAGTTTATGCGATTTCCACCAAAATTGGTGCTTTTGCGTTTTTGGGGTCGCTGATTTCAACCCGAATGTCAGAATTTACGAATTCAAGATGGCGGACTGTCACATTTTGAAGTTTATGCGATTTCCACCAAAATTGGTACTTTTGCGTTTTCGGGGTCTTTGCGTTTTCGGGGTCACTGATTTCAACCCGACTGTCAGAATTTACGAATTTAAGATGACGGACTGTCACATTTTAAAGTTTATGCGATTTCCACCAAAATTGGTACTTTTGCGTTTTTGGGGTCGCTGATTTCAACCCGACTGTCAGAAGTTACGAATTCAAGATGGCGGACTGTCAAATTTTGAAGTTTATGTGATTTCCACCAAAATTGGTACTTTTGCGTTTTCGGGGTCGCTGATTTCAACCCGACTGTCAGAAGTTACGAATTCAAGATGGCGGACTGTCAAATTTTGAAGTTTATGTGATTTCCACCAAAATTGGTATTTGGGGTTTTTCGGGGTCGCTGATTTCAATCCGACTGTCAGAAGTTACGAATTCAAGATGGCGGACTGTCAAATTTTGAAGTTTATGTGATTTCCACTAAAGCAGGAACTGGGGGGTTTTCGTGGTCGCTATTTCAACCCGACTGTCAGAAGTTACGAATTCAAGATGGTGGACTGTCAAATTTTGAAGTTTATGCAATTTCCCCCAAATTTGGTACTTGCGGGTTTTCGGATTCACTGATTTCAACCCGACTGTCAAAATTTACGAATTCAAAATAGCGGGCTGTCAATATTTTTATATATTTTATACATTTTACACGTGCATATGCATGAGCTCCTGAGTGCTATAGGTAATACTTTGTAATTGGAAAGTAGAGGGGAGATGAGAGGAGGGGGAAATGTTTATCTGTGATCTTTATAGTAAGCCACGCAAAAAGTACTTATCCGATTGAGATGAAATTTTATGGGCATGTCGCGCATAACCTTCTGAGTGACATAGGCTATGCATCGCAATTGGAAAGTGTGGTAGGGGAAGGAGATCGAGGAAGAGAGAGAGGAGAAAATGTTGAGCTGGTGCGACACACAGAAAGTACTTATACGATTGAGATGAAATTCTGTGGGCATATTGCGCATAACCTCATGAGTGATATAGGCTATGCATTGCAATAGGAAAGTATGAGAAGGAGCAGAGGGGGGGATTTTGAGCAGTGATATGTTTATGGTGAGTCACACATAAATCATTTATTCAATTGAGATGCAGCATTGCACTTGAACTGCATTGCTCTTAAGTAAGCTAACCGGCGGCGGCGCATCGGCACACGAGTTATTAAGTTACTTAAGTAGTACAGTGACTCAGCAGTGCTAGCAATGTAAATTCTGCTCTTCCGCGTAGTGCAATTGCAATTTGTGGGTCATGTTGTTTTGATGTTCTAATATTATTTCATGTTTCTTAACAACTTCCTAATCTGACTGGAGTACCAACACTTTAGAAGTATTTAAATAAGTAGTATTATTGATGCACCAGGTGAAACCGGGTTATTCTTATAACTTGTTAGTATATTGGAGTTAGTATGGTTAGTACAGCGGGGTTGCTAGTGTTCTGAAATAAGTACCACGGAGTCTTAGTAGTTGTTAGTAATTATTAGTAACTTTGTTGGCAGGTGGTAATATAATTGTCAGCATCGTTAGTTCAGAGGTTAGTAGTATTATTTAGTCTGTATATTTTATCCACTATAATTATTTCCATTGCATTACTACTTTAATTTATTTAATCTTGTTGGAAACAATAAAAACGCGCAGCTTAAGGGCACAACTTTATTCATTGCTGTCAGATGTACAACTGAAAACTTTTAATAGGAATGTACGGCTACGTTATAAATTCAATTATTAATTTAGTGTTGCCATGGTTATCCAACACCTTCGCTCAATGGCAACACACCAAAAAATGAACACAATCTTCTCAGTTCGATCTTGATTACAAAAATTTCTTAATAGTTCAAAAAATTTACGAATTTTTATCCTTTACAAAGAGAAACCCAGCATTTCCATTACGAGATATTGCTTATTTGCCTGAAGGGATTTTGTTGAAATATCCGCTGCCATTTCTCCTGATTGAATGTACTCTACATTGATGATATTATCTCTATAGAGCTCCCTTATTTTATGGAATCTCACATCCATATGTTTACTACGGTTATAAAATACTAGATTTTTAATTAGTTTTTGAGCGCTTTGATTGTCGCAAAAAATGAGAGTTGGTGCTTTGATGACCTCCGTAAAACCTATTTCCTGGAGTAGGTTTCGTAAATACACCGCTTCCAATGACGATGCTCACACTGCCATGTACTCGGCCTCTGTGTTACTCATGGCTACAGTTTGCTGTTTTTTAGAACATCAGGATACGCTCGCCCCTGCCAACCTGAACACAAAGCCCGTGAACGATCTTCTGTTGTCTCCGCAATTTGCCCAATCAGTATCAGCGAACCCGCAAAGCGCTTGGACAGTTTTCTTATAAATTAACTATAAATCAATTGTGTTTGATAAGTACCTTAACAGGTGCTGTAAAGTCTTGTAATGCTCGGGATGCGGATGTGTGCTCACGCTTATTTTACAATCCTTTTGATTGCATTTTCCGATTTTCGACCCAGGATCAAGTGGAGTTTTAACCTTCCTGCATGCCGCCATACCTGTTGGCATGAGTAGATCTTCAATGAACTGGTGTTGTTGCAGACAGTCATTAAAAGTCATTATTATTTTTTCCAAAAGGTGTCTACTATTCATTACTGTCAACCTGAGATGTTGGTTTTATTCTGCACTAAGTTAGAAGAACCAGCTCCTTGTTATCTTATTATGAAATGATAATAAACATTATTACAATTATTTTTCTCTTACAGAACTTTTGGACTTGAGGCTTACTGATTTAGAAGTTGTGACTACTTTAGGCATAGGTGGGTTTGGCCGCGTTGAACTAGTAAAATGTCAAAGGAAAGACAAACTCGAAACCTACGCTTTAAAATGTCTAAAAAAGAGACATATTATTGACACAAGACAAGAGGAACATGTATTTAGCGAAAGGACTATTATGATGGCTTGCAATAGTCCGTTTATTTGTCGCCTATATCGAAGTTTTCGTGACAGCAAATACGTTTATATGCTTCTTGAAGCATGCATGGGTGGAGAAGTTTGGACACTTTTAAGAGATCGAGGAAATTTCGGAGAATCCACAGCCCAGTTTATAATAGGATGTGTTATGCAAGCATTTGAATATTTGCACGATAGAGGAATAATCTACAGAGATTTAAAACCAGAGAATTTAATGTTGAACCAGAAGGGTTATGTTAAACTAGTAAATATTTATACTTTCCATATCTTAACATTTGGAAATTTCTAACGGAATTAATCAAATATTAGGTGGATTTTGGATTTGCCAAGTATATAGGACACAGCAATAAAACCTGGACCTTTTGCGGTACACCAGAGTACGTAGCACCTGAAATAATTCTTAATAAAGGACACGATCGTGCAGTAGATTATTGGGCTTTGGGAATACTAATCCATGAACTTTTGTCTGGAGCGTATGTGTATACAAATTACCTTTACATAATTGAACATTTTGTGTATTATATAGACCACCTTTTACTGCAAGCGATCCAATGAAAACATACAATATTATTCTGAAGGGAATCGATATGCTGGATTTTCCGAAATATATGACGAGATCATCTATTATGTTAATAAAAAAACTTTGCCGAGATGTTCCCGTGGAGAGATTAGGTTATCAGAAAGGCGGCATTCAGGATATAAAAAAACACAAGTAAGTGAGACTGCCAATAGATTTATGGAAATAAGGTCCTGTTTTTATTTATTGTAAGGTGGTTTCAAGGATTTGATTGGGATGGACTTGCAAACCTGACCCTGATTCCACCTTTTTTGAGACCCGTGACTCATTCTTTAGATACTTCTTACTTCGACAAATTTGCTGAAGACGAAGAACCTCCGCAGGATGAATTCTCTGGTTGGGATGCCGACTTTTGAAAGCTCCGTGTTAACTTTACTTAAGATAATTCCATCAAATCTGTTCCTTCCATATTTTATGTAATAAACAGAATTTCATTTTAATAATATATATATACATAGTTCATATTCCTTATTTCAAAGCTTTCGTTCTTATATTGAATAAATAGAAAATCTTGGAAAGTATCCAGTTCTCATTGAATGCCTCATTAAATCAAAATATGTGTTTGCATCGAAGATACCCATTATTTATTTTCTGCTAATATATTATTGTAATATAAATCTTGTTTTTCTCTATAATATACATATAATAAGCTAAATTCGAGCCAAGTAAGTAAAAGTCTTCGAGATAATGTACAGTGCCATTATCAACATCTTATCTGAAACATAGATATTACAGCTGTAATATAACATTTTAGATTGAAAAATGTATTGAAAGTTGTTGGATCTAGATCTACAGCTTGGGAACACGCTTGTTTTCGTAAAACAGTTTTTTAATGAAAATAAACATTTATTTACCTATACAGTCATCAATACCACTAAATAATTATAAAATTCAAAATAATCTATCAACATCTATTTTTATCAATCTTTTTAAGAAACAACCAATCTGATTATGATGATGAATACTGAGGATAAATGCGGCCAATTATTATAATTTATAGGCCCTAAGTAGTGTAGCATTAACAATTTTAAATGCTCCGAGGAAACAAAAATCTTATTTTGCGTCCCAAAGATAAAATAGGAAATGTTTGCTAAAATCTTTCTTTTTTGTTGAATGGTAATTTTAAAGGGGCCGATAAATCTTACTAAGAATAAAAATAATAAAAAATTTAGGAGTAGGTTTAACGAAATTGAGAAGTTCTTTTACTGCACATAACTATAGGTATATTATTCTCGACCTTGTACAATTTTTGAACGTAGTTCTTCATTTGCCGTTTTGAGCGAAGTGTTTAATATTTTTTATTATATTTTTTAATGTTGCTCTTATAAAATAAGTCACTATACATATGTATATATGTATGTACGTATGGCTTAGAACTAAATTCTTATGGTGGCAGCCTGGCCATTACTTAATTTTTGTTTGAAGGGCTGGAAGCAAATTATTTGAACAAAGCGTATTTTAAAATACTTCGGTGAAATGCGTACAATTTTGACAAATCGGCCTTGAAAGAATCACTTGGAACTTTTAACGAACTGATTAAATTTGTATGCCCTTCTTGACTATTTCGGTAATACGTTTTATAATAAGTAAATTGTAACTCATCACTTCTCTGGAGATTTTTGTGGACCACGTATTTTTTACAATGTGTACACTATATTAGTCACCATTTATTCAGAAAAGTACATTAAAGTAGTAGATTAAAATTTATTTATACTCATAGATATTTCAAAGTCTGAATCATTTTCCTGTGATTCATCATATTTTGCACTTAATTCGTTTTTGTTATGTCTTCAGGTATAGGAGGCGTAAGTAAAACAATGCTAATTAATCCTTGTAACTTTAATTCACATTAATATTTATATTTCACGCTGTGTCGTTGTCGTCTCCACGGCTCGAACTGCCGTGAGTGCTGGTGTGGTGAGTGAGTTCCGTTGGCCCGTAGGCCAGCTCCTGCTGATGGCTGTGCTGTATCGTATGCCGTTAACGGAGTGAACAATGGTCAGTACTTATTAGTGGAGCCGATAGAGTATGACGATATGATGTGGGGATATAACATCTTTCTCCCCCTCGGAAATTTACTACTAGGGTTGGAATCGTTCTGGTGCTTTTCTAGTCCGCGTTGAACGTCGTAATTGGGGGTTGATGTTTTGTGACGTTTCAGATCTGCTGTCTTCCGTTTGCGCCTGCTTCCCTCTACTGGCGTTTGGTGGTATATCGAAGCTCCTCCTGGGGTTGTCTTCATTCAGTGTGTGCCCTGTGGTTTGTGACGTGGGGTACTCTTCCGAATTATGGCTGCTGGGTTTGGCGGCTTGCTGAGTTTGAGATGAGCTGCCGTCGCTGCTTGCTTTTGAATCTGAAACTTGAGGCTTGTCTGTCTGTTTCTCTTGTGTAGTGCTTGGTTGGTCATGGTCGGTAAAATTGTCTGTGTTTTTAGTGTTTAGGGTTAGTTCACATTCGGTCGGTCTTAACTGGTCAATATGCCGAGTATGTTTTTCTTTGTCAATTATAATATCGTACAAACGATCACCTTTTTTATTTATGATGATACCGAATTTCCACTTCACGTTTTTATTGTTATAGAATCGCGCTTGTACTTTGTCGCCGACTTCAAATTCGCGAACACGGTCACTTAATTGTTTATTTTTTTCATTCATTTCAATATTAAGGTCCTTTTTAACAAGATCAATTTTTGTTCTTATGCTTCGTTTAAACATTAATTCTGATGGACTTAGCCCAGTTGACGAATTCGGTACTTTCCGGTATTGCATTAAAAGTCGATATAATTTGTCTGTAAAATCACCACTTTCACTCATCATAGCTCGAAGTCCTTGTTTTACGGTTTGAACATACCGTTCAACTTGCCCATTAGATGAGGGATGATATGGTGGACATAGTTTATGTGTTATACCGTTTGATTTTAAAAATAATTTAAATTCAGCTGATTTGAAAGATGTCGCATTGTCTGAAACAAGAGTTATTGGCAGACCAAATCTGGAGAAAATTTCGCGCAAAATTTTTATTGTAGTCTTAGACGTTGTGGATTTAGTGGGAACTACTTCAAGCCATTTAGTATATGCATCTACAACGATAAAAAGGTTATGTTCATAAAATGGTCCAGCGTAATCTATATGTATTCTTTGCCATGGATGAGAGGGATAGTCCCAGGGGTGTAGTGGTGCTTTGGCTGGGTTGAATTTAATTTTGCTACAACAGGAACATTGTCGGGTCAGATTCTCAATATCACGATCTATTCCTCTCCACCAAACGTAGCTTCGCGCAAGTGCCTTCATACGTACTATGCCCGTGTGAGCTTCGTGTAGTTGCTCGAGTATTCTTTGTTGCAGCGCCCTGGGAATCATTACTCGGATGCCATTAAATACGCATCCTCTTTCGATTGAAAATTTATGTGCCGACTCATTATTGGGTAAAGTATTACCTTGCTGTAGGGCGTTTAGGTAGGCTCTGCAGTCTGCATATTTAAGGGTTTCTTTTTGAATGTCTCTCAGTGTAATTGGTAAATTCTCTATCTGGGAAAGTTGAAAAATTGAATCTTCCTGGAACAGTTTGTCCTGTGTTTTGTCCTGTGGAAATCTAGATAAAAAATCCGCATTTGCATGACTTTTTGTGTCACGGTATTTAATAGTGTAGTCAAAGCCGGACATGAAACTAGCATATCGAAGAAGACGTATGGCTGATGTAGCTGGGAGGTCCTTATTTGGATTTAATATTGCTGTGAGGGGTTTGTGGTCTGTAATTAAGATTATTTTTCGACCGTAACAAAATTGGAAGAATTTTTTTAGACCCCAATATATTGCTGTGGCTTCTCTATCCAATTGAGAATAATTCCTCTCTGCCTTACTCAGCGACCTTGAAGCAAATGCGATAGGGCGCTCAGTGCCATCGTGCATGATGTGAGAAATTGCTGCTCCTAGGCCGTACGGTGATGCATCAGTTGCCAGGACTAGAGGGAGTTTTGCATCATATGGAACTAGAACCTTGGTGCTTGTGATGTCCTGCTTCAATTTATTGAATGCCTGTTCACAGTCGTCCGTCCATTTGAATACCGCATTCTTTTGAAGAAGGGTATGAAGAGGCTTCAGGTGACTAGCTAAATTTGGTAAGAACTTTTGATAATAATTTACCAGACCGAGAAATACCCTTAGCTGCGGCACATCCTTAGGTCGTTTGCATTTTGTTATGGCTTCCACCTTTTCCGGTAGGGGTCGAATACCTTCCTTGTCTATAACATGTCCTAGGTAAACAATATAATTTAGTAAGAATTGGCATTTGGATTTATTAAGGTGTAAGTCATAGGATCGAAGTCTTTCTAAAACTGATCGAAGTCGCTTAAGAAGTTGATTGTATGTTGCTCCTTGTATAGTTATATCGTCAAAAAAGCATGCAACGCCTTTCATGTCCTGCAAAACCGAGTCCATAAAACGTTGCCATCTCTTTGGTGCAGGCTTAACCCCAAACATTAAGCGGTTAACTTTATAATTCCCGCGATGTGTGCTGATGGCTTGCATTAGGGAACTCTCCTCGTCTACCTGCATGTGTAGGTATGCCTGATGCAGATCGAGGGTTATAAAGTATCTTCCCCCACTCATTTCGGAGAATATTTCTTCAACCCTAGGTATCGGGTAATTATCATCCTCGATTACTTTATTGAGGGTGACCTTATAGTCTGCACACAATCGAATGTTCCCATTTTTTTTTTCTACAGGTACTATGGGCGTTCCCCACTGCGAGTAAATAATTTTCTCAATTACACCCACCTTTTCGAGACGATCTAGCTCAGTATCAATTTTTGCCTTTAGGGCATATGGAATAGGGCGTGGTCTAACAAATATAGGTTCAGTCTTGCTTTTTAACTTGAAAGTGCATTTATAATTAGGAATCTTGCCAATTTCTTGTGTGAAAATGTCTTCGAACTCAACCAACATTTTATGCACTTTTTTTTTTAATTCATCTTCGGAGATATCGGAATTTGTCAATTGATTTAAGGAATTTGTTTCAATTTTTAAGCTTCGAATCCATTCCCTGCCTAGTATAGAATCGACATTTTCTTTGAGCACATAGAGATTTCCCACAATTTCTCTTCCAGCATATTTGACTTTCACCTTTGCCATTCCGATTGGGCGTATAATTTCCCCTGTATAGGTTTTTAATTGAAGAGGGGTTGGAATTAACTTATGATTTGGCCAATTTCGTTGAAACATTTTAATTGAAAGTGTCGAAACCGCTGCACCTGTATCGTATTCCATTTTGCAATATACCCCGTCAACTGAAATGTTAATAAAAAATTTTTTGCTGTTTAAGGAATTGCAAGTTTCGACCACATTCATAAAGTAGTCATCAGAATCTTGGTCGCTATCTACAGCATTTTTAGTGTATTTATTTGAATCATCGACAGTGCGATGGTCGACCGTATGTTTGGTAGAGAGGCATACACTTTGAACATGCCCCTTTTTGTGACATTTATTGCATTTAAGGTTCTTTTGTTTGCACTCGTTGGCCATGTGGTCACCTTTATCACATTTAAAACACCGCCCGCGACATTGTTGCAACTTTTTATATTGGGGTTTTTTGTTTTGTTTCGAAGAGGTTTGCTCTTTACCGCCCTCGTTAAAATTTGTATTCTTTTTGGAGTTTTTATTTTTGTCTACGTAATGAATTGACTGATTGCACATTTCCTTGCTTTCCAATTTTGATGATTCAATGGACAAGGCTAATTTTACTGCATCATCGAAAGTTTTAGATGCGTCCTGTTGAAGAAGCCTTTCCCTTGTATCATTGTCCCGTACCCCGCGTACAAATTGCGAGCGGAGGTGCGTACCATTTGTGGATTTTTGACAATTGGTGCATACAAAGTTGCAATTAGTAGAAAGCTTTTTCAATTCAGCTTGAAAACGTGCTATGGACTCCCCTTCATGCTGCACCCGTAGTGCGAATTTATGTTGTTCCGCAATCTCGCTCGGAGTTGGGCATAAGTGTGATTTTAAAAGCTTTATTAACTCACTATATTTTAATGACTTAGGCGGGTCTGGAGCGGTGAGGCATGTAAGCGTATGATACAGTTTCGGGCCAATGCAATTAATTAGAATTCGAACACACTTTTTATCACCATCATCAGTAGCGGTTGATAAATCCCGTAACTCTAAGTAATTTCCGAGTCTTTGTATGTAAGTGTCGAAATTTTCGTGTGCCTCGTCGAATGGCGCTAACTGTAGCCCTCGCATATCGCCCTTTTGACCTTGGTTAGGATCACTGCTTGAATTTGAATTCGAGGCCAGCATTGCAGGAAATCTTTCGAGTACACTTGAAAGTTGATTTAATACCGAACTTAAATCTGGGTCGGGCATTTTGATTGAAATTGATTGAAAATTATTAATCGAGAAAAAAAATTTTGTTTTTCCTATGGAGTTCAAATGTCCGCACAGAAAAGTAAAACACACCTTTTTATGCACTGAAAAGTTAGCAAAACTATCTCATTCCGGTGCTCGAGATCAACAAAAGACTGCACTTGAATAGGGTTAGTAATTTTTGGATTACATTTAGCACTCTGTCTATAAGTCTTGTACCGTTAGTTATTACCTCGATTCCTGTGTTGAGATACTGCTTAGAAGAAATCCTCGTCGCCAGTTGTTATGTCTTCAGGTATAGGAGGCGTAAGTAAAACAATGCTAATTAATCCTTGTAACTTTAATTCACATTAATATTTATATTTCACGCTGTGTCGTTGTCGTCTCCACGGCTCGAACTGCCGTGAGTGCTGGTGAGTGAGTTCCGTTGGCCCGTAGGTCAGCTCCTGCTGATGGCTGTGCTGTATCGTATGCCGTTAACGGAGTGAACAATGGTCAGTACTTATTAGTGGAGCCGATAGAGTATGACGATATGATGTGGGGATATAACAGTTTTCAAGGTCAAAATCAATGTTATTTTGCTTAAAATAACGCAGAATTGTGTTTCGGGAAGACAAAGGTACATTCGAAATTACATTGGCAAATTCAGACAAACTATAGCTACAATATTCGGATGATTAAATATTCTGAAACAGGAGCTGCTTCAAATTTCGATAAAATCAATAGGCCGAGAGATTTTTCTATTAAGTTCCTTCACAACTACGATTCGTTGAAAACAAGTTTTTGAGAGCATTTGTATTTAAGTTAATTAATAATTTTAAGCTTCCTCCAGTTGGTTCTATAGTTGCCGATGGCATTTGCCGTACCGATTTATCGGAGTCCGACGTGCTCTCACCTAGTCCTTCGTCAGTTGAATGTGCTCCCCTAACTGCAAATGAACTGCCTGCGAAGAGACAGCGACGGAACGGCAATCGTGGACTGAATAGGAGTAAAATTGCGTCTCTTCAAGGATCTTCTCCAACGTTGGTGTTGTTGCCGGACATATCCGAGAGTGTGATTTTTTCGCAGCCTGCTGATAACTATGCTTCATCATCATCCACTTTCTCAGCGAAGTGTTTGCCGCAGACCGGCATAATTTCACTGAAGCCTGCAAAATGTTCCCGCTCAATTTTTGTATCGAGAGTGCATCCTGAAACAACTGAGGCTGAAATAGCTCATCTCATATCATCGTGCTTGGGCGCCGCGCGTTAGTTGATTTCATATAGGAAGTTCACTGATATACTGCGTCCTTTAAAGTTTTTGTCCCTGAGACCTTTCTTAAAGCCACTTTTCCTGAAATATCTAGCCGACTGGAGCTATTGTGCGAGAGTTTACTGTCAGGGAATATTCGGCCACCCCAAAAGCAAAAACTCATCAGTGACGTATCCGTCTATTATGCAAAAGTAACTGGACTACGGACAAAAACGTCTCGCCTTTTTATCGACACGTCTAAATCCAGTTTTGACATCGTCTGTTTGACTAAAACCAAAGAAAGTATAAACTGTTAAATAAATGTTATACTTTCTTTGCTAAAACATAGCTTTGCGGAGTGATCGAGGACGCCGAGCTCTTCAACTCTGACTACATCCGTTTTTGTCATGATCGCCACTCTTCTCTGGATGCACCAGTTGGTGGTGGAGTTCTGTATAGTAGCGGCGGGTAGGGCGCGGTTGGGCGACCGCCCAGGGCGCCAGATTTGAAGGGGCGCCGCAGGCCCCCCTTTATATCCGTTTGTTCATTGAGCGAGTCCTACTTACTAGTAAATTCCCTAAAGGCTCACAACTACTTTAAATCTATTGTAATCCATTTTGACAATCGCGTGAACGATAGACGAAGTGAATTGTACGAAATGAAAGCAATAGCAGCAATTAATTTAATAGGTGGAATTGAAGAGGCTGTTGTGCATTTTCGCCGAAGAATATTTTATAAAAAATAGGTGATCCTTTTGTACTTAGTGACGACACGACGTGTTTAGAAAAAAATATCGCTTTTCTAAAGAAAGTGTTCGGTACATTATAAATCTTATAAAGTATTCCCTAACACTTGATACCAGAGGCTGCGGAACATTTCCTCAACTGCAAGTCTTAACCCGTTTCGGCCGAGAAGGGCATTCCGCTCTTTAGCGGCTCATTATTAATACTATTTGTGTCTGAAAAATTCGAAAGGGACATATTTTTATAGTTTAAGATGTGCTCTTTCTGATAGTGTCCATGAATTTTCTCCGAAAAATTGTTAATTATGGAAAAATCAGTTTAAAGAAAAAAAAACATGACTTTTTCGCACTTTATCTTTTAAATCGAATTTTCAAGGGGTTTCCTGTCTGTAATGACCCTAGAACCCCACTAAACCGTGGAATAAATGTTTAAACTTTACGAAAACATTCATGAATTTTTTATTGAAAAATGATATACGAAAAATTGTTAAGAATAAAAAGTTCTTGAAATCACTCGAAAAATGCACTTGAATTTTTTGAAAATATTTCGAGTAATTTTTTTTATTTTGCAAAAGCCAATTTTTACAAAATTGAAAATATTGCTCAAAAAATTCTGAAAAAATTTGGGTGCATTTTTTGGCTAATTATAAAACTTTTTATACTACGCTATTTTTCTCACTAGTGCATTATTTTCAAGAAGAAAACTTCCTAAGGTCAAAATAGTATATGCATATATTCGCACATCTATCGTCTGTCCGCCGCAAAGTTTACGTTGCCCAACTATCACCTACATGGTGGGCGACGAATATTGAGTCTTTTTTTTAAGTGATTTTATAATTTTTTTTTTTTTTTTGAGTGAAAACAAGAAATTTTCCAGACTTCTAATTTTTTTTTTTAAATCACTTAAAAAATAAAATTAAAAGAAAAAAAACTTTTCAAAAACAATCTTTTATTATTACTTGTTAATAAAACGAACTAAGTTAAAAATAATTTAATTGTGATAAGAAATATACCATTTTATAGATACATAACCTTTAACGATCATTAACTTTCTTCGTCTACGTCAAAATAATCTCATAACGTACATAACTATATATTGTTAAACCCTAAAACTTTATACCATGTTGAATGTATACCATGTGTTTTATTTCTCCTGCCAATATATTGTCGCAACCTTTTTGCCTCATGTTCTCCTTTAGCTCTATTAAAGAGAATGGGCGCCACAAATGTGTTGCTGGGACCATTCTTCCTGGTTGATCGAATACTTGGTTTCCTCGCACTGGAGGCAGTTGCATTAGATCGTCGAACAAGAGCAAACTGAAAAGCGCCTTCTTTCTCGGATAACACCATTTCTAAAAATTTTAAAATTTGACGGCTTATTTGGACAATATGGATTTCAGTACATAAGCTATGGGGGTTCGAGCGCAAAATCCCATAAGGTTTATACAGGGGGTCTAAATTCTCAAAAACGGTCCCAGAAAGCTCGTCGTCCACGTCTAGGAGCAGTTTTTAAGCCATGAAAGCTCCCTTGTGCGTGTGTCTAGGGTGTAATATAAGGATATTTGCTGGAGACTAGGATCAAGTTGGAGATGTGGGTTGGGGTCTAGAGTCAGCTCATGAAGTAAGTCTCTGTCTAGGGTGTAATATAGTGGGGGGTTGGATGGAGTATAGGATGTAATACTGGGATATTGGTCGGAGTCTAGGATCAAGTTGGGGTCTAGAGTCAAGCTCATGAGGTAAGTCTCCACTGATAGCTTTACTGATCGTCTCGAGGTTCAAGTCCACGATGCGGACTACCCTCACCACCAGCCGAAAGCTTTACTTCTCACGTTATATCGAGCCTTATCTGAAATACTTATGCGGGCTAAGCTCTTTTCTGCAGGTAGAGGCATTGAACATGTGCTTCGCGGTGCATTTGATGCACAATTTTATCCCTTTAGGAAGTAATATTTCACGTTAGATAAGGAATTAAATTTTTAGGGTATGGGAGAATGGGAGAAAGGCCCATATTTTATCCTAAGTCGGGATCCTTAGCATGAACGAACATGTCGGTTATGTGGGAACCTTATCTGAAGTATTTATGAGAACTCAACAGGTGTACACAGCTGTGATTTTTCTGTTTCACTGTAACATTTGGTGTTCAATTTTAACCTTTTAGGAAGTAATATTTTACGTTAGATTAGGAATGAAATTTTTAGGGTACGGGATGTATGATAGTTTATGTTACGTGGGAACCTCATCTGAAGTATTTATGAGAACATGTACACACAGACACGATTTTTCTGTTTTACATAATCAAATTTTCATTCAATATACTTCACACTTGAGATTTTCAAGTTGAGTATAAATAGAGGATGTTATGTGATTATATCGTTCAGTAGTCGTCAAACGGTGGATCACATCACACTCAGCCCCACACTTAAATTTTAACCTATCCGATTGTGTGAGATATATTTTATTAATTTATAATCACATTGCGGAGTAATTAGTGCGGTGTAAAGATCAAAGGAACTTAGTGAAAATTAACAGTTTTAAAATAAACTTAGTGAAAATTAGCAGTTTAAAAAGACTAAAAGAATTTTCTGAAAATGGTGCAAGTAAGCTGTGTAGTGCGAAGTGCTAAGTTAGCGTTTGAGAGTGCTCAAAGTGATGCACAGCTAGTGGAGCAAGGCGTTAGAGAGTGCTCCGACCATTTGAGAGCTCTCCGAAAAGCTCTGAAAAGGGCAACGGCTGTTGGTGAAAAACAAAATTTTACCAACGGCATTAATCTTGTGCAGGGATACCGTACCCAGCTTAAACAGCTGAAATTGAGGACAGGACCCAATGCTAACCGCACCACTTGGGCCTCATCGCGAGTTCGGTGGGAGGATGTTCAATCTGCTTTTTGTGATCGGTAAGTAAAACTTTTAAATATATTTAAACAATATCATAATCATTTTTATTCTCATTTATAGTATGCGGACAGGGGTCATTATAAACTTGACACATAAGGAGCCAAAGGAGTTCCTGAACGACTGCACTGGGCTTTTCCGTCGTCGGATCAATAATGCTCTCAAAAAGGAGGTTGCTCTGAAGGTTAATGCTGTGTTTTGCGGTGAATTTAAGGTAGTGAAAGGGGATGAAGAAGTGTTCGAGTTCAAGTACATGGGTACAAAAAATGCCCCTATCTACCGGAACATAGACATCAATGATTGGTTCAAGCTGAACATTGAGGAACCTGTAATTAAAAAATTAGAAGAGTTCCAAGAAAAGGATAGTGGTTGGGCGCTGTCGGCAGTCATCAATTTGGCCATTAACATCAACAAATACACGCCACAGCTGGGATCTTCATATAGAGAGTTGCCAAAACAGATTAAACTGAAGGAAGCCTGCGTTAATGTTAAAAATAACGACTACGCTTGTTTTGGTTGGGCAGTGGTTTCAGCTCTACACCCAGCTGATAAAGATCCCCAGCGTGTAACAAAATACCCCCACTATTCCACAGCCTTGAACCTGGATGGCATAACATTCCCAATGACGATAAAACAGATCCCCAGGTTTGAGAGGCAGAATGACCTCTCCATCAACGTTTATATCTTGCAGAAGGTGGGCAAAAACATCCGAGAACATTTTAATGTTCTACCCACCTATTTGACCAAAGAAAAGAAGGATAGACACATCAATCTTCTAATGATACAGAATATTTATTACGATGAGGATAGCGAGGAGGAGGAGGAAAACGACGACGATGAGCCCATCAGATACCATTTCGTTTGGGTCAAGAACCTCTCCAGACTCCTTTCATCGCAGCTGTCGAAGCATAAAACCGCAAAATACTTTTGTGATCGCTGTCTTCACTATTTTTATTCACCCGCTGCGCTAGAGAGCCACATAGAACATCATCAGTTAAGCTTGAGCCTAAGAAGAAATTAAGTTAGAACCTAAACAAGAGAAAAGTCAAAGAAGTGGTGATATATACACTCCCTCAGCATGAAAATATTTAAAGACCTGAAAAGAAACAAGTTCAATGGCTCCGGTACAATTTTCATAGATTCAAATGGGGTGATGGCTGCATTCCATATCACAAATTATATGCTATAGTCAATCAATCGCTGCCCCTGGATAAAATTATTTATGTGAAGGGGGCTGAAAGGAGGAGCTGGGATGCCCAAACCTATCAACTTTGAAACAAATGATCCATCTTGTATCATGCATCAAGGCTGATGTGCTCTGAAAAATGTGGTTATAATGCAGGGTTTTTTGAATAAAACAGTTTTTTAAAACGTTATAAAATTCTTTTATTATTTATACATATTCTTAAGCTAATTAACATTTATATACAAATATTAATCCACATCCATTATATTGATATGACCCCACGGTAGCGATTCGTTTGTATTTGGTACTAAATACCTCTTATCGTCGTGAGGACTTAGCGCGATTTTTGATTGAGTAATGGTACATACATCGTGTTTTTGGCTTTGAATCAAATTTTGTGAAACTACTTTTTCAATATTATTGTTTAGACATTCAACATAGTCATCAAAAGTTATTCTATTTTTAACTATATTTCTCTTAACGCCTTTAGATTTTTTTATTTTATCTTGGCCCTCTACCCGGACCGCATACATTTTTGACCTTAGGCCAACAAACTCTGTCATTATGCGGCCGTTGTTTTCATCCTTCATGAGACCGAGCACTTTTTTATTAACTAAAGGGATGTTCCAGATGTTATTGGCAGGGTAGTCACTGGTATCAAAATGTGAATGACAATCACGTTTAATCATGTCATATAAATCAGGGTGAGTAATTTCATAAATAAGGGAATCTGTATCAGTATAACATACTGTACAGTTGGACTTGAATTGTGGGATCATATAGTTATAATGGAAATCGTAAATTGTTGTCTTCGCCAAGTCGAGAATACACATACCTACATATATTGGCTTATTGAAAAGAATTTCAGTTTTATTAAGCTCGATGGCCACCAGGTTCTCATTAAAAATTGTTGAGGCCTTGAACTCGGGCTTGGAAATGAGCGCTTCAGCCCCGTATCGCCCCAACCACTTGGTTACCAGCTTAACAATACTATGTTTCCGAACGTTCTCCATAGTTTTGCCAAAAACGGCATTATTCCGGAGCTTGAAGAGGTTTTTCTCGAAATCATTTTTAGCCACTGTTCGAAGTCTGGTATTGAGATCAATGTAGGGCTTTAGCCATGCAGACTGATTAAATTGGAGGCCCCGATGAATTTTCTTTAATTTTAATCCGTGAAGGAGAGCTTGCTTCAGGCTGCGGTAATGCAAAATGTACTTGGTTTTGTTGTAAAGCGTAGCCAAAAGTTTACACTGCTTAGATCCAGAAGGCGCTCTATGTTGTGGACAAAACGGAAGGTCTTTATGGAGGTCGTGAATTTCTTGAGGATACTCTAAATCGACTTCCAGAATATAACCGATGGGGGAATCATCGGCTACATTTTCGACTCTAAAGCTATCAACATTTTCCACCCACTTGAAGCCACTGTGGGGTAGAAGTTGAGACATTGCCCAGCCGTATTGATTATTAATATCATAATACATGAGAAATTTTGATGGGCGAGATGGATCATAATCAGGCATGTACTTATTATTAGCCTTTGAATATCGTTTAGAGCACTGGCTAAGACCTCCTCGAATACCTAGCTCTATAAATAAGAGCATATTCACATCAGTCAATAGCTCCAGGGTAACGCCGGTATGCTTGAGCATTGCGTCCCAAGTATACCCTGGAAGCGTATAGTAGTGAGCCGGATCTAATTCATCGGTTCTGTGGGAGCTTGCACGGAATTGTTCAAAAACATCCGCCAAGAGTAAGACATCCGTCTTCAAATATAAATCTGAGTATTCACCCAGATTTTGAACGTTGAATTCTTTCCAAACGTTGCAGGCATGCATATAATCTTCTTGGCTAATGTTAGTATCGTTTAGTTTATTGTAAAATTGGGAGATATCGGGAAGTTTGGTATCTAGGAACTTTGATGTTTCGTTAAAATAATCATAGGGATATACACCCTTACGTGTGAGCAGATTAAACTGGGGTTCTGTTACATTTGGGAATTGGGACTTTAGAATAGGGAAATGTATAAGATTGGAGGCAAGAGTATCTAGGCTACTTGCCATGAATTTAAAGGAATCAATGAAACGGAATTTAATTGGATATTCATCCAAATGTTTAGTGAAGGAGATATACCGCTCTTTATTGATCGGGAGGAGATCAATGCGACCTTGGAGATCGGAAGCTATATTTTTAATAATAAAATGGGAATCGTAACCGCTAAGGTTGTGGAAAATTATGGGAACGGTGTGGCTATCCTGAAAATTGATATTACATCCCTCATGTGCTGGGCCTCTGTACTTACCTGTTAGGTGGCAGTGATCGCGCACCTTTTTTTCACCAGATGCGAACGACTTCTCGCATATATGACAGAGTGTTGCGGCCTCGAAAAGCTCCATTTGCTCAGCAGTCATCTGATCCATGGGTAGAGGGCATAGAAAAACTGATCCTAAGTTCTCGGCAAACTGATTCAACTCGCGCACGAACCACTCGATGCAATCCTCACCACGATAGGATTTGAAAATTGATAGCGTGGGGTCATATGAACATTTAACATAGTAAGCTATACTACACGGAATATGTGTTTGATACTTATTTCTATCCCTACATTCTACTAATAAGCATTCTAAATCCGCGTAAATAACAAACGGAGCTTCTACCTTATTCCTAAAGTTCTTAAATCTAAGCTCTTTCTGGTCCTCTGTCGGTAGCCGGATTTTACACTCGTTGAGCATTTTACAGTCCTCTATGTGGCTCTCTAGCGCAGCGGGTGAATAAAAATAGTGAAGACAGCGATCACAAAAGTATTTTGCGGTTTTATGCTTCGACAGCTGCGATGAAAGGAGTCTGGAGAGGTTCTTGACCCAAACGAAATGGTATCTGATGGGCTCATCGTCGTCGTTTTCCTCCTCCTCCTCGCTATCCTCATCGTAATAAATATTCTGTATCATTAGAAGATTGATGTGTCTATCCTTCTTTTCTTTGGTCAAATAGGTGGGTAGAACATTAAAATGTTCTCGGATGTTTTTGCCCACCTTCTGCAAGATATAAACGTTGATGGAGAGGTCATTCTGCCTCTCAAACCTGGGGATCTGTTTTATCGTCATTGGGAATGTTATGCCATCCAGGTTCAAGGCTGTGGAATAGTGGGGGTATTTTGTTACACGCTGGGGATCTTTATCAGCTGGGTGTAGAGCTGAAACCACTGCCCAACCAAAACAAGCGTAGTCGTTATTTTTAACATTAACGCAGGCTTCCTTCAGTTTAATCTGTTTTGGCAACTCTATATATGAAGATCCCAGCTATGGCGTGTATTTGTTGATGTTAATGGCCAAATTGATGACTGCCGACAGCGCCCAACCACTATCCTTTTCTTGGAACTCTTCTAATTTTTTAATTACAGGTTCCTCAATGTTCAGCTTGAACCAATCATTGATGTCTATGTTCCGGTAGATAGGGGCATTTTTTGTACCCATGTACTTGAACTCGAACACTTCTTCATCCCCTTTCACTACCTTAAATTCACCGCAAAACACAGCATTAACCTTCAGAGCAACCTCCTTTTTGAGAGCATTATTGATCCGACGACGGAAAAGCCCAGTGCAGTCGTTCAGGAACTCCTTTGGCTCCTTATGTGTCAAGTTTATAATGACCCCTGTCCCCATACTATAAATGAGAATAAAAATGATTATGATATTGTTTAAATATATTTAAAAGTTTTACTTACCGATCACAAAAAGCAGATTGAACATCCTCCCACCGAACTCGCGATGAGGCCCAAGTGGTGCGGTTAGCATTGGGTCCTGTCCTCAATTTCAGCTGTTTAAGCTGGGTACGGTATCCCTGCACAAGATTAATGCCGTTGGTAAAATTTTGTTTTTCACCAACAGCCGTTGCCCTTTTCAGAGCTTTTCGGAGAGCTCTCAAATGGTCGGAGCACTCTCTAACGCCTTGCTCCACTAGCTGTGCATCACTTTGAGCACTCTCAAACGCTAACTTAGCACTTCGCACTACACAGCTTACTTGCACCATTTTCAGAAAATTCTTTTAGTCTTTTTAAACTGCTAATTTTCACTAAGTTTATTTTAAAACTGTTAATTTTCACTAAGTTCCTTTGATCTTTACACCGCACTAATTACTCCGCAATGTGATTATAAATTAATAAAATATATCTCACACAATCGGATAGGTTAAAATTTAAGTGTGGGGCTGAGTGTGATGTGATCCACCGTTTGACGACTACTGAACGATATAATCACATAACATCCTCTATTTATACTCAACTTGAAAATCTCAAGTGTGAAGTATATTGAATGAAAATTTGATTATGTAAAACAGAAAAATCGTGTCTGTGTGTACATGTTCTCATAAATACTTCAGATGAGGTTCCCACGTAACATAAACTATCATACATCCCGTACCCTAAAAATTTCATTCCTAATCTAACGTAAAATATTACTTCCTAAAAGGTTAAAATTGAACACCAAATGTTACAGTGAAACAGAAAAATCACAGCTGTGTGCACCTGTTGAGTTCTCATAAATACTTCAGATAAGGTTCCCACATAACCGACATGTTCGTTCATGCTAAGGATCCCGACTTAGGATAAAATATGGGCCTTTCTCCCATTCTCCCATACCCTAAAAATTTAATTCCTTATCTAACGTGAAATATTACTTCCTAAAGGGATAAAATTGTGCATCAAATGCACCGCGAAGCACATGTTCAATGCCTCTACCTGCAGAAAAGAGCTTAGCCCGCATAAGTATTTCAGATAAGGCTCGATATAACGTGAGAAGTAAAGCTTTCGGCTGGTGGTGAGGGTAGTCCGCATCGTGGACTTGAACCTCGAGGCGATCAGTAAAGCTATCAGTGGAGACTTACCTCATGAGCTTGACTCTAGACCCCAACTTGATCCTAGACTCCGACCAATATCCCAGTATTACATCCTATACTCCATCCAACCCCCCACTATATTACACCCTAGACAGAGACTTACTTCATGAGCTGACTCTAGACCCCAACCCACATCTCCAACTTGATCCTAGTCTCCAGCAAATATCCTTATATTACACCCTAGACACACACACAAGGGAGCTTTCATGGCTTAAAAACTGCTCCTAGACGTGGACGACGAGCTTTCTGGGACCGTTTTTGAGAATTTAGACCCCCTGTATAAACCTTATGGGATTTTGCGCTCGAACCCCCATAGCTTATCTACTGATTTCGTGGCCAAGCAGTTCTCTTTGCCCAAGATCTTTTCGAGGTAACCGAAAAACTGCCACATATGTTGCCTAGATCTGTAGATAACTGTGGAATAGTGGTTGTTACAGAGCATCAGGAGAATTTAAATATTACGCATGAGTTTTCAGTATCTCGCGATAACGTTTTTGGCACGTGTTTCCCAAATTTGATGGGGTTGTATACGGATATTATCTAGGACCAAAGTACTCATCAAGACGAATCAAACGAGCCCAAACTCGATGGGGTTGTGTCGTTTTATTGCGGAGATCCTACGGCTACCTTCCGGCTCCAGCATCAGATCAGCTTCAGCTCCATGTCATCATAAAATTGCATTGTCACGCGATATACATATGCATGCAAAATTTCAGCTCAATCGGAAACCGGGAAGTGGGTCAAATTTAACTTGCAAGATTTCATTACAGACACCGGGACAGGTGAAACTAAATAAAAGCTTGTAAAAAGACTATCTTTGTACAATATAAAAAAGATTCCGGAAAAAACATAACTTCTCAAACTCTGTAGTGATTTCCAATTGAAATTAACTGTAGACTCTAAATCAGATACAGATGGTTGTATGTTGTGCGATGAACTCATAAGTCTAAAATCTTTTTTGCCTGATCAGAATGTGGTTACTCCTGTCTTTATTTTTATCAAAGATCGCAACTTACAAGAGCTGTATCCAAATGTTTGGATAGCATTGCGAATATTGATCACTATACCTATAACTGTGGCTAGTGGGGAAAGGAGTTTTTCTAAGCTTAAGCTGACAAAAACCTATCTGCGATCGACAATATCTCAATCTAAATTGACAAACTTAGCAACTTTGTCAATCGAAAATGAAATTGCTGAAAACATAGACTTTGATGTCTTTATAAAAGAGTTTGCTGATAGAAAGGTTAGAAAAGTAAAATTTTATTAGTTTTTTTAATAAATGGTTATTTCATTATATCCCTTGCCTTTTTTTCGTATGGGTTTCAATGGCAGATAGGGGGCGCCCGCCGTAGAAATCTCGCCCAGGGCGCTGGTAGTGCTAAAACCGGCACTGCTGTACGCAAAGATTATTCGCAATAAGATGTGACACTCGTGACGTATTTCCTTATCTAAATTCGACCTTGGCACAGTTCCCCAAACAAACTTGAAGATTTTGCAAGAAGTAGATAGTAATAAGGAAATCATGTGCATGAAAGGGATTAAAATTTGAGAGGAAATTAAACGAGAATTGAAACACTTCTACAGGGTGCCTCTTTATTTTTTACAAATTTTTTATAAACTCATTGCAGTATTGTTATACCCAAATTTATTAAAATATACAAAAATTTGATTACTTAGGTGGAAAATTAAAAATTAGAATAAAATATCACATATGAAATAAAAGAATTTTATAACGTTTTAAAAAACCGTTTTATTCAAAAAAATCTCGCATTATAAACACATTTTTCAGAGCACATCGACAACCCTTTTAGTGATATATTAATAGACACAAAAACTTATTGATTTTTTAAAAAAAAGGCGAAAAGAGAACACAAAACTTATTGATTTTTAAAAAGCCTAAAAGAGAACACACAAAAACTTATTGATTTTAAAAACATTAAAAAGAGAACACAAAAAAAAAACATTTTATCGCCTACCCCGGCGAATATACATCTGGTATCCACTGTTATCCATGACGTTTGATGCATCTAGGCCCCAGCGAGCAGCCAAGAGTTGCGCATTAGTCCGGTTACATACAACTCCGCTAGCACGCCCTAGCAAAGGGGGGGATCGGCATATATACATACCCCGGAGGAATTATAAAAGCACCGCAATCAGGCACGCGGGATTGAGTCTGCTCTGGAGGCTTTGAGACCGCCGATGAAGGCGAAGGAGCCCTGGGGAACTCAGCATCCGGCGAAGGTGAAGGCGCCCTGGGGGCCTCGGTATCCAGCGAAGGAGCCCTGGAGACCTCAGCTTCATGCTCGGCTTCCACAGGTGCGGGAACCACACTGGTTTCTTGGGGGAGTTCCTCCCCATGCAAAACCAATGTACCTCCTAAAGAAATAAAAAAAAGGGACTACATAATATGTAAAGAAAACGGGAGGTTAAGAGTAACTTACCCGCATACCACAGGGAAACCAAGGGCGGAAGAACAAACTCCGCTGGTACGATGCCCTCCTCAGCATGGAAATACCGGCGAAAAGTTATGCTTGTGCGCAACAGGGTGCAATCCAGCTTAACGAAGCCCCGCCACCCCGGTGCGACACTGATAATTTCCACGTAGTGTACGTGGAAGGGTTGAACGAATGTCCGGCTGATTTTCGTTACTTCGAACTTTTTCATTTTGAGGTTATTAACCCTAGGGGGACGGAAAGGGGGGGGGGGCGATCCTGGGAGGAGCTGAAAGAAAAGCTAATTTATGCATGCGAATACATATATTTAAAAGGTGATCTTAAAATTAAAGACTACCCTATTAAAGACTATCTAAATATTAAACCTACTCTAAAATTAACTAAAACTAGACTTACACCTAATCGCCGCAAACCCCGTATCGCGAAGCCGAAGTCGAACCTCGAAAAAAAAAGAGAGAATTAATTTGGGAAGATAGGGGTAGCTTCTAGATACTTACCGGTCTATGTTTGTGTCGTCCTTTAAAAAAAAAAAAAAGTAAAAGATGCTCGATCTCCCCTTTTCCAGGTCGCCAACAACCGGACTCGAAAGGGGAGAGAGAATGAAGTTCCGGGGGAGCCGAATTCCCTTGTGGGGGATCTGAAGAGAGAAAAAAAAAGGAGAATTGGAAAAAAAAACAAGGTCTCAAGGGGAAAGGGGGACGGGCCCTTGGACGAAGAGGACAATTCACAAAACGATCACAAGACGAGGACGTAACCCTAAATACAACACTACACTAAAACGGCGCGAACTCCATGTTCCCAGCGGAATGAACCGGGAAACCAAAAATCGCGAACCGAGATGCGCGATTTCGCGGGAAATACGCGAATCGCGGCGACAGGTGAGTGGCGCAGGTGGAACCGCGAAAAACCACGAAAAGTTTATGAGATCGGTCCGAATCGAGGGATTATTAAACCGGGAGGCGACTGATGATGATGCTTCCGCGAAAAAATCCACTATTATTCACTAAAATCATCGCAAAAACACAGCTGTCAGACACTTAACACCCCCGCGCGATTTCCCGAAAACTAACAAATTCTCCATGATTTTCGCGCGGTAATTCGATAAAACTAAATCCGTGGAACTAAGACAGCACACGCGACAGCCGGGAAAAGATCACTAATGGTGGGAAACCCGCGAAATCGTTTTCCACCAATCAGGGGGCCGGAAAAGTTACCATAATGGCCGTTAATGGCCGGCGATCGCCATTCGCGACGAAGCAAAAATTTAATAATTTTTCCGGGATCCGATTTTTCGGCGGTTCGACACAGGCACCTGGGGGAGGATAATTGCACTTTCCACCTCCACGGGTCAACAATTTTCACCCACAGCCACTCACTGTCACGAAAACCCGCGAAAAACACGTCCCATAATCGCGATCGGGCGGGTATAAAAATCCCGGATTTGCTATAAACCTTCTTCTTTTCCGAGTATATTTCAGAGACGGCGGGGCTCTTGCAAATTTTTGGTTTAAATTTTTACCCGTTACGCGAAAGGAAAGTACCGTTGCACACTCGCGATAGATTTTCTTTTTTTCGATCGCGAGTTTTCACCAAAGGTGGGCTGCCCCGATTCGGCTGGTTTTTTTGGCCGCCCATAAGTGTCACGGAATTATACACAACACATAAGGGACAAAGGATAAACAAAACAAAAATTAGGACTTACCTGGGTCACTGGAGGGCCTCCGCGACGCGACGTCTCCTCGAGTCCCGGATTAGGAGCGCATCCCTGAAAGGAAAAGAAAGGAAAATTGTTAAGTACCTTTTGTAAATTTATTTCATTCGGTAAGAACTCACCTAACTCGCGCAGCTCGTTTTGACAGCTGAAGTCCTTGTACACATTTGACACTCGCGGACGTTGACGTTGGGCGAGAACGTACTAGTTCGGTGCCGGTGCGGTAGTAGAGCCCTAAGGATAGGATCACATTTCCCAGTTCGCGAGGAAACGGGTGTCTAGGCGTTAGTAAGGGGAACTGTGATCAAGGAGTGGGCCAGAAAACGTTCAGACCGAAAACAAATTCGTCAGTCCCGGGATCGGTGGTATGTGTATGTGGAAATCAGCTGTGGGCCGCGAGTTCGAGAACTCTCGGATATATCTTTGGTGTTTCTTTCACATACAAGGCAGTCGGTGTCCCTTTTTCTTCTTATAGGAAAAGTTGTTCGGTCGGTTGGTCAAAGAAGTTAGGGCGCGAATTTGTCGGTTTGACATGGTTACGGTTTGTTGTAGCCTTCGCGCGAGTATTATCCTTTTGGCGGTAAAATTTGAATTTGAATTTTTTTCCCACGGTATCTTTTGCGGCTTTTGTGTTAGGCTATTCGCCCGTTTCGAAATATACCCGCGGCCATTCGTACGGTTTAATTCCGGTCTAATCTAATCTAATCTAATCTAATCTAATCTAATCTAATCTAATCTAATCTAATCTAATCTAATCTAATCTAATCTAATCTAATCTAATCTAATCTAATCTAATCTAATCTAATCTAATCTAATCTAATCTAATCTAATCTAATCTAATCTAATCTAATCTAATCTAATCTAATCTAATCTAATCTAATCTAATCTAATCTAATCTAATCTAATCTAATCTAATCTAATCTAATCTAATCTAATCTAATCTAATCTAATCTAATCTAATCTAATCTAATCTAATCTAATCTAATCTAATCTAATCTAATCTAATCTAATCTAATCTAATCTAATCTAATCTAATCTAATCTAATCTAATCTAATCTAATCTAATCTAATCTAATCTAATCTAATCTAATCTAATCTAATCTAATCTAATCTAATCTAATCTAATCTAATCTAATCTAATCTAATCTAATCTAATCTAATCTAATCTAATCTAATCTAATCTAATCTAATCTAATCTAATCTAATCTAATCTAATCTAATCTAATCTAATCTAATCTAATCTAATCTAATCTAATCTAATCTAATCTAATCTAATCTAATCTAATCTAATCTAATCTAATCTAATCTAATCTAATCTAATCTAATCTAATCTAATCTAATCTAATCTAATCTAATCTAATCTAATCTAATCTAATCTAATCTAATCTAATCTAATCTAATCTAATCTAATCTAATCTAATCTAGTCCTCGTTGGTTTAAATCACTTCATTTTACAAAAGCCCTATGAAAAGTTCACCAGTTTAAAGTGCTAAATGTTCACAATTTATAAAATAATATTGTAATATATGTATATGCTAAGCAGTTAAGATAATAAACAAGCCTAGAAAAATTGTATCTTTAAGTCATTAAATAACAATTCTGCGACTTTTCTTTATTTCAGTAAAGTTTTCCCGTATTGAGAACCTCTTAAAAATTAAAATAATTGTGCTTTGCCTGCTAAAATATTTCAAATTCTGGGAGAAACTTTTCCAAGTACTTTCTAAACAATTCACAGAACCACTGATAACATCAAAGTACTGAAATAAACAAGCGCAGCCAGATGAATAAACAACTCATAATCTCGTGCACGGTAATCATATAGACATCGAAAAAAATTGTACTAGGTAGAACGTGTTAAACAAGGTGATCAAGTTCGCATTATCTCTAATCAGATGCTTTGGATATGGGTATATGTTTGACAGAGGTAAAAACTATCGATTGCTTTATGACCATCCATGCAAAAGTATGCTCTTATATTATCCTGTTTATCACAAGCCACAACATCAAAGATAAAAATTGAGTTTTGTTTTTGTTTATGACTTCACAGTTGTTCGAAAATATATAATAATCCAGCTCAGATATGCAGGGTACAACTTTTCTCAGATATTCATATTTATGATGACTTAGCTACTTTGAATAAATGTAAATATTTCAAATCGTAGTCCATTGGGGTGCTCTAGTAAACTAATCATAACATTCCCAAAGAAGTGGTTTACTTTTGAATCTATCCTATCCGATTTCGGGTAAAAGCTGAGCCGTCCGCGTCGGTGTTTTGTTTATTTATCATGAAAATGCCGCTGTTGCATTTTTTTATCATGCCGGTTCGGACAGTACTTGGACCAAGCGCAAGTCTGTCTCAGAGCTCCAGGCTCATTGTGTGGGAGTGGTTCAATTCTTTTTAATTTTTCTGGGCGCCACGTAATTTTTCTTTTTTTTTCCTTGGCCAAAACTACGAAAACCGTACCAGCTGGCAACCAAGAGGAGAGAAAGGGGCACGATCCAAAAAAAAGAGGGGAAGGGGAGGAGCGAGTAAAACGATTTGACTTCGTCCTTCCTTAAGTATATTACATACTCAGCTGATTTTACAATAAGTGCAGTGGATTGTGGTACTAAGATGAATACAAAAATAATAAAAATAAATAAAATGAAAATGATAAGAATAAGAATTAATTAATTATGCAAAGATCAGCCCCAAAATATAGATGTAGGTAAGTAATGAAAATGTATTAACAATTGTAGATGCAGATTATACTAAGATAATTGCTGAGGTAACTTATACTAAGATGTAAATATATGTATATGAATAACACTAACGATTTCAAAGCAAATTAAAGCAGCAGCCAATAGATAGCAAGTTCAAATTAATAATACAACAGTACCATGCCAAAAATTTTAGATTTAAAATCAAATGGTTTCTTATAAGCAAATGATCGAAAGGTACAAGGTATCGTTAATAGCAGCAAACCCAGATAATATACGTACATATTCAACAATTAGAAATGAGTGCATGCGTATATAAAAAAGTTAATTACGTAACTTAGCGACGAGCAAAATAACAACTTAAAGTCTATACTATAATCGACAATGCAATTCATAAGTGAATTCATAAATTAATTATACGAAAGGAAGATTTTACAACGTATAACTGAAATTCCAAAGCATAATTCGAATAAAACCAGGGACCGTAACGGTTATAAGTTTTAAGATAAAAATCAGACAATAACAGTTATATTTAGTTGTAAATCTTATTGGTTATCGTTTTACCATTATTTTACAATTTTTTTATTTTGGTTATGAGAAAAGAGTTATCGATCAACTTTTATAATTTTTCTCAATAGTGAGAGTTATTTCTCGAGTTTTATTTTTTTGGTTACCGAATAACCATTATTCAGAAATTTATTTTTATTGGTTACCGGGTAAGAGTTATCGATCAACCTTTATAATATTTCTCAGTAATGAGAGTTATTTCTGAGTTTTATTTTTTTGGTTACCGAATAACCATTATTCAGCAATTTATTTTTTATTGGTTACCGGATAAGTTTTTGGGTCAAGTTTTTTAATTCTTCTCAGTAATAAGAGTTATTTCGGGAGTTTTATTTGTGTGGTTACCGATTAACCATTATTCAGCATTTTATTCTTTTTTTCTCAAAAAGTTCTAATTTTAAAGCGATTTCCACCAACTTACGAATACAAAATCGCGGACTGTCAAATTTTGAAGTGCATGCGATTTTCACCAAAATTGTTACTTGGGGGTTTTCGGGGTCGGTAAGTTGGTGGAAATCGCTTTAAAATTAGAACTTTGTGAGAAAAAAAGAATAAATTGCTGAATAATGGTTATTCGGTTACCAAAAAAATAAAACTCCCGAAATAACTCTTATTACTGAGAAGAATTAAAAAACTTGATCCAAAAACTTATCCGGTAACCAATAAAAAATAAATTGCTGAATAATGGTTATTCGGTAACCAAAAAAATAAAACTCAGAAATAACTCTCATTACTGAGAAATATTATAAAGGTTGATCGATAACTCTTACCCGGTAACCAATAAACCTAAATTGGATAATAACTGTTATTTGAGATAAGAATTATAAAAGTTAAATGATAACTCTTATCTTATAACCAAAAAAAAAAAATTTTAAATAATGGTTAATCATTAACCAATAAATTTTAAATGAAAATTAACCATTATTGAGCTATTTTTATTTTATTAGTTATACTTTTTAAAATCACGCCTGAAATCTATAGTTCACTTGACGGCGATAAAATTGTTCCAAAGATGCAACAAGATCAGATCATTATTTCTCTGTGATTTTTTTCTTTTAAAAATACAAAATAACGGTTATTTTCGGTCCCTGAATAAAACAAAACAGTTGAAGAGTTTAGACAAATTTCAGAATTAAAATTCATGGAATGATACTTAAATTATAATTGAAACTTAGGTCTAATAAAACTATAGCAGGCAAGAGAAATCGAATACAATATTAATCATGGCGTTATAATAACCAAAATATCAAAATAAAAGTAAACTAAACTAAGAATTTATTGTCCAAAAGCCAAAGAAACATATGTCTAAGTATTAATATTAGTAGCGGAACCAAAAAAGAATCAGCAAAAATATTTTATATTTAGGAAAAAAAAAATTGAAATAGATACCAAAAGCAAGAAAAAGGTTAGTATCCAAATATTTTATTATTTTATATACGAAGAAGGAAATAGATATCAAAAGCAAAATAAAAGGAGACAAATATAGTTTATATCTCGAGAGAAAATAATTAATACGAAAAGCAAAATAAACTAGTAAATTTACCAATGATTTATGTTTAGCAAAAAAAAACCAATTAGTCAAAAGAGAAAAATAAATCATGCTTCTAAATATTTTATAGTTACAAAAAAACATTGAAAAAAAACAAAAAAAAGGAAGCGAATATCCAAATAAGTAATGCCAATAAAATCAAGTAATATTTAAAAAAAAGAACAATTAATATCGAAAACCAAAAAGGAAAAAGAAATCTCTAAATATTTTCTTTCTTTTTTTTGAAAAGACTTACAGATACCGAAAGCAATAAGCAAATGCCCCAAAGAAATGTTATTACGAGCAATTACTTTAATCTTGTTTGATCCGGAACCGGAATTAAACCGTACGAATGGCCGCGGGAATATTTCGAAACGGGCGAATAGCCTATCACACAAGCCGCAAAAGATACCGTGGGAAAAAATTCAAATTCAAATTTTACCGCCAAAAGGATAATTCTCGCGCGAAGGCTACAACAAACCGTAACCATGTCAAACCGAAAAATCCGCGCCCTAACTCCTTTGACCGACCGACCGAACAACTTTTCCTATAAGAAGAAAAAGGGACACCGACTGCCTTGTATGTGAAAGAAACACCAAAGATATATCCGAGAGTTCTCGAACTCGCGGCCCACAGCTGATTTCCACATACACATACCACCGATCCCGGGACTGACGAATTTGTTTTCGGTCCGAACGTTTTCTGGCCCACTCCTTGATCACAGTTCCCCTTACTAACGCCTAGACACCCGTTTCCTCGCGAACTGGGAAATGTGATCCTATCCTTAGGGCTCTACTACCGCACGGGCACCTTTGTTGAAAACTCGCGATCGAAAAAAAGAAAATCTATCGCGAGTGTGCAACAACTTTTGCAACGGTACTTTCCTTTCGCGTAACGGGTAAAAATTTAAACCAAAAATTTGCAAGAGCTCCGCCATCTCTGAAATATACTCGGAAAAGAAGAAGGTTTATAGCAAATCCGGGATTTTTATACCCGCCCGATCGCGATTATGGGACGTGTTTTTCGCGGGTTTTCGTGACAGTGAGTGGCTGTGGGTGAAAAGTGTTGACCCGTGGAGGTGGAAAGTGCAATTATCCTCCCCCAGGTGCCTGTGCCGAACCGCCGAAAAATCGGATCCCGGAAAAATTATTAAATTTTTGCTTCGTCGCGAATGGCGATCGCCGGCCATTAACGGCCATTATGGTAACTTTTCCGGCCCCCTGATTGGTGGAAAACGATTTCGCGGGTTTCCCACCATTAGTGATCTTTTCCCGGCTGTCGCGTGTGCTGTCTTAGTTCCACGGATTTAGTTTTATCGAATTACCGCGCGAAAATCATGGAGAATTTGTTAGTTTTCGGGAAACTATTAATTTTCCCTTGCTCCCAAAATGAACAATTAAATTTCTTTTATTTTACGGTTTTTTATTTATTAAAAATTTTCTTTTATTTCACAAAATCCTGGTACAATTCTACTTTACAAAATCCTGGTACAATTTCCTTCTAGGTACAATTTTACTATGTATTTGTTAAGATTCTTCACTTTACAATTTTCTTCACTTTACAAATTTCTTCACTTTACAAATTTCTTCACTTTACAAATTTCTTCACTTTACTATTTTATAAATTTCTTCTACAACTGACTTTTTCCACCTCCAGATCAAGACTGTTAACTGGGAGCCGAGATTTGAGTTGCGTTACCAGAAAAATAGGGCTGACATAGCATCATCGTTTCACGTTTTGTGGCAACGTGATGTTTGCTGCGTTCTCCGCAGAATTTGAGATCCGTCAGCACAGAAAATGTTTTCATTGCAAAAAATTTAAGAACGAGAATATGATAAAATGAATTTTGCGGATTAAAATTTCAAGACGTATGACAAAATGAATTTTGCGGATTGAAATTTCAAGACGTTGGAATTTCAAGAAAGAGAATTAGTTGTTAGCATATTTTTGGATTATTGTTTCCAGATTTTGAGGAATTGATTCTTCTGGTAATGTAACTCCTCTCTCCTTAAATTGATGATTCTCCTGAATCATCTTGACTTTAAGCTTTTGTTTATAAAATACAATGAAAATTGTTATGATTATTAAAATAATACTTCCTGTACCTAAACTGTAGTTAACTATTTTGTGAAAATGTAGCTCTTTTATTTCTTTGATGTTATTTTCCTGATGCAAACTAATTTTTTCAAATCTCAGAATTTCATCATGTAATGTAATACTTTCTTTATGTGGTATAGCAAATCTTTCCGTCAATGTTGATATTTTATTAGTAAAGGTCTTGTTATCTATTTTGATTGAATAGTTGACAAAATTTATGACAAAGTTTCCGGTTAATACAAATTTCCTTTCATCACATGAACTTCTAGAAGTTTTGTTTTTTACATTGTTTAGGATTACAAAGTCATTCTCTATCTCTATAATTTCTTGTTCAGCACTATTAACTAGTTTACATCTTTTCTTTACAATACAATGTTTGCTTAATTTTAGTTCTTGTACACTTTTACCAGATTCATATACAAAAGTTTTATTTCTAATGTTAACTGTATATTCCAATTCTTCATCGATTTGTTTACTGTTCGAGTTAGCAAATAGGAACTATTAATTTCTTATTTGTCTTTAAAGATTTTATTGGAATTTTTATAGCGAACACAATTGCATTATCTTTGTATTTTGCTATTCCGGTTTTAATGTTACTTAATTTTTTCATATCGATTCGGTATTCTTGAATTTCTTGGTCGCTTAATATGTTGGGATGAACTATTCCAATTCTACTTGAAATTATATTATCTTGTATTTGTTCTACTTGATCTTTTAATGCATTTATTCTTAACTGTTGCTCGAGAAAAGCTTCTTGTTCTATTATTTCCTTTTCAAAGTTTTCAATACGATTTAGTTTGGAAACAATTTTATTTCTGTCTGCTTCTATAATATCTTTTAGTAACGTGAATGAGTTGTTAAAATTTTCATTAATTTTTATCTGCTGATTAATAGTTTCTATTGCTCTATGATTGTTTTCATCTGTTAATTTTAAATGTGCCTCAATTTCTTGTTTATCATCTTCGTCAAGTGTACCGAAAAGCCATTTCAGTCCTTTTCCTACAATGTTAATTAAGCCTCTTCTACTTCTATTGGGTAATAGTCTTAGTGTTTTACTTCTAATGGAATTGATTTGTTCTAATAATATGTGTTTGTTAGTTATATTTAGGATTTGGATGTTATGTCTCAAGTCGATTAGGATGTTTAAAATTTCGTTTGGTTGGATTATATGTAGGACTATATCGAACCTGTCTACTATCTCTACTTCGTCCATTCTTATCTCGACAAATCCGACTTCCGGGTGTAATTCTTCAATTGTTAGGGTTGCTTGAACTGCTGGGAATATGGCAAACACTAGGGCCAGTATCCATATGAACCTGATTCGAAACATTTTCGCTTGTAAATTTAAAGGGCTTCTTTATATTGCTTTCGTGGACATTGGCTAATTTATGTTTTCTAAATTTTGGTTCTTCTTTGTGTCGGAGTGATTTATAATTTTTTATAAATGCAATCAATAATACTCCTGTTAATACGCAATCTTCTGGCGCTCTCCCTATATCAAAAAACTAAATAATTTCCGGACGATTTCCCTGTACTATCAAAATGTCAGGGGTTTAAGAACTAAGACTAGATCTTTTTACCAATCCTCTGTTGCTAGTGACTTTGATATTATTGCTCTCACTGAGACCTGGCTTCATAACGGTTTTTTTGATGCTGAGCTCTTTGACTCTTCGTACCAGGTATTTCGTAGGGATAGGTATCTTAACTCTGAGGCTCGTGGGGGTGGTGTTCTTATTGCTTGTAAAAACGAATTGTGTTGCAGCAATATCCCCTTACCTGATTCATGCAATAACTCTGACGTTGAGGCAATCTGTCTTAAAGTTGTTGACAAAGATCATTCTCTATTTATTTTATGTTGCTATATTCCCCCCGATATGCTCAGTACAGTTGACAACAGGGGCCGCAGCCTCTATGATTCCCTTATTCTCATTTTGGAATTCGTTTCAAATTTAATGAGTTTTTCTGACGAACTTTTATTAATTGGTGATTTCAACCTACCCAATGTACTATGGGTATTTGATTCTGACGGTGAGTGTTGCTATCCTTCTAATAACCTTAATCCGAAGGAATCTTCCTTTCCTGAATCTATCTTTTCTTGTGGTCTCCTTCAATTAAGCACAGTTAAAAATGAATTGGGGAGGCAGCTTGATTTACTCTTTTCTTCTGGCAGTGATAATATAATTGTTCAACGCTGCCCTTTAGCCTTGTCCACTGTCGATAAGTACCATCCACCCCTCCAGATAGATTTCTGTTTTAATTCAAAAGTTCTTCCTACAAATGAGGACAGCAACCTGGTTTATGATTTTAAAAATGTTGATTTCGACGAACTCAACTGCAGGTTGTCTTCCATTGATTTCGGGTCTCTCTTATCTGCAGATTCAATCGATGACAATGTCGCAAAATTCTATGACACTCTTCTGCTAAACTTTGATTACTGCGTTCCTCGTAAACGCCGCCGTCTTTTTTGTTCCTCACCCCCTTGGTTTAATTCAGACTTAAGAAGGCTAAGAAATAAGAAAAATAAATTATGGAAGCTATATCTGCAGTCGAAGGATACTCAGTCATATAACACGTTTGTTGAGTGTTATAATGAATTCAATAACCGCGCCTCCGTCCTTTATAATGATTACCTTAATAAGACTAAAAATGATTTATATAGTAATTCGCGCGCCTTTTTCAATTTCGTTAACACCAAGAGGGGTACTGATGGCTATCCATGTAGTATGTCTTATGGGGATTCTTCGAGCGGGGTTTCGCAGACGGTTTGTGACATGTTCGCATCTTTCTTTGAAAAATCCTTTTCCTCCCCTAATTTCCAACCTGATACTAACCAGTTTCATCATCTTAACCTTAATTCTACCCCTTTTGACCTTTCCATTAATATCACTCCTGAAATTGTTCACAAATTTGTTGGCGAACTTCCGATCGATTATTCTTCTGGTCCTGATGGTATTCCCCCTGCGATTCTTAAACTTTATGCCAATGTACTTGCTGAACCCCTGTCAATTATTTTTCAGAAATCTCTTAATTCTGGCCATTTTCCTAGTATATGGAAAGACTCTTTCATTATCCCAATCTTTAAGAAAGGATGCCGCAGCGATGTTTCTAATTATCGCCCGATTGCTAAATTGTCCTGTATTCCCAAGCTCTTCGAGTCAATTATTTACTCTGAACTCTCTAAGGTTTGTACAAGGCTTTTATCCGCAAATCAACACGGTTTCCTTCAAGGTCGTTCCACTTCCACTAACTTACTAGAGTTTGTCGAGTACACCTTAAATGGATTCAGAAAAGGTCTACAAACTGATTGCATTTATACGGACTTTAGTAAAGCATTTGATAAAATTTCTCACCCTATCATTATTCTTAAGCTGAAAAGTATGGGTTTCCCTCCTCCTTTTCTTGTATGGGTTCAGTCTTATTTGCATGATAGATCCTATCATGTCTCATTTCGTGGTTCCTTGTCGAGAAGTATTTTGGCTACGTCAGGTGTCCCTCAGGGTAGTCATCTTGGTCCTCTTCTGTTTATTCTTGCTATTGATGATATCACCCACCTGTTAAAATCTTGTAATATTCTTATTTATGCTGATGACATGAAGATTTTCCGTCGTATTGAGAATATAAATGACTGCGAGTTGGTTCAAAATGACTTAGATACCTTACAGTCTTGGTGCATTTACAACAATTTGGAACTTAATATTTCTAAGTGTGAAATTATTTCATTTTATAGACGGCACAACCCCTTTAGTTTCGACTACTCCTTGTCTGGCTGTTCTCTTCGTCGAGTTCACATTACGCGTGACCTCGGCATTCTTTTGGATAGAAAACTTGACTTCACTGAACACATCAATTACATGGTCTCCAAGGCTTCCGCTTTGTTAGGATTTGTGAAAAGATGGTCTCGTGAATTTGATAACATAACTATATATAAGCAGTTGTACATTTCTTTAGTAAGGCCCATCCTGGAATACGGCAGTCTTGTTTGGTCACCTTATTATGCCATTCATGCTTATAGAATCGAATCTGTCCAGAAAAAGTTTGTTAGGTTCGCGCTGAGAAATTTGCCTTGGGATAATCCACATATCCTTCCTCCCTACAAAGACCGCTGTCTGTTGCTTGGCATGCATTCCCTTCATGAACGTCGTGTCGTAGCGGATGTCACCTTTGTTCACCAGCTGGTTAGTGGCATTGTTGCTTCTCCGTCATTGAGAACCTTATTCATTCCCAGACAAAATCCTCATAACCTTAGAAATGTGCCCTTGTTCCAAATTAGTACATCTCGAACTAACTATGGGTACTTCCAACCAATTAATCGTATGTGTTTGAATGTCAATAAGCATGCCGACTTGTTTGATATTCGTATTACTAAACATGTGTTAAAAAAGTTGTTATTTAATCAATTTGCATGTAACGGTTTGGTGGGTGGTATTACTAACACCGGACCAAATGATGATCAGTTTCATGCAAGAGATTAATTTTTCTCTGAAGCTTGAACTAAGCTGATGGTCCTAAGATATAAATCCCGTTGTCCTAGTTTCTATATAATTTTCTCGTTTCTTTTATTTATTGTTCGGTTTTTCTTTTCATCTATTCTTTGTTTTATTATTTCAAAATTAACTTCGCGATTCTGCACTTCAGCAGGAGTACATTTAATAGTTGAATGATATGTATTATTGTAAAATATGATTGCATTAAGAATTTGTAATTTGATAGGCTGTTGTTCTTTTAGATTTAGGGCCCTAATACGTTCGGTTAAAGTGTTGTTTAATCTTTCAACATCAGTATTCCCAGTATGATTGTTTGGTTTTGTTAGGTAGAAATCGATATTTTCCCGTTTTAAAAAAATTCCGAACGTTTTTGGAATTGAATTAATTGTCGAAAATAAATCGTTTTATTTTTCCTCGAATTGAAATAAAGTGTTTAAGTTTTTCCACTATTCTTAGGCTATTTCTGTCTTCTAAATAGAGACTTGTAGCGAATTTTGAAAACTTATCAATAAAATTTATGAACGAGTGTTTACTATTAACATAAACATCAACATGTACTATTTCATTAGTTGCCGAAGGCGTTTCCGTCAAATGAAATTTTTTCTTTATTGGTTGGCGATCATACTTAGCAGATTTCGCAGTTATTTATGATTTTCCATATTTCTATTTTGAGATTTGGATGATATATTTTCCTTTTCATTCCTTCGTAGGTAGGGATTATGCCAGAATGTCCTACTTCATTTTTGTGAAATAGGGCTATCTGTTTTTTTAATTTCTCTTCATTTTCTATATCGGTGGCAAAGTGACTGCATTTAACGAATTTGGAAATAGTCCTATCGTTATATAACGCGATTAACTGTTGCTGCAACTGATTATAATCGTGATCACTTAAATTGGTGTATACCCCTATTTTGCATTTATTAACCAGATGCCTATACAAAATATCACGGACATTATCATTTAGTAAATCGGTTTTATCAATAAAAATTCTTTTGTTTTTAAAAATCGTTTCGTATTCCCTTTCTTTAGTTTCCACTAGAATTATTTGGAATTTAAATCTGTTAACCACGGTTTCAAGAATAGGGATATGGTCTTCCAAGTTTTCCTCTTGAGAATGGATAGTTAGAACCTCTACCGATTCCATGTTGGTATTATTTTCCTCTATGTTATTTATATTTTCACTTAAAGCATCGCTGAGTTTTTCAGATTCAGTATTTGTGCTCAAATTTTCGGCACTGGTGTTCAAGTTCGCAAAACCTTCTGAAAAGTCCTCCATTAATACATCACGCAAATTGTTGCTAGCATCATCACATTTTAATGAATTGTTACAATTTCTACCATTGATATTTTTATCATCGTTAATAACGTTGATCTCTTGAGTTTCAACGTTAATTCTACTCAAGAAGTCTGCTATCCTATTCTCTTTTCCTTTAATAAACCCTATCTTAATATTATACTCGCCTAGTTGTATTAGCCAACGTTGGAGTCTAGGATTGATGTCTTTACCTGAATATTTTGTGTGCAGCCACTTTATTGGCTGGTGGTCAGTTTGCAGTTCGAATTCTCTTCCAAATAAGTATGGCCTGAAATATGTTACTCCCCAAACTACAGCCAAAAGTTCTTTTTCTACTGTCGGATAATTTTGTTCATGAGTGTTAAGAGTTCGAGAGGCGTAACATATTGGGTGGCCATCCTGTGTTAGGACGGCTCCAATAGCAAAATTGCTCGCATCTGTGATTAGCTTGAATTGTTTTTTAAAATCAGGGTACCGGAGGATTGGATGATTGGTAATAAGTTCTTTCAGCTTCTCAAAACTAGCAATGAAACAAGGGTCATTCGGATTGACTTTGGAATTTTTTTTCAGGTATTTTGTTAACGGTTGCGCAATTTTAGCATAGTTTTTAATAAATTTCCGATAATAACCGGTGATTCCAAGGAAGGATTTTATTTGTTTTTGGGTTGTAGGAAGCTTAAGGTTTTGGATGACTTCGATTTTTGTTGGATTCGGTCGTACACCTTCAGGTGTCAAAATATGACCGAGATACTCCGTCTCCTTAAGGAGGAAATTACACTTATCAACCTGTATTTTCAGCCTTGCTTCCTGCAACCTGTCGAATATTTTACGAATATTGAGGATGTGTTCTTCCAGGGATGTACTGAATATAAGGATATCATCGAGGTAAACTACACATATTTTGTTTATGTAGTCTCTGAGATCCGAATTCATTAATCTCTGGAAGGTTGAGGGGGCGTTCTTTAATCCGAACGGCATTCTGATATATTCATTTTTGAAGGATAAGAATAAAAATCGGCGGCAATTGAATTCAATATCTATTTGTGTCACGCGAACACTGCCGAACGCAGCCTGCGATGAAAGCCAATCGCCAAGAACTTCAAGCGACTGATCTTCCGCCATATATATTGTTCCGGCGACCTCTCTCTCCCTTCTTCTCGTTTGGACCGGCAGCAGAGGCACGTCGAATAGAATCTTTTTTTCTTTGAGCAATCCTGACATTTGTAAAATTTGAATCTGTAATAAAGTTTTCTTCGAGCAATTCTGACAACTCAGAAGTGGGATTTTATCGCAAAACCTAGCGATGGACGCGAGCCCACCATTTAGCGCGAGCCAAGCGATTAGGGGCGACAACGAGACGACGATGGAGTCAGCGTTTAACTCGACCTTGCGTACCACGGGAGCATCAGAACCTGCAACGAGACAGGATGATACCGGCGGCAAGGCAGGGAGAAGCGCATCACGCGAACCCAATGATACAGGCTTCAGCGAAACGAACGTCGCTGGAAATTCGACGATGGTTTTAAGGGAATCCCTGCTCGAGCGGGAGGAACGGATACAGGGGCATCCTCAAGCAGTGGTGAAAGCGGCATGCGTGGCTGACGACGAGGGGCACGTTAAAACTCAACGAGAGCTCGAGCTTCTCCAGCAGCGAAGAGAAGTATTGAGTATGGAGTTAGAGTTAGCTAAAACCAATTTGCTTTTGCTTCAGTTACAAACAGCAGGAAAACCAGTCACAACAGCGAATGCACACATCAGTCATGACACGCTAACGTCTTCGCCAGCACGAGCATCCGTCAGCAACGATATAGCTGAAAAAGTTTCTTCAATTCCAGCGGAAGGGGTGAATAGGACACTGAATTTAGGTTGCGACGCACAGCACGGAGCGAATAGGGACGCATTCAGCATCCGTGAGCTGATCCCTATCGCACCGAAGTTCAACCCGGGGGAACTTAAAGGTCTAACGAGTTGTCAGTGGGTTAAGGCAATAGAGGAGCTCAAGGAGGTGTACCAAATCAGTGATAAGGCGGCTCTTTTGGTGGCTAGCTCCAATCTGTCAGGTGCGGCTAAATTCTGGATGCAAAGCTGCCAATGCAGGCTAACGTCATGGGCAACCTTCAAGGAGGAGGTGCAAAGGGCATTTCCCACGATATACGACGAAGCTGAAGTCCATAGGCTACTCAGCAAACGAAGCAAGCAACAGTCAGAAACGTTTGAAGAATATTATTTTGAGGTCCTGTCGATTGCACACCGTGCTACCCTGAGCAAACAGGCAACGTTAAAGTACCTCATTAACGGCATACCGGATCGGGAGCTTCGTACTTCGCTTTCCCTGCAGACGTTCACCGAACCCGATTAGCTGTTACGTCAGTTCAAGGCATACGAAGAGACCAAACGTCTGCATTCGGAGCAACGAGCAGCTGTCAACAGAAATGAAAAGTTCGCGAACGTCAGTGCTCCTAACCTTAAGAAGTGCTACAATTGCAACGAAGTTGGGCACATTTCGATAAACTGCCCGAAACCAGCACGAAAAAGGAGGTGTAGCAAATGTCAAAAGATCGGACACGAGGAAGCACAGTGCAAGGGAGCGACGAATAGTTCCAGTGCTAGTGCCAGTGCAAAGGTGTCTTTGGTACTCACTGATGAGTATCACAAGGAAGTGACCATTGACCACCGCATAAAGACGATAGCTTTTATCGATTTAGGAAGCGATCTCACGCTGGTGAGAGAAATGTTTGCTCGCAGACATAACCTCCAAACTCAGCCGTGCAACATTCCGCTGAGGAGCTTCGGTAATGGGCGATATCACACCACCCGCATGGCAACGGTGCGCCTGCTGGTCGACAAGGCTGAGGCAATTGTTGATATTCACATAGTGAAGGACGACTTGATGTGTGTAGATGTCATCGTGGGCAGAAACTTCTGCGATTTGGAAAATGTCATGGTCGTCAAGACTTTCAATCGGCTGAACCTCACAAATGTTCCAGTACCTGGATCTGCTGCGAACGAAGAAGTAAGCGACAACGAATCAACTCCGTTAGTGAACCCCAACGAACCTCGTGGAAAAGAGAAATACACCACCGACGTCAAGGAAGTTCAAGAAGCTGTTCTGAAGGTGAGTGCAATTGATAATTTATCAGAATTACCCGTAGACGAAATTAATTGCGGTGAATTAGATCAAGAACAACGTGAAAAATTAATCAAATTGTTGCAAGGCTACCGTCGGTGTTTCGCTACAAATATTTTTGAGCTCGGATGCTCTAAGAATTTTGAAATTAAAATTGAACTTGAGACAAAAAAAATTGTGGCACAACGTCCCTACCGCTTAGCTTATGCACAGCACGATATTGTTAGAGGGATCTTGACGGATTTATTAAAGGCCGGTATTATAGAGGAATCGAAGTCTAATTATTCTTCGCCAGCATTACTGGTAAAGAAGGCGAATGGAGAAGATCGCTTAGTAATTGATTACCGGAAAATAAATAATCTGATAGTGAAGGATAGATATCCGCTTCCCATCATTGAAGATTTACTCCAACAGCTGAACGGTAGCTCGTATTTCATAGTGCTCGACTTCGCTTCGGGGTACTACCAACTCCCAGTCGTTAAAGATTCACGAAAATATACAGCATTTATTACGCCAGACGGTGTGTACGAATTTACGCGAATGCCTTTTGGGTTATGTAATGCCCCGTCTGAGTTTCAACGAGTCATGAACCACTTGAAAAACAAAGTACGGTCCGGGAAGGTAGTTGTCTATATGGACGACGTTTTAATTCCATGCAGAGACTTTCAGCACGGCTTAAAAGTGCTTACGGAATTTTTCGAGGTCCTTTCCAGCGAGGGTCTTACTCTGAAGTTGCATAAATCGTTTTTCTTTAAGAAAACCGTTGAATTTTTAGGATACGAAGTATCCAACGGCGGCATACGGCCTAGTCAGCGAAAGATATCGGCTGTACGAGATTTTAAAGAACCGACTAATACTCATGAGCTGCGTCAGTTTGTCGGACTGGCTAGCTATTTTCGGAAGTTTGTTCCAGACCATGCACTCATAGCGGCCCCGCTGACGAAGCTGCTCAGGAAGGATGTACAATTTCAGTGGGCTTCTGAGCAAGCGGAGGCTTTTGCTACTTTGAAAACTATTCTTACGACGCGTCCGGTGTTGACACTTTACACCCCTAACTTAGAGCACGAGGTGCACACGGATGCCAGCTCGGTTGGACTTGCCGGGATTTTGTTCCAACGGGAAGAGGATGGAACATTGCGACCTGTTTCATACTTTAGCAGACAAACGGTACCCCGCGAAAGGGTCTATCATAGTTTCGAACTGGAGCTTTTAGCGATTGTCGAAACGCTTACTAGATACCGAACTTTCCTCCTAGGAAAGCGTTTCAAGGTGATTACTGACTGTGAATCGGTCAGGGCTTGTTGGAAAAAAGCTGAGGTCACTCCACGAATAGCGAGATGGCTTCTCAAACTAACCGAATTCGATTTTGAAATATTATACCACAAAGGAAAAAGTCTGCGACATGTTGACTCATTGAGTCGACAACCTAACGACGAATCTGAGCCTTCGTATGAACGTGACCGAGATATTCTTGGATTGACAATCGACAAAAAGGACTGGCTGCTCACCGTTCAACTCAACGATGCTAAGTTAAAGGATATAGTAGTAATTTTGAGCAGAAAGCCCGGCGATAATGACGAAAAGCAAATTCATCAGGACTACGAGTTGAAAAATAATCGACTGTACAGAAAGGTAGGTGGAGAACTCAAGTGGGTGGTACCAAAAAACGCCTTATGGAGAATAATACGAACATGCCATGATGAAGTTGGACACCCAGGGCTAGAACGAACGCTTCAACGATTGAAGAAGGACTACTGGTTTTCACGTTAGCGAAATCGAGTAAAAGGATACATTGCATCATGCACTGAGTGTGCCTATTACAAGCGCCCAGTGGGGAAGAAGAAATGCGAGCTACATTCCATTGAAAGAATACCAATACCATTCGACACAATCCACCTGGATCACCTAGGACCTTTCATCAAGAGTTCTCAGGGCAATACGCACGTTCTGAGAATAATCGATGGCTTCTCTAAATATTGTATTCTGCAGCCCGTGAAGCACACAAAGACGACGCCTACCCTACGGGTTCTATGCAACACATTTTCGCACTTCGGAGCACCTCGACGTATGATAACGGATCGCGGAACGGCATTTACATCCAGAGAGTTTAAGGAGTTTTGCGAAAAGAACAGTATTCAACACGTCCTTACAGCTGTCCGCACACCACGAGCTAATGGCCAGATTGAACGATACAACAAGACGGTACTCGACGCTTTAAGCACTATGGCCGATGGGTCAAAGGATTGGGACAAGCTGCTACATAGCATTCAGTGGAGCTTGAACTCCAGTCAGAGCAACTCAACGAAGTTATCGCCACACGAAATCCTGTTTGGCTACCGACCGCGAGATCCTTTAGGGAATAAAGTACTGTTGGCGCTGCAGGATGACGATACAGTACCTAGTGCCATCGACCTCGACGAAGTAAGACGAAGAGCTGCCGAGAACATTGCCGCATCACAACGTCAGCAGAAGATTCGCTTCGACACCAAAAGGGACCCAGCGAAGAAATTCAACAAGGATGATCTCGTACTGGTGGAACGACCGTCAATCTCTACCGGAGAGTCACGAAAGCTCGATCCGAAATATAAAGGCCCCTACATCGTTGCTGCAGTGTTGGACAATGACAGATACGTATTGAAGGATATACCAGGCGCTCATAGGAATCAACGCAGCTTCGAGTCCGTATATTCGTCGGACAAAATGAAACCATGGTGCGCGATACTGGTAGATGACATCAGCGACAACGAAGATGAGCTCGACCAGGAAATCGAGGACGATTTCCAATGTCAGGAGGGCCGAGCTGTCACGCGAACACTGCCGAACGCAGCCTGCGATGAAAGCCAATCGCCAAGAACTTCAAGCGACTGATCTTCCGCCATATACACTCGGGGACAAGTCGTTACCGGCACTTGAAATTTTCGTCTGGTTTTTCCATTTTTTCAGGAATTTCATTGCATTTGGCGCCATCGAATTTATTACCCTTCAGCGCAACAACAATTAATGCGAAAATTCCCAAAAGGGTTACGATTGTACTCCCTGGAAAATTTTTCTTGTTTTGAACTGAAAATGGGTCGTGGAAAATCACTGACTGAAGAAGAAATTGGTATGATTCGTGCATTTAGTGAAGAAAATTTGTCAAACCGGGAGATCGCACGTAGATTAAGAAGACATCCTTCAACAATCGATAGTTTTTTAAAAGATCCAGAAAACTACGGCAAGAGATGGAAAAAAGGACCACCAACAGCTACTACAGAACGCGAACGTCGAGCTATTTTAAGGGAGGCATCCAATTCTACAGCCTCTGCCCGGGAAATTGGACTTCGAGTGGGAACTACAGCAAGTGTACGTACAGTGCGTCGAATTATCCAGCACTGCCCGCATTTACGAAGACAGAAACTTAAGAAGAAACCCGCCCTTAAGCAGAGACATAAAGTAGCCAGATTGACGTTTTGTGAAAACAAGATTATTGAACGGTTTAATTGGGAAAAAGTCGTATTCTCTGATGAGAAAAAATTCAATTTGGATGGGCCGGATGGATACCGCTATTATTTCCACGATTTGAGGAAGGAGGAGATCTTTTTATCCAGACGACATAGCTCATTGGGAGCTGTTATGGTTTGGGGAGCCATTACCTTTAGAGGAACCGTAGATTTGGTAATAATAGATGGTAGGCAGGATTCCAGGAAGTACATTCAATTACTTGCGGAACAAAAAACCAAAATCGATACGATCTTCGAAGGAGAAACCTGGATTTTTCAACATGATAATGCTGGTTTCCATACTGCAAGAGCCGTAAACCAGTGGTTTCAAGACAACAACATTCAATTCTTGGATTGGCCAGCACTATCTCCAGACTTGAACATCATCGAGAATCTCTGGGGATGGCTTTCGAAGCGAATTTACAGGCAGGGAAGACAATTCAACAACAAAAACGAGTTAATTTTAGCATTAAAGGAAGCCTGGGATGAAATTCCATTAACTATTATTCAAAATTTGTACACTTCCATGGTAAAACGTTGTACTGAAGTTGTAAAGAATAATGGAGGTCATATTGATTATTAAATTATAAAAATGAGTAATGATTTTTCTATTTTCATTTACTGCCGGTAATCAAATGTCCCTCTGTAAAAACTCTCAAAGAAGGAAAATTTGTCTGAAAATTTCTGTTTGAAAATTACAGGCCTTTTTTGTTATTGATCACTTGTGGCAAGTGGTAATAAAAATAACCACAACTTTTGCAACAATTTTACTCTAAATAATTAGTAGAAAACCAAATATTTCAAGTGCCGGTAATGACTTGTCCCCGAGTGTATATTGTTCCGGCGACCTCTCTCTCCCTTCTTCTCGTTTGGACCGGCAGCAGAGGCACGTCGAATAGAATCTTTTTTTCTTTGAGCAATCCTGACATTTGTAAAATTTGAATCTGTAATAAAGTTTTCTTCGAGCAATCCTGACATTTGTGTATTATCAATTATCGAAATAAATTCTGTTGTATCAAAGAAATTAGAAATTATACTCGGCGATGCAAAAAAAAAAAAAAGGCAGCACGTCCAAACCCTTCGGATGATGATGATGGAGAGAGAGCAATCCAAAGGAAAGGGAAATGATTGTAATGCGATGGCTCCACATGTTCCACATGTTAAGGATGCTTTCCAATTCAATTATAAAAAACGCAATCCTCAACACTCCCTCTCGTTTTTTAGGCATCTTGTAGTCCATACTGTTCGATTAAACTTTTGAATTTATCCCTAGGCAGCGCTTTAGTCAATGGATCAGCTAATTGGTTAAAGCTCGGCACGTATTGTACTTCAATTTCGCCTTCTTTTTGCATATCACAAGTGTAAAAGTATTGAGTGTCGATATGTTTTGTTCTTTTCGATGAGTCCGGGTTTTTGACAAGTATGATTGCCCTTTGATTATCACATCTAATCAACGTAGGTTTGTTTTGCTTGCAGTCCAGATCTGACATCAGCTTTCTAGGATGTATCACTGCCTTCGTTGTTAAACATAAAGCCAAAAATCCTGCTTCAGTAGTTGAAGTCGCAGTCACACTTTGCTTCTTTGAACTCCAGGAAATTGATCCTCCATTCAAAAGCAAAATCCATCCTGACGTACTACGTCTCGTGTCGATGTCACCAGCCCAGTCAGCATCACAGAAAGCGATCAACTCGGTAGAGGCAGAACCTAGATTGAACGTAATTCCTCTATCTATTGTCCCTTTTAAAAATTTGAATACTCTTTTAACGCCTTGCCAGTGCATATTCGTCGGTTTCTCCATATATCTACTTAAAACACCAACAATAAAAGCAATATCAGGTCTAGTACATACCATTAAGTACATAAGTGATCCAATAGCTTCTCTATAAGGAAAAATTCCTGTATCCTTAGAACCTTCTTCCGCTTTTGTAAATTTCATTCCAGGTTCTGCAGGTATAGAAACCGGTGAGCAGTCAAGATGATTGAATCGTTCAAGGATCTTCATAGTGTAGACGCTTTGATGTATTTTGAGTTGTCTTCTTTCTTCATCCCCAATTATTTGCATTCCAACAAAGAACTCAGCTTCTCTGTGAATGATTTCAAATTCTGCATGAAGATTTCTTAGCAATTCTTCGATATAGTTTATATCACTTCCACAAATTAGTCCATCATCTACATAAAGAGCCAGATAAATTGAAGATTCTTTAGATTTAAATGTAAATATACAAGGATCAGCGGTTGATTGTATCATTCCATAAGTAAATAAAAATTTACAAATCCTTTTATTCCATTGCCTCGAAGCCTGTTTTAAACCATATATGCTCTTTTTCAACAGACATACCTGATCACCTTTTTCAAATCCGTAAGGCTGCTCCATGTAAATGTTTTCCTCAAGATCACCATGAAGAAAAGCCGTCTTAACATCGAATTGAAAAATCTGTAGATCTTGAGCTGCTGCAATAGCCAACAAGCTTCTGACGGAATCGTACCTCACGACTGGCGCAAATGTGTCTCCATAGTCAATGCCATACTTTTGTGAACAGCCTCTTGCAACTAGTCTGGCCTTGTACCTATCAATCTCGCCATTAGCATTATATTTCCTTTTAAAAACCCAGCGATTGGTAATAACATTTTTAGCTTCAGTTCTTGGAATCAGTTCCCAGGTTTTGTTTCTTTTCAAAGAATCGATTTCTTCATTTATTGCTGTCAGCCATTTTTCAGAGTCTTCAGCTTCCATAGCGTCTTCAAGACTTACGGGCTCCAGCTCAGCTACGCAAACCTCTGCCATTGTGAATTCTTCAGACCTGTCTTCATTTGATTTCGAATTCGTTCTGCTACGCATCTTGTACGGACTTCGAGGAGTTGGCAACCTTGGATTTTTGTAGGCCTTTTTGATTTCATTCCCAGGTGATTGTTGCCCTTTTTCTTGTTGCTTAGACTCTTCTTCATACTGTGTGTGATCCTCTAGTTTATTTGTGGTTTGTGTTTCAACAATGTCGTGCAGCTTATGTTGAGTTTCATTGAATATAACATCTCTTCGAATTAAAACTCTTCTACCTGTTGGATCGTAGATCCTGTACGCCTTACTGTCGTTGTTATAACCAACCATCAGACATTTGAACGAGTTCTTTTCCCATTTAGTGCGACCTTCTTTCGGAATGTGGACATAAACTTCACATCCAAAAACTCTAAGGTGTCTTACCGAAGGTTTTGTCCCAAACCATTTTTCATGGGGAGTGATACCACCAATTGTATCCGACGCTGTACGATTCCTCAAGTAAACTGCTGTGTGTGTCGCTCCTGCCCATAGATACAGTGGTAATTGCCTCTCATGTAGCATCGCTTTAGCACTCTCGACTATGGTCCTGTTCTGCCTCTCGATGAAACCATTTTGTTCAGGGGCTCTTGGGGTTGTGACTTCATGTTTGATCCCCTTATTCAACAGGAATTGCCTAACAGAATTGTTGCAAAATTCTAGTCCACCATCAGATCGTAGTTTTTTAATTTTGAAACCATCAGCTTCAACTTCAGCGTAGAATTTCTTAAGATTGTCCAGCACATCATTTTTGTTCTTTAAAAAATAAACGAAACAATATCTGGAAAAATCATCTTTCAGAAGCATAAAATAATTTGCACCTCCAATTGAAGATATGCTCATTTTGCCACACAAATCAACATGAAATATCTCACCCGCTGCACTAGCCCGCCTTGCTCCTGACTTCGGAAAGGACTGTCTATGTTGCTTGCCGTAAACACATCCTTCACAAACTGGACTTTCTTCTGATGTATCATCAATTTTCAAATCATGAACAACTGCTTTTTTGCCCATCTCATGAAGCGTCTTGAAATTTACATGGCCCAGACGTTCATGCCATAGTTTTAGATTTCCTGATGAAGCGACGTTTAGTTCTGATGTCTTGGCCGGTTCAAAATTCATCCTGTAGAGCCAATTGTCTCGGATTCCGTCAACAATAACCACGCCATCCTTCATGAAGACAACACGCTGAGCACCTTCTTCGAAAAAACCTTCATACCTTTCTCAGTGGATCTAGAAACAGATATGAAATTACGACCAAGATCTGGGACAAACAGAACATCTTTGATAGTGTGAACAGGATAAGAACCTTCTTTATTCGTTGCATGCACTTCAACGTCACCCCTTCCTTTGACAGCTAACTTACGACCATCACCAACTCGTATTTCACATATGCCTTCTATAAATGGAACATAGTTTTTGAACCACTGCCTCTGGAAAGACATATGATCTGTCGCACCAGAATCTGCGTACCAAAGGTCTTTTATTTTGCCCTGAGACGTCGCTGATTGAAGGATGAACAAATGCGATCTATCCCAAAAAACTGATGACGTTTGAACACCTCCTTGGCTTCTGGTGGATTCCTTTTGAATCATCAGGTTATGTCGATCACCCTTGTTCTGTTCTCTGTGACGTTGAAAACATTCCCTGGCCCAATGTCCCGGCTTGTGACAATAATTACATTTACCTACACGCTTCTGCTTGTTACTCTTACTTATAGTTCCATTGTTACCTTTCCCTTTACCCCTGTTGCTGTCACTGCTAGCTGCAAACGCTGCTCGATGTGATCCTGAGGTGTTTCCGCTGTTGTTTCGCAGATTAATGAGCGATTCTTCGTTTACTAAATGGTCTGTCAGTCGCTCGATGTTTTGATCAGTTCGAGGCACTGCGTACCATGCTGTCCTCACATGATCATAGCTGGAAGGTAGACTGCTCAGGATCTTTGCAATTACCATTGATTCCTTTTGCTCGAGACCCATATCTTTTAACCTTTGTGTTAGCAATGTCACCCTACACACGTAATCAGCCATGCTCTCATCATCATCTATTTTACAATTAATAAACCTCTCTAACAACACTTGCACAGATTGCTCACTTTTTTCTGAATGAATGCTTTTCAATTTAGACCACATTTGTGCGGCAGACGTGCAGTCCGTCAGGTACTTTAGTTGCTCTAATTCTAGTCCCCTCATTATGAAGGCTTGAGCCTCAGCGTCTTTGTCATCCCAGTCTTGAGCTGCTGAATCTGGCCTTTTAATTGTACCCAAAATATAAGGCTTGAGTGTATTATCCGTCATGTATATTTCCATTTGTCGACGCCACAACTGATAATTCTGCCCGTTGAAGCGATGAATTTGATAGACTCTTGATTCTGACATTTTGCGGCTTCCTTGAGTTGGCACTTCTTGAAGAATCACGGAGTCTTGACTGATATCTTGCACAGTTTGGTACAATAATGTTAGATCCTCAATTGCAGAATCTTCAGCGTCAATTTCTTCCACCGAACTGTTCTTCTCATCCATTAAGCGCACTTAACAAAACAGGCTCACTGCTGTCGCACACGTGTCTGGGCCCATAACCTTTTGAAGGATAAGAATAAAAATCGGCGGCAATTGAATTCAATATCTATTTGTGTATTATCAATTATCGAAATAAATTCTGTTGTATCAAAGAAATTAGAAATTATACTCGGCGATGCAAAAAAAAAAAGGCAGCACGTCCAAACCCTTCGGATGATGATGATGGAAAGAGAGCAATCCAAAGGAAAGGGAAATGATTGTAATGCGATGGCTCCACATGTTCCACATGTTAAGGATGCTTTCCAATTCAATTATAAAAAACGCAATCCTCAACATTCATAATGACCGAATGGAGTAGAGAACGCAGTTTTCTTTCGGTCTTCAATCTTCACGAGGATCTGGTGAAAACCTTTGGCCAGATCTAATGTTGTGAAGTACTGGGCTCTTCCCAATTTGTCCAATATGTTATCAATATTGGGAATTTGTCACTGACAGTGACTTCATTGAGTCGACGGTAGTCAATGACAATACGCCACTTTTGTTTACCGGAGTTATCTGGTTTCTTAGGAACTATCCAAAGGGGGGAATTGTAGGGTGAATTACTCTCTTTTATGATCCCTTGCGAAAGTATCTCAGAAATCTGCCTTTCAATTTCTTTCTCATGTATTTGCGGAAAACGGTAGATTTTTGAATATATTGGGTTATTGGTTATAGTAATAATTTCGTGCTGTACTTCGTGAGTGAAAGTAAGTTTGTCCCCTTCTTTAAAAAACAATTCCTTATAATCTTTCAACAAATTTGTGATCAATTTATGTTCTTCCTCATTTAGGTGATCGAATTTCAAGTCATTCATTATATTTCCTTCATTAATTTCCGGGGAAGTTATTTCGTTTATCTCGTAAGGGTAATCGTCTTCGAACAATATTATATTTTTTTGTAGTTTCTAATTGTCTTTTTTCTAAATTTACTCGTGCTTTTACTGCAGTTAGCAGATTTTGTCCGATTATTGCGTCATATTTTCTTCCATTCAATGCAATCTCTTTCCATGAAATAGTACCTTTTATAAAAAATTCTTTTGGTAATGGTGTAATTATTTCACGATCTACCAAATTTATGCCGTTAATAGTGGAGTAGAATAATGGGTTTAAGAGCTTTACTTCGGGAAAATTAACTAAAATTTGGGGTTTAATAATGCTGGTTTCTGATCCTGTATCTACCAGACATTTGAGCTTGTTGTGACCTATTGTAAGGGTTACTATGGGCAGTTTTGGTTTTGAGGGAAAATTTTGCTGTTGAACATTATCGATTTCCATTGGTTCCCCTTGATTATTGGGGCTGTGAGTTGCGTAAGAACTAATATGATTACCACGGAATCTGTTTGAATTGGACGTATTCAATCTTTCAGAATTATTGCTAACATCTCTATTGGTTGTGCTGTCATTGTTATTACGTCGATTATAAAAATTTTAATTATTTCTGTTAGCAGTGTTAAAGTTAGTATTATGGTTAGATCTATTGTTGTTAACCCTAACTGTTTTGATTTCTATTGCCGTAAGAATTTCTATTCTGATTCCTGAAATTATTGTTTTGATTTCTATTGTTGTGGGAATTGTTAGTATTATTAACACCGTAATTATGAGTGGTACTGTTATGGCTATCGGGTCGTCTGTGCACTTCGTTATTGGGTCTGTTCATCCGTTTGTTTATTTGTCGACCAGCTTCGCTATTGTACATTTTTGGAATATGTTTAAATTTTCGGTGGGTAGCACAAATCGCTCTTTCATCATCTAACAGTTTTAATTCGGAAAATCGATTATACATCTGTATCAAGGTTGAATTTTTCTCTTCATTTCCGCGAACCAAATTATCTAATTTTTCCAAAACACGAGATATCTATCATTATTTTCGGGTGAGTAAATTATTGGCTTTAATTCAGGATTTTCAAAATTATACAATTCGTTTAATTCGTAATTTATTGATTTTACTATCTCAAAAAGTTCTCTAAGATTTCCTACCTTTACGCTTCTGCAATGGTTGATGAGGTCGACATAGTCCTTACGGGGTCGAAAGTGTAGTTTAAGCTCGGCCTTTGCTGTCTCCCATGTCAGTTGATCGCCCAGTCGCTGGATGCATCGTTTGGCGTCGCCCAGAATCTTCTCGTTGAGTACGATTCTCAGTGCATATTGCCTGAAGTTTTCGTTGCTGCACAATTCAGCTGCACTTTCCACTGACTTGATGAACTCCATCAATTTGTAGTCATCTTTCCCGTTGAAGGACTTTAGATGTGTGAAGTGGTTTAGTACTTGATCTGGCGTTAGCTGGAAAATGTTATTAATTGTACCAGGATTTTGCAGCACTCTTTGTTGATTTAACTGTTCCCGCAATCGTTCAATTTCAAGCTGTTGCTGCTGAATTAACTGCGCCAAGATCGCTAATTCTTGCGGATTAGCCATATTAGCTTCTTCACTTCCACTTTCACTTTCACGTTCGCTTTCACCACCTGGGTTTCTATAAGAATCGAAATTTTTATTTCTGTTCACTTTATGCATGTAGTAAAATATTTCCTTTTGGGGTAGGTTCTAATTGCCGATCTGTTTCGTCGAGAACTCGTCGAATTGTCGAGTTCCCGTGTTTCAAAAGTAAAATGGGTTCTTCTTTGGAGAGATGAGGATGAGGGATAATTAAATTAAAAATGCTTGATTTTTGGGTTAAGAGCATGGAGCCTTTATTAACCCTTGGGAGGAAAAAACTTGGTGAAGCCAAGTGAAAAAAACCTCCTTGAAATTAATTGGATAGTAATATGTGTTTTAATAGGAAGGCATCATCTCGCGGTGAGATTTGCCTTGTGATAATTGATTAGTGCCGGACTAAATCGCGGGCGACCAATTGCTGGCGCAATGCCGTAAAGAAAAAAGCCGCAATGGCAATGAATGGTGCTGGACCAGGTCGCAAGCAACTAAAATTTGGCACTGGGCCGGTTTCGAGACTAACTAGGGGATTGTGGAGACGTTGGGTCGAGATATCACAGAATTCCCTTTTTTTATGTACACTGACTCGCGGATTGGCAACAATTAAAGCACCGCTTGCGACACATCACGACTTTAACACCTTAACAAAATCTTTTTTCTAGACTGCGTTTCACTCGATCACCTTGCCTAATTTATTTTGGTCTAATCCCAATATTTTCTGATACTTCTGCTTGATTTCCTGATGTTGTTTAATTCGACTGTGCTGCTTGAGTTCCTTCGGTTGACTGATGATGATTCTGCGCTACCGCTTGGCTTCTCTTTTTTGTTTGGCTTTTTTACGACCGCTTGGTTGCTAGGCGACCACTTGGTTGCTTCGGTTGTTAGGCGACTGATTGGTCGCTGGGCGACAGCAACCCGCCCTTCCTAATCGTGTTGCGCACGATTTACGCGCCCCTCGGTCTACAATATCCGAAGCAACCCGAACTTCAATGATTCTAGGAATCCTAACCGTCTTTCGTGTGCCACAACAAAACGCCCTTCTTAGTTAGACCATGCACGTTTTGCGTGTTGATGACGCATCCTTCGGGAGACAATTCATGAAACGACCTGAAATCCCAATACTGAGAATTCCCAGTGATGCTAAGAATCCTGACCGTTATTCTTGTGCCACAACAAAACGCCCTTCTCAGATTTTAACCGTTACGTGTGTGCCACAACAAAACGCTCTTCTTGGAATTTACTCGTCATTTGTCCCTGAACAAATTTTCATGCATGGACTTGTAGTGACTCGACCCAACACGATCTTTGGATAGCAATCCTACCGACGGCGCCAGTAAACGATTAATTTTCCCTTGCTCCCAAAATGAACAATTAAATTTCTTTTATTTTACGGTTTTTTATTTATTAAAAATTTTCTTTTATTTCACAAAATCCTGGTACAATTCTACTTTACAAAATCCTGGTACAATTTCCTTCTAGGTACAATTTTACTATTTATTTGTTAAGATTCTTCACTTTACAATTTTCTTCACTTTACAAATTTCTTCACTTTACAAATTTCTTCACTTTACTATTTTATAAATTTTTTCTACAACTGACTTTTTCCACCTCCAGATCAAGACTGTTAACTGGGAGCCGAGATTTGAGTTGCGTTACCAGAAAAATAGGGCTGGCATAGCATCATCGTTTCACGTTTTGTGGCAACGTGATGTTTGCTGCGTTCTCCGCAGAATTTGAGATCCGTCAGCACAGAAAATGTTTTCATTGCAAAAAATTTAAGAACGAGAATATGATAAAATGAATTTTGCGGATTAAAATTTCAAGACGTATGACAAAATGAATTTTGCGGATTGAAATTTCAAGACGTTGGAATTTCAAGAAGGAGAATTAGTTGTTAGCATATTTTTGGATTATTATTTCCAGATTTTGAGGAATTGATTCTTCTGGTAATGTAACTCGCGGGGGTGTTAAGTGTCTGACAGCTGTGTTTTTGCGATGATTTTAGTGAATAAAAGTGGATTTTTCGCGGAAGCACCATCATCAGTCGCCTCCCGGTTTAATAATCCCTCGATTCGGACCGATCCCATAAGCTTTTCGTGGTTTTTCGCTTTAAAATTAGAACTTTGTGAGAAAAAAAGAATAAATTGCTGAATAATGGTTATTCGGTTACCAAAAAAATAAAACTCCCGAAATAACTCTTATTACTGAGAAGAATTAAAAAACTTGACCCAAAAACTTATCCGGTAACCAATAAAAAATAAATTGCTGAATAATGGTTATTCGGTAACCAAAAAAATAAAACTCAGAAATAACTCTCATTACTGAGAAATATTATAAAGGTTGATCGATAACTCTTACCCGGTAACCAATAAACCTAAATTGGATAATAACTGTTATTTGAGATAAGAATTATAAAAGTTAAATGATAACTCTTATCTTATAACCAAAAAAAAAAAATTTTAAATAATGGTTAATCATTAACCAATAAATTTTAAATGAAAATTAACCATTATTGAGCTATTTTTATTTTATTAGTTATACTTTTTAAAATCACGCCTGAAATCTATAGTTCACTTGACGGCGATAAAATTGTTCCAAAGATGCAACAAGATCAGATCATTATTTCTCTGTGATTTTTTTCTTTTAAAAATACAAAATAACGGTTATTTTCGGTCCCTGAATAAAACAAAACAGTTGAAGAGTTTAGACAAATTTCAGAATTAAAATTCATGGAATGATACTTAAATTATAATTGAAACTTAGGTCTAATAAAACTATAGCAGGCAAGAGAAATCGAATACAATATTAATCATGGCGTTATAATAACCAAAATATCAAAATAAAAGTAAACTAAACTAAGAATTTATTGTCCAAAAGCCAAAGAAACATATGTCTAAGTATTAATATTAGTAGCGGAACCAAAAAAGAATCAGCAAAAATATTTTATATTTAGGAAAAAAAAAATTGAAATAGATACCAAAAGCAAGAAAAAGGTTAGTATCCAAATATTTTATTATTTTATATACGAAGAAGGAAATAGATATCAAAAGCAAAATAAAAGGAGACAAATATAGTTTATATCTCGAGAGAAAATAATTAATACGAAAAGCAAAATAAACTAGTAAATTTACCAATGATTTATGTTTAGCAAAAAAAAACCAATTAGTCAAAAGAGAAAAATAAATCATGCTTCTAAATATTTTATAGTTACAAAAAAACATTGAAAAAAAACAAAAAAAAGGAAGCGAATATCCAAATAAGTAATGCCAATAAAATCAAGTAATATTTAAAAAAAAGAACAATTAATATCGAAAACCAAAAAGGAAAAAGAAATCTCTAAATATTTTCTTTCTTTTTTTTGAAAAGACTTACAGATACCGAAAGCAATAAGCAAATGCCCCAAAGAAATGTTATTACGAGCAATTACTTTAATCTTGTTTGATCCGGAACCGGAATTAAACCGTACGAATGGCCGCGGGAATATTTCGAAACGGGCGAATAGCCTATCACACAAGCCGCAAAAGATACCGTGGGAAAAAATTCAAATTCAAATTTTACCGCCAAAAGGATAATTCTCGCGCGAAGGCTACAACAAACCGTAACCATGTCAAACCGAAAAATCCGCGCCCTAACTCCTTTGACCGACCGACCGAACAACTTTTCCTATAAGAAGAAAAAGGGACACCGACTGCCTTGTATGTGAAAGAAACACCAAAGATATATCCGAGAGTTCTCGAACTCGCGGCCCACAGCTGATTTCCACATACACATACCACCGATCCCGGGACTGACGAATTTGTTTTCGGTCCGAACGTTTTCTGGCCCACTCCTTGATCACAGTTCCCCTTACTAACGCCTAGACACCCGTTTCCTCGCGAACTGGGAAATGTGATCCTATCCTTAGGGCTCTACTACCGCACGGGCACCTTTGTTGAAAACTCGCGATCGAAAAAAAGAAAATCTATCGCGAGTGTGCAACAACTTTTGCAACGGTACTTTCCTTTCGCGTAACGGGTAAAAATTTAAACCAAAAATTTGCAAGAGCTCCGCCATCTCTGAAATATACTCGGAAAAGAAGAAGGTTTATAGCAAATCCGGGATTTTTATACCCGCCCGATCGCGATTATGGGACGTGTTTTTCGCGGGTTTTCGTGACAGTGAGTGGCTGTGGGTGAAAAGTGTTGACCCGTGGAGGTGGAAAGTGCAATTATCCTCCCCCAGGTGCCTGTGCCGAACCGCCGAAAAATCGGATCCCGGAAAAATTATTAAATTTTTGCTTCGTCGCGAATGGCGACCGCCGGCCATTAACGGCCATTATGGTAACTTTTCCGGCCCCCTGATTGGTGGAAAACGATTTCGCGGGTTTCCCACCATTAGTGATCTTTTCCCGGCTGTCGCGTGTGCTGTCTTAGTTCCACGGATTTAGTTTTATCGAATTACCGCGCGAAAATCATGGAGAATTTGTTAGTTTTCGGGAAACTATTAATTTTCCCTTGCTCCCAAAATGAACAATTAAATTTCTTTTATTTTACGGTTTTTTATTTATTAAAAATTTTCTTTTATTTCACAAAATCCTGGTACAATTCTACTTTACAAAATCCTGGTACAATTTCCTTCTAGGTACAATTTTACTATGTATTTGTTAAGATTCTTCACTTTACAATTTTCTTCACTTTACAAATTTCTTCACTTTACAAATTTCTTCACTTTACAAATTTCTTCACTTTACTATTTTATAAATTTCTTCTACAACTGACTTTTTCCACCTCCAGATCAAGACTGTTAACTGGGAGCCGAGATTTGAGTTGCGTTACCAGAAAAATAGGGCTGACATAGCATCATCGTTTCACGTTTTGTGGCAACGTGATGTTTGCTGCGTTCTCCGCAGAATTTGAGATCCGTCAGCACAGAAAATGTTTTCATTGCAAAAAATTTAAGAACGAGAATATGATAAAATGAATTTTGCGGATTAAAATTTCAAGACGTATGACAAAATGAATTTTGCGGATTGAAATTTCAAGACGTTGGAATTTCAAGAAGGAGAATTAGTTGTTAGCATATTTTTGGATTATTATTTCCAGATTTTGAGGAATTGATTCTTCTGGTAATGTAACTCGCGGGGGTGTTAAGTGTCTGACAGCTGTGTTTTTGCGATGATTTTAGTGAATAAAAGTGGATTTTTCGCGGAAGCACCATCATCAGTCGCCTCCCGGTTTAATAATCCCTCGATTCGGACCGATCCCATAAGCTTTTCGTGGTTTTTCGCGGCTCCACCTGCGCCACTCACCTGTCGCCGCGATTCGCGTATTTCCCGCGAAAACGCGCATCTCGGTTCGCGATTTTTGGTTTCCCGGTAGTTCTTCTTCGTGGGTATCGCTGGAACCCCTCCATTCCGCTGGGAACATGGAGTTCGCGCCGTTTTAGTGTAGTGTTGTATTTAGGGTTACGTCTTCGTCTTGTGATCGTTTTGTGAATTGTCCTCTTCGTCCAAGGGCCCGTCCCCCTTTCCCCTTGAGACCTTGTTTTTTTTCCAATTCTCCTTTTTTTTTCTCTCTTCAGATCCCCACAAGGGAATTCGGCTCCCCCGGAACTTCATTCTCTCTCCCCTTTCGAGTCCGGTTGTTGGCGACCTGGAAAAGGGGAGATCGAGTATCTTTTACTTTTTTTTTTTTTTTTTAAAGGACGACACAAACATAGACCGGTAAGTATCTAGAAGCTACCCCTATCTTCCCAAATTAATCTTTCTCTCTTTTTTTTTCCAGGTTCGACTTCGGCTTCGCGATACGGGGTTTGCGGCGATTAGGTGTAAGTCTAGTTTTAGTTAATTTTAGAGTAGGTTTAATATTTAGATAGTCTTTAATAGGGTAGTCTTTAATCTTAAGATCTCCTTTTAAATATATGTATTCGCGTGCATAAATTAGCTTTTCTTTCAGCTCCTCCAAGGAACGCCCCCCCCCCCCTCCGTCCCCCTAGGGTTAATAACCTCAAAATGACAAAGTTCGAAGTTACGAAAATCAGCCGGACATTCGTTCAACCCTTCCACGTACACTACGTGGAAATTATCAGTGTCGCACCGGGGTGGCGGGGCTTCGTTAAGCCCTGTTGCGCACGAGCATAACTTTTCGCCGGTATTTCCATGCTGAGTTCTTCCGCCCTTGGTTTCCCTGTGGTATGCGGGTAAGTTACTCTTAACCTCCCTTTTTCTTTACATATTATGTAGTCCCTTTTTTTTTTATTTCTTTAGGAGGTACATTGGTTTTGCATGGGGAGGAACTCCCCCAAGAAACCAGTGTGGTTCCCGCACCTGTGGAAGCCGAGCATGAAGCTGAGGTCTCCAGGACTCCTTCGCTGGATACCGAGGCCCCCAGGGCGCCTTCACCTTCGCCGGATGTTGAGTTCCCCAGGGCGCCTTCGCCTTCATCGGCGGCCTCAAAGCCTCCAGAGCAGGCTCAATCCCCCGTGCCTGATTGCGGAGTTTTTGTAATTCCTCCGAGGTATGTATATATGCCGATCCCCCCCTTTGCTAGGGCGTGCTAGCGTAGTTGTATGTAACCGGACTAATGCGCAACTCTTGGCTGCTCGCTGGGGCCTAGATGCATCAAACGTCATGGATAACAGTGGATACCAGATGTATATTCGCCGGGGTAGGCGATAAAATGTTTTTTTTTTGTGTTCTCTTTTTAATGTTTTTAAAATCAATAAGTTTTTGTGTGTTCTCTTTTAGGCTTTTTAAAAATCAATAAGTTTTATGTTCTCTTTTCGCCTTTTTTTTAAAAAATCAATAAGCTTTTGTGTCTATTAATATATCACTAAAAGGGTTGTCGATGTGCTCTGAAAAATGTGTTTATAATGCGAGATTTTTTTGAATAAAACGGTTTTTTAAAAAGTTATAAAATTCTTTTATTTCATATGTGATATCTTATTCTAATTTTCAATATTTTCTTATAATACTATTTACACTAATCTGCATCCATTACTGAATCTAAACACTAGCTGAGACAAAATACAATTAGGAAAATTTTAGTGTATCTTATATATAAAATTCTCGTGTCACAATGTTAGTTACCATACTCCTCCGAAACGGCTTGACCGATTTTTATCAAATTTTATATGCATATTCAGTAGGTCTGAGAATCGGCTACTATCTATTTTTCATACCCCTAAGTGATAAGGGTTGTCCACCCCTAACATTTTATTTTTATTTTTTGGACGAAATTTTAATTTTTAATTTTTTTATAATGTGCCATTAAAAAATACATACAACCCTAAATTTTCTATGGAAGATGGAAGATGGAGGATGGAAGGTGGAAGATGGAAAATGGAAGGTGGAGGATGGAGGATGGAGGATGGAGGATGGAGGATGGAGGATGGAGGATGGAGGATGGAGGATGGAAGATGGAAGGTGGAAGGTGGAAGATGGAGGATGGAGGATGGAAGATGGAAGATGGAAGATGGAAGGTGGAAGATGGAAGATGGAAGATGGAGGACGGAAGATGGAAGATGGAAGGTGGAAGATGGAAGATGGAAGGTGGAAGATGGAAGATGGAGGATGGAAGGTGGAAGATGGAAGATGGAGGATGGAGGATGGAGGATGGAGGATGGAGGATGGAGGATGGAGGATGGAGGATAGAGGATGGAGGATGGAGGATGGAGGATGGAGGATGGAAGATGGAAGATGGAAGATTGAGGATGGAAGATGGAAGATGGAAGATGGAGGATGGAAGGTGGAAGATGGAAGATGGAAGATGGAAGGTGGAAGATGGAAGATGGAAGATGGAAGATGGAAGATGGAAGATGGAGGATGGAAGGTGGAAGATGGAAAATGGAAGGTGGACGATGGAGGATGGAGGATGGAGGATGGAGGATGGAGGATGGAGGATGGAGGATGGAAGATGGAAGGTGGAAGGTGGAAGATGGAGGATGGAGGATGGAAGATGGAAGATGGAAGATGGAAGGTGGGAGATGGAAGATGGAAGATGGAGGACGGAAGATGGAAGATGGAAGGTGGAAGATGGAAGATGGAAGGTGGAAGATGGAAGATGGAGGATGGAAGGTGGAAGATGGAAGATGGAAGATGGAGGATGGAGGATGGAGGATGGAGGATGGAGGATGGAGGATGGAGGATGGAGGATGGAGGATGGAGGATGGAGGATGGAGGATGGAGGATGGAGGATGGAGGATGGAGGATGGAGGATGGAAGATGGAAGATGGAAGGTGAAGGATGGAGGATGGAAGGTGAAGGATGGAGGATGGAGGATGGAGGATGGAAGATGGAAGATGGAAAATGGAAAGTGGAGGATGGAGGATGGAGGATGGAGGATGGAAGATGGAAGGTGGAAGGTGGAAGATGGAGGATGGAGGATGGAAGATGGAAGATGGAAGATGGAAGGTGGAAGATGGAAGATGGAAGATGGAAGATGGAGGACGGAAGATGGAAGGTGAAAGATGGAAGGTGGAAGATGGAAGATGGAGGATGGAAGGTGGAAGGTGGAAGATGGAAGATGGAGGATGGAGGATATAGGATGGAGGATGGAGGATGGAGGATGGAGGATGGAGGATGGAGGATGGAGGATGGAGGATGGAAGATGGAAGATGGAAGATGGAGGATGGAAGATGGAAGATGGAAGATGGAAGATGGAAGGTGGAAGATGGAAGATGGAAGATGGAAGATGGAAGATGGAAGATGGAAGATGGAAGATGGAAGATGGAGGATGGAAGATGGAGGATGGAGGATGGAAGATGGAAGATGGAAGATGGAAGGTGGAGGATGGAGGATGGAAGATGGAAGATGGAAGATGGAAGATGGAAGGTGGAAGATGGAAGGTGGAAGATGGAAGGTGGAAGATGGAAGGTGGAACATGGAGGATGGAAGATGGAAGATGGAGGATGGAAGGTGGAAGATGGAAGATAGAAGGGGGAAGATGGAAGATGGAAGATGGAGGATGGAGAATGGAGGATGGAAGATGGAAGATGGAGGATGGAAGATGGAGGATGGAAGATGGAGGATGGAGAATGGAGGATGGAAGATGGAAGATGGAAGATGGAAGGTGGAGGATGGAGGATGGAGGATGGAGGATGGAGGATGGAAGATGGAAGATGGACGATGACAGGAGAAATATACCACATAGGAGACGTTTTCACGTTAAAACTTCGACCGTAAACCGACTTTACAGGCACCCAATTTTTTTTTTCTTTCTACACTAGAAATTCCCTAGAAATAATTCATATGGCAAAACAACGTTTGCCGGGTCAACTAGTAACTTTATAAAGTTTAATCCAAAACTGGAAAGTGTGTGAGGTTGACATTTTTTTTTTTAAAACTATAACCTGTACAAATATACAATTTACATGATAAAATAAAAAGTATATGAACAAAGCGTTTTGTCTTAAGTTGTTAAATCATAAAAATAAAAGTGAAAATAAACTAATTTTTGGACAACTATAATACATAAGAATTTTAAAGGTAAACCAACCATACATCTTGTATTCAATCTTCTCTAAAAGCAGTACACTTCATTTCAAATAAGTGTAACGAAAATAAAGAACTAAAGCCAATACAAATTAAAATAAAAGAATTTAAAACGAAATAAATTATTATATATAAATCCAAAGAAAAAAAAAATAACTTGCGGTCCTGCACCACAACGGTGCCAGAAATAAAAAGGCTGGACGCCAGCATCAGCAGCAGCCGAGTTCACCGCCTCAACACCATCATCAGCAGCAGCAGGTTCCAGCAAGGCGCCCTACGAGTCATTTTTGTAAAACTCTTTGTAAAAAAAAAAAAAAATTTGAGAATAGAAGCAGGTATATCAACTTAAATAATTTTTTTTCACTTGCTCCACCCTCTCCCACCATCTTCTTTTCAGCGGTTTAGTTTCTTTTTAAGTAATATACATATATTTTAAGGGCCCTCCCCATAATTTCTAGGCTGCGGGGAGGTCACAGGGTGGTTGGGGCATAGGCCAGTGGGGTTCATTATCCATCAAGAACCCCCCTAAAAGCCATTCACGGGCAGTTGCAGGGGCTTATCCTGCACTGTCCTTTTCCTCCCCTTGCGAGTTGTCGTTCCGTCGCGGGAGAATTTTTCGTTTGTTATTGGTGGGCCGTTCCAGCGGCTGAAAGTAGTTTTGTGGCAAACCCCCCCCACACTACCGCATAATGCTAGCCTGCCAGCACCTGCAGCCGCATACCGCTGCCCAAAGGGCTTTAGCCGGGCTCCCTTGAGACCTCACCTACATAACTATAAATGGCGCCCAACGTGGGGTCTTCCTATCCCTGCCCTTTGGAGCTTAGAGCTCCCCCTTATTTTAATTACGTATCCTTTCATCCTTCGAGGCCCTATCGGTGACTCCCGTGGCTGGAGCCCACCCGAGGCCTCTCGAGAATTGCGGATGCTGGCTTCTCAGCCAGCAAGCTGACTCGAGGTCTTGGGGAAGGCTCTATTGGGGCACCATACCAGCAGATCCTGCTGGGCCTGCGTGGCCGCGACGTCCGAGGTCCTCCATGGAATTACATGGGTTGGCTGTTTGGTGTGCCAGCCACCTGTCCGGGAGGATACCTTGGTCGTGATCTGCCTCGTAGACCCCGCCGGTGAAACTGGGAATGGTCCTTCCCTCAAAAATTCCTTCTGCGGGCTAAGTGTTCGGTGGCCCGTGGATGGCTTTCAGACTTTGTAGTAAAGTAACGTTTTTTTGCTGAGAGGGCGAGGGCGATGTGGACCAAGAGAATTAATAATTAACTAGAAACCCTTGTAAATTGATAAAATCGAAAATAATTTCATGTAATATTCAAATGCATATAAGGTTTTCTTTTTTGATTAGATAATTCAGAAAAATTTTTTTTCAGTAAATCTAAATGATTAGATGACAGATGTTCCACCGTTGGAACGCCTCCGCAATCAAGATATTACCACGCCCATGGCGACACACTCGACCGATCGACCGTCGGAAGTCCAGACAATTATACCGCGTGATCGAGGCGCTGCGGTAACGATAAACCCCAATGCCGTACCCCCCACTGTCAATCGCGAATCGGGGTGGGTTCCCACCCAATCTCTTTTGGAGGGCCTGCAATAACAGATTGCAAATCTCGTAAGAGATGAAATTGCAAAAGGGGTCAGGGAAATAAAGGAGCAAGTGGCTAGAAATTTATCCAAACCTAGCTTCACCACCTCTTCTCCGTCAACCGCGTTACAGGTCCCACCCCCGAATCAAACCGAAAGGCCCAGTTTCCAAATTCCCCTATTTAACAGGCCACCTCCAACTATGCCGGAACAACAGGGGTATCACTGAAGCCATCGCCGATGTAGCAGCCCAATTCGGAATTGGAAGCTACAATATGACGGCGATAATAAAAGACTTAACGTGGAGGAATTTATCTTTCGGGCTGTAACGTTGACACATAACACCCTTCGCAACGAATTTTCCTTATTAGTCCGTAACTTCCACCAGCTGTTGAGTGATTACTTGGTAAATTGGTATTGGACCTTTCTGCGATGTATGTACATTGTACATCCAACCCGACGTGGGAACAGGTAAAATTCGCATTACGTGCTGATTGGTGACCGATCTAGGGATGTCGATATCCGGTGGCTGATGCTGAGTAGGCAACAGCAGTGCCGCGAGACTTTCGGGACATACTATCAGGCTCAGGTCTCCCTCCGTAACAAGTTGAAAACCGCGATGACTGAAGCAGAATTCGTCGAGACGGTGAGGGCAGGTCTGCTCCCTTACATACAAGAACAGATCTGTCTTGAAGTTATTTTACTTCGACTTCGCAATTGATCAGGTTCTTGCACCTTGATCTTATGTTGTGGGTATTCCTGGTTCTTGTACCAGTATACCTAATAGTCTAGAGCTGCTGAAATTTCTCGGAATTCCAATCCCGTGGAATCCCGAGAAGGTTTATAAACACCGCACAAAACCACCCTCTGATTAGCACCACCCACAACTTCCACCCACTTGCACTAAACCGCACGATAAAATCGAAAAACACTTTTATGGGGAACACCATAATCACGATCCGGACGGTATATAAACCCCGAGTTCCCATAAAAAGCTCTCTTTCTGATCTTGTTTTAAAGTGCGGCGGAACTCTCGCAAAATTTTTTTTGAAATTTCCGAGTAATTGTTTAAAATCCGAAGTAAACGCGGAGCGCGAACAAAGAAAGAAAACACGAACACCTAAGGACGCGAAAGACCACACAGAATACCCACCGGTGGATAAGAAGTCCTGCGGCGCAGTCCCGGAGGTTCCCCCGTTGAGTCGAATGCCTAGAAGACGAAAAGAAAGTTAAGTTTTTTCCAATTTGAATTTATTTACGTACCTTTGAGTGCTCCTTCGGCGACGTCTGTCAGATCGGTGACAAGTCCAAGATCCCGGGACACTAGCATTACCTGGTCTATAGGTTGGGCAGTGGTGTGGTGCGATTACATTCGCGGTGTTTGGTTATCCGGAATAAGCCAGCTTGATAAATGAAGTCAAAGTTCGGACTGACTTTTGATCAGTCATTCGGGAGGTTCCTTTTTCTGGAACATATTTCCGTTTCTCTCATTTTTTTTTTTTTTTTTTTTTGTCGATTGGATCGATCAGTTTTTTTTGCCTTAATTTTCTTTGTCTCATTATTACTTTATACGCTTTAATTCTCAATTTTGATTTATTTGCTTGAATATTTAATTTGGTATATTTGTTTAAATTTCTGAGTAGATTTATTTGCTTTATTGATTTAGTATTGTTATTATGATTTATATTTTTTTTTTCCATCAATTAATTTTTTGTTTTTTTATCTTATTATCATTATTACTCACATTCCTTATTATTATTTTTTATATTGTATTTTCTTTTTTGATTTTCTTCCATCAATATTTTTTCTTTTATCTTTATCTTATTATTATTATTACTTATATTCCTTATTATTATTATTACTTATATTCCTTATTATTATTACTTACATATATGTATTATATTTTTTTTTTCTCCTTGTTGTGGTCGGGACCGAAAAATCATGCGACAAAAATATTTTGCCTACGGCCATGGGCAAAGAATTTCCAATTTGTGGCCGCCGAATGTTCTAGAGGCGCCCGCGGCCCGCTGGTCGAGTCCCCGGCAGCGGCATCAGCGAAGAAAGTGCCGGTGCGGCTCTCCCACACATCTGCTGCCTGCCCGTCGGCAGCCGGCGCGGCAGATGTGTGAGTGGGTTGCACCGGGACTTCGGGTGGCGTGATCGGCGCGAAGCCGGGAAGGATTTTTTTGGCGAGCGCGGGCCTCAAAAAGTCGCTGGGGATCTCTGGACACGTTCGGACTAATTTTTGATTGCCTCCAAGTTCGGTTTTGCTAATTGGAAAACAGAAAAGAAGCGAAAAAGAAAAAAGGAAAAAATATTTTAGCGAAAGTAAAGAAAACCGGGAAATTTCTGGCAAGTGCCTCCGGGTGAATTTTTTTAGTGAGTTTATATTTCGAAAACTACTGGTTTGCGCCAAAAAATGTTTGCATATTCGTCCGTTTGGCATTAAATGGAATGTTTTTGCAGAGTTTCATTGAAATCGGTGAATTTCCCGGGTGCTTGACTTGTTCCAAAAAGGAAAACGCGCGCCGAATTAGTTTGTGTTAAAAATAAAAAGGAAAAAGAAAGGAAAAAGGAAAAGGAAAAACGAGCGTGAACGACAATTTTTTTTTTGCGTTATCGAAAGAGAAAAACGAGTCGCGGAAATATTCTGGTGTTATTGAAAAGAAAAAAAGAAAACGAGCCGCGGAAATATTGGTTGGTGTTAATAGAGCGAAAACAAAGAAAAAAAAAAAAAACAGGTGAAAATTATAATAAATCGAAACAGTGGAAAAAGCTGTGCAAAGACATCAAAGAAGCGCACGCACAAGTTAAGCTTTTTTTCCTTCCTGTCGTGGCATTTCCCTGCTGTAATTAGTTTTTGTTAACGACGCTACGGTAAATTGCGCATGAAATCGCTCGTTTAGTGTTGGATTCATATTTTCTGTTTTCTGGAGAACCTGGTGGATTTTAAATAATGGAAAACGCGGAACTGTAATTGTGACGACAGGCGCTTGAATAAAGGAACCAGGAAAGGAAGAACGGAAAAAGAAAAAGTGAAAATATAGAGACAAAAAAAAAAAAAAAAAAAAGGGAAAGCAAGTGCCGAGGGTAGTTAGGAATAAAATTAAAGTTAAAATCAATTCAGGCTAAAACAAAATTGAATCTAGACAAACATTTTATAATCAAATTAATTAGGAAACTGATAAGTGGATTGAATTCAAGGTGCAACAAAATTAAATAGAGTAAACATATAATTTTTTTTTTTTTTTTTTTTTTTGCTTAAAGAACTGAGAGTGATTAAGACAAAAGATAATAAAAGCAATTAAATATAATAATAAGAATTTTTTTTTGTGATGGAAGCAATTTACTTAAGGAACGAAAAGTGAATTAAATTAAAGTTAAAGTAAATTTAGTTTAAAATAAAATTAACTATAGCCAAACATTTTTGAAATCAAAGGGACTAAAAATCTCGAAAGTGAATACAATCAAAGTTAGAATAAAGTTGAGCAAAAATAAAACTACATACAATTACACATAAAAATTTAACAGGGAGTTAAATAACGTTAACATAGAATTTAACAGACTGCATCAAATAACATTAAAATAGAATTTCATAATATTAAATAGGCGTTACAATAAGGATAAAATAAAGTTAATTGGACTTAATGACTAATTTAAACAAAAATTGAAATAAAACTAATTGAAGTCAAAAATAAATTAAAGAACGTTGAGCGAAACTTACATGAAAGAAAAAAAAAAAAAAATACAATAAATAACATAAATTAAAACAATTAAGTGAAATTTGAAAGAAAAAACGAGAAAAAAAAATAAAATAATAATCTACAAATAAATAAAAAGACCAGTGAAAAAAACAAAAAGGGAATATTTTCATCTTTTGGCGGAACGACTGCACCACGAAGGGGCCGCATATGAAGAGGCAGGGTGCAGTCGGCGGCAGCATCGGCCGTCATCGTCAGCATCAGCATCATCTACATCATCAACATCATTGGCATCGGCATCGTCAGCAGCAGGCCTTTAGCAGCAGCTTCGTCGACGGCGCCCAACGGTTTTTTTTTTGTTCTCAAATTTTTTGTAATCAGGTGTAAGAAAGAAAAGATTAATATATCAGGTATGTTACGCTAATTTACTCTTTATCTGGTCTCCCCCTCTCCTTCACTCTTTCCTCCGCCTGATGGGTTGGTGAAGTAAATTTTCTTCCTTTTTTTCGAAATAGGGACCTCCCCCTAGAATCTTGGGCCAAGGGGAGGTCATTTGGGTGGTTGGGGCATAGGCCGTAAAGGGGGTTGTTTTCCACCTAAACCCCCCGCCGGCGAGTCATTCACGGGCAGTGGCAGAGGTTGTGTCCGCCATGCCCTTTTTCCCCCCGTACCTTTGTTTTCTGTCGCGCGAGATTTTTTTCGTTATGATGACGTTCGTTCCTGGTGGCGAAGTGTGGCCTGTCGGCAAACCCCCCCACACTACCGCAATGCTAGCCTGCCAGCTCGCGCAGCCACTTACCACCAGGCGAGGTGCTTTAGCCGGGCCCTCGAGAACCACCCCTCATAACAAATATGGCGCCCAACGTGGGGCTATCCTATCCCCTCCCCTTGAAGCGAAAGGCTTCCCATTTTTCACTTACCTTTCCCTTTTCCTTCGAGGCCCTATCGGCGACTCCCATGGCTGGAGTTGATCTGAGGCCTCTTGAGAATTACAGCAGTTGGCTTCACTAGCCAGCCAGCTGTCTCGAGGTCTCGGGAAAACTTCATCCTAGGGATGAGCTGGTAGTGGGGGAGTCTTATCGGTAGACCCTGTGGGTTCTGCGCGGTGGAGACTTCCGAGGTCCTCCCTGGAATTACAGGGGTTGGCAGTGTTGTGTGCCAGCCACCTGTCCGGGAGGATACCTTGGTCGTTCTCTGCCTCGCAGCCCCCATCGGTGAAGCTGATAAGGCTCCTTCCCTCACCATTTCCCGTCCGGTGGGCCGAATGCTCGGTGGCCGGTGAATGGCTCCCGGTTTTTTCATAAGTAAATTTGTCTTTCCATGGCTGGGAGGAGTGAGGAAGAGGTGGACCAGATAAGTTTTATAATATTTCAAATTAAACGTTTATAGAAATTTATTCGAAAAAGAGCAGGTTGTAGCACCTGGCCCAAATGTTGTATTACTAGCCCATAATAAGGTCCTGGGGTTGTGTAATTTTTTTTAAGAAGATTAGCATAGGTAGCATAGATAGGAAAATTTTTTTTCTTAAATATACATTTTTGTGGAAAAAATTCTCAAACCTTTTAATATAATCGTTTCATGAATTCAGAAATTATTAATGAACAAATAGAGTGGAAGTAGGATTATTCATATCTCTATATAGGACCAGGACACTTATTCATATAGTTTCAAATAGAGTTAAGAAATTGGAAAATCTCTTGTGAACCTTTGGCACATCGGGGAAAATTTCAAATCATTTCAGAATTTTTAAATCATTTCTTTGAATTCTTGTTTGCTGCTTGTTCGGGCAAACAATTCTTTCCTTCCTATTTTCACGACAGTTCTTTTTTTTTCGTCGCTCTTGTGAATTTTTATAAAATGGCTGAAGCAAACACGGGCGCGATCGCGAAAAAATACCAAACGCGGCAAGCGGTGCGCGAGAATCTAGGAGAAACACCAGCCACAGTTAGACCGAGTCGGGATAGAGAGATTGTGCCGGGCATTCCCTCTGACGCAACACCGACGGTCGAGAATCGGGAATCGAGCGGATCCGAAAAGTCCGGTTTAAGGGAAACGCTCGACGCGAGTCTTCGATTCCGCGTGGCGGACCTAGTTCGCACCGAGTTAGAGCGCATCGAGCGCGAAAAGCAAGACCAACTAGTAGCTATGGAAACGCCGCGACCGCGTACGTCTCATACGGTGCAGCCTCCACGTCCGCCGAGAGTGTCGAGGCAGCCAAATTTTGAGTTGAGTCCCGTGTCAGCGCCACCACATCCTAGGCGCCCTGCCCCTAATTGTCACACAGAAAATTGTCACACAGAAACTTCTCCACCGTACCCCCATCAGTCCAGACCTCAGTATGCTAACGAGCAATGGCCGAGTAGTCCCCTTCGTCATTGGAAGATCTTATATGACGGAGACAACTCCAAACTCTACCTTGAGGAGTTTATTTTTCGAGTTGAAAACCTTACACGGGATACTCTTCGAGGCCGTTTTGACCATTTAATTAGTAATTTCCACCTTTTGCTCGGGGATACTGTTGGAAACTGGTACTGGACGATTCGGAGAAGTTATGTAAACTTATCCTGGCAAGACTTGAAAAATGCGCTAAGAGCTGACTGGGGAGAGCGTACGCGCGACATAGACCTCAAGAGGCAGATGATGAGCAGGCGACAGCAGCCCAACGAGTCGTTTACGTCCTATTACCTGGACCTCGTATCGTTGCGAAATCGGCTTACAGTTCCGATGCTAGAGATCGAATTTGTGGAGATGTTGAGAGCCAATCTGCTTCCGTACATTCAGGAGCAGATTTGCCTTCACCGTATCTACACGATCGCGCATCTGCGGGACGTAGTAACGGAGGTCCAGGTGACTCGACAGCGGACGAGGAGTGCGCTGCTGTCGACTGCTCACCGTCCTGCGAGAGTTGAAGAAAATTTCGGTTTTGAAGACCCGACCGAAGCTGCGCAAGAAATATTAGAATTTGAACCGGTTGACGCCCTCTCTAATTTTCCATCAACAGCGATAAAGTGCTGGAATTGCGACCAGAGCGGTCACTACTACCAAGATTGTCCCTCTGAACCAACAGGGTTCTTTTGTTATGGCTGTGGGCGAAAAGGGGTTGTTAAACCTCGCTGCCCTAATTGCCTGTCAAAAAATCAGCGTCGGGTCGGGAGCAACAACACCAGCCCCCGACCTCAACGACCGCTAGCAATCACGGCAGGCGAGACGACGACCACCCCTTCTCGCCCCCAGACATAACTAACCCCGGTGCATGCAGAATTTCACCTGACGTTTCCCTTCCATCTGTTGAGTCAAATCTTGTGGATATTGATCCACCAAAACAGTTTGTAAATTCCCCTGAAACTGATATCGTATCTTCGCCTTCTGTAGCCGAGCAGTTTCCCAGTCAAAAATTTTCTATTATGAAGAGACCGAACAATTTTCCACCTCCGGTTCTCTTTCCCATCAAGCCATACCATCTTCGGCTGAAAGAGTACAAAGCGGCTCGGGAACGAATTTTTGCTTCGGCTGTAAGTTATCCTGAAGGTCAGGGAGGAAAGTTTCCTAAGTCCATTAAGTTTGTAAAGACCAGACGTTCCACTTTGCGTTTGCGTGCGTTCTGGAAGCGTGTGAAGAACAATCGCCGGAAATTATCCTCAGCTTTCGTCTCAGTTCCCAAAGATATAAGACCCTATGCTACAATTAATATTCTAGGCCAAGACATCGTAGGCCTGCTAGACAGTGGTGCTAGCATTAGCATTTTAGGCAAAGGTTCTGAGAGTTTGCTGCAGGAAGCAGGTCTTAAGTGGGTAAAGTACCGTTCTGCTATCGAGGTGGCCAACGGAGCTAGACCGGAAGTACACGGACATGCCGATTTGGAAGTTCTTTTCCAGGGTGAGACTAAAATTTTACGACTTTACGTTGTACCTAGTCTCACTCAAGAGTTATACTTGGGAATTGATTTTTGGAGAGCTTTCAAGTTGGCCCCGGACGTGCTCGGTCTAGTCGCTTCGTTGGACACCCCGATAGTAGCGAACCCCAACCCTGCTGAACATGTATTACCTCCTGATTTCCAGAAACGTCTAGAACAAACTAAATCGCTATTTCCGTCTTATACGAACTTGGGCTTGGGGAAAACTCATTTATTAGAACACGCCATAGACGTTGGGGAGGCTACACCCATAAAACAGAGGTTTTATCCAGTTTCTCCGGCGGTGCAGAAGCTCATGGATGCTGAGCTGGACCGAATGTTGTCGCTGGGAGTGATAGAGGAGAGCCAGAGCCCTTGGAGCTCTCCAGTTGTTCTAGTAAGGAAGCCAGGCAAAGTCCGACTGTGTTTTGACGCCCGGAAGGTGAACTCCGTCACAAAAAAGGATGCTTATCCTTTGCCACAAATTGACGGGATTCTGAGTCGCCTTCCGCCGGCAAAGTACATCACCAGTCTTGACTTGAAGGACGCCTTTTGGCAGATTCCTCTAGAAAAGAGCTCCAGGGAGAAGACAGCCTTTACAGTGCCTGGTCATCCCCTCTATCACTACACAGTGATGCCATTCGGCCTATGCAACGCTCCACAGACCATGTGCCGGCTGATGGATAAAGCTATTCCTTACGACCTGCGTGATAATGTATTGGTGTACCTCGACGATCTATTGGTTTTATCACAAGATTTTGACTCACATTTATCTCTTCTCGCCCGAGTGGCTGACTGTCTGAGGAGGGCGGGACTCACAATAAACGTGGAAAAGAGCAAGTTCTGTTTGGGAGAAACGAAATATCTTGGCTTCATTATTGGTGAGAACGGTATGCGTATGGATCCAGATAATATATCTGCAATTGTTGAATACCCTGCTCCCAAAACCGTAAAACAAGTACGTCGATTCATGGGAATGGCAGGATGGTATCGTCGATTTATTCCCAACTTTACAGATCTTTCTGGTCCAATAACTGATACGCTAAAGAAATCGATTAAATTCACTTGGACTGAAGAAACCCAAATCGCGTTTGATAAACTTAAACAGCTCTTAACTTCTGCTCCCGTTTTGGTGACTCCCGACTTCTCCAGACCGTTCGTCATTCAGTGCGATGCAAGCACACAAGGTGTGGGTGGAGTCCTGCTGCAGATCGACAAAGACAACAACGAGAGACCGATTGCCTACGTGTCTCAAAAACTTAATTCAGCGCAAAGGAACTATTCGGTGACAGAACTGGAGTGTTTGGCTGCGATTATAAGTGTCAAAAAATTCCGTCCATACATCGAGCTTATGCCTTTTAAAATAGTTACGGACCATGCGAGTTTAAAGTGGCTTATGTCTCAGAAAGATCTGAGTGGCAGACTGGCGAGATGGAGTCTGAAGCTTCAACGCTACGACTTCTCCATCGAGCACCGTAAGGGGAGCTTGAACGTGGTGCCAGATGCGTTATCGCGGGTGGAGTGTGACGCGCTGTCAGCTCCGGAAGACTTCGGGCCTGAGGTCGATCTCAGCTCTCCACATTTCGCCTCGGCGGAATATGTAGAGCTGGGACGACAAGCAGAAGAAAACCGAGCCAAATTTCCGGATCTGATGGTGCGTGACAGCTTCATTTATGTGCGCACTGTCCCACGTTCTGGCGATCCGGTGCAAGAGGACGAAGCGTGGAAGCTTTGGATTCCTCCCGGCCTAGTCCCAGATGTAATCTCCCGAGCTCATGACCCTCCATTATCTTCTCATGGTGGAGTCGGTAAGACCCTTGAGCGAATTCGTCGTTATTTTTATTGGCCACGCATGGCAGCCGATGTTAGATCTTATGTTCTCTCCTGTGACACTTGTAAGGAAACCAAAGCGCCAAATACAACACTCCGACCGCCGATAGTTCGTCAACCCATTGCTGAAAGACCGTGGCAAGGAATTTATATAGATCTCTTAGGCCCATACCCTCGCAATAAATCCGGTCATGTCTGCATTCTAATTGCCCTAGACCATCTCTCGAAATTTCCATTATTGAAACCCCTTCGAAAAGCTACGACGTCTCAGATTTGTACCTTCGTCGAAGAAGAAATTTTCCATATGTTTGGTGTTCCCGAAACAATTGTTACCGATAATGGTACTCAATTCCGTTCGGCACAACTCGCTAAACTTCTGGAACGCTATGGAGTCCAATACATGCGCACGGCACTTTACTCTCCTCAAGCTAATGCCTCGGAACGAGTAAATAGATCCATTTTGGCCGGTATTCGCGCTTATATTAAAGACGAACATCAAAAGTGGGACGAAAACCTTAGTAGTATTGCCAGCTCACTTCGGAGCTCTATTCATCAGGCAACAGGTTTTCCTCCTTATCGAATGTTGTTCGGACTCCAAATGATTACCTACGCGTCCAGCTACGAGTTGTTGCGCCGCCTTCAAGGAATTGACGAACCCCTAAACATTGATACTTCGGATAAACTTAAACTCATTCGAGCTAAGGCTCAAGAAAATTTAAAGAAGGCTTTCGACCAAGGTGCAAAGACCTACAATCTGAGGACAAAACCCGTAGAATTCAAGGTGGGCGAAGAAGTCTATCGCCGCAATTTCCAACTAAGTAATTTCGAGAAGCAGACAAGTGCGAAGTTAACTCGTAAAATCCTAAAGTATAGAATCAGGGCAAGAAAGGGCAATGCCTTATATGAATTAGAAGACCTTCAGGGGAAGCTCATCGGAACGTTTCACGCCAAGGATATTAATAGGTGAGGTTAACAATAATATTTTCTCTTGGTTTTTAAAATTAATTTCTCTTCGGCATATTATCGAGGCAATCCTTGATATATGCTTTATCACTTAAGTAATTATTTTTTGTTTGGTCGGATCCTTATTTGGATATCTGTTGAGCTTGGCTCACTATATCTCAGCTTTATTTCGGTCGCCCTAATAAGGCATCCGACCAGCTTAACTGGTACCTGGTTGTCCTTAAAGCTGCCTCTGCTCGGTTATGCGGTGGACATACCTTTTTTCTTCCCCCTTTCCTTCCCTATCCTAGTTAGAGTGCCCTTACCTTAACCCGATCCTATCCTCTTACATTTTTTTTTATTTTATTCCCACTCTCTCTTACCTCCAGAGGCCCTGCCTGGAATTCTCATGGTCGAGGTTGCCTCGAGGCCTCTTGAGAATTACGAAAGCTGGCTTCATCAGCCAACTATTCGTCTCGAGGTCTCGGGCCTCCTCTTCCCTGGGGAGTAAAGGCAGGGAGGGGCTTTGCTTGCCCGCACCACGGGACCGGCGCTCCGGAGACGTCCGGAGAGCTCCCTGGAATTACAGGAGTTGGCTGCTGTTAGAGCCAACTACCTGTCCGGGAGATTTCTTCGGTCGTCGTCCGTCGCTAAGGTCTCGTGGGGTGGGTCAGTACGGCTTCCTTTCCTCGAGGAGTATTCTCTTCCCACACGGTGTCACTAAAGCTTAGGCTTTAGTTATTCGGCTCTTTTTCAATTTTTCTCCCATTTTACAACTTTCCCCAAGACATGATGTTTTCCATCATACATATTTCAAAAAATTCTTTCAACATCAATCTTCATACAATTGTTTTTTCTTTATTCAAGTATCCTTTCTTTTAAAATTCGACAGTAGTTTATTTTTACATTTTGCTATAGTCTAGGGTTAGATTTAACTTATACAAAATTTGGTTCATTATCTCTTCACCACCTCTTGATCTCTTTGGTCGTGACATTTTCTGTATTACACCTCTGCGTCTCACTACACCATCTTATTTGTCGATCTGCGGTTGGCTCTACCAACTACCACACCATCTTTACATCTATTTCTTAGAGCGTCAGCGTCTCTCCTCAGCAGCCAATCGCGTGCGTATACTGGGTTTTTTTTTTTATATATATACACCCTATCCTCTCTCAATTTTTGCCCCTTCCCATTTTTCTCATCACCCCTTTTTTGCATCATAACGTCTTAACGTTACCTGTACTTGGAGCTCCTGCACTCCAATGCTTCCTTCCTTTTTGAAAGACTGCACGACAGGGGATTCCCTTCTCATAGGTTAAGTTACAACCCACAATTTTACAACAACCCCCACCTCTGGACTCCCGTGAACAGCAGCGCCATATCGTTGGGGTCTGGAGGCAAATGCGGATTCGCGAAGCGGATGTTCATCTTGGGACTGGGATGACCGCGGGGGTTGGTTTACAGCCACTTATATTTTTTGTTTTTTCTTTCATTGATTGAACACCCCAACCCATCCCCACGATCAGGGCTGGCCCGGGGCAGGATCGGCAACTCCTTCTCACTGTCAGGAAGGCCTGCCTCTCATTAGGGCTGGTCTTCTCTGCCAGTGGAAATGAGTGGTCGAGTCAGTACTGAATCTACCTGACCTCTCATTAGGGTCAGGGAAGTTCAATACTGACATCTGGCCAGCTGATTCAGTCTTGGGTTAGTCTTGAGCGTGGGTCGAGCCACAGGTTGGGCACCGCTCAATTTATTTTTTTTAACATCTTTTGATTTGTTCCCCACGGGCTGGGCTGGCCCGGGATGGGTTAGCAGCTGCTTATCACTGTCAGGGAAGCCCGCCTCTCATTAGGGCTGGTTTCCTCTGCCAGTGAGAGGGAGTGGTGGAGTCGGCTCTGGACCAACTGACCTCTCATCAGGGTCCAGGGAAATCCAGGGTTGATTTTAGCCGGCTAGCTCAGTCTCGGGTTAGACTCAGTCGTGGGTCGAACACATTAGGGCTATCGTCAGAGCCCCAACCATTTTTCAGCTCCGTTGCCCTCGGGAACGAGTTCAACGTAGCTGCCCTGTTGTGGTCGGGGCCGAAAAATCATGCGGCAAAAATATTTTGCCTACGGCCATGGGCGAGCGCCTGGCTGGCCCCCTTAATTTCGGTTAAAAATTAACGGCGCTCAGGCAAAAATTGCCGCTGCTTAACGGCTTGGCTGGCTGGTCGCGCCGCCCATCGAGCGCTCGGAGGCCACAGATTGAAAATTTTAACTCAAAGAATTTCCAATTTGTGGCCGCCGAATGTTCTAGAGGCGCCCGCGGCCCGCTGGTCGAGTCCCCGGCAGCGGCATCAGCGAAGAAAGTGCCGGTGCGGCTCTCCCACACATCTGCTGCCTGCCCGTCGGCAGCCGGCGCGGCAGATGTGTGAGTGGGAAAATCGACGTTAATCGGTAAACGAGGAGTCGGGAGATAGAATTTGAAGAGTCAACACAGATCACGGGCGTCCGAAAATTAAACGTGGAAGGAAGAACGCCAAAGAATAAAAATTAAGAAGGACAAGTAATAAGACGCGGAAAATAATTTAAATTAAAATCAAAAAAAAAGGAAAGCGCGCGCCGAATTAGTTTGTGTTAAAAATAAAAAGGAAAAAGGAAAAGGAAAAACGAGCGTGAACGACAATTTTTTTTTTGCGTTATCGAAAGAGAAAAACGAGTCGCGGAAATATTCTGGTGTTATTGAAAAGAAAAAAAGAAAACGAGCCGCGGAAATATTGGTTGGTGTTAATAGAGCGAAAACAAAGAAAAGAAAAAAACAGGTGAAAATTATAATAAATCGAAACAGTGGAAAAAGCTGTGCAAAGACATCAAAGAAGCGCACGCACAAGTTAAGCTTTTTTTTCTTCCTGTCGTGGCATTTCCCTGCTGTAATTAGTTTTTGTTAACGACGCTACGGTAAATTGCGCATGAAATCGCTCGTTTAGTGTTGGATTCATATTTTCTGTTTTCTGGAGAACCTGGTGGATTTTAAATAATGGAAAACGCGGAACTGTAATTGTGACGACAGGCGCTTGAATAAAGGAACGAGGAAAGAAAGAACGGAAAAAAAAAGTGAAAATATAGAGACGAAAAAAAAAAAAGGGAAAGCAAGTGCCGAGGGTAGTTAGGAATAAAATTAAAGTTAAAATCAATTCAGGCTAAAACAAAATTGAATCTAGACAAACATTTTATAATCAAATTAATTAGGAAACTGATAAGTGGATTGAATTCAAGGTGCAACAAAATTAAATAGAGTAAACATATAATTTTTTTTTTTTTTTTTTTTTTTGCTTAAAGAACTGAGAGTGAATAAGACAAAAGATAATAAAAGCAATTAAATATAATAATAAGAATTTTTTTTTGTGATGGAAGCAATTTACTTAAGGAACGAAAAGTGAATTAAATTAAAGTTAAAGTAAATTTAGTTTAAAATAAAATTAACTATAGCCAAACATTTTTGAAATCAAAGGGACTAAAAATCTCGAAAGTGAATACAATCAAAGTTAGAATAAAGTTGAGCACAAATAAAACTACATAGAATTACATATAAAAATTTAACAGGGAGTTAAATAAGGTTAACATAGAATTTAACAGACTGCATCAAATAACATTAAAATAGAATTTCATAATATTAAATAGGCGTTACAATAAGGATAAAATAAAGTTAATTGGACTTAATGACTAATTTAAACAAAAATTGAAATAAAACTAATTGAAGTCAAAAATAAATTAAAGAACGTTGAGCGAAACTTACATGAAAGAAAAAAAAAAAAAAAATATAACAAATAATATAAATTAAAACAATTAAGTGAAATTTGAAAGAAAAAACGAGAAAAAAAAAATAAAATAATAATCTACAAATAAATAAAAAGACCAGTGAAAAAAAAAAAAAGGGAATATTTTCATCTTTTGGCGGAACGACTGCACCACGACGGGGCCGCATATGAAGAGGCAGGGTGCAGTCGGCGGCAGCATCGGCCGTCATCGTCAGCATCAGCATCATCTACATCATCAACATCATTGGCATCGGCATCGTCAGCAGCAGGCCTTTAGCAGCAGCTTCGTCGACGGCGCCCAACGGTTTTTTTTTGTTCTCAAATTTTTTGTAATCAGGTGTAAGAAAGAAAAGATTAATATATCAGGTATGTTACGCTAATTTACTCTTTATCTGGTCTCCCCCTCTCCTTCACTCTTTCCTCCGCCTGATGGGTTGGTGAAGTAAATTTTCTTCCTTTTTTTCGAAATAGGGACCTCCCCCTAGAATCTTGGGCCAAGGGGAGGTCATTTGGGTGGTTGGGGCATAGGCCGTAAAGGGGGTTGTTTTCCACCTAAACCCCCCGCCGGCGAGTCATTCACGGGCAGTGGCAGAGGTTGTGTCCGCCATGCCCTTTTTCCCCCCGTACCTTTGTTTTCTGTCGCGCGAGATTTTTTTCGTTATGATGACGTTCGTTCCTGGTGGCGAAGTGTGGCCTGTCGGCAAACCCCCCCACACTACCGCAATGCTAGCCTGCCAGCTCGCGCAGCCACTTACCACCAGGCGAGGTGCTTTAGCCGGGCCCTCGAGAACCACCCCTCATAACATCCTATCAATTTTTTTTTTCATCTTTATCTTATTATTATTATTACTCATATTTCTTTGTTTTCTTCCATCAATTTTTTTTTAATACGTATCTTATTCTTAATTTTGTTTTTTTCCATCTTTAATATAACTCACTTATCTAATTGACTTCATCAATGCTAGGAATCAAGAATTTGTAATAGAGTATAAGCACAAGAATATATACAAGTGTTTTGGGAATACTCTCGTTTTCTTGTTTCATCCATCGACTCCACCCTGGCCCCCTCATCGGAATTCTGCTGGGCCTTCGGTTCCTCTTTCTGTCGGTTCGAGGTTTTCGTGGTTTTGACCTCACTCACCCTTGGCGATTTTCGATGGTCAGAAAAACCACGTGGCGCCCGATACATTCGACGAGCCAACAATTCGGAATTCGGGAAGACAATTTTGAACCCCTCCTCCTCCGTCTGAGTCATTGTTGCAAAAAGGCGCGTAACAGTATGCTGCAGTCTTTCTGCGTGCAGGATCCTTCTTGAAGTTGGAGATGAGTCTTTGAATCTCCTCTGCAGTGGACTTCTGGTTCTGTGTTAGCGCCTCCATGATATGATGCTTGGTACGATGTTATCGACAATATAACGTGATCTCAATGAGTGGCGATTTCTTGAAAATTAAAAGATTTTGACCAGTGAGCTCACACAGTACCACCGCAAGTCTTATTTCGCACGAAATCAAAAAAAATCTATTTAAGATCACGCCGGGGTCACCAATGTCTTGAAGTTATTTTACTTCGACTTCGCTATTGATCAAGGTTCTCTTAACTTGATCTTATGTTGTGGGTATTCCTGGTTGTTGTACCAGTATACCTAATAGTCTGGAGCTGTTGAAATAAAAGTTGATTCAAACCCGATGGCGATTGTAGCTAGACTAGAATTTATTTTCGCTGAATTCCTCTTATATACGAAGTACATTTTTGACAAACAACATTGTTGCAAACTTGCACCTTTTTTCCCTCTTCGTGGAGAAGTTCCCGTGAGAAGGCACTCGCGCTGACGCGGCGAGTATCCCATTTCATCTGGAGCGTTGTTTTATCCGACGAGAAATAGAAGAAATGCAAGCTTGCAAATTATTGTTCCACCTGAAGTACGAAAATTGCTTAATTCTAAACATCTTAAATTGCTTAATACTAAACAAGATCTGTCTCCACCGCACCGACACCATCGGTCAGCTGCGGGCGTTAGTTACGGAAGTGCAAATTACGAGAGAGCGGTCTCGGGCGGCATTGTTGTCGCCTGCTCAACATCGTGCTAGCGTTGATGATGCTAGCTCCTTATTAATCGAACCAGTGGAAGATCCTGAACCCTACGTTGACGCGGTTGGAACGGTAGCACGGAGAGACATTATTACCAAGACTGTGACAAGGAGCCAACGGGCTTTTTCTGTTACGATTGCGGGAGAAAGGAGACAGTGAAACCTCGCTGCCCTAGCTGTACACAAAAAAACAGGGCTCGGGTCGAGAACACCAACACCAGTTCCCGACTTCAACAAGCAATGTTGACAGCTACAACAGCAGAACAGACCCTTGCCTTCCCTCCACAGCCCTAATTGGAAGCCCTGCGGTTCCCTTGACGACAGCTGAACTGCCCAAAATTTCTGACGTACCCATATTACCTGACGTGTCCATATCACCTAAACCAGATGTCAATATAGCTACTCTGGAAGATTTTATAAAGCCGGAGGGTGGGGGTTCCGAGCCACATTTTACTCCCTGTTGAACAGTTACGATTTTACCGAGGCCAGAAAAGCCTGAAAAAATTCAGATTTCCGCACCAGTTGTTTACCCACGTAAACCTTTACACCAGCGGTTAAAATATTATCGAGCTGTTCGGGAGAGAATATTTCTGTCGGCTTTGGGACGTCCTACTAATTCCGAACCTAGTGTGCGAAATTTTGAAAAGTTTAAACGCTCGTCTTTACGTTTACGCTTCTTTTGGCGACGCGTTATTTCAAATCGACGTAAACTAGCTATAGCTTTTGTGTCAATGAATAAAGATGTGAGGCCTTATGCCGAAGTAGTTCTAATCTTGGGAAGAAAAGTAACTGGCTTATTGGATAGCGGTGCCAGTGTGAGTATTCTTGGTCAAGGATCGGAGCAGATGTTAGCCGACGCAAAAATTAATTGGGCTAAATATAGCTCCGCGATCGCGGTGGCCAACGGCGCCAAGCCAGAAGTACACTGTCGCGTCAACCTGGACGTCATCTTCCGTGGTCAAACAATGTCTCTTCGGTGTTATATCGTCCCCAGTCTGACACAAACCTTGTATCTGGGAGTTGACTTCTGAAAAGCCTTTGGTCTGGTTCCAGACATGATAGGGGTTTTTGGCGTCGTTGGAGACCCCGATCGTGGAGTCGACCGACTCCAAACAACATGTCCTCCCTCCTTCTGAACATCGTCAGCTAGAATTTGTTAAATCCCTATTTCCATCTTTCGCTACACTGGGTTCAGGTAAAACCCAACTTTTGGAACATGTGATTGATGTCGGTGAAGCCGCCCCAATAAAACAATGATTTTATCCGGTATCTCCAGCCGTTCAAAAATTGATGGATGCCGAGTTGAGTCGAATGCTCTTGCTGGGAGTGATCGAGGAAAGTCAAAGCCCGTGGAGTTCCCCAGTGGTATTGGTGCCAAAGCCCGGTAATGTTTCGACGCCCGAAAGGTGAACTCTGTTACCAAAACACTCCTCAGACAATGTGCAGGCTCATGGATAAAGTCATATCTTACAACCTCCGCGAAAATGTCTTGGTCTACCTTGATGACCTTTTAGTATTGTCCGAAGATTTCGACACCCATTTAGAACTATTGTCTCAGGTGGCCAGTTGCCTCAACAAGGCAGGCCTGACAATAAATGTAGAAAAAAGTAAGTTTTGTTTAAAGGAGACAAAATATTTAGGGTTGTCGGAGAAGGGGGCATCAAGACGGACCCAGACAAAATCGCCGCAATAGTCTACTATCCGTCGCCTAAAACAATCAAATAGGCTCGACGTTTCTTACGTATGGCTGGTTGGTATAGAAAGTTCATTCCAAACTATGCAGATTTGACCTCCCCCATTATAGACACGTTGAAGAAATCCAATAAATACACGTGGACTTCCGAAGCTCAGACTGCCTTTGAAGAACTTAAAAATTGCTGACCACCGCCCCATTGTTATCGAGTCTTGATTTCAACAGACCGTTTATTATTCAATGCGACGCGAGTAGTCAGGGAGTTGGGGGCGTGCTCATTCAATTAGACGACGAAGGTAGGGAAAGACCAATCGCATATGTTTCACAGAAACTGAACACGGCTCAGCCTTACTATACTGTTACCGAATTAGAATGTCTGGCGGCAATCAAATCAATGCTAGCATCTTAGAAGATCCTTGTCCCGAGATTGATCTGGTCTCACCTCACTTCTCCTCTCGAGAATACAAAGAACTCAAAGAGCGGATAGAAAAGAAGAAAGACCGTTTCCCTGACTTAATTATTCGTGATATATATGCGAACTCAACCTCGGTGAGCAGATCCCGTTCAAGAAGAGGAGGCGTGGAAATTATGGGTCACCGGCGGCGCCTTAACCAAAGACGTCATAGGCCGAGCTGACGATCCACCTTTAGCGGCTCATGGCGGAATCGGGAAAACCTTAGAAAGATTGCGTCCACATTTCTATTAGCCAGGTATGACAGTAGAAACACGTGCGCGTTGCCAGTACCTCTAACATTTGCACGTAAGTTGAAGAGCAAATTTTTCATCTATTCGGAGTCTTTGAAACCGTATTGACTGACAATGGAACGCAATTCCGATCGGCTCAATTTCAAAACCTCTTAAAAAAATATGGCGTGCATCATCTTCGTACAGCAGAATATTCCCCTCAGGCCAACGCTTCTGAATGCGTAAAATAATCCATCTTGGCCGGAATACGAGCTTACATTCGAGATGAACACACCAAGTGGGATGAGAAATTGAGTTTTGCCAGTGCATTGCGTAGTTCGGTTCACCAAGCCACAAAGTTTTCCCCGTATAAAACTTTGTTCGGAATTAATATGATCGAGCATGGGTCCGCCTATGTTTTATTACGACAAGTATCGGGTGTGAATGAACATATTCACGTGGATACCTCCGACAAACTTCGACTGATCCGTGCACAGGTACAATAAAATTTAGACAAGGCTTTCGATAGAGGAGCTAAGCAATATAACTTGCGATCTAAACCCGTTGAGCTCAGAGTAGGACAAGAAGTCTACAGAAAGAACTTCTAGTTGATTAACTTCGGGAGAGGTTTCAATGCCAAGCTCGGAAAGAAATTTGTTAAATGTCGCGTCAAAGCCTTCCACGCGAAAGATACCAAACCGTGACATTAAATTATAATTTTTATCAGGACTACCGAAGTTTAAATTTTAATTAATTTAATTATGATTTGAACCTCCACAGCGGCAATCCGTAGTGGAATTTCTCCCAGGTAGAATTCGGTAGCCCTAACAAGGCATCCGACCAGGTTCTCTCGAAACAATAGTGTGTCCCTAAAACCGCCTCTCCTTCGAATGCGGTGGACAACACTTTAGCAACCCCTTTCCTTCGCTTCCATCCTAGTTAGAGTTCCTTTCCCTAAGCCCATCCTATCCTTGCAACAACATTTTTTTTTACTTTTATCCCACTTTGCCAAATCGGAGAGGCCCTGCCTGTGTTTCTCTTGGTCAGGGTCGGCTGGAGGTTTTCGGGGTCGCTGATTTCAACCCGACTGTTAGAATTTACGAATTCAAGATGGCGGACTGTCAAATTTTGAAGTTTATACGATTTCCACCAAAATTGGTACTTGGGGGGTTTCGGGTCGCTGATTTCAACCCGACTGTCAGAATTTACGAATCCAAGATGGCGGGCTATCAAATTTTGAAGTTTATGCGATTTCCACCAAAATTGGTACTGGGGGGTTTTCTGGGTCGCTGATTTCAACCTGACTGTCAGAATTTACGAATTTAAGATGGCGGACTGTCAAATTTTGAAGTTTAAGCGATTTATAATATTAACTGTGTTTAGTATAATATTAATTTATCGTATTACAACTGAGCCGCAGCAAAGCGTGGCCGGGTACAGCTAGTTATTCGAATAAATATTTCATTATTTAGCTTTTTTTAAATTTTGAGGTTGATTTCTGTCGCTGCTTATTGGAGAAGTTTACGTATTTTTTTCAGGATATAATATTAATGTTGCTTATTACCAAGGTGAGATGTCAGATGTTACACATCATATGCGACTACTGCAAGGCTCGCTCGTTTTTTTTTATATAACATCCTTCTGGCTCGTTCCCAGGATCTGGGTTGGCTCGAGAGGGGTTAGCAGCTCCCTTTCACCGTCAGGGAGGCCTACTCTCATTAGGGTTGGTCTTCCCTGCCGGTGATAGAGAGTGAACTAGTCGGCCCTGGAACAACTGACCTCCCATTAGGGTCCGGGAAGTTCCAGTGCAGATTGTGGCCGGTTAGCTCAGTCCCGGGCTTGACTCGGGTCGTGCGTCGAACCACACGTTGGGCACCCCTAGGAAACACCTGACCATTCTTCAGCTCCTTTGGTCTCGGTAGCGAGTCCAACGGACCTGTGCTGTTGTGGTCAAGGAAAAATATTCCCTTAAATTTTCTCATCGTTTTCGCCTACGCCCATGGGTGCATGAGCTCGGGCGAGCGATTGATTCAGAGAAAAATTCACGGCGACCCTGGCGGGCACCGCAAGGAGGTACCGTTCCTTGGTTTGCGAACGCCGAATTTGGTCGCCAGAAAAGGCACAAAAATCGGCGTTGACTCAAGGAACGGTATAAAAACCAAAAAATCTCCGGCGCGGTGTCTACGACCGAGCGAAGGACAACTTAAAAATTCATCGAGTCCCTCGGTCGCATAGAAAAACTTTCGGACCGAGCGGCGTTTGCTTCACGAGAAATCCTCATGTCCCTCGGTCCCATACAATTTTGCGTCGGACCGAGCTACGCGCGCTGTTAGCAGAGCCGCCGGCTCGAGCTCCTGCCGCCGCTGCGGACGTGAACACGAACCGGAGTTGCCGGCCCACAGCTCGTGGCGCGAAGCAACAGCCAGCGAGGCGAGCTGATGGGCAGGCTGGTCCCGGTCCCGAATAACGGACGCGGCCGGCGGCATGAGTTCGACCCGGCTTGAGCTCAGGGAGTTGGACTTAAACATTGGAGCTGGCCAGACATTCAAGGAAAAAACGCCCGGTTTTCAAGTTCGGGTGGGAATTAATTAAGAAGGAGACTGAATAACTTTTGACAATTTCTGCCGCGCGGTACCCTTTTGCCTTTCGTGATCTTGAGAAGAAGGGAAGAAGGATTTCGTCGGAACCCGAGCGGGAAGACTTCTTACCGGTCTCGGTCAACGGCGAGGCGGTACCCTGAGAATCGCGAGAGTTTTCAAAAAAATTTTTGTGTTTTGCGAAATATAATAATATTTTTTTAAAAATGTTAAAAAACTATCGCGCTGCAACCGGGATGTTAGAACAAACGAAAAAAAAAAAAAAAGGTGAAGCCTCGGAATTACCAGAGAACGGTGGTGAAAATAAAATACACAAGGTGAAAAGAAAATCATCTCAAATAAATGTACTTAAAGGAAATATATATTAAGTTTATATGTAAAAGTAGTTTTATGCCAAATAGAGGTTTAATTGCTAACACAACATATAATGAAAAGGAATAACAAAAACGGTGATAACATTGTACATTAATGGCAGAGTGAGGAATTTAATATCCCTAAAATTGCGGTGTAAAAATGACCTGAATCTAAACACTAGCTGAGCCGGAATACAATTAGGAAAATTTTAGTGTATAACTTTATAAAGTTTGATCCGAAACTGGAAAGTGTGTAAGGTTGACAATATTTTTTTAAGACTACAACGTGTACAAATATACAATTTGCATGATAAAATAAAAAGTATATGAACAAAGTGTTTTGTTTTGAGTTGTTAAATCATAACAATAAAAGCGAAAATAAACTAATTTTTGGACAACTATAACACATAAGAATTTTAAAGGTAAAACCAACCATACAACTTGTGTTCAATCTTCCCGAAAAGTAATACAATTCATTTAAAATAAGTGTAACGAAAATAAAGAACTAAAGCCAATACCAATTAAAATAAAAGAATTTAAAACTATATAGAACAAAAGAAAAAAAAATTATAACTTGCGTTCCTGCACCACAACGGTGCCAGAAATAAAAAGGCTGGACGCCAGCATCAGCAGCACCCGAGTTGACCGCCTCAACACCATCATCAGCAGCAGCCGATTTCACCGCCTTAACACCATCATCAGCAGCAGCAGGTTCCAGCAAGGCGCCCAACGAGTCATTTGTGTAAAACTTTTTGTAAAAAAAAAAATAGAGAATAGAAGCAGGTATGTATGTCAACTTAAATTAATTTTTTTCTCTTGGTCCACCCTCTCCCACCATCTTCTTTGCAGCGGTTTAGTTTCCTTTTCAGTAATATATATTTTAAGGGACCTGCCCATAATTTTTAGGCCGCGGGGAGGTCACAGGGTGGTTGGGGCATTGGCCAGGGGGGTTCATTCTCCATCAAGAACCCCCCTAAAAGCCATTCACGGGCAGTTGCAGGGGCTTATCCCGCACTGTCCTTTTCCTCCCCTTGCGAGTTGTCTTTCCGTCGCGGGAGAATTTTTCGTTTGTTATTGGTGGGCCGTTCCAGCGGCTGAAAGCGGTTTTTTGGCAGACCCCCCCCCCCCCATATAATTGCTTATATATAGTAACGTTAGAAAACTCACGTGACCATCTCTTTATAAATTCTAATACACAACAAGCCCTCGCAACCATAGAATTGATGTGCTCAACAAAGTCAAGTTTACTATCGAGAACAACACCCAAGTCACGGGCAGATTTGGTGCATTGAAGAATACACCCTGCAAGACTGTAATCAAAGTGAAGAGGATTGCGTCAGCCACAGAAGGAGATAGCTTCACTCTTGTTGACATTAAGTTCCAAGTTGTTGTGAGCACACCAGGAATGGAAAACATTCAGGTCCCCTTGAACCAAATGACAATCGCCTGTATCGTTAGTATATCGGATTATCTTCATATCGTCAGGATAAATAAGAACCCTACATGCCTTTAGAAGATGTGTGATGTCATCAATAGCTAAAATAAATAGAAGAGGACCCAGATTGCAATCAAACAGGACAAAGATATTATTGTCGGCAAACAACTGTTAAATTTCGAGCAACACAGGAAGAAATAGAGACAGATAATGACATGCTGTCAATTAAACCATCAGGAGGAGTGCAAAGGAATAGAAGAGATGCTCGAGACATCGCTGGAAATGTGGCAAACTCATTTTCGGAATTCTCGACTCTGAATATACCAAAAAAATGCCTCAAGCCATCAAAAAAATCAACGCAAATGAGAAATATCTTGCAGACTTTACTTAGGAATCAAACCTCAATAATTGATTCAACAATCAACGTAATGAAGAGGGGCCAACTTGCAATCAAGGGAAAATTCGACACCTTGGACATTCAATTTCAACAAATAGTCAAGCGCATTCACAACATAAGTGAAGAAAACTATTGAGAATCATGCAGATTTTCTCTGGCTTGACGGCTCAATTGATTCTACTTTCAGTTAAAATACAGACAACTCAAGCACACATCTTAGACGCCCTGACAGACACACATCATGGGAAAAATAGTCCGTTGCTGTTATCTCCTGTTCAGCTAAGGAGAGAACTCGTTATGATTAAATCCCATTTTGCTTTAACCTTACAATTACCCATACCGAGAGAAGTTCTTCCCTCTCTTTACAACCTCATGACTTCACAAACTCGCGTAGTGGAATACCATTTTATCTTTAAATTAATTAGATACTATGCAATGGAAAGTATGTATGCTGGCAGAATATATTTATAGGGGTAAACTGTTTTAGATTCTTTGAATGCAATAATGTAATGTGAAAGATAGTCATTAGAAATAGTATTGTAGAAGGATAGAAAATTCCTTTAGAGGAACTTAACAGCCCATATTACATAAATTAAATTCAAAATATAGAACAAATTGTCAAATTACTGTAAAATATATCCGAAAATACAGAAAAAAGAAATAACCGTAATTTTATATTTTTATTCATTCATTTATTCTGGCTCCTGCTGTGCAAAGTATTTAATATCTACAATGTGCGTTTGAATACTACTGCCATTTAATTAGTTTTATTTTTCATGATTGTTTGTACTACGTCATTTTTCTCCGTGTTCTTGAGTGGAATCTTGTAAATTGTCAAAACGTTCTTTAGAATTTGAATAAGTAAACAGTAAATATTTTTGGTTTAGAAAATATTAATTTCCTAAAGCTCTAGAATATTTTTTACTATAATAATGTACTAAATTTTGGACTCTAAAGTTAAAATGAAAGTTCGTATTTGCATGGGTTTCATTATAATTTCGAAAGGGTTATCTTCTCCCTTATCTGTCTCCACCAACTGTAATTTCTCTTGTACCGCTATGGTAGCTTCCTCTTCGAGCAAATTGCTTGTTTCCACAAAATCTTGCTTCACTGTTACATCATTTTCGAGATCATAATATCTAGCACTTGTTAGCGGCTTTGTGGGATTTTGAATTCTTATGGGAGTATCAGCAATATCTTCAATTCGTGTGTAATGAGTTCCATTTGGATCAGGCTTGAAATCAAGCCGTGTGCTCTCTTTTTGTAACATGTTGCCATCCAGCGTCATCTCTTGAATTTCAGTAATTAGGAAATTTTTCATAATATCCTTGAGATTAAATTGCACAGGCTTGGAATACTCGGGGTCTTCAAATTTTTCTAGAATGTGTTCAAATCGTATCAGTACTTCGCTGTCGTGCCACGGTTCAAAAGTCATTAAATTGATGTTTTGTGGAAGGGATAATGAAAGTCCAGAAAACTGAAATAAAACATATTTTAATTTATAAATTCTAATATAACCTATCGCTACTTACTATGTGATTATAATTTTCCTTCCACTCGTCAAATGTATGTCTCGATGCATCACTAAAGAAGACCCAACTGGGAAGGAGTTTCTGCAGTTGTAGAAATCGTTCTTTAGCCTGGGTTGTTGGACTAGATTTTGACTTTTTTGGGCCAAGAATTAAATAATGATGCCCTCTTGCAATAAGTCCCTTTCCATATGCTTTCTCATTCAAAGCTTCATCTACTCCGAATGCATCATCATGTAGCAAACGACGGTGTACCATTATTTCTAATGAGCCGTCCTCTAAGCTGCTTCCACCTTGAGATCTATCCACCAGAATAGCAAGCCGAGCTTCGTCGTCTTCTAGAGCAATTTTTGTAGTAACGGGATAATAATTACCTGCTACTTTTTCTGCCAAATTAACATTCCATGTATTGCGGTGGTTTAGTTTTCTCCTAATCATCTCACGTCCATTTGAATCAGTGAAAAAAACTCCATCTGACTTTATGTTTGACTTAAATTTCGTGATAACTTCTTTTCCAATGTTATCATCTACAGGAATTGGTCCAACGAGCCATTCAAATTCAGCAAATGGTTCGTCCTTATATACTCGGATCACTTGACTAACCCAATTATTAAAGGTTTGATGGACCTCCTCGACTAAGGGTCCTCGAATGATTTCTATTTGTGCCTTGGACGAAATAAAATGAACTGTATTATTAGGGCGGAAAATATATGCACCCGAAGAACGATTTCGAAATTCTGCGTTATTTCCAACTGATCCTTCGTAATAAAAGAAATCTTGGGAAATTTGACGTGTAATACCATTTGATGAGACTTGGGAGAGATGTCCGCTTCCATCAAAGGTTAAATTGATGTACTGAAATAAAAACATACATAATTTAATTTTTGGTAAAAATTCATGCAATTTTATTCATAATAAATAGAAGAAAATAGGACAAGTTTTTCAAAAGAATTCAAAGGATTCTAAACTCAATAGTGAAGCCAGTGACGTAACTAGACTGTTTGAGGCTCCCAGTTTCTGCGTACAAAAATTGCGCAGGCTTTCTTGCCCCATGGAATTTATCAAACACGTATGTATTCATTTTAATTTCGTAGTAACTGGAATTGTTAAAAATAACATACATATGTATGTAAAAGCACAGTGCAAGCAGTGCATACTTCAAAAAAACTTCTTTAGGCGCATTGACGGTAAAATTTCAGCTTATAAAAGAAGTTCGCACGAAGTTAGCCGTTGAAGAAGTGGCATATAGATTCAATTTGCTGCTGCCACATTTTTGACAGTTTTTACAAGAAGATATCAGATATAGGGAGCATATATCTGCATTTTTTTGTATTAGGCGAGATAGGCACCTTCAAAAACCGTCAAATTTAAAAGCTGTATTTACATAATTTTAATTATAATATATCATGCACGATTAAATTCAATCCCTGTAAACATAGTAATATTTCAAATAATCTCGCAATGAGAAGTTTTTGGAATAACACCTTTTTCATTGAAAACTTCACAGCAAAACATCGAAATGCTCACTACTGGAAATGAGGTTTACATCGTTGAACTACTTTTTTAAGAACACAAAATTCATAATTAGAGCACTTTTGGATTTCTACTGTAATTTCAACTAAATTTTAATTACCTACATTAAGAGGACCTAATTGCAAATAAATCTGAACTAGTTGGCCCGTGCGAACTGTCGCACTTTAACATGAAGGCGTTGAAAGAAAATGTAAATGAAAGGAAAGAATGTGAAATCAGAAGCAACTTTATTTCAGTTGGTGCAAAATGTTGTATAATTTCCGCCGCGCACAGCTCGTTTTTGAGCCAACTTTCGGACGCCCAAACTAAAAATCACCGACGCCAAAAACAAATTGCTGCTGGAAGGTGAACAGCGAGTCAGCTGTGTACCCCGCCGCGCTTTCAGCCGCACACGGCGCTGAGTGAGCTGTTTGCCCCGCCGTGCTTCCCAGCCGTGCACCATGCTGAGCGAGCTGTTTACCCCGCCGCGCTTTCCAACCGTACGTATCGCTGCTGTAGACGGTGACGAACAATTCCAAATGGCGGTGACCGTGCGCATAGTGTGCCAATCATGATTTTTTAATTCGAGTTTATTTGATTACCAAGCAATAATTAGGGAATTATAATGCGATTCGGTGAAGAAGGGTGATGTGACGAATCCAAATATACCCCATATGTAGGGTTGGCGTGCAGCAGGACCTTATATTTGGTACCAAACTGATCGGGGTCCTTAGCGGAATAATATATTAAGGATAAGGATTAATCGCCACATTACACCATCTAGTTTTTTGTGGCTTTTGTGCCATTTTCGTCGATAGATTGGGCATAAACCAAGAAGAAAATTTGCAATGTGGCAAAAGACTAAAGACTCATTCTCATATACATATAATATACATAATGAGAATATGGCAAATGACTAAAGACTAACTCGTCTACCAACTGTCACACATGTGTGACACAGCGGTTTCTTATCAGAGCCCGTCGTTACAAATATGTGACGGAAGTTTTTGGTCAATTTGTGAAATCATGTCGAAATACGTTCTGTTTTGAATAGTGTTAAGTTTTAAAACGGTAAAATGTCTGATGACTGTACTTAGTCTGCGATAATATTCGATTTTTAACAAATTGTAAAGGAGTTAAATAAGTCAGTTCCGATTTCAATTGGTTGGTCCCGAAACTAATCCTGGGCTCTGGTGCACGTTTTTCCAGGGAGACCCTGGTAGCGAACGAGCTGAAGACTCATTCTCATAATTTTGTATGAAATTCAATTGTATCTCAAAGTAGGGTAATTGTACGTTTACATTCCGTTTAAGGGACTTAAGATACAAAACGCATTATTTAATAATTTTCGGTTAAATTATTTGATGGCTTATGTCATTAAAACTGAGTAATGCTCCAAAAATGCATTTGACTATAATTCAAACCCACAACTGACTGCTGAAAATCCGTTAATGGTGTGAGCAAATGAGAACGAACAGTGCACCACCACCCAAGCGATGGGGTATTAATTTCAATTAGCATTATAATGCCATCTTTGGATAGTCTAGAAGTTATTTGTAGGGGAATTGGGGAATTGTGAGTCACACTTCTTCCAAGCTCGATAATTGTCACAAAAATCAAAATTTTTTTAAATTTCATAATGGTTTATGTTACTAGGAAGGAAACCCTAACTTTTAGCTTGAGTAGTTTCTTGAAATTATGATCTGCTGAAAAAATCTGAGCGTTGGCAAAAAAAATACGTTTTTGAGATTTTCAAAAATGTTGGGGAATTGTGAGTCACCGTCTAAATTAAGTCGAAAATCAAAAATATCGTTGTAAAATTTTTATTGTATGGTTGGCATTTCAAATGAATAGCTCGATCGCATAAATCGCAGCGAATGGAATTGTTCCGGCTCAATTTCTTCGACATATCCTCCATATTGTGTTGGAATTTTGCATACAAAATTATAAGCACGCGTTAAAAATGCGATATTGGCTTGAAAAATGCCAAAAATGTTGTGGCTCACAATTCCCCAAAAAAAGTGACTCACAATTCCCCAAACGTTTTGGTTGACAAGAAGGCCGTGTATGATTCGCTCATTGCATGTTTATGCAAAATTCCTTTTAAAAGTTGAAATGTCGATGCCATACGATAATTATGAATATATTTACCTGAATCAATTCTCCCAAAATCGTTGTCAGATCAATGCAAACAAAAACGCTCGGAATAAATATTTTGAGAAAATTGTCAATTGGTTGTCACACGGAACGAACGAGTACGTGTACACTCATCGATTGCATATGGAAAATGAGTTTGGTCAAAGATAAGACGATGACAGCCATTTGCATGAGATAGACTTTCCAATTGGGGTGAAATATTGACGTGACACAATTCCCCATGACTCACAATTCCCCAATGTTCCCTACTAAATCAAAAATTGGGAAGAAAAATTTATTCTTCCTCTTCGTTTATATGCATACCACTCGGTTTATTTTATATGTAATATCTATATACCCTATTTGTCCGCAATGGAATACGTTTTAAATCTCTCTACCGAGCATGATAATGTAATTGTTGTTGGCTCCTTCAATGTTCCTAACCTTCAATGGATTGACAATGATAATTGGCTGTGTTACTCTTTTGGCATCCTCAAATATGGAAACCAATATTGCTGATAGCGTACGTGAAATTGGTTTTCATCAAATTAACAACATAGTGAATCAGTGTTCATGCATTTTGGACTTGATTCTGACTACCTACCATGAAGATATAGTTTTATAACGCTGCGAACAACTTGGAAGACTCTGATCATCCTGCCCTGGCTTGTAATCTTATTCTACTGAATTGTAATAGTGAAGTAATTCCTGATAAAATATTTTCTTTTAACTTTGGTAAGGCAGAATTTTCACATATGTAGCAATTGCTTTTTAGTTAGGGTTGGACCCAGTGCTTAATACTGTTGATTTAAATATAGTATTGGTGTCATTTTTTTGTATAATCTTTGATAGTTTTGTCACTGTTGTTCCATTTTTACCAATGCTTCTTTGACATTGCCTTGGTTCGATAGGCAACTTATCCCGCTTAAAAATAAAGAAACTATAGCATGGAAATTATATGTTCTGTGCCAAGTATATCAGCTTTCCATTATAATCAATACTTGTTCTAGCTTTGGTGCTACAATGCCAATGCTGCTACCGTTTATCATAGTTATGTATATGTATTCAATGAAATAAACACTTCGAAATTATCCGACATAATCGACAATAATTACTTGCCTGTATCTGATGGAGTTCCTACCTGTGGTCTAAAACAATGTTTATATAATTTATCACTTCAGTTGTCTACCGTGACCTAAATTGTCGTCTGTACCCAAATTGTTTGAATCAGTTCCGCTGTAAATCCGTTATCACTACAGAACAACACGGATTTTTATGGGTATATTAACCACCTCTAACTTAATATCTTTTGTTTCCTTTGCTCTAAATAAACATTATGGAAAATGGAAATAGAGTCGACTGTGTGTACACAGACTTCTACTTTTTAATTCGACTCTATCTAAAACAATACGTGTCACTTTATGTATATTTCAGGGTACTCATCTCGGTCCGTTATTATTTCTTTTATTGATAAATGACCTACATTCTGTTATATTGAACTCGCAAATTCTCATTTATGCTTATGACATTAAAATTTATAGAAAAATAACCTGCCCTGAGGTTTGCAACTTATTTCAAGATGATTTGGACCATTTCGTCAATTGGTGTAATCATAATTATTTATTCTTATATGTTAATAAGTGTTCTGTCATGTCGTTTTCTGTAAGGTTGTGGATTTTAGTTTTAATTATTGTCTGTACAATTTGCTTTTATCTTAACTGACCACGTTACTGATCTCGGTGTTTTTCTCCAAAACAAACTTTATTTCGTATTTCATATTGATTCTCTAAAGAAGAGAAGAGTATGCTGGTGTGGTTTGGTCTCCCTATTATACGTGCCACATTTCTCAAATTGAAGCAATACAAAAACATTTCCTTCGCTTCGCCTTGCGAAGATTGCCGCGTGATAATTCATAGGGACTACCTTCCTTGAATAGGCTCAAATTGTTAAATTTACAGATATTGGAGCACCGACGTAAGATTTCCAATACCTTATGTATCAATTGTTGTTTGGTGAAATTGATTGTCCCGAGCTGTTTTCCTCGCTTAACACATTTTTTAAAACAAGGTATTCTACTCGTCAAACCCTTTCCTTTGATGGGTAAAGAAAAAAAGGTAATCCGGTATCTTGTAGCGGCTGCCATATTGGATTTAGAACTATATTAAATATACTGTACCAAATTCCATCTTTTTCCGATAACGAGAACTGATTAAAAATTCAGTTACAAAATTTGAGCTGCACATACTAACTAAATAACAGTTTAAGTTAAATAAAAACTTCTAAAAATGCATAGGTTTAAAAATAGTTAATAGTTCCTTCTGTTGCTCGACATTGCCTTACAACCTTTTTTATTGTATTTTACTTTTTTGTCACATATGTACATTATGGGCGTGTGCCAAACCGGCTAATGCTGGCTAAATTCCAGTTTGCCTTGAAAATTTAGCCGGCTAATTCCAGTGCTGTGCCAAACTGGGATTGGAATTAGCCAAATCATCCAACTGTCATTTTCATTTGCCTTGTCATAACAAAAGCGAGGACGATTACATAAACGTGATAACGAAAGAGAAACGTACAACACAGCCGATGCGTTAATATTGATAATAGTTACGAACTTCACTTCTTCAGTGTTGCTCGTTTAGAGGTGCAAAACTACCAAACTACGCGATTAACTACGATATTATTCCAAACAGAAACAACACTGGATATCCTTAATAATAAAAACAGATGAAACTTAATGGGTTTAAAATAAATAAAGGTATGATTACATCTTACTTACCTTGTTACCTATTTGGGTAACGGCGTTATTTAATGGTGCGTCCATAACCATTTTGACTTCAGGAACCAGTTCATCCTTAGTAGTTGCAGAGATATAGTAAGATTTATAGCCCATAGGCGGTAATTCACTTGCAAGGAATATAAGTTCATAAGAAGAATTACTTGATCTAAACTGTAAGTCTTTAATCGGTGAAGGTATAGCCACAATTTGTGATAAAACTTCAATACCTGTAATGCCAAAAAATAATATAATATTGGTTAGTTAAGTTTATTGTAATATCTTCTTACCCCTATAATCCTTTATCATATAGTTTTGGCTGGGAACTGGTATACGGATATACTCAAAAACTGAGTGAGCGAGAGGGTTGTATAATGTAACAACAAAGTTTTTGCTGTTTTCGGAAACATTGCAAACGCTTATATTTCTAAGTAAACAATTCTTGAATTCAAAATTGTAATTCGTTTCTGCCGAATGAGAAAAGAATTCTTCAATCTCCTCACCCGTTGAAAGTCTATTCAGCACCGCTCGTGTGTTACTTGTGCAAGCTCTAATACCCACATCAATGCGTTTGGCATAGTCATAAGCAACTTTTTCTTTTTCAGTGCCAGTTATAGCATCGTGATGTTGCATAATTCCCATTGTTTCTCTCATGAAAGTCAAGTGCGGTTCTAGCTGTTTTTCATTTTTAGGGGATAGTGCCGTAAGCTGTTTACAAACTTGCAAAAAATGATTCCCGATTCTTTCGTATCTCTTAAGAGTAGGCCTAGAAGTGAAGTAGCCGGTCCAGTAAGCATGTGGGTCTGATGCATAGGGGAAAAAATCATCATCTTTGGTTGGCCAGGTGATTTTGGCATCGTATAGAGATTTCAAGTAGCAAGAAGGAGTTGAGTAGAAAAGGTTTATATCTGAACCTTCCGATTGTTTCTCATTGGCGTATCTGTGAAAAATATTATAATTTTAATAACACCAATGAGTGAAGTAATTACAAAGTAATTCTTATGGAATTTACAAAACAACAATTAAATTACGTAGGTAAGTATGAATTTGAACTGCCATTATTAGTCACTGAAATAGATAATTAAATCAGCTTGTCAAGATTTATGCAGCAAATATGCTCAATCTAGACGTGGAAAAAACATTATTTTTAAGATAAATTTAACTATTGCCTCATATATGTAAGTAATTGAAAAATTCATTAACAGGAGGAAAAAACAAATAAACACTCTTGCAAAATTGGACTAATGAAAAATTTCTTTGTTTTCTCAATTGTTTTCAGTATTATTTTAAGTGCTAAACGAATCTGGAAATGCGAACCATCGCGCCGATTTATTAAGAAAATTAGAGTTACAAAGTAAACGAATACATTCTCCCACGTTTGATTCTTTTTTCTCGAAAACGTGTTGTGAGTTTTGTTGGAATACATTCGTTTTTGGATTCAAAATCTATGGAGAAAATCTAAAAGAAATAACCTGTCACTTGTCCACAAAAAATCCCATATAATAAAACATCCAAAACTCGTCTGCATTGAAAAATACTATCAGGGGTATTGTATATATACCTGATTAGTTTGTCCAAATTTTTGAAGTATACATTAGCATCCATATAAGTGAAATCACCTCCCATAGTAAGGATGACGTTATTTGTTCTGTAGTATTTCCTCTGTGTATTTATAAAGTCGAGGAACTCAGACACCTAGTTTGAAAATTAAAAAAACATAAGAATTTCGAGTGAGGCAAAAAAGCTAAATTAAACTATGTATATATAACTCTGAGCTTACTCTTTTATCCACATTGTTATCAGGACTATGTTTATCATCAATAATGGGTTCATCTGCGCATAAAATGTCAAAGCAAAATCCTGGTGGAGGTTGGTATTGGTTATAAAGAGCTCCCGTAAATAAATTGGATGATTTTCCTTTCAGAATTAAACAAACAAATTAATTGTGATAAATTTAAATAATTATCAGTATTAACCTAAATTTGCACTTGCTTTCCAAATCATTTCTGCTGTCTTCGTCTTTAGGCGTTGTTCTTTATCTTGATAATCCAATCGGCCAAAAAATAACCCATCATATCCCATTTGTGCAAAAAGTGAAGCCATTTCCCTAGAATGCCCAAAGGGATCTATCTGCCAACCAATGCGAGGACGACCACATTCTCCAAAAGTATCGTTTAAACGCCTGTTTAACATTATCTTTATTTGTTTCCTCGATTTCTATAACTTTACCTTAGTCCCCAAGCAAATTGATCAATTATGCTTTGATAATGAGTGGTAGCTTCATCATTCATGCTCCAAGCACCGCCTATAAATTCCAACCTCCCTTCATCAACAAGATGTTTCACTTGATCTTGAAAACCTTCAGATTGCTCTTTCCACCATTTGAAAAAAAATTCCGACTCCACATAAATGAACCTCAAAAGAATTAGTTGTAAATAAATTGAAAAGTGTAGAAAAAATCACAACAACTTTTTATTTGCGTCCTTCAGGAGTTCTTGAATAACCGAATCTAGGATATATTGAACTCCAGCCTTTTGAATTAAGGTACTGCTTCCGTAGTAATATTGATCAACGGTCTTTAACCAGCCTACATCATCGTGCGTATGTGGTACAATGTGAACATTAAGCATATCATGCTTACTATTTGGGCAACTCTAAAAATAAGTAAATATGTACATATATATACACATATTATATAATACCAATATTTATATAAATATAAAATTTCATTTGTTTTTTGAGTTTCGCGAAAGTAATAGATATCTACCGGAATTGTTCTTGAAATACCCTAAGAAATTGGGCTATCAATTAAAATTTTAGGAAAATCAGTTTCTTTAGAAATACTTACTTACTTTTTGGGCGATATTTTCAACCACCCTAATATAAATACGATGAACAGTGAACTGAAGCCCGTGAGTAGGGTCATTAGCAATATAAGTATAATACCATAGTCGCATATAGGTATCATATATGTACATACAATACATAGATATAAATAAAGTGGGTTAGAGGTCAATGAATTTTTTATGTTTCTTGACAACTTTGTCACTTCTTATCACAAAACTTCAAGCATTCAATATTTTACATAAAATTTCTCACATTGATGCTGTGATAATGTATGAATTACATACATACACCTGCGGTCATAAAAACCGCACCACCCAGGTAGTTTCAATAATGCACATAATTGAAGGAGGTAGGGTAGCGGGAGGGATGCAATTATTTGACCTGCTCTAAGGGGGTATAAAAGCAACCCTTTCGGTGAAAGGATATTCAGTTTAAGCTAAGTGGTGATAAGATAAAGTGATAAAAGTGAAATGGCCGGAAAATACAGGCAGTTGTCCCGAGAGGAAAAAGTGAAAATTTTTACATTGGGAGACCAAGGTCTGTCGTATCGTCAGATAGCGGCTACAATAGGGTGCAACCATTCAACTATCGTTCGCCTAATGAAGAAAAAGCAGAATTTGGACCCTCTGGAGAGGACGAAAGGATCTGGAAGAAAACGGAAGACAAATTCAAGGACGGACCAAGCCTTACGACGGATGTCTTTGAAGGATCACTTTAAAACCGCTGTCCGTATGAGGGCAGAGCTGAGGGACTATCATCAAGTCGACCTTAGCGCCAAAACAATCCGTAGAAGGTTACGAGAGGTAGGACTTTATGGAAGACGACCAGCGAAAAAACCCATGTTGACAAAGAAAATGAAGGCGGCTCGTCTAGCATGAGCGAAGAAGTACGAAAATTGGACGAAGGAAGATTGGCGACGTGTGATTTGGTCCGATGAAAGCAGATTCAACTTGTTGTGCGCAGACAATTTACCATACGTGCGACGTTAAGCAGGAGAAAGATTTAAGGAAAAGTGCACGATTAAAACAGTGAAGTTTCCTCAAAGTCAAATGGTCTGGGGATGGTTTTCTTTCTACACCGTAGGTCCTTTGCACTTCTTTGATGGAACAATAAATGCTCAGAAGTATGGGGAAGTCATAAACGAATTTTTGGTACCAGCCATTGAAGAGCACCTTTCGTTTACTGACGAAATAATTTTCCAAGATGATTCGGCGCTTTCCTATCGCGCCAAATCGGTAAGGATAGTATGGCATATGAACTGCCAAATGTCTATTTCATAAACAATTAATAAAAAATTAATTTATCCTCTTATGTTTTTTTCAGCTTCAGAAAACATTTTCTGATCTTGGAATTCAGAGACAAGACTGGCCAGCGAATTCGCCCGATTTGAATCCAATTGAGCATCTGTGGCACGTGATGAAACGGAAAGTAGCAGATCATAAACCGGAGAGCAAAAGAAAGCTGAATGAAGAACTGGATCTTGTGTGGAAGGACGAAATAACAGATGACATCATTAGAATATTGGTGGACTCAATGCCTTCTAGGATCGAAGCGGTTATTGCAGCAAAAGGAGGGGAAACGCGGTACTGAACACTGTACATACAATGTAAATTATGTGTAAGCTATGTTTAAATAAAAATATATCAAATTATCCCCAAATTTCATAATTAATGTGTAGAACCAATACCCAAAAATAACACAAATCCACTTCAATAGCTAAATCACCAGCGTTGCGCAAATCGGACCTTCCGCGAACTAGCTCGAGCGCCCAATGCCTCGTTTCCGGGTGAGCGTATATACCCTGCCCTTCTCGACCCACCCGAGCTAGCTGCATACCCTGAGGTCGCAGGGTTAGTTTTTATTAAGAGATTACACTGGGCTTTTTGTGCTCTCTTCACTTATTCCTCAGACATTCAACACACATATATACCTCTAATTATAAACGCTAGCAAGTGTTAGTATTGCATGCTATTACTAATGGGGAATTGCTAGCAGAGTCGCTTAACTACAAATGTAATAAACAAGTAAATAATAATAAAGCATGAAAATCAACAATCTAACTTTTTTTATTTATTTCTTCCAAAAAAAAGGCAGTAGGCAAATGAAATTCTACCAAACTGTTTATGAGTTACTATTGATTATTATAGCAAAGAATCATTCCATTCGGAAAAGTAGATATACTTTTATTCAATTTTTTCATATGAATTTCAAGTGGTGCGGTTTTTATGACCTCAGGTGTAGTTTCAACTTCAACTGCGCAATTTCTCTTTGGGATTATTAAAAAATATAGTATAAATGTATACTTAAATTTTTTTACCGAAATTTTAATTTCCGGCAAATATAATTCAAAGTTAGAATGACTACTGTTATGTTCCCAAAGGAACTAGAAATTATTGCCGTGTTTATGTATTTAATTATTCAGGCTCAATCAACCAATTATGACTCTGCTAAAAGAAGGTAGTGATCCCATTTTACTTATACTCAATATCATACGTTTGGCTGCCACCTTCGCCACATTCTCACTCACATATTTATGCTTACACACATACTTGGACCTGGATTTACATCTCTGTAAGAAGTCGAAGCAGTACTCAACACGAGATGATCATATAAATATTGATGTTAGACAAATTGGGACTAACAGCGGCACATAATAATAGTTGGTTGGTTGGTTGGGTAATCGATAGCTATAGTGACCAACATATTATTTTATAACAAAATTTAGCAGATTTATGTATGTATCTTGTACAAGCTTTTGCTTTAAGGAATTTATAGATGACTAGCTGAGTAACCCGGTTTAACCTGGTGTATCCAAAAGACTACTTAGTTAACCCATTTGGATCATAAGTGCATATACATACGTATGTGCGCATTTTGCCTGGCAACTATCACTAGAGCGCATATATGCGCGCATTTCACTTAGGCACTTATCACCAAAGCGCATATTATACCCGTGCATATTGGGCGCGCAGTCAATGAAAAGTGGTGATCGGAAATAGTTTCAGGGTAAAAGAACACAAAAAAAGTAGAAAAAATGAACGGTTGTGTTTCCGACAGCAGTGAAGAAGTAATTAGACCTACATACATTATTATTAATCTACAATGAAATAAAAATGCCGTACAATTATTTATTTATGCAATATTGTTTTTATTCTTCATATTTTGAAACATTTTCATTTAAATACAATAAAAAAAAATGTTGATGATAAAAACGAATTTTCCACTTTTCCGTGTGATGCAAATGGGTTAAATGCTTCTAAAATGTTGGTACTTCAGCCAGATTAGGAAGTTTAGAAGTATTACTAAAATCTGTGAATGTGGTATAGAACCGCCTAAAACTCCTTTTGCTACCATCGTCCATATAAGGGCTCATAATATATTCTGTACTTATACGTTTCCATTGTTAAGTGTTAAATAAATAAATAAGGGTATTAATTTCTTTTTTACTATTTCATCGTTACCTTATTGGAAAACATTAAAACCTCAAACCTTATGTTGATTGCCTATTCGTTATGGGTATTACCTCTGCCTAAACATTTCGTTAGACATGTAAATGTTAAATATTAAATTATTGGGTATTGAATCAACCATTCTAATTTATTTTTACATGATATTACTTTGAAAAATTGGGCACCATATTTAGTCTACTATTTTGATTTCTAAATTTTGAAAGGGGATTCGCAATCAGCATCTCCAAAATCTTCAAATACCAATATTCATGGCAATCCATTGAAATTTAAAATTGCTGGCATCTTCAAAATTTGCCTTGTTACAACTCACACTTGAAATTTTAATCAAGTGTATATGAGGACCGGCGTGACAGCACTACAGCTGTCCCACCGGTCCTCAAAACATCATTGCACGAATTATAACACAAGGCACTTGTAAAAATGTGTGCGGTAATTCCAGCGTAACACTAAAAGCAAAATTAAGCAGTTTTTCCGGTAAAGCCGTTATTGTGTTCATTTAGCGGCAAAATATTTTATTTGACAGCAGAAACCTTTTTTATAGGTAAAGGTTTTACAGCTGTGAAGTGTGTTTTGAAAATAGGAGGTAGGTTGTGACAATCACTTTTTAATTTAAATGGTTCAAAACATTCTAAAAAGTATTCGTTTCTTCATTGAAATAACACAAAATGTATTATTTAATTTTGAAATATTGAGACAAATTATTATAATATATTGAGCCTTTGAACCGTCAATGCGGCGGCACCGCTCACTTTAATCGTTTTAACATCCGTTAAAAATTTAGCATGGCAAAAAGGTCTCGGTATCGGCGGTATCGTTTAAAAACCTTGTATTTGAGTGTATACTCTAAAGTAGCTTGTTGTACACAGTGGTGGATTAAGTCAGCGCGGGGCCTGTAGCAAATTTTATCTAGGGGCCCTTTTGCTTTAGGTTATCAACCTACCCTGATTTGGTAAAATATCCCAATTATCATATCACGAAAATGGCGATTCTTACGAAAAAATATGTAGAGACATTTTTTGTAGAGAACTGGATGATCTACAATTTTTGTCTGAACTATTTTTGCTGTAAAACTCACCGTTTTAGCTGAAAAATGCAAAAAACCCATTTTTGCAAACTTTCACCATGAATAAAATTTTTTGCACAAGGAGGATCAATGGGGACTTTTCACAATTAATTTATAATAGTATTCCTAACATTCATACCAATTTTTAGCTCTATGGGAATTATTGCAACCTTCAATGTCTTATTTGACCGGACTATTACGACTAGCTCGATGACAATAACAGGGAATTCCCCTGTTAGTTTTGGAGTGTTGCCAACTTGCGTGCAGTGCGATGCAAAAAATATTTTAAATTGATAATTTTTTACGGACAGAAAGCGTTGGTGCGCGGGGCCCCCAAATGCGCGGGGCCCGTAGCATTTGCTACTCTTGCTACGTGGCTAATCCGCCACTTTGTACAGTACAACAATAGTGTGCAAGAAGAACGCAGCATAAAGCAAATTACCGAAATGTTAAATTAAATCTATGCTAGCTTGATATTAATTAAAAAAATTGCATGTTTTTGCGGTTTTAAACTATCATTTTGCGAAAAGTTTTTAAAAATTGTGGAAAAGACGTTTTTACGCTTTAAGTGGTTATTTATTTTAGTAAAATTAAGTTATAATAAACGCTAATTTGCGAAATGAAATGCTCGGTAGAGGGTTTCCTGTACAATACAAAAGTTCCGAGTGGGAAATAGTTTTTTAGGAAAGTGAAATAATGGAAATACAACGTAATTTTTATATTTCATTAAATCTCGCTAAAAGGAGTTACATCAATTTCAGAAAATTGAAAAAATCATTGGGTTTTTCTAGTCGCTGGTTTTTTTTACATCCCACAAAAGCAGGGTAGCTTATCATGTGAATGTTGGCGTGCAAAGTGAATATCCGAAGGGGCATAGAAATTATGCCAGACGCTTTGAAATATATTTTTATAAATTTGGGCTTAACATTTTCTATGAAATTGTTTCATACGCCGTCTTTATTTTACGATTGTTCCATTCCATTCCAGCAAATTTAAACTTATACCCCTGACGCACTGCGGTGAAATTCAGAATTTCGGCTCTGTTCTCAATTTCGATCCACACTTCAACTCAATTTGGAAATGGAGTTTTCACTGCCCAATTTCGTGCGAAATTAAGAAAATAGTATGAACATTTTGCGGCAGATGGAGTGCTTACTAGTTAATTCCCATTAACCAGCTTCCTCAAAATATCAAAATTTGAATTTCGACAGAGGTTCCGCAGCTGTACACAAAAGTTTTTATAATTATCTATTACAAGTGCAATTAGTGATCATCTCCTTCGGTGCTCTTTTCTTTCTTATTAAAATTTTAATGTGACATTTGAAGTTACCTCCGAAATGGTAGAATTGACAATTTAAATTGAGAAGATCAATGTGTCAGGGGGTAGCGAAATTGACTTCGAAATTCGAAATTTCGCCGTAGTATGTCAGGGGTATTACAGCCATTCCGTGTTTAGTCTATATTTCGATGGACTAAATTTTTAGCAAGCAATTCTGCAGCTAAAGTTCCATACAAATTGTAGCCATTAAACGAACACAATACCGGGCTTATGCTCGGAAATTAACCCTTAACGGTCCGGAAGTATTTCAAGTTTACTTCCCACCAGGTCCAGCTATTTTTCAGACGAAGAGACTGAATTTGTATTCGAATAACACAAAAGTGCATGTACAAAAAAAAAAAAACGGAAAAAGATAACGGAACATAGATAACAAGCAGAAAAAAACTCACAGAAAGGACATGGCACAATACTTAACACGTCACTAGTAAATATAGCAACAGTAATAGTAATAAAAATAATAAAATGGTTTTTGGCGCCATATATGCGCCATTGGACCCATAGTAAGTAAAAGTGTCATGTCGCCTATATGGCGCCATTGGACCGTTAAGGGTTAAGGCTGTCACGTTTTGTGCACCACTATCGTTTTCATTAAAATTGGATCGCAGTGTGGTGGTGACCGTGGATGATTTCCGGTTCCTACCGCGACTTACGTTTTCACCATGAACTTTCATTTTACCTTGGTCGCGAATCTTTACGTTAACTTTTCTTATGAGTCTGAAGGATGCATAGGTAGATGTAGTTATAGTAGTCGTTATGGTAACTGAAATTGGCCACTACAGCAAACAATTTGAGACGAAATCGGAGCACAAAATTCGAGAATGGTGAAGATAAGCTTTGAATGTGAAATCGATTCCAAAATGTTTTCGACTTGAAAATGAAGAAAGTGGTATTTCGTTCTCGTTTCGAGAATGTGAATCGAATAATTAGGTATCTGCTTCTCTTCTCAAGAAGATGAAACGAATTTTCTATTATTTCTCTTACTTGTCTCGTTTGGAGAAGGTGAGTTGAATTATTCCCGTTTTTCTAAGTTTTTTAAATTTTCACTATTTTCTCGCAAAAACGGAGTCGTTCTGGTTTACAGCTAATTATGAAGTACCTACTAAATGAAATTTTAAAGTGAAAATCTCATATAAATTTTATCATTCAAATAACTATTAGATGGGACCCATTTACTTCGTATAAATATTATAGATCGACCCGTTTTAATCGTTATGACTTATTTTTATACTTGAAATAAAAGTCTTCAATTGAAAATTTTAAAATCCTGACATAAGCCATCTGCACCGAAAAAAATTTCCAATGTTTCCACCGTAATATTGATATTTTTCATTTATATTTTTCAGCCGATAAGGAAAATATAAATGTTTGATATTGCACAATATCAATCATTAGAAAAAATGTTATATTAACAGTGAAAAGTATAAATTTAATACATATTATTAAATGCAAAAAGTAGTTCGATATTTCGCTTTGTTATTTTTATATTTTGCGAAACCTTTTTAACATTTAACAATACCAATTTAACATTAAAAGTTGGAAAGGAAAGTTACATTGCGAAATATTATTTCAATTTCTCATTAAAAATATAAATTTCTCAGACACATTTTATTTCGCTTTTATTTGCAACGTTATAATTCAAATAAGTGTTTTATTTCAAATAATTGCTTGAATTCTCATTAAATAAAATTTTATTTGAAATGATTATTTCAGATCTTATTTGGAAATAACGAATTCATCTTATAATTTAATTGAAGTAATATTTTATTTAAATTATTTATTTTGAATAACATGAATTAACATTTTATTTGAAATAATTATTTCTTTTATTTCAAATATAAAATGCCCAGGTCTGGCTCCCTTGCCGGCGGTCAATCTAAATATCGCATAGTGCAACTTGCGAGGTAACGCAGCAGGGCAACCACACTTTCCTCTATAGTATACGTATTCTAACCAACACATGTTAGTCCCAACAGAAAACAAAATCGTAGCTCCCGCCCGAAGCCCATTCGCATCGCAGTGTTCGGTAAATTTCGGCTATTCATTTCTTCATTTCTTCGCATCGATGTTCTTGATGCAAGAGAATGAACCGATGGGAGCCAACGCAAGGCAAGACAACTTAAAACGGTCGGTCACAGATTTTTGTTCAAGATAAGCACTCTATAAGCTATATTTGCTTGGTGATATAATTTAATCCTCGGAAATGTATTTCAAATTGGCTAATATGTGTGCCGTTTAGCCTTCACTACATGGACATCGTTTTTAAATTATTTATTCAATCGCTTAGTACAAGCTACATACAAAGGATGATTTAAATTAAACTAAGCTAAATAAAGAAAAGAGAAATTAGCCTAAAAATTATGAATAACTATAGATTGTGAAGGGACAGATATTTATTGAGCTTAATATAAGTAACAAAAAAAAAGAGTGACAGCTTTCAACTAAAATTCAAGAGGGACGGTGCAGGTCTTTCCTGAGAGATGATTTGCTTAGGTGGAATTCGAAGGAAGGAAGGGAGTTTGCTTTCCAAAGCATTCCAGAAAACAGCTGACAAAGTAAGGGTAGAGTCACGGTATAGAGAATACAAGGTATGCTCGATCTGCACGAGGGTCCGCCATCTTGCGCGTAATTTTGGACATTCATTCATTCATTCATATTTGACAGGGCCGGAGGTGATTTTTGAGTGATATTTTTGTGTTTTTTGATATTTGCGAAGAAAAGTTAATAGTTTTACGCTTTAAAATGGTTCATTGTGCCGTTGTAAATTGTAAAAACTATACCGGGAGAATCAATTGTGTGAAAAGAGTGAGATTTTTTTTCTCTTGTTTATCCTTAATCTGAAAAGTTCACCAGTTTATTGAAATCTGAAAAGTTCACCAGTTCATTTCTTGGCCGAGATGATGTCACGAGCTGTCAAATTGCCGATCGAGCATACCTTGTATTCTTTATACCGTGGGTAGAGTAATATCAGAGAAGTCAGTTCGCCTCCCCCAGGGCTGCAACTCGATCAGCATCAAGAGGTTTTCGTAGGGGAGACGATGCAGATGATCAGACCAGGGAAGCTCACGCAAAGTAAAGCGAATGAACCTGCACTGGACTGCTTCAATTCTATTGATTTATTCACTTTCTTATTTATACAGCCAATATCCTAGCAAAATTATAGGATATATGTACTACATATGTCTTTTTCAAGTAAAAGGAATAGAGTTTTCAAAACAATCAAGTACAATACAATAAAATGATATCGCAGCAGTATTTAAATCATCACAGTCAAGATCGGAAGACCAATCAGATGAAGCTATGTAGTAAATGTTGTAAATACAAAAAATCTGATTTCACCAAATTAGAGAAGAAATTAGGAGTTACATCGATTACATTATCACCAGTAGCGAAAAAAAAGGCAGGGCAGGGTGATAAGAATACTGAAGAGAGAGCTGAAAGCGTATTTAATGCGATCCTATTATTTATAATTTTTTTTTTTTTAATATAACGCACCAATTATGTCTCCTGCACAAATCGAATGCTTTCTTCGTTTGCTTGTCTGCGCAGACTTTCGTCAAAGATTATATAAAGTAACTATATACTTTCATGAACAGCTCCGACAAAGGCTCCGATATCTGTGTGTATATGGGGCTGGCACCGTCCACACTGTAAATCATACAGCCCTTGGTCTGAACAGCAGCACTACATCATGTGGACAGTCTATAATAAATACTCCAAGGCGATAAATTTGTTCGAACTCTAATTTCGTAAACATTGTCCTAATGAGAGCTAATACAATAATCTCTATAAAACTTATGTATGATTATTCTTTTCCCTATAAAAAATATACTACATATGTATATGGCATTTCAATATAGTGCAAATATAACAACGGCAATATAATTTCACTCATTAGCATTAAATTTTTATTGCTAGTGCAATTTGAAATGCAAACAAAAAAATGATGGACTACCTCCCACTATGACAGGAATTATCCACAGTTTTTTAAATGTACAAATGATATTGGAACGCAGAAAATGTAATTCTGTATAATTATTAAATGAAAATCTGTAATAACATATTATGCGAACTTCAAGATAAACCGTAATTCTGAGAATAACAACTGTACATGTACACTGATTAGGCAGGTTCAACAGCCAAATGATCACTGACCAATTACGTCATTTTCAATAGGGTGCGATTGGAAACTGATTTTTACAGAAGCAGAACCAAGATCAGCAAAACTAATGGTTTCTTTACATTACGTTTTGTTTCGTAGAACGGGCTAATAGTAATTAGCATAACTTTGAATAAAATTCAGCTTGCAAAAATATAACCTTTGTTTTTTAAATATTTTTCACTAGAACAATATTCAACATGCAATAACATAATTTTTGTAAAAATATTTTTCACTAGACCACAATTTCTTTTAAAAATTAGCTGCGTTTTTTAATCCACAACAAAAGATTTTGTTTTCATTCGAAATTTTTCATTAATAGCAATTAAAATTACGCGACTAATATCCACTTTTTAGTCAAAATTTAATCTGAAAAACGTTGAGATAAAGATTTGAAATTTTGTATGTACCATATGACAATCATGACAATTTGATACACTACTCCAAAAATTTCAAATCCTTACTCTGGTTCTGTTTAACTTTAATTCTACATAAAAATGTTCTACATATTGTGCGGAAGATTTAAGAATGAAATGCAGTTATTATTGCGATGACGCCACTTAAAGTGAAATTAAAATACCTTGTATCCACACATTTTTCTCTCGCTCCAATTCTCATTGGTTGTTGATGGCCTTGCATAAATGTAAGGCAATAACAGAGCACCAAACAAATATATAAATCTATTCGCACCCATTTCGCTCTTAAATATCACAAGCAATAAACTAAACTGAATTGAAAATTAAACAGCAGTCAATTTTAAAGGAAGTCAAAGTAAACACTTAGCATGTGCAAATCATGACAAAAGAACTGTTATCAATTTTGTTTCGAAAATAAAACGTGTAAATTTTGAACTGATAAGAGCCCATTATTTTTCGATATTTATAAACATTTATGAATAGCTTATCGTGATTAAAAGTGCAAAATAACATGAAATAAATAAATTTATACTTTTGGTGCAGTAATTTTATCAGTACTTTAAGATAATAGGAATTACCACTGATTAATTAATTTATAACTGGTTCACTTGTAAATGACTGAAAGTTTGATTAAAACTTGGGTAAATATGCAAGAAGTCTCAGGGTACAAAACAATTTTGTAAATATGTACACATTTTTAACCTGATATTCACATTTTTTTAAATGTACAAATGATATTGGGAAGCAGAAAATCTAATTCTGTATAATTATTAAAATGAAAAACTGTAATAACATATTACGCGAACGTCAAGATAAACCGAAATTCTTGAGAATAACAACTGTACACTGATAGGCAGGTTCAACAGCTAAACGACCACTGACCAATTACGTCAATTTCAATAGGCTGCAAGCGGAAACAGGTTTTCACATACAGAAGATGAACTGGCAGAATAAGACGATTTTTAAAAAATTCTCTCTAAACACAGTTTGAGGATTACATCGTTTAGTTGTCTGGAAGCTTCGGTTGTGTTCATTTATTAGTTAGTTCGGCCTATCTTTCTTCTAAAGGGGAATTTATATAATCTAATATTTCAATTTCTTCAATTACATTACTAATGCCTCAAATTTATTTTAAGTAAAATATAATATAATCTTTGCATTTTATCTCAATGTGCTTTAAATATTATTAGTGATCGCGTGAAGTAAATATACGTACTTTAATTGATTTGATCGATGATAGCAACTTCACTTTATTAGGTATTCACTTTAGTACTTAAGAAAGCAAAGGACCAAGATAAGCAATCTTGAGAGCTATTATAATCTCAATCGAATGGGTATAAATATGTTATAATAAATAGCTATCAGAGTTTTCTGCAGTGGTCTGGTGCTTGTAATGTGAAATATTGAAAAGTGACTCGTTAGTAATCAAAGATAACGAATATTCAGTGTTTCGTATAAAAATAATAATCGAAATGGTTTACAAAATATGTGCTTTGTGTTTGTTTGTATTTTCGATTTATTTAGTTAGTGCCCTTCCGCAACATGAACTGCCAGAACACGCATTAGATCAGAATGATTGTTCTTACAAGGTACTAATTTTAATTTTTTAAGTTTTTAGCATTCGCAGCAGTAAAATAAGCATTTATATTCTTTATGACTCATGAAACCGGTTCATTTTTCTGCTTTATCTAAAAAGAATGGTTTAAAAATGATGACAAATATATTTGGTTTTCCCTCTACAAAGCTTAACCGGTTTTGATGCTGCGGGACTGGTAGTTGGACTTAAACAAATTAAATAAAAACTAAATACTTTTGTATTTAAATTTTACATAAAGCATTAATATTCAATTCTCTGTCAATAAGCACCCCAATAATAATATAAAATCACTTAAAGGAGCAATAATAATAATGCAATTATACCAGTAATTTTAATGAAAGATATTGGCAGAGCTAAAAAGGTTATTAAAATTCAAAGGTCACGAAAATCAGTTTTGGTGAAGGAAGCTTTTTGTAGCAAATTTAAAATTCTTTCTAGCCATGAACTCGAAGCGGTAATTTCTTGGTAAAAGATCATTAGGTTAAATATTATATAACTGAAATCAAATTTGTCAAAATTACTTTACTGTGGTCATAAGTAAAATAAAAAATAGTATATTTTTTAGTTTATGTTGGTAGTTAAATGTAGTCACAAAGAACTCCTAGTGATCAGTAAAAATAACAAATAATTTTTCAAAGTTGAATAAAATAATACTAAGTCATATAAAGTAAAGTGTCTTGATACCGACCACCCCCTGAATCCGACTACTTAGCATTTTTATGAATATATTGTTATGAGCACGCTTTTACAGATTGAAACATGGTTTAAAATACAGCTACATTTGTCACACATTATTTACGAAAAAAGAAAACCGAAAAACATACTCTAGTTTAGTGTAAAAAATTCGATTGTGCAAGAAGGCCATCACAGCGAGTTCTGTGATAGTGGAATGCTCAAAATAGGATTTTTGTTTTATCCCTATATACTGGGTGGGCCATTTATCTTGAGACAAAATAATATCTCGGTTGGACTCGATTATTTCGAAAAATGTTTCAGACAAAAATTGTAGGGCACCGAGAGGGCCATTGGAAGGTCCATATTAAGACTTCCGGTCTAGACCGGGAGTTGCGTTTTTAGACCGGAAGTCAATATTTTGAATGGAAACACCCATTTTTTACCACGGATTTCGATTGAACAACGAAAAATACTTTTTGATGGTATTATTTTTTCTATTTAACCCATATTTTGGCCATAAAATGGCCATAAGAACAAAAAAACAAGAATCTTGAGACAACGGAGTACCTTGTTGGGATCACTTTTCTTAAAAAAGTGTTTCATACAAAAGTTGTAGGGCACCGAGGGGGGCAGTGAAAGGTCCAATATTTACAAAAAGTACGAAACAAAAATGAAAATGTAAAAAAAATTCTTGTTTTTTTTTGTTTTTTATGGACATTTTATGGTCAAAATATGCGTTAAATCGAAAAAATAATAAGAATAAAAAGTATTTCTTTTTCGTTTTTCAATCGAAATCCGTGGTAAAAACTGGGTGTTTTCATTCAAAAAATCGACTTTCGGTCTAAAAATGCCACTTCGGTCTAGACCGGAAGTCGTAATATGAACCTTTCAATGGCCCTTCAGTGCCATACAATTTTTGTCTGAAACTTTTTTCGAAATAATCGAGTCCAACTGAGATATTATTCTGTCTCAAGATAAATGCCCCGCCCTGTATACATATATAAAATAGAAAGTTTGTTTGTTTGTTTGTTTGTTGCTCAATCACGTCTAAACGCTGGGTCCGAATATTTTCATTTTTTGAGTGAAGACACTACATATCCCGACTTAACATATAGGCTACTTGTTATTCGCGGATTTCAAAATGGCGGATGCAAGATGGCGGCCAAAAATTTTCGATCTTCAACGAATTCCATTGAAAATTAGTACTATGGGTATTTCGAGAACACTTATTTGGAATCTACTATCAAAATTTGGAAATTCAAAATGGCGGGCCCTATATGTTTGTTGCTTAATCAAGTCTCAATGCTTGGTCCGATCATTTTCATTTTTTGAGTGAAGGAACTACATACATATCCCAACTTAACATATAGGCTACTTTTTATTCACGGATTTCAAAATGACGGACCCAAAATGGCGGCCAAAAATTGTACATTTCAAGGGATGATCACGAAAATTTGTGTTTGGGGCTTTTTGTAGATCGTCATTGCGAATCTATGCTCGAAATTTGGAAATCCGAGATGGCGGATCCAATATGGCGACCAACAATTTTCGAACTTCAACGAATTCTATTGAGAATTAGTACTGCGGGTATTTTGAGCCCACTCATTTCGAGTCTACTATCAAAATTTGGATATTCAAGACCGCGGGCCCAATATGTTTGTTTTTTTGTTTTTTTTTTTGTTGCTTAATCACGCTTTAACGCTTAGTCCGACAATTTTCATTTTTTGAACGAAGGCTCTACAAATCTCGGCTTAATATAGGCTACTTTTTATTCATGGGCTTCAAACTGGCGGATCAACTATAGCGGCCAAAAATTATAAATCTCAAGGAATTGTCATGAAAATTGATATTTAGGAATATTTGTGAATATTTGTATTTGGAGTTTTTGGAAATTCTGGTGGCAAATCCGCTTTCAAAATTTAGAAATCAAGATAGTAGACTTAATATGGCGGCCAAGTTTTCCGAAGTAATATCATGAAAAAGTAAATTAGAATGGTTGATTCAATACCCCATAATTTAATATTGAATATTTACATGTAGATGGTAGTAGCAAAATGAGTTTTGGACAATTCTATACCACATCCACAGACTTTAGTAATATTTCTAACCTTCCTAATCTGGTTGAAGTACCAACATTTCAGAAATATTTAACTAAGCAGTATTTTTGATAGACCGGGTTAAACCGGGTTACTTAGCTAGTATGAAATAAATATGAGGCATTCCATACCAAATCGGCCACTTTTTTCGGTCACTCCCTCCGATTTGTTTCAAAATTTTATATGTTTTTGAATTTTTTCACATTTTTTTTGACCATTTTTCAAAATTCGAGGTTTTTTTTTCATAAGCTCTGCGAAAAATGCGCCAATCGGGTCGTTTTTTTTTAAATTCATGTTTTTAAATGCTCTTTAAGGAAAAAAATACGACTTTATGAAAGCTTTTAGCCTTTATGTTTAGTTTAATTCAAGAAAACTTGACTTCCGAAATGTGTGCCCCCTTCGACTTTTTTGAAAAAATTATCAAAAAAACGTTGATGAATTATAAGTATTTTTGAGACCAGTCCGATCGTGGGTAAACTTTTTTTTATTTTTCTTCTTAATTCAAAACAATTTTTTTTTTCAAATTCATTTCCCGGATGGAAAAAAAAAAAATAAGTCCTTTATTTAAAAACAAATTTTTAAAAACAAGCTTTTATCGTTTTCTACTCGTTGAACCCTTTTATTTGATACCCATGTCAAAGGGGTTGTGAAGATAAAGGTAAGCCGTCATATTGGGGTGTCCGCCATTTTGGATTTAGAACGATATTAAATATACTATATTGCATTGTCTTCGGATTTATGTAAGTGTAGGTATCAAATTTCATCTTTTTGCCATTACGAAAACTGGTTCAAAATTCAGATGAAGTTAAAATAAATATTACTCGTGAGTTTTCAGTGTCTCGCGATAACGTGTTCGGTACGTGCTTCCCAAATTTGATGGGGTTGCATACGGATATTATCTAGGACCAAAGTACTCATCAAGACGAATCAAACGAGCCCAAACTCGATGGGGTTGTGTCGTTTTATTGCGGAGTTCCTATGACGACCTTTCAGCTCCAGCTTCAGCTTCATATCATCATAACATTGCATTGTCACGCAATATACATATGCATGCAAAATTTCAGCTCAATCGGAAACCGGGAAGTGGGTCAAATTTAACTTGCAAGATTTCATTACAGACACCGGGACAGGTGAAACTAAATAAAAGCTTGTAAAGAATCTAGCGAGCTCGTTGAAAAGATTAGACTCAAATTGTCTTCCTTGATCGGTATCAATAATTTTTGGGATACCAAATCTGGAGATCCAATCTCGAAAAAGAGCTTTTGCACAAGATTCTGCTGAGATTTCTGTTAATGGCATTGCTTCAGGCCAACGAGAGAAACGATCAATGATAGTAAGACAATACCTGAAACCGTTCGAAGGAGGAAAAGGACCAATAATGTCTAAATGGATTATCTCAAATCGAGATGATGTGAGCGGAAATGAGCCAAAAGATTTTTTAACATGACGTGAAATTGTGTTCTTTTGACATGCTACACAACTTTGGCTCCAATTATTTACGTCTTTATTCATAGATGGCCAATAATATTTAGATGTTATCATTTTATTTGTAGCGCGAAGGCTGGGATGAGAAAGATTGTGAACTGCTTTAAAAACTTGTAAACGGAATGGTTCTGGAATGTAAGGACGATGACGCGATTTTTTAATTTCACAATAAATTTGTTTATGACTCCCCATAACGGGTGATTTAGCAAATTTAAAAGAAGAATTCTTGAAAAAATTTTGAAGCTGGCAATCTTTTTCTTGAGCAATAGCTATAGCTTCAAAATCTATAGATGGTGGTAGATGAATTTCTTCTAAGCGTGAAAGAGTATCTGCAACAATGTTGTCTGACCCAGAAATATGTCTGATGTCTGTTGTGAACTGTCCTATGAAGTCCAAATGCCTTGCTTGTCGTGGAGAGGCTTATCTGGTTTCTGTTTAAAAGCGAAAATTAAAGGTTTGTGATCTGTAAAAAGGGTAAAATTCCGACCTTCCAAATGATAACGAAAATATTTGATACCTTGATAAGCTGCTAATAATTCTCTGTCATAGGCACTATATTTAATTTGTGCTGAGTTTAATTTTGTGGAAAAGAAAACGAGGGGTTGCCATAAATTATCAACCCATTGATTTAAGGCTGCACCTATTGCTATATCCGACGCATCAACAAATAAAGCCAAACGGGCCTTACTGTTGGGATAGCGAGAAGTGTAATTTATGCTAATTGAGATTTGATGTTTTCGAAGGCTTTAATTGTACATATTTATATATTTGTAACTATCGGTTTAGAGCCTTCCTTTGTATTTCCCATTAAATACTGGTTTAAGAGTGACTGATGCTCTGATGCATGCGGAAGAAATCGGCGATAAAAATTAACCATGCCGAGAAATCGTCTAAGTTCTTTGACAGTTCAAGGTTGTTTGAACTCTGTAATTGTTTTAACTTTTTCAGGTGATGGCTTAATACCGTTTGAATTAATAAAATGACCAAGAAATTTTACTTCTGGAAGCATGAAGTTACACTTCTCGATGTTAATAATTAATCCATTGTCCTGTAATCTCTGAAAAATTTGTCTTAAGTGGTCTAGATGTTGTTGCTCAGAATGAGAGGCTACCAACATATCATCAAGGTAAACGAAACAAAATTTGCAGTCTTAGAGAACTGAATTTATAAATCTCTGGAAAGTTTAAGCTGCATTGCAAAGGCCAAACGTCATTCGAGTAAATTCAAATAGACCAAAAGGAGTACAAATTGCGGTTTTTGAAATATCCTCTGGTTCTACTGGAATTTGATGATAAGCTTTGGTCAAATCTAAAGTAGAAAATACTTTACAATATTGAAGTTAGCAAACAAAATCATGAATTAGAGGGATCGGGTAGCGATCTGGAATTGTAACAGAATTAAGCCGTCTATAGTCGCCACATGGTCTCCAATCTCCATTAGCTTTAGGGACCATGTGACAACCAAGGACTATTGGATGGTCTGCAAAACCCTTGACTACGCAAGAATTCAAACTCCTTCTTTGCTATTGCGAGCTTCTCAGGAGACAGACGCCGAACTTTGGAAAAAATCGGTTGACCAACAGTTTTATTTTGATGTGTGATGTTATGCTTAACTGGTTTAGAAAACGTTGATTCCATAGTAATATTCTGAAATTCGCGAATTAATTTTTTAACATTGTCATTAATTGATGATTTAATTAGGACTGATAAAGTTGTAGAAGGACCTGTAAAAAGACGGCCATTTGAAGTTAAATTAGTAAGTGCATCAATAAGAATTCGTTTAGAGAGATCGACAATTAATTTAAAATGATATATGAAATCAGCATCTAGAATCAGTTTTTCAATATCGGCTATTAAAAATTGCCATTGAAAATTTCTTCTTAAACCAAGATCCAAATTCAGAATTTTATTTCCGTATGTATTAATTGGCGAAGAATTCGCAGCCGATAACTGTAAACCTATAGGTGACAATTTAGATGATAGTGGCACTGGAATGACAGAAAGATCTGCACCTGTATCAATTATATAAGAGTGTTTTGAAGATTTATCGTAAATATGAAGACGACAGAGACAGTTATGTTCGCCTGTATCAACCCGTCGTCAAAGATGACATCTCTTTATTTTTTTGTTGATTCCAAAACAGTGAACGAACAAAGAGGTACACACTTGGTAGCGTTATGTTGGAATTTAGTATGATACCAACACCAATTAGAATTACTAGATTGAGAATTTCCTTTAGGATTCAATTTAGCTTGATGCGGAGAAGGAGAATGACTCCTTGAATAACGCGAACTGTGTTGTGAAAAACGACTTGAGGAACGGTCTCGATGTTTTAATAAAATTATTTCGTGAGTCATTTCTTCAATTCGTTGATTTAATTTTATAATTTCGGATGTTAAATTAGTCAAAATATTATTGTTATTATTATTTTGATTGGAAGTGTAAGCAAAAACTGAGGGTTTACTACTTACTTCAAAAATTTTATCTGCACAATTGGCTAACTCGGTAAGGCAGCCTGTGTTACATGATAAGATAGCTTTCATGTAATCAGGAAGACGCTGCAGCCAGGGAGTCTTCAGAACGTCATCACTTTAATTTCCACCTGACAAATTTCTCATCTGTCTGAGGAACTGAAATGGCGATCTGTCACCTAAAATAACATCACCAAGAAGCTTATTTAATTTAAATGTCTCTCTGTCTGAGAGACGAGATATTAATGCCTCTTTGAGCTCAGTATACGGTTGTCGCGGATCTGGATTTTCTAATAAATCACTGAGTATAAAAACAAAACTCTCATCCAACGCAGAGAGTAAATGATTGTATTTGGATGCTTCAGATGAAATTCTGGTTAGCTCGAATTGTGCTTCTAGCTTTTTTAACCAGAATTTCGGAGCATTTCTCCAAAAAGATGGGGCTGAAAATGTAACGGTGGAAATGGATGGAGTTGGTAGTGTGTTAGTAACGCTACGAGGTTGTGGCAGTGGACTGGATGAGAAAAAATTATTCTCACCAACAGTCAGTACCACTAATGTTTCCGCGACTTTGGTTCCCGGAAACCACGGAGATTTCCGAGAAATCACCATCTGAATTATTCAACATTTTTAAATCGAAAGAGAACGCGGAGTGTGGAAGAAATTTACAATTTTTATATATATAATCAACTATCTAACTTTTATATATGTATATAATTAACTAAGCTACTTCTAGAACTTACCTTAGTGTTTATTGATGTCTGTGCTGCTGGGTTGTTGTGGAGCTGGAGCTTCAGCAGTCGGTGGTGGTTTTTCTCTTTCTTCAATTTTTCTTATCATCAGTCGGTGGTGGTTTTGGGGTGAAGTAATTTCTTTCTTCTTTCTGCTTATTGGGGATAACGGGAAGTAATGTCTTTCCTCAATTTTTCTTATTGAGGATCACGGGAATTGTCGGGGTGAAAAATCGCAGGAGGAGGAGCCTGTTCAAGACTCAAGGTTGTCGGGGTCACCAGTTGAGGGAACTTAATGTTCTCTCTTTAATCTTGCTTTTCCCACTCCTTAATAAGGAGCTAAACTACACTTTTTTAATTATTTAAATTCTTTTTAGTTATCACTCTTTTAATAATGAGCTACACTTCATTTTTTTAAATATTTAAATTCTTTTTAGTTAACACTCTTTTAATAATGAGCTACACTTCACTCTTTTTAATTATTTAAATTCTTTTTAGTTAACACTCTTTTAATAATGAGCTACACTTCCCAACACCCTTTTAAACCACGGTATACTTTTTAAATTATTTAAGAAATTTTAAATTAAAATATTTTTATTACATTCCCGACTTTTTATATCAAGGAGTAGGTATGGACTGAACAAAACAACATTTTTTTAGCAAACAATAAAAAACTACAGCTACTACTATATTTTAAAAGCCTTCTTAATTTTTACAATTTAAAGTATATTTAATATCTACACTAACTTTTCCTACACACTCAAAACATTAGAAGCTTAGTAAATCAAAGAAAACTCGCGATGGGAATAAAGTCTCGACGGAAACCACAACCAATAACGTCGACCACCACACCATGTTTCATTCATGATTATGAATCGACGCAAAAAATTGGCTTTATTGCTGTGAAATTTCGCCAAACACTCGATTGAACATCCTCAGGACCCTGTTTTTGTTCCATTGTGAATAATCGCGGCACCCATATTGCGCACCGATTTCTCATGTCCAAATTTCAGTCAATATGCGATGTACAACACTTTTTGAAATATGTACCTAATATCTGCTAGCTCGGGCATTTTCAGTCGACAGTCATCCAAAACAATTTGGTGAATTTTTTTCACCATTTCTTGCGTAGTCACCTCATTTGGTCTACCACTGCGATGTTCGTCTTGGCAGCTCGTACGGCCTCATTTAAACTCTCCCACCCAATATTTTACTACTATAAACGAAGCAGCAGCATTCGCTAGAGTAGAATCTAGCTCCGCTTTTATATTGGTTGGACTGAGGCCTTTCAAATGAAAGAAAGAAGAAGAAAAATAAACTTCAAATTTAAGCTTTAGGTGGTTCATACTTTCTACTATACTGCCATGCCAAGGAAAAAAGTGGTTAAGCGCCAAATTTTTCAAAATTGAGTTTTTGGTATCATTCGATTCGTCCGAAAATTCTCTATTTAATGATACCAAAAACTCAATTTTGAAAAATTTGGCGCTTAACCACTTTTTTCCTTGGCACGGCAGCATAGACACTTTGTTCAATCTACAGCCACCATCTATACGTCAGGTTGGGTATTTCTGGGACTACCTTCGAATCGGCGATTGGCCACGGATAGCTCAGTTTGTTAAAGCAGCAAAAGTTCGCAGGTTCGAAATCTGCACTGGCCAAAGTCATTTTTGAGAATTCTCATATTTGCTTAGTTATCAAATCGAATAATTATCGAATAGAAATAGTAGATTACGATACAAGTGCGGAAAGTAGGTGTTCCCACGAGTGCGACGTTTGCCGCCCGAGCGCAGCGAGGGTGGCAGGAGCACGAGTGGGAACACCTACTCCGCACGAGTATCGTATACTATTTTTCCGTACAAGCTGCGGAAAGTTCCCAAAAAATGGTAAAAAAGCAAAATAGACAGAGAGCGAGAGAGAAGTTTGATCAGCGCCCGCCGGCATTTGCAGGCACGAGCGTAGCGAATAAAGTTTCAAGGCTAC